>LR738713.1:460359864-460392544 GCA_902687465.1 Secale cereale | reverse complement strand
GGGGGGGGGGGGGGGGGGGGGGGGGGGTCACCTCCGCCTCCATGACAGCGTGGCCATCCTCTTCCCTTTCCAAAACCGACTGGTCGCCACCAGCCGACGCTTGATCAGACGGCTCCAAAGAAGCCGCATGCTGGGGGACGACATGGCCTAACGACTGCCAACGGGCCGCCTCCTGCTCCTGTGCCCTGACGGCGGCGTCTGCCTGAGCCTTGGCAGCTGCCTCGGCCTTGGCTGTGGCATCGGCCTCTGCCTGCACCGCCTGGGACACCTCCGCCTTCTTGCGAGCCGTGGGTTCCCGCTCCTCCCGCGCCACTTGCGCGTTCCTCTCTGTCGCCTCTCAGAGGGCGGTGGCTGGGTCCACGTGGCGTGGTGTGGTAGAGGCCTCTGTGGTTCCGACCACCGAGCCGACCGGAGCTCGCGAGAGGGAAAGCGGGCCTCTGTTCAGAAGAACGTAGGAGGACGGAGAAATAATTCACAAAAGAAGAGACAGACCAAGGCAAACACAAAAGAAAAAGAAGTGTAGGGAGCTTATGCGGACACGATCGGCTTTGACTTAGGGACCCTAAGAAGGGCCGCCTTGGCGGCCGCCTCCTGGTGTTTGGTGGTGGCGGCCGAGGCCTTGGGCTTCTTGGGCCGGTTGCCATACAGCCCGGCAATAGCCCGACGCTTCGACCCGCCAGCTGTTGCTGGCGGCGCCATCGAAGAACTGCCTCCCATCGGGTCCGCCTCCTGGACACGAGGCAGCGCTTCGTCGTCCTCATCGTCATCTGGCTAGTCCCCGATGCCGCCTCCGGACGAGGCGCCTGGTGGCACGCCTCCGCCGCCTATGACCTCGTCCTCTTCCATGGCGGCCGGCCCCAGATCGGGGTTGCTCGTATCGCTCTGAGAGCGGTCCGGCATCAGCGGGAGGGTCGAGTTTCCTGAGTCCGGCTCCGGTTGGCCTGGTAAATGCTGCAACACGGCACGATGGTCAAGCGGCGGGGACAGGCGGAAGGAAAAGGAAACAGAAAGGGGCTTACCGCAGGCGGCGGATTATTGCGGCTATACGGCGGCTTACCAAACGCCCAACCCGACTCCGACATTTTGTAGTTGGAGATACAATTCACCAGGCGGTCCACCTCCTCGTACATCATTTGCTTGGTGCATGTCCGGCTCAGATCCCGGGGCCCACTCATGTCGCAGATCAGATGGGGCCGAGACTGCAGCAGCAGCACACGGCGCTCCGCAAAGGCGGCCAGAAAATCCACGCCCACAAGGCCCTCCACTTCCGTCATCTCCTGAAGGCGGGCCACAACGATGGAGGCGGCGCACGAAAGAGATACTGGCCGGAACCTCCAGGAGTTGCGGGCCTCGGCCGGCGGACCAGCTGCATAATCTGACAAGTTGATGTCGTCCCGCTCCAAGTGGACATTCAAGACGTAGAAGTACGTCTTCTACCACTGCTTCGCCGAGTGCACTAGGGCGACCTTCGGGAAGTAGTTCCTGGCTCCGGTGCGCCGCACTGCGACGCACGCGCCGCACTAGGCCGACTCGCCCCTGAGGGTGGTGCCGAGCTTCAGGTAAAAAAGTTCCCCCCACAGCTCGAGTGTGGGGAGCACTCCGAGGTATCCCTCGCAGAGGACGACGAAGGCAGCAAGCAGCACCACCGTGTTCGGAGTATGGTGGTGGGGCTGAACGTCGTAGAAATCGAGGAACGAGCAGAAGAACCTGCTCGCCGGAAGACCAAACCCGTGGAGAAAGTGCAATCGAAAGACGACGCGCTCACCGAGCCGCGGCACCGGCCTGAGCTCGGTCGCCGGCGTGAGGCGCACTTTAACCTTCCCGGCGGGGGACTGCCGTCGCGACCTACGGAGGAACTCAATGTCATCCTCATGGATCTTGCTGCCATCCCATTCGCCGGAGCGATGAACCGGCACCTCGGCGGCCATGGCTTGAGACAAGATAGAGCGATGCGGCAAGAGGACAAGAGGGCTGGGCGAGCATTGGCTCCGGTGAGAGCACCAGGTGCGACGGTGGCGAGTGCGCAAGAGAAGTGAGGAAGAAGAAGGAACTGGGGGGAGCGCCTGCGTTACGTCCGCCCCTCCCATGCCAACTTATAGGCCCAGGACGACGAAACCGAGGGGACGGGGCGTGGGATTAATTGTGCCACGCCTCGCACGACCCGCGCTTTTTGCGCCAAAACTGCATGCATTTAATGCGCGTGGGAAGGGCAATCGACCACGTCAGCTGCAGCAGATCCGCGCGCACGCCGAGGCCATGTAGCGGTGGGCCCAACCATTCCGCGACGTCCCATCGCGCGCGTGGGTTGGCAGGCCGGCTCAGCATGATGACGCCGTGTGGCGCGCGGCCAACGGGCTGCACGCTCGTCCGATGGCCTGCCGACCGTCCGGCCACCTGCCCCCGAAGATTCAAATCTAGCAACCGGCTGCTGGCAGCCGGCCTTTCCAGAAGACGGACATGAACAACGGTCACTCATCATACAGAGGCGGAAGCTGCTAAAGCCCCGCAGTCCCGCTCATGACCGCAGAGCTCCACCAGCTTCGGGGACTACTGTCGGAGATATTGACCACGGGTGTCCTCATCGACCACCCATGGCGTTTCAAGACAATAAGGCCGCAGGCCATCCTTCGGTCGCATGCGCGTCCAGCCGCCTCCTAGGACCACCAGGCCTAGGAGCGGCTGCCAGCAGACGACAAATCACTAACAGGAGGCTACCTAGTGGCCGGCATCTGGAAGACGGCCCCGTGCCTCCCCCTCGGAATATGCGCTGGGGATCCTCGACAAGACTGAAGCATGGCTACAATTGAACCTACCCCCCAGAATCCAAAGTAGCATGGCTACAGTGTGAGAGTACCTCGCGGACACTCTTTGATCGACGCGTCACTGTAGCCATGTTACCTGTGACCTCGCCTTGGTCAGATGAGGCCACGACCCCACTACTTGGAGGCGGAGTGGCCTGCAGGCGGCAGGCCCCACCCGTCAGCGAGCCACCAAGGTGCGGCCGGCCTTTGGCCGGCGGCGTAGGGAGTGGACCGCCCTCTAGCAGGCGGCCTGCCGTACCCTCGAAGTTCGGACTCCATCAAGAAGACGAGACGGGGCGTGATACGTCTCCAATGTATCTATAATTTTTCATTATTCCATGCTATTATTTATGATGTTTTGGATGTTTAATGGGCTTTGTTATACACTTTCATATTATTTTTGGGACTAACCTACTACCCCAAAGGCCTAGTCCAGATTGCTATTTTCTTCCTGTTTTAGGGTTTTACAGAAAAGGAATATCAAACGAAGTCCAAACGGAATGAAACCTTCGGGAGAGATATTTTTGGAGCAAAATACGCACGGGAGACTTGAGAACCATGGAGTAGGGCTAACGTGGCGTCCACGAGGGTGGGGGTGCCCCCCTATAGGGCGCGCCCCCTGCCTCGTGGGCACCCCGTCTGGCCCCCGGTGTCCTCCTTCATCCTATATATACCTGCGTACCCTGAAACTATCAGAACAATAGAGAAAACCCTAGTTCCACCGCCGTAACCTTCTGTTCCCGTGAGATCCCATCTTGGGGCCTATTCCGGAGCTCTGCCGGAGGGGGGATCTACCACGGAGTGCTTCTACATCATCATCATGGCCTCACCATGAGTTGTGAGTAGTTTACCACTGACCTTTGGGTCCATAGCTAGTATCTAGATGGCTTATTCTATCTCTTTGGATCTCAATACCAAGTTCTCCTCGGTCTTCGAGGAGATCTATTCGATGTAATCTCTTTTTGCGGTGTGTTTGTCGAGATCCGATGAATTGTGGGTTTATGATCAAGATTATCTATGAGAAATATTTGGTTGTTTTCTGAACTGTTTATGTATGATTATAATATCCTTGCAAGTCTCCTCTCATTATTGGTTTGGTTTGGCCTACTAGATCTATAGTTCTTGCAATGGGAGAAGTGCTTGGCTTTGGGTTCAATCTTGCGGTGTCCTATCCCAGTGACTGTAGGGGCATCAAGGCACGTATTGTATTGTTGCCATTGAGGATAAAAAGATGGGGTTTATATCACTATGTTTGAGTTTATCCCTCTACATCATGTCATCCTTCTTAAGGCGTTGCTCCGTTCTTATGAACTTAATACTCTAGATGCATGCTGGATAGCGGTCGATGTGTGGAGTAATAGTAGTAGATGCAGAATCGTTTCGGTCTACTTGTCTCGGACGCGATGCCTCTATATAATGATCATGCCTAGATAGTCTCATAATTATTCGCTTTTCTATCAATTGCTCGACAGTAATTTGTTTACCCGCCGTAGAATATCGCTATCATGAGAGGAGCCACTATAGAACACTATGGCCCCGCGGGTCTATTCTCAACATATCAATCTACAATCTACTTTACTTTTCCGCTTTTACTTTCAGTTCTTATATCCAAAAATACCAAAAATATCAAACTATCATCTCTATCAGATCTCACTTTCGTAAGTGACTGTAAAGGGATTGACAACCCCTTATCGCATTGGCTACGAAGTTCTTATTTGTTTGTGCAGGTGCGAGGGACTGGCGCGTGATCTCCTACTGGATTGATACCTTGATTCTCATACACTGAGGGATATACTTACGCTACTGTGCTGCATCACCCTTTCCTCTTCGAGGGAATACAACGCAAGCTCGAGAAGTTGCAAGAAGAATTTCTGGCGCTGTTGCCGGGGAGGCTTACGCAAAAGTCATATACCAAGTACCTATCAGAAACCCTTATCCTTTGCATTACATTTATTTGCCTCTTGTTTTCCTTGCCCCCACTTCACCCTTGCCGTTTTATTTGCCCTTCTTCTGCCGTGTGTTTATCATTTGCTTACTTCTTGTTTGCTTGAGTGTTGGATTGCTTGCTTGTCACTATGGCTCAGAACAATACCAAATTGTGTGGCTTCTCCAATACCAACAATAATGATTTTGTTAGCACTCTGATTGCTCCTATTACCGATGTTGAATCTTGTGAGATCAATGCTGCTCTGTTGAATCTTGTTATGAAAGATCAATTTTCCGGCCTTCCTAGTAAAGATGCCGCCACCCATCTAAACAACTTTGTTGATTTGTGTGATATGCAAAAGAAAAGGGATACGGATAACGATATTGTTAAATTGAAGTTATTTCCATTTTCACTTAGAGATCGTGCTAAAACTTGTTTTTTCTCTTTGCCTAGAAATAGTATTGATTCGTGGTATAAGTGCAAAGATGCTTTTATCTCTAAGTATTTCCCTCCTGCTATGGTCATCTCTCTTAGAAATGATATTATGAATTTTAAGCAACTAGATCATGAGCATGTTGCACAAGCTTGGGAGAGAATGAAATTAATGATACGTAATTGCCCTACACATGGTTTGAACTTATGGATGATTATCCAAAACTTTTATGCTGGCTTGAATTTTGCTTCTAGAAATCTTTTAGATTCGGCCGCGGGAGGCACTTTGATGGCAAATCGAAAGATCCACTAGTAAAAAAGTGCATGCTATTAAAGAGATTGGTGTTTTGAGTGGAAAGATAGATGAACTTATGAAATTACTTGCTGCTAAGTGTGCTTCTTCTGATCCTAATGATATGCCTTTGTCCACTTTGATTGAAAATCATAATGAATCTTTGGATGTGAATTTTGTTGGTAGGAATAATTTTGGTAACAATGCTTATAGAGGGAACTTTAATCCTAGGCCTTTTCCTAGTAATTCCTCTAATAATTATGGTAATTCCCACAACAACTCTTATGGAAAGATGCCTTCTGAATTTGAAACTAGTGTTAAGGTGTTTATGATTTCGCAAAAGAATTTCAATGCTATGCTTGAAGAAAATTTGCTTAAGATTGATGAATTGGCTAGAAGTGTGGATAGAATTACTCTTGATGTTGATTCTTTGAAACTATCTATCCCACCTAAGCATGACATCAATGAGTCTCTCAAAGCCATGAGAATTTCCATTGATGAATGCAAAGAAAGAACCGCTAGGATGCGTGCTAAAAGAGAGAATTATATAAAAGCGTGTTCCTCTAGCTATCATGAAAATAAATATGAAGAACTGAATGTTATTGATGTGTCTCCTATTAGATCCTTGTTTTCTAGTATAAATCTTGATGAAGATAGGATTGGAGATGATTTTACTTTAAGGTGTCCCAATGATTCGGAGTTTTTAGATCTTGATGCTAAAATTGTTAAAGATGGGAGTGAAGAGATTAAAACTTGGCATAGTGATGAGCCCACTACTTTGGATTTCAAGGGATTCAATTATGATAATTGCTTTTTGATTGATTGTATTTCCTTGCTGCAATCAATACTAAACTCTCCGCATGCTTATAGTCAAAATAAAGCTTTTACTAAACATATAGTTGATGCTTTGATGCAATCTTATGAAGATAAACTTGAGTTAAAAGTATCTATACCTAGAAAGCTTTATGATGAGTGGGAACCTACTATTAAAATAAAAATTAAAGATCATGAATGCTTTGCTTTGTGTGATTTGGGTGCAAGTGTCTCCACTATCCCAGAAACTTTGTGTGATTTGCTAGGATTCCATGAGCTTGATGATTGTTCTTTAAATTTGCATCTTGCGGATTCCACTATTAAGAAACCTATGGGAAGGATTAATGATGCTCTTATTGTTGCCAATAGGAATTATGTGCCCGTAGATTTCATTGTTCTTAATATAAATTGCAATCCTTCATGTCCTATTACTCTTCGTAGGCCATTCCTTAGAACGATTGGTGCAATTATTGATATGAAGGAAGGAAATATTAGATTCCAATTTCCGTTAAGGAAAGGCATGGAACATTTCCTAAAAAGAAAATCAAATTACCATATGAATCTATTATGGGAGCCCCTTATGGATTGCCTTCCAAAGATGGCAATACCTAGATCTATCCATGTATCGTGCCTAGCTAGGGGCGTAAAACGATAGCGCTTGTTGGGAGGCAACCCAATTTTATATTTTTTTGTTTTTGCTTCTGTTTAGGAATAAATATTGCATCTAGTTTCTATTTAGATGTGGTTTTGTGTTTTAATTAGTGTTTGTGCCAAGTAGAACCTTTTGGAAGACATGTGTGAAGTTTATATGATCGAAAAACACAATCGTTAGCGCTCGCTAGAATGGTCACCAGATTTTACTGGAGCGTGCTATTTAGTTGATTCTTTTTGCAGAGATTAATAAACAAATTCCTCATGTTTACCAATTTACTTCATTTTTTGGAGTTGCAGAAGTATGCGAAAACTGCAGATTACTACAGACTATTCTGTTTTTGACAGATTCTGTTTTTCGTGTGTTGTTTGCTTATTTCAATGCATCTATGAGTAGTACTGGGAAGTATGAATCATGGAGAAGTTCGAATACAGTAGGTTGAACACCAATATAAACAAAGAATGAATTCATTGCAGTACCTTTGAGTAGTGGTTTGTTTTCTTATACTAACGGAGCTCACGAGATTTTTGTCTAAGTTTTATGTTGTGAAGTTTTCAATTTTTGAGTATTGCTTTGATGGACTATGGAACAAAGAGTGGCAAGAGCCTAAGCTTGTGGATGCCCAAGGCACCCCAAGGTAAAATTCAAGGACAACCAAAAGCCTAAGCTTGGGGATGCCCCGGGAAAGCATCCCCTCTTTCGTCTTCATCCATCTGTAACTATACTTGGAGCTATATTTTTATTCACCACATGATATGTGTTTTACTTGGAGCATCTTGTATAATTTGAGTATTTGCTTCTTAGTTTGACACAATCATCCTTGCTGGACACACCTATTTGAGAGAGTTAAATATGGCCTAGGAATTTATAGAACACTCTATGTGCTTCACTTATATATTTTGAGTTGAATAGTTTTTGCTCTAGTGCTTCACTTATATCTTTTACAGCACGGTGGTGATTATATTTTGTAGAAATTGTTGATCTCTCATGATTCACTTATATCCTTTTGAGAGTATGTTAAAACAGCATGGTAATGTTCTTTGGCTATAAAACTAGCCTTCACATGATAGACATCCGATATCAATGAAGTAAAAACTTTCACACTAAGTGCATTGAATGTGATGAGAAGTTTGATGCTTGATAATTGTTTTGAGTTATGAGGATAGTGATATTAGAGTCATGCTAGTGGAGTTATTATGAAATTGAGAAATGCTTGTGCTAAGTTTAGTGATTCCCGTAGCATGCACGTATGGTGAACCGCTATGTGACGAAGTTAGAGCATGAGGTATTAGTACAGTGTCAACCTTTGTGTGGAGGTCGGGGGCGCGCGATGGTTAACTCCTACCAGCCTCCCCCTAGGAGCATGCGTTGATTGCTCCGTGTTGATGACTCGTGAATTTTTGCAATAAGTATATTAGTTCTTATGACTAATGTTGAGTCCATGGATTATACGCACTCTCACCCTTCCACCATTGCTAGCCTCTCTTGTACCGCACAACTTTCGCCGGTACCATACACCCACTATATATCCTTCCTCAAAACATCCACCATATATATTCCTCAAAACAGCCACCATACCTACCTATCATGGCATTTCCATAGCCATTCCGAGATATATTGCCATTTTCCACCGTTCCGCTCATATGACACACTTCATTTTGTCATATTGACATGCATGATCATGTAGTTGACATCGTATTTGTGGCAAAGCCACCATGCATAATTTTTCATACATGTCACTCTTTATTCATTGCATATCCTGGTATACCGCCGGAGGCATTCATATAGAGTCATACTTGTTCTAGTATCGAGTTGTAATTCAATATAAGTGTGATGATCATCATTATTAGAGCATTGTCCCATGTGAGGAAAGGCCAATAAAAAAGGAGATGGCCCCCAAAAAATAGAGAGGGGCTAAATAAAAAAAGGAAAGAGAGAAAGCCACTCCAAAAAATGAGAGAAAAGAGAGAAGGGACAATTGCTACTATTTGTTTCCTCAATTTTGCTTCAAAGTAGCACCATGTTCTTCATGATAGAGAGTCTCATATTTAGTCACTTTCTTATACTAGTAGAATTTTCATTATAGAACTTGGCTTGTATATTCCAACGATGGGCTTCCTCAAATGCCCTAGGTCTTCGTGAGCTAGCAAGTTGGATGCACACCCACTAGTTTCTTTTGTTGAGCTTTCATACATATTTAGCTCTAGTGCATCCGTTGCATGGCAATCCCTACTCACTCACATTGATATCTATTGATGGGCATCTCCATAGCCCATTGATACGCATAGTTGATGTGAGACTATCTCCCTCCTTTTTGTCTTCTCCACAACCACCTCTCTATTCCACATAGTGCTATATCCATGGCTCACGCTCATGTATTGCGTGAAAGTTGAAAGGTTTGAAAGAATAGAGTATGAAAACAAGTGCTTGGCTGAAATCGGGGTTGTGCATGATATGAATATTTTGTGTGATGAAGAGGGAGCATAGCCAGCCTATATGATTTTGTAGGGATAATTTTCTTTTGCCATAGTATTTTGGGAAGACATGATTGTTTTGTTAGTATGCTTGAAGTATTATTATTTCTTTTGTCAATATAGAATTTTGTCTTGAATCTTTCAGATCTGAACATTCATGCCACAATTAAGAGAATTACATTGAAAAACTATGTTGGTTAGCATTCCACACCAAAAATTCTGTTTTTATCATTTACCTACTCGAGGATGAGCATCAATTAATCTTGGGGATGCCTGATACGTGTCCAACGTATCTATAATTTTTTATTGTTCCATGCTATTATTTATGATGTTTTGCATGTTTAATGGGCTTTGTTATACACTTTCATATTATTTTTGGGACTAACCTACTAACGCTAAGGCCCAGACCAGATTGCTGTTTTTGCCTGTTTTAGGGTTTTGCAGAAAAGGAATATCAAACGGAGTCCAAACGGAATGAAACCTTCGGGAGAGATATTTTTGGAGCAAAATACGCACGGGAGACATGAGAACCACAGAGTAGGGCTGACATGGCGTCCAGGAGGGTGGGGGGCGCCCCCACCTATAGGGCGCGCCCCCTGCCTCGTGGGCACCCCGTATGGCCCCCGGTGCCCTCCTTCCTCCTATATATACCTACGTACCCCGAAACTATCAGAACAACAGAGAAAACCCTAGTTCCACCGCCGCAACCTTCTGTTCTCGTGAGATCCCATCTTGGGGCCTGTTCCGGAGCTCCGTCGGAGGGGGGATCTACCACGGAGTGCTTCTACATCATCATCATCGCCTCACCATGAGTTGTGAGTAGTTTACCACAGACCTTCGGGTCCATAGCTAGTATCTAGATGGCTTCTTCTCTCTCTTTGGATCACAATACCGAGTTCTCCTCGGTCTTCGAGGAGATCTTTTCGATGTAATCTCTTTTTGAGGTGTGTTTGTCGAGATCGGATGAATTGTGGGTTTATGATCAAGATTATCTATGAGAAATATTTGGTTCTTTTCTGAACTGTTAATGTATGATTATAATATCCTTGCAAGTCTCTTCGGATTATTGGTTTGGTTTGGCTTACTAGATCTATAGTTCTTGCAATGGGAGAAGTGCTTGGCTTTGGGTTCTTGCGCTGTCCTATTCCATTGATAGTAGGGGCAGCAAGGCACGTATTGTATTATTACCATCGACGATAAAAAGATGGGGTTTATATCACCTATGTTTGAGTTTATCCCTCTACATCATGTCATCCTTCTTAAGGCGTTACTCCGTTCTTATGAACTTAATACTCTAGATGCATGCTGGACAACGGTCGATGTGTGGAGTAATAGTAGTAGATGCAGAATCGTTTCGGTCTACTTGTCTCGGACGTGATGCCTATATATAATGATCATGCCTAGATAGTCTCATAATTATTCGCTTTTCTATCAATTGCTCAAGAGTAATTTGTTTACCCGTCGTAGAATATCGCTATCATGAGAGAAGCCACTAAAGAACACTATGGCCCCTGGGTCTATTCTCAACATATCTATCTACAATCTACTTTACTTTTCCGCTTTTACTTTCTGTTCTTATATCCAAAAATACCAAAAATATCAAACTATCATATCTATCATATCTCACTTTTGTAAGTGACCGTAAAGGGATTGACAACCCCTTATCGCGTTGGCTGCGAAGTACTTATTTGTTTGTGCAGGTGCGAGGGACTCGCGCGTGATCTCCTACTGGATTGATACCTTAGTTATCAGAAACTAAGTGAAATACTTACTCTACTGTGCTGCATCACCCTTTCCTCTTCGAGGGAATACAACGCAAGCTCGAGAAGTAGCAGGGCGTGGCAACAGTGTACGACCACTAGACGGCGGTAATGTAGCCATGCTCCCCTCGACGACGCCTTCGTCAGCGGAGGGATTTCAATAGTAGAACACAATCACGCGGGCCCACAGATGGCGGGCCCAAAGGACGGACATGCCCCCAACAACCGGTGGGACCCACCAGGCGGCGGGACCCAGCGGCCGACGGAGAAGCCGGTGCCCAGAGACGATGACGGCCGGGGCCCGCAGCCGGCCACATTACCATTGTAGCCCTGGGGGTAGGCCTATATAAACCCCTCAGGGTCCTCCATGCAGAGGGTTTAGACTTTGAGAGATGCAGAGAGATAGGAGAGAAACCCTAGCCACCACTCGCATTTCCTAGAAGGAGAAGAGAGAGCTAGCCTTGCTCTTCTTCCTCCTCTAGACGACACACCTCAAGGAGCGACCTTGTAGCTACCATATTGACGATAGTCATGACGCGGAGTCCCTGCAGAGGAGGACTAGGGGTGTTATATCCATGGAGAGCC
This sequence comes from Secale cereale, assembly GCA_902687465.1. Classification (NCBI taxonomy): domain Eukaryota; kingdom Viridiplantae; phylum Streptophyta; class Magnoliopsida; order Poales; family Poaceae; genus Secale; species Secale cereale. The sequence goes on along the minus strand of LR738713.1, from coordinate 460,380,808 downwards.
CCAAACCTGGGTAAGATTCGTAGGTGTCCCAAGTTTTGCCTTATCCCGCTTCTAGGGCTCGGCGACATTCTCTTGTCCCCATGCACGATAAGCCATCCTTTGGCATATGTCGCACCAAAACCCCGACAGTGATCCCTACGATAAAAGGTGATCGGACAAGCCGACCATGGGTTGAACTTAGGGGCGATATGCTCGACGACATAGACGTCCCGGAGTGCGTGCTTGCGCTCCCTCTTGGGGATATGGGTGACATAGATCATGCTCACGGTTTTCACCTCCGGTAGAAATTTCTTCTGTCCCCCCATATTTGGCTGGCGAGGTTCATCCTCGTCTTAGCTTGGAGGTCCTTTCCCCTTGTGCTCGGTGTTTACCTTGCCGGCCTGCTTAAAGACCCAACACTTACTATTGGTATGATTTGCAGGTTTATCAGGGGTGCCATGAATCTGGAAGGGTCTGTCTAGTATTTTGTCCAAGCTAGATGGACTATTTCTATTGCCTTTGAATGGCTTATTTCGTTGACCGTGCCTGGAGCCACTGAATCCGGCATTTACCGTCGTGTCCTCTGTGCTTCCAGCATTGCTTCGACGCTTGTTTTTATTGCGTCATGGTTTGCAATTGCCATACCTGACTTCAGATGTGCCAGGGTCGCTGGTGTCGTTGCTGCTACGAGCCAGCCAGCTGTCCTCACCCATGCAAAAGCGGGTCATGAGTGTAGTTAGGGCTGCCATTGTTCTCGGCTTCTCTTGGCCGAGGTGTCTAGCCAGCCATTTGTCCCAGACACTATGTTTGAATGACGCTAAGGCCTCGACGTCCGGATAGTCTACAATTTGGTTCTTTTTAGTTAAGAATCGATTCCAAAGCTTACGTGCTGACTCCCCGGGTTGCTGGATTATATGACTTAGATCATCAGCATCCGGGGGCCGGACATAAGTCCCCTGAAAGTTGGCCCGAAAAGCATCCTCAAGTTCTTCCCAGCTTCCAATAGAGTTCTCTGGGAGGTTGTTTAACCAGTGCCGAGTTGGTCCTTTCAGCTTGAGAGGTAAGTATTTGGTAGCGTGGATATCATCTCCACAAGCCATGTGGATGTGAAGAATAAAGTCTTCTATCCATACAACGGGGTCGTTGTTCCATCGTATGCCTCGATGTTTACGGGTTTTAACCCTTCTGGAAATTCATGATCCATCACCTCATCGGTGAAGCACAGAGGGTGTGAAGCACCCCTGTATTTTGCGATGTCGTGGCATAGTTCGGACGGTATTGGTGTTCGGTGTTGGCTCCGAACTGGAATGTGACCGGTCTGTTTGGCTTGATAGCCTCCATTCCGTGTTTGGGTACGTTCCCTTGGTCCGTAGATTGATTTGGTCTGGCCAGCCTTTTTATTCAGGTCCTAATGTAAGTCATAATTATGGCCCTGAGCCGCTGTATCCTTTCCTTTACGGTGAGGAGGTGCGGGTTTGTGTACGGTGTTGCAGGTAGCTTTGTCCTGTCCACGGGGTGGTCGGTCCGGTTGATTGGACTGATCATACTTCGGCGGAATTGGCGATGGGGACTCATCGTCAAATTGGGGCAGCAACTTGGGTTTAGGATAGCTCTTTGTTTGGCCCTTATAACCATATCATTCTTCAGTGTCTAGGACATCGTTCCATCTTTCATTGACCATATCCTGTTCGGCTCTAAGCCGCTGCTATTGCTTCTTCAGGCTCCTTGCGGTGGCAATGATCTGTTGTTGAAAACTTTTTGTTCAAGCGGTTCTTCTGGGACGATGAATTCTTCATCTACCAGGCTAACGTCCTCTTCGGAGACAGGTTGATAATTGTTGTCATCCACATCGATGTAATCGGCCAGTGGTTCGAGACTGTGTTCGCCATCCTCCCGTTCTTCCTGATGTACCGCTGGCTCCATAGGGTAATCGGCTTATTCTGGATTGCCATCGTCTTCAGTGACGGTGTTACTCTCTTTCCCCTTATGGGATCGAGATCGACGCTTCTGACGCCGGTGTTTGGGAGGTTCACCGACATGCTTATCCTGTTCTGGATTGTTATCGACGTCGCCTTCCTCCTCGTTGGGTGTGTCCACCATGTATACGTCGTATGTAGAAGTAGCCGTCCATCGCCCGGCTGCGGGCGGGTTTACACTTAGATCGGCTTCGGCATCGTGACCCATCCCATCGATGTCTTCAGAAGCGTAATCTAATAGGTTGGTTAAATCCTCGACTATGGCTACCAAGTGGGTGGTGGGTGGGAAGCAAAATTCCCTTTCCTCAGCCTCCCGTTCGAGCTAGGCATAATTCGGCTGAGAATTCTCTGCTAGGAGAGAGATTTTAGTAAGTCCAACACTTTCTCTATGGGCGAGCGCCGGACATGTGTTCAGACATCTGTGGGGCTGAGTTCGATGACAACCGCTCGATCAAGCCTGTAGGATGCAGATCCTGAGAGTTCGAAACTTGTAGTCGGAGACAAGTCCAGAGTTCCGGCGGAGGAAATCCCGCTCAAGGCTAGGTATGTGTGCGGCTCAAGCGCCGCTAAGTCTGCAGTCTTCATGGCGGGGTTGATCTTCCCATCCGCGGATGAGGCGATCTGCTCCGGATCTAAGGCCAGAGCTGTTGCAAGTGTTGTCGCCTGGACGGGGTCCGGTGACAGATCTAAGTCGTGTTCATCGTGGTGGCAGGGAGCAGCTGCCATGGGTGTGAATCCGTCAAATATCAAATCTCCACGGATATCAGCAACATAGTTTAGGCTTCCAAATCGATCTGATGACCAGGGGCGTAGCTATCAACCTGCTCGAGGTGGCCTTGAGTGTTCGCACGAAGCATGAATCCGCCGAACACAAAAAGCTGGCCAGGGAGAAAGATTCCCTCGGTGGTGGCGTCGTCGCTAATGACGAAGCAAGCCATTAATCCTTCTGTTGACGACGCAGTGGAACTCTCAATGAAAGCACAAATGTCAGTGTCAAAACCGGCAGATCTCGGGTAGGGGGTCCCGAACTGTGCGTCTGAGGATCGATGGTAATAGGAGACTGGGAACACGATGTTTCACCCAGGTTCGGGCCCTCTCGATCGAGGTAATACCCTACTTCCTGCTTGATTGATCTTGATGAATATGGGTTACAAGAGTTGATCTACCTCGAGATTGTAATGGCTAAACCCTAAAAGTCTAGCCTATGTGATTGCTATGATTCTTCTGTTGGGGAACATAGTATTTCAAAAAAAAATCCTACGATCACGCAAGATCTATCTAGGAGAAGCATAGCAACGAGCGGGGAGAGTGGGTCTACGTACCCTCATAGACCGAAAGCAGAAGCGTCTAGTGACGCGGTTGATGTAGTCGAACGTCTTCGCGATCCAATCGATCCAAGCACCGAACGTACGGCACCTCCGTGTTCAGCACACGTTCAGCTCGATGACGTCCCACGAGCTCTTGATCCAGTTGAGCGTCACGGGAGAGATTCTTCAGCACGACAGCGTGGTGATGGTGATGATGAAGCTACCGGTGCAGGGCTTCGCCTAAGCACTGCAACAATATGACCGAGGTGTGTAACTGTGGGGAGGGGCACTGCACACGGCTAAGAAATGAACTTGTGTGTCTATGGGGTGCCCCCTCCCCATGTATATAAAGGAGGGAGGGAGGAGGGTGCGGCCAGGGAGAGGGCGCGCCAAGAGGGGGAGTCCTACTCTCACGAGGAGTAGGACTCCTAAGTAGGAGAGGGGGCAGGAAGGGATAGGAGGAGAAGGAAAGAGGGGGCCGATCCCCTTCCCCTAAACCAATTCGATTTGGGCCTTGGGGGGGGCGCCCCACACTCCCCTTGCTGCCCTCTATTTCCACTAAGACCCATGTAGGCCCATTGATCCCCCCGGGGGGTTCCCGTAACCTCCCGGTACTCCGATATTTAATCGGTGACCCCCGGAACCCTTCCGGTGTCCGAATATAACCTTCCAATATATCAATCTTTATGTCTCGACCATTTCGAGAGTCCTCGTCATGTCCGTGATCACATCCGGGACTCCGAACAACCTTCGGTACATCAAAACACATAAACTCATAATACGGATCGTCGTCGAACGTTAAGCGCACGGACCCTGCGGGTTCGGGAACTATGTAGACATGACCGAGACTCATCTCCGGTCAATAACCAATAGCGGAACATGGATGCTCATATTGGTTCCTACATATTCTACGAAGATCTTTATCGGTCAAACCGCATAAAAACATACGTTGTTCCTTTTGTCATCGGTATGTTACTTGCCCAAGATTCGATCGTCGGTATCATCATACCTAGTTCAATCTCGTTACCGGCAAGTCTCTTTCCTTGTTTCGTAATACACCATCTCGTGACTAACTCATTATTCATTTGCTTGCAAGGCTTATTATGATGTGTATTACCGAGAGGGCCCAGAGATATCTCTCCGACACTCGGAGTGACAAATCCTATTCTCGATCTATGCCAACACCACAAACACCTTCGAAGACAACTGTAGAGCATCTTTATAATCACCCAGTTACATTGTGACGTTTGATAGCACACAAGGTGTACCTCCGGTATTCGGGAGTTGATTAATCTCATAGTCATAGGAACATGTATAAGCCATGAAGAAAGCAATATCAGTAAAACTAAACGACCAAGTTGCTAAGCTAACGCATGGGTCTTGTCCATCACATCATTCTCCTAATGATGTGATCCCATTGATCAAATGACAACTCATGTCTATGGTTAGGAAAGATAACCATCTTTGATCAATGAGCTAGTCTAGTAGAGGCATACTAGGGACACTTTGTTTCGCCGATGTATTCACACATGTATTAAGTTTTCGGTTAATACAATTCTAGCATGAATAATAAACATTTATCATGATATAAGGAAATACAAATAACAACTTTATTATTGCCTCTAGGGCATATTTCCTTCAGTCTCCCACTTGAACTAGAGTCAATAATCTAGATTACATAGTAATGATTCTAACACCCATGGAGTCTTGGTACTGATCATGTTTTGCTAGTGGAAGAGGCTTAGTCAACGGGTCTACGACATTCAGATCCGCATGTATCTTGCAAATTTACATGTCTCCCTCCTTGACTTGATCATGGATGGAATTGAAGCGTCTCTTGATGTGCTTGGTTCTCTTGTGAAACCTGGATTCCTTTGCCAAGGCTATTGCTCCAGTGTTGTCACAAAAGATTTTCATTGGACCCGATGCACTAGGTATTACACCTAGATCGGATATGAACTCCTTAATCCAGACTCCTTCATTTGCTGCTTCCGAAGCAGCTATGTACTCCTCTTCACACGTAGATCTCACCATGACACTCTGCTTGGAACTGCACCAACTGACAGTTCCACCATTCAATAGAAATACATATCCGGTTTGTGACTTAGAGTCACCCGGATCAGTGTCAAAGCTTGAATCGACGTAATCATTTACGACGAGCTCTTTGTCACCTCCATAAACGAGAAACATATCCTTTGTCCTTTTCAGGTACTTCGGGATGTGCTTGACCGATGTCCAGTGATCCACTCCTGGATTACTTTGGTACCTCCCTGCTAAACTTATAGCAAGGCACACATCAGGTATGGTACACAACATTGCATACGTGATAGATCCTATGGCTGAGGCATAGGGAATGACTTTCATTTTCTCTCTATCTTCTGCAGTGGTTGGGCATTGAGTCTTACTCAACTTCACACCTTGTAACACAAGCAAAAACCCTTTCTTTGACTGATCCATTTTGAACTTCTTCAAAACTTTATCAAGGTATGTGCTATGTGAAATTCCAATTAAACGTCTTTATCTATCTCTATAGATCTTGATGCCTAATATATGAGCAGCTTCACCGAGGTCTTTCATTGAAAAATTCTTATTCAAGTACTCCCTCCATTTTTGTATACAAGGCCACAAACTCAAATTACAGGTACCAAGATAAAAATTAATGTGTGCTTTACAAGCCAATTTGTTTTCTCGTTCATCGGGTTAATTAATAGGATCCATGCACATTAGAGAAAATTGAGTGGTCGTGAGAGAAGAAGTAGATGAGTGTGTCATTATCATCCACTTCATGCATGCTAGTAATTAAGCCATGGGTTAATAGTACGAGGAAACAACATTAATATTTGTCTCGATTACTGTTTGTGGCCTTGTATTGATGCAAAATGTATTTTTCATAGTGGCCTTGTATACAAAAATGGAGGGAGTATCACTTTATACCATCCAAAAATTCTATATATCATTTCCAATCAACAATATGGCATCCACATATAATATCAGAAATGCTACAGAGATCCCACTGACTTTCTTATAAATACAGGCTTCTCCAAAAGTCTGTATAAAACCATATGCTTTGATCACCTCACCAAAGCGTATATTCCAACTCTGAGATGCTTGCACCAGTCCATAGATGGATCGCTGGAGCTTGCGCACTTTGTTAGCACCATTAGGATCGACAGAACCTTCTGGTTGCATCATATACAACTCCTCATTGAGGTATCCATTAAGGAATGCAGTTTTGACATCCATTTGTCTGATTTGGTAATCATAAAATGCGGCAATTGCTAACATGATTCGGACAGACTTAAGCACTGCTACGAGTGAGAAAGTCTCATCGTAGTCAACTCCTTGAACATGTCGAAAACCTTTTGCAACAAGTCAAGCTTTGTAGACAGTAACATTACCATTAGCGTCCGTCTTCCTCTTAAAGATCCATTTATTTTCAATGGCTTGCCGATCATCGGGCAAGTCAACCAAAGTCCACACTTTGTTCTCATACATGGATTCCATCTCAAATTTCACGGCCTCAAGCCATATTGCAGAATCTCGGCTCATCATCGCTTCCTCATAGTTCGTAGGTTCATCATGGTCTAGTAACATGACTTCCAGAACCAGGTTATCGTACCACTCTAGTGCGGAACTTATTCTGGTTGACCTACGAGGTTCAGTAGTAATTTGATCCAAATTTCCATGATCATCATCATTAGATTCCTCGCTGATTGGTGTAGGAATCACTGGAACTAGGTTCAGTGATGTACTACTTTCCAATTCGGGAGAAGGTACAATTACGTCATCAAGTTCCACTTTCCTCCCACTCACTTCTTTCGAGAGAAACTCCTTCTCTAGAAAGGATCCATTCTTAGCAACGAATATCTTGCCTTCGGATCTATGATGGAAGGTGTACCCAATAGTTTCCTCTGGGTATCCGATGACAACACATTTCTCCGACTTGGGTTCGAGCTTATTAGGTTGAAGCTTTTTCACATAAGCATCGCAGCCCCAAACTTTAAGAAAGGACAACTTTGGTTTCTTGACAAAGCACAATTCATAAGGCGTTGTCTCAACGGATTTAGATGGTGCCCTATTTAACTGAATGCAACTATCTCTAAAGTATAACCCCAAATTGATAGTGGTAAATCGGTAAGAGAGATCATAGATCGCACCATATCTAATAAAGTACGGTTACAACGTTCGGACACACCATTATGCTGTGGTGTTCCGGGTGGCGTGAGCTGTGAAACTATTCCACGTTGTTTCAAATGAAGACCAAACTCGTAACTCAAATATTCTCCTCCATGATCAGATCATAGAAACTTTATTTTCTTGTTACGATGATTCTCTACTTCACTCTAAAATTCTTTGAACTTTTCAAATGTTTTAGACTTGTGCTTCATCAGGTAGATATAACCATATCTGCTCAAATCATCAGTGAAGGTCAGAAAAAAACGATACCCGCCGCGAGCCTCAACACTCATCGGTCCACATACATCAGTATGCATGATTTCCAACAAATCTGTTGCTCACTCCATTGTTTCGCAGAACGGAGTTTTAGTCATCTTTCCCATGAGGCATGGTTCACAAGCACCAAGTGATTCATAATCAAATGATTCCAAAAGTCCATCAGCATGGACTTTCTTCATGCGCTTTACACCAATATGACCTAAACGACAGTGCCACAAATAAGTTGCACTATCATTATCAACCTTGCATCTTTTGGCTTCAATATTATGAATATGTGTATCACTACGATCAAGATCTAACAAGAATAGACCACTCTTCAAGGGTGCATGACCATAAAAGATATTACTCATATAAATAGAACAACCATTATTCTCTGATTTAAATGAATAACCGTCTTGCAACAAAAAAGATCCAGATATAATGTTCATGCTTAACGCCGGCACCAAATAACAATTATTCAGGTCTAAAACTAATCCCGAAGGTAGATGCAGAGGTAGCGTGCCGACGGCGATCACATCGACTTTGGAACCATTTCCCACGCGCATCATCACCTCGTCCTTAGCTAATCTTTGTTTAATCCATAGCCCCTGTTTCAAGTTACAAATATTAGTGACCGAACCAGTATCAAACACCCAGGTGCTACTACGAGCATTAGTAAGGTACACATCAATTACATGTATATCAAATATACATTTGTTCACTTTGCCATGCTTCTTATCCGCCAAATACTTGGGGCACTTCCGCTTCCAGTGTCGAGTCCCTTTGCACTAGAAGCACTCAGTTTCAGGCTTGGCTCCAGACTTGGGTTTCTTCACGGGAATAGCAACTATCTTTCTATTCTTCTTGAAGTTCCCCTTCTTTCCCTTGCCCTTTTTCTAGAAACTAGTGGTCTTGTTAACCATCAAAACTTGATGCTCCTTTTTGATTTCTACCTCCGCAGCTTTGAGCATAGAGCAGAGCTCGGGAATTGTCTTCTACATCCCTTGCATATTATAGTTCATCACATAGCCTTTATAGCTTGGTGGCAGTGATTGAAGAACTCTATCAATAACACTATCTTCGTCAACTTTGCAACCAAGTTGAGTCATATGATTGTAGTACCCTAAAATTCTGAGCAAGTGTTCACTGATAGAACTGTTCTCCTCCATCTTGCAGCTATAGAACTTATTGGAGACTTCATATCTCTCAATTCGGGCGTTTACTTGAAATATTAACTTCAACTCTTGGAACATCTCATATGCTCCATGGTGTTCAAAATGTCTTTGAAGTCCCGATTCTAAGCCGTAAAGCATGGCACACTCAACTATCGAGTAGTCATCAGAACGAGCTTGCCAGACGTTCATAACGTCCGGAGTTGCTCCTGCAGCAGGCCTGTCACCTAACGGTGCTCTTAGGACATAATTCATCTGTGCAGTGCAGCAATGAGGATAATCCTCAAGTTACGAACCCAGTCCGTGTAGTTGCTACCATCATCTTTCAACTTAGCTTTCTCTAGGAACGCATTAAAATTCAAGGGAACGGTAGCATGGGCCATTGATCTACACCAACATAGATATGCAAAAACTATCAGGACTAAGTTCATGATAAATTAAAGTTTAGTTAATCATATTACTAAATAACTCCCACTTAGATAGACATCCCTCTAATCATCTAAATGATCACGTGATCCAAATCAACTAAACCATGTCTGATCATCACGTGAGATGGAGTAGTTTTCAATGGTGAACATCTTATGTTGATCATATCTACTATATGATTCACGCTCGACCTTTCGGTCTCCAGTGTTCCAAGGCCATGTCTATACGTTAACCGCCGGAAGGTTGCTCCTACATTCCGTAACCCAAACGACATGCACGTGTAGCAGTACACTCCGCATGGGGTGAGGAAGGCAGTCTTCTCGACGTCTTGCGGCGCCATCTTGATCTGGTGGCAACCTGAGAAGGCGTTCAGGAAACACAACAAGTCGCACTCGGCAGTGGAGTCGGCGATTTGATCGATGCGTGTCAGAGGGAACGGATCTTGTGGGCAAGCTTTGTTGAGGTTGGTGAAGTCGACGCACATGCGCTCTTTTCCTCCCTTCTTGGGTACGTCGACAAGATTTGCCAGCCACTTCGGGTACCGGACTTCGCGGATGACACCCGCCGCCTCTAGCTTACGAGTCTCCTGCATGATGAAGGACTACTTCTCCGTGGATTGGCGCCTGGCCCTCTGCTTCACGAGGCGCATGTTAGGGCATACGTTTAGATGATGCTCGATCACCTCTCTCGGGACCCCCACCAGATCCTTGGGTTCCCACGCGAATACGTCCCTGCTCGCTCGTAGGAATCCAATCAGCACCTCCTCCTGAGTTGAGGGGAGGCCAGCTCCTATGGTGAAGGCGACACCTGACGGCTCATCTTCATCCACCAGCACCTGCTTTGTCTCGGCTTGGTCTTGGGATAAAAGTTGCTTCTTCTTGGCAGGGGCATCCCCCTTGGTCCCAGGGGCGGCTTCCTCGGTAGGGCACGCCGCCGCAACAGTCCGGAAGATGCGCTTGAGGGCCGCCTGGGCTTCTCTGGTGTCCCCCGTTACGGTAAGGACTCCGCAGCTCCCCGGCATCTTCATGAGGTTATAGGCTGGATGGGTTGCGGCCATGAACTGAGCCAGCGCTGGGTACCCGAGAATGGCGTTGTACGGGAGATTGATTCGGGTGATGTCAAAGTCGATCAGTTCGGTGCGGTAGTTGTCTCGCGTGACGAAGGTGACCGGGAGGCGGATCTTCCCTAGGGGGCTGGTAGAACCGCTGGTGACCCCAGAGAAGGGCTTGGTGGGGCGTAACCACACGAGTGGAACTTGGAGCAAGCTGAAAGGTTCCACCGAGAGCACGTTAAGGCCAGCCCCGCCATCGATGAGGGTCTTGGTGACTGCCACATTGCAGATGGTGGGGGTGCACAGCATCGGGAGAGCGCCGGAGCCCGCGGTGGAGGCGGGGTGGTCTCCCAAGTCGAAGGCAAGGTCGGCCTTGGGAGTCAGCCACCCAGGAAGAACCCCCTTGTGTATGGAGACGACGCCCATATGGCGAAAGTTCTGCTTGATGTGTCGGTCGGAGGGTGGCGCTTGGGAACAGCCGAGGAGGAACGCAACGGCGTGGGGCGCAGGCGCCCCGAAGCACGTGAGGAAGAGGACGCGTAGCTCTTTCCAGGACGCCACGCACAATTCTGGCAAGCCGATAAATCAGGCGCATGGCACGCCGTTCAGTGCCATGGGGAGCAAGCTGGCCATGACCTTGTCGTCGCCGCCGGCCGCCGAGATGGCCTCTACGTAGGCCTGGAGGAAGAAAAACGGGTCGGCCACCTCGTCGTAGCGCGGTTGCAGATTCGGCCTGAACCTGGGTGGCCACTGTACCTGCCTTAGGGCGGGGGTGAAGGCCCGGTGGCAGGGAGCGATGCCACGCGCGGCCACCGAGCCCATCGGAGGGGGGACGCCCGCCATGAGAACTTGGTGAGTGGAGAGTGGGACGGGCGGGGAGAAAACTTCGGCACACCCCTACCTGGCGCACCCAATGTCAGATCTAGGGTTCCGGCTAAACCCTTGAGGTTCGAACTCTGGGGTGCGCATGAAGATCTCTCCTTCCGCCCTAGCTCGTCTACTCAACAGCCCTAGGCCTAGCTCGTCGGAACCGATGAACAAGAGACACAACATTTATACTGGATCAGGCCACCGTTGTGGTGTAACACCCTAATCTAGTATGGTGTGTGGATTGCCTTGTAGGCTGAGGAGGAACTAGTACATGGATGAACTGCCTCATGTGGAGAGGTGTTCTTGCGCTCGGGTGAGATTGTGGTGTGTGGGAGGTCTCGATGATCCGATCCTGCTCTATGATAGTGGCTAGGTCCTATTTATAGTGGCCCGGATCCTCTTCCCAAATATTGAGTGGGAAGGAATCCCACAACGGCCAAATTTGAAAGGGGGCAACTAGTACGAGCTATCCTGACAAAAGGTGGTCTTCGCCTGCCAAAGGCTCTAGTGGTGACGCCGCCGTGGGCTCCGCGATGACCTCCATCCTGCCGTCCTGCTAGTCTTGGTCTTGTTGCACCGATATGGAAACCTTTGCCTGACGCCTCGGGACTCCTCCCCTACACCTGCTCCTTTAGCACCAAAGAGGAAATTGGCACTCTGCGCCTGCTGGCGCCCGTCTGGCATTGGTGGCACTGCTCACATCACGAGGACCTCGCGAGGTGCCTCTCTCCTCGATATCTCCAATCCACACGAGCCGGCCTGGAGAGGCCGCCCCATGGGATGCCTTGTGTCGTCCACCTCGCGAGGCTTGGCCCCTCGCGAGGGTCTTGAGTGGTTGTTGAAGATGCTGGGTCGTACCAGGCCGCCTTGTGAGCCACGCTCTGGGCCGTAGGCAGGCAAGTCTGGGTACCCCCGTTCCCAGAACACCGACACATTTATTCACTAGACCCAGAAAATCGTAATTTTGGATTCCATTCCACGTATTTGTTTTGAATGGTGGAGCAGTCAGCTGAAGTAGCACTACTGCAAGATGCTGCTAACGTGATACTACGATCAGAGACCCTTCGATGAAATTGTGTGCGATGCAATAATCACAAACTGTGGTGTAAATAAACCGTCAAAAAAGATGCAAAACATTTGCGATGACGGATGCATCAAACACAGTTCAGATTTTGGTTGCATGTGTGATGCTGGGCATACGGTATAGTTCAATGAACTGTTCGTGGTGAGGAAGAAGAACGAAAACGGGCAGTCAGATGAAGGCGTGTGCGATTTACAACATGCAGTTCACTTCGATTAACTATTTGTGATGAGGCGGAACAATAGAAACTTGCAGCTAGATAAAGGTGTGTGCGATTGAGGGCATACACTTTAGAAGGATTAACTGTTTGCGATTAGGCAACATAATAGAAACGGTCAGCCAGATCAAAGTGTCTGCGATTGATCGCATACACTTCACACGGATGAACTGTTTGCGATTATCCACTACAAACAGAAACAGTTAGACAAATCAACGTGTGTGCGCTAGACGGGCACACATTCTAATTAAAAGAAGCATGCGCGATGGTAATAATGAGCGCACACGATTCTTGGAACAAGACGTGTGTTGACATTGCCTATTGCGGTGCACCCTATGGTGCTAACGCCACGTACGTGGCCGAGAAAGCGTGCCCACGTTATGCCGTCCGAGAATAGTGCCGCACTTAGAAATTATAGAACCGTCAACAAATTTTGAGCCTGCGTCCTGTCACATACCAAATTGCAAACCAGTTCACACCGATCAAAACCTAAATAGTTTCCCACTTAGGAGCATATTAGTACTCGGTTATAAATACTACTACTCCAAGGTGACTGCACTCTCAACTCCTCATCCACAAAAACAAACAAGTCATTCATCATCGTTCCCTTGCGTCTTCCCTGGCCAGTGTGAGTTCTGGGTCGAGAGATTGCCACTAGGGAGAGGCGAGCATGGAAGCGGAAGCACGAGAGATGTCCCGACTCGCCGTGAAAGTAGCCGTCATGTACCGCCACGCGGCCGTAGCAGCACAGAGGTCCCACCGCGCTGCCAAAGCAGCACGGAGGTCCCGCCCGGTCGTTGATGCATCAGACTGGTGTGGCCGCACCGTGGAAGTAGCAGAGATGTCCGGCCGCGCCGCGAAAGTAGCACAGATGTCCTCCCGTGCCGCGGTTGCCTGGAAAAATGTCTCGCGGGCATGCGAGGACTCTTACAGGCGCATGTATGCGATCGTCCATAGCCAGATGGATCAGATCTCCGGCTGGGCAAGGTTGCAGGACAACATGAAAGCCTCATTTGAACATGCTACCGGCGCCATCCGACAACTAAGGGAGAGCAATACGAAGCTCTAGGCAGAGCGCAGCCTGCTGAGGGCGAAGACCGTCGGAAGTGCGGAGCAGCAGGAGGAGACCACTGCTAGGGATGGCAGTTTTGCCCATGGGTATGGGTACCCGCGGGTACCCTACTCGAAAATAGTGGGCATGGGTGAGACTTTTTACCATTTCACACCCATGGGTATGGGTATCCATACCCGCAAAAAGCATGGGTAGGGTATGGGTATGAAATTATACCCATGGGTAACCCAATGGATACCCAAAAAATAAATAAATAAATTAAACCATGTAATATGTGAGTAAATAATTATCTTGAGTTCTTAACTAGCCCACGGACCATAGGCCCATAGCCAGCCATCGCCCCAGACCCCTCGTATACCTAAAGTACTTATCTTCTCTACTTTTCCTTGACTTCGGAAGATGAAGCAATCAAGAGCCGGGTTACTGAATCCTCATCGATTCATTCCAAACCAAGGCTATATATTGTACCCACCGAATGGGTACCTGAATTTAGACCTTTTTCTCATCTTAATTTTGTCATGTTAATCCTATATATTATACCCACCGGATACCCATTGGGTATAGGATACCCGATGGGTATGGGCATGGGTACCAATTTGCGTCCATGGATAGTGAAGTGGGTGGGTATAGAAAAAAGATTTGGGTATGGGTTTGGGTAGAAAAGTGTCGTACCCACCCATACCCTACCCATTGCCATCCCTAACCACTGCCTTGTTGAAGAGGACCAACATCATCGTCGAGAAACTTATGGACGAGAATGTTGTGGTGCGCATGAAGCGCAAAAGGATTGTGGAGGGATCCGTAGATGTTCTCAAGCAGCATATTGAGGACAGGAAAGAGCTCATTGCCGCTCGCCGTAGAGACTAGTTCCCACGGCCCGCAGTAACGCATCAAGAAAGTAGAGATCAGCGAGCCAGATCGTTGTCTTCCTTCTTCTTTTGCCCTTGTGTATTTCGGGCATTGCTGCATGTGGCTTTTTTTTATTATGTTCCTGAATATGTAAGACAATTATTATCCACTATCATCGTCCTTATATTCATCATGCTTGCTATAAGTCACAGTCGATGCTATATAGATCCGTCGAATCTTACATCAAGATCCGTGCAAAACATTCTTTTCAGATTTTCATTTCTCTCTCTTAAATCTCAGTCCAGTGAGATATAGACACACCGTGAAACAGGGGCTCGGGCGCCATTAATGGAGACGTTGGGAGGGAGGTGTGTGGCGGATAGAGCTCAAAGGGCTCTCCTCCCGATAAGCACGGATAGGGGTCTGATCGCACGCCTCCCGTACTCAAATAGCTACCCCACACGGCACCTCCTAGCCAATAAAAAAAGGGACGCGTGGCGGTACGTAATTGGTAAGTAGAACGCGCACGGTTTCAATAATAGTTGTGTTTCTGATTTGTAAAGTGACAACACATGTTCCAAAATGACTTTGCTCATTGTTAATGTGTGCGCCTTCGCAAATCGGACAGAAAAATTACCACAACATGTTGGTTCCATGTCATGACATCATGCCAAGTTTCATGATTTTCAGGCGTGTTGTGGATTTACAGGTATTAAAAAACCAAGTTGCTCAATCTTTCCGGCCGAGTCACGACGCCTAGATGTTTGAATTTCATTCTCATTTCTTGCATGGGACCTAGAAATTCACCCAAGGACACACATGTGATTTTTCAACCAAATTTGGTGCACTGGAGCTTGTGCTTGTAGTTCAAATTTGTATTATGTACATTAAATGCCCAGAAATGCAATTAATGTATTAAAAAAGTCCAAACGAACTTGGAATAATTCCAAAATTTAGCACGATACTTCTATTTTGTCTAATCTGCCAATGTAAAACATTAAGGCGGGAGAAGGTAGTGTATGTCATTTTCGCACACGGAGGTGACACGTTCCCTCTCGGAACAACGAGCCTTCTTGAGAGAAGCTCCGATTAGCAAGAAGCTTATACCAAAGGTTGTCCTAATTCAGCCAACAAATTTACCACAGCATGTTGGTGCCATGTCATGATACCATGCCAAGTTTCATGATTTTTAGGCGTGTTTTGGATTCACATGAATTAAAAAAACCAAGTTTCTCAATCTTTCGGCCGAGCCACGATGCCCAGATGTTTGAATTTCATTCTCATTTCTTGCATGGGACTTATAAATTCACCCAAGGACATACATGTGATTTTTCAACCAACTTTGGTGCACTCGAGCATCTGCTTGTAGTTCAAATTTGAATTATGCACATTAAATGACTAGAAATTCAATTAATGTATTAAAAACGTATAAAAGGCCAAACGAACCCGGAATAATTCCAAAATTTAGCACTATACTTCTATTTGGTCTAATCTGCCCACGTAAAAAATATAAGGCGGGAGAAGGCAGTGTACGTATGTCGTTTCACACACGGAGGTGGCATGTTCCCTCTCGGAACCACGAACCTTCTTGAGAGAAGCTCCGATTTGCAAGAAGCTTATACCAAAGCTTGTCCCAATTTGGCAAAAAAAATACCGCAGCATGTTGGGGCCATGTCATGACACATTGCCAAGTTTCATTATTTTCAGGCATGTTTTGGATTTACATGAATTGAAAAACCAAGTTTCTCAATCTTTCCGGCCGAGCCATGACGCCTAGATGTTTGAATTTCATTCCCATTTCTTGCATGTGACCTAGAAATTCACCAAAGGACACACATGTGATTTTTCAACCAACTTGGATGCACTGGAGCATGTGCTTGTAGTTCAAATTTGAATTATGCTCATTACACTACTAGAATCAGCGCGGACGGCAAAGGCATGAATGCCGGACGGCAAAGTCCTTTGCCGTCCATCGGCGGACGGCAAAATGTGTCTGAACGAGTGCCAACAAATGCCTTCTTTGTCGTGTGCTTCATAGAAGCGAACGGCAAAATGCGTTGCTGTCCGCCATAGGTGGCCAGTAGATGACAAAGATCATGGACAACAGTGGGGTGGGGTGAGCGTCGTTAGGGGTTAACGGTGTGCTTTGCCGTCCGCCAGCAGACGACAAAGAGGCAAAACTCTTTGCCTTATGCTGGCGGACAGCAAAGAGCTCAGCTCAGGCAGCACTGGGAAGCTCCCACGTGGCCAGCTATGGCGTCTGCCAGCGGACGGCAAAGAGCTTTGAATCTTTGTCGTCTGCGGCCGGATGGCATAGCTGGCCCTGTTTGCTAGTCCTACTTAGGTACTTTGACGTCTGCTGGCAGACGACAAAGAGCTTTCAAACTTTGTCGTCTGCTGGCAGACGGCAAAGTGCCCATATAGGTAGCCCAGTGTTCCCAGTTTGTACAGGTAGCTGCCACGTGGCCTCTATGTCGTCTGCTAGCAGTCGGCAAAGCTCTTTGCCGTCCGCTAGCAGACGACAAAGAGGCTATATATCCCCTATTTTTATTTGAATCCATTTAATTTGACATGATTTCATACACTGATATACATACATACATATCCAACATATAACAGCATGTACAACAACATATTTCATCAAATCCAACATATCCAACAACATAGTTCAACAAAGTCCTATCCAACATATCCATATATACATACATATCCAAAAACAAGTTTCCAACGACAACATATGTATATAGAGATACATATCCAAACATGTTTTCATAACCAACAAGAGGAAGCACCAGAAGAATAGCACACTCCATCAATGCAAGCTTCCTCATCTAAAGCAAACCTGCAAATTGGGAAAGATGAAAGTGAGAATAAGAAGAAGAAGACTAGCTAGAAGAAAAGGAAGAGGAGGAAAAGAAGAAGAAGAAGAAGAATTTATCTTCCCTTTCTTTCTCTCCTCACCTATTCTTTATCTTCTTCTTTTCTAACTAATGTAGCTAAAAATGCCATTTTTGGGATAAGTTAGGTAAAAATGCTAATTGTGTAAGTCAATTTAGAGTTAAGCTAGGTAAATAGGTCATTTAGGAGCTAACATAGGTTAAATGGATCATATTGGAGCTAACCTAGTTAATCTTAATCATTTTTAAGCTAACCTAGATAATTATGCCAATTTGACCTAACTAAGCTTATTGTGTCATTTTAGAGGAGAACAAGCTAAGTATATGACAGTAATGAGGTTAGCAAGGTTAATATGCCATTTAGGAACAAAAACAAGTAAGAGGAGGAAAAGAAGAAGAAGAATAAGCAGAAGAAGGACTTCTTCTTCTTATTCTTCTTTTCTTCCTATTCCTTCTTTTCATCCTATTACTTGATTTTCTTCATCTTATTATGTCATTTGTGGACTAAATAGGATAAATTATGTCATATATGGACTAAATAGGTTAAATAAGAAGAAAAATACCATTATCACGGAGGTGAAGGACCGGTCGAGGCTACGGCAGTGGCAGACAGAGGTGAAGGACCAATCGGTGTTCCGCCATTGCCAGACGCAAAAGGATTGGTCGATGCTTGCCTGGTGGCATGTTGCACCAAAGATTAATTCCAATATGTCTCGTTAGCATGATGCAACTGAAAATGTGAATACTAGTAACTAACGACCATTGAAATCAAACTCACCGTGGTTACCGGAGCAATCTGGGGCATCGGCGGAGGGGTCTGACCGTTTTGCTCGCACATGGTCTACACATTTGGTCATCACGAGTTAGTCATATTAGTTAGTAATGCGAGCATTATGTGCAAGATTTGGCTAATATGCACGAGAAACGTACCACGAGGAGCTCGTATAGGGCCCGGTGAGACTCCTCGTTTCGGTTCCTCTCCTCCTCCAACAACTTAGTCGTCCTCTCCTCTATCTCCCTCTCCCTCTCCGCCGCCTCACTTTTTGCCATCTCCAAAAGTGCCTGGGTGTTCAGTCTCTCTTTCTCAACCAATGCCTGCAACACACCACTCCTCGTTAGCATTGTAATCATCGACTGACGCACACACAATGTAATGGAGGAAAGGTGAGAGAGTCTGTATAACTAACCGCCATAGCGAGCTCCATGGGCCATTCATGAGGCTTTATCTCTGGATCAGAGCTACTCTGGCGCTTCTTGATCTGCGGGAGAGTCCTAGGACAACGTATCAGTCCATCACCAATGGCCATGGCGCCATGGGTCCTCCAGCCACCAGATATCATGACCAGCTCTTTATCAAAAGGATCCTGGCTCGGGTTAAAGTCCTCCCCTTTCCTCGCCTTCCACTCGTCTCTGTACCTCATGAGCTTGTGGTGGGAGGAGATGTTGGTGAAGCTCTCTGGATTATCTAGCTCAGACTCCGAAAATGCCTTGGCCTTCTTGTAGGGGGCACTATGGGCCATGCCATAGAGGTCGAACATATTTGGTACAGGCTTCTTGCTAAAGGCGTCGTATGTCTTGAACCCATTATCCCAAGATTCTTGCAATTCGTCCTTAAGCGGCTGCATGTACACATTCATATTCTTCCCCGGATAGTTGGGCCCTGGAATTATCAATGTCAGGAAAATGTTCTTTCTTTGCATAATCTCCCTGGAGGGGAGATTGAGTGGAATGACAAACACGGGCCAACAAATGTATTGGGCTGCCATCTGACCATACACACTGAACCCATCCATGCTGACGGCGACTCGAGGATCCCTTGGATCTGTCGTGTTTTCCTTATGCAATGCATAGAAGCTCTTCCATGCTTCACCAACCGATGTGTGCACCATCGTCACATTCCCATCTGCATCTAGTTCGGTTCTTTTGCCCGTTTTGTGCCAAGTCATTTGTCTGGCCGTCTCTTCAACCATGAAAATACGTTGAAGTCTTGGTACGATTGGCATATACCGAAGAACATTAACAGGTATTTTTGTCTGCGTCTTCTCACCCATACCGTTGTCTACCACCACATACTTGGAAGACTTGCAAATGGGACAATAGGTCAAGTCCTCATACTAAAGCCTAAATAAGACACATCCTTTCTCACATGCATATATCTTCTCACAGGGCAGCTTAAGAGCACGGTGGATTTTGTCTGGCTGGTACAGGTTTGCAGGTAGCACATGGCCTTTGGGTAGAAATCTTCCGAATACTATCCTCATTGCGTCGTAGCATTCTCTACCCAAGTTGAATTGAGCCTTCAAAGCCATTATTTGTGGGATGGCATCCAGCTGACAAAGCTCAGTGTGCTTGTGGAGAGTACGTTTGAGGACTCCAAAATTTCAGTGAAGGCCTTTGCAGATTCCTCCATCTCCTCGTCCGAGTTCCGAGCATCGTCAAAGTCTTGCGCCATGTCTTCCATCCTGGTACTATGCTCGTCGGTGCGATGACGAACCACCTCGGCTCTGGCACGTTGGGGAGACTCACAATGAAATTTCCAGACCGTGTAACCAGGCGTAAAACCAAACTTCTACATGTCTTTACTCATTTCAAGCTCGTCCCTCTTATTATAGTTGCCGCACCGGACACAGGGGCACCAACTTTTTTTGGCCTTTTGCAAATGCGGCTCTAACAAACCCCTTGGTTTTCGTTAACCATTCCTCGATCCAAACTTTCTGTCTAGTGTAACGGGTGTACATACACGCACGATCACTCATATTGACTTCTTACTGGATACACAAGAAATATATACATAATTAAGCAAACCATATGCATCAGTTAATGTAGTTTGTCAGTTTTATTACATCCATGCAACCTACACCCTAATAGGTAAAGATAGGTCCTAATCCCACCCGAGTATGTGTAGATTGGGCTTGTTTTCCCATCCTCTGCTCCGGATCTGATGAAAAATTTCGGCAGCACCTCCCTGCTGTTCTCCTGATACACGTCTCAGCAATAAGCAAAGAGGATGTGGTACCCGGAGAACAACAGGGAGGCATTGACGAAATTCTGCATCGGATCCGGAGCAGAGCATATGGGAAAATGAACCCAATCTACACATACCCGGGCTATCCATGGATAACATTGGACAATTCGAAAGAATCATGATTATAAATATGCAAATGCATGCATATTTATAGATGTAACCCTTTCAAACGGGAGACACATAGTGGTTACGCATACTGATGATTGACACCTATAGGTAGCAAGTTTCATCGGCACGAAGACCGAAACAGAGCAAATGAAGGGGGGAGGAGGAGATCTCATTTGTTCTCACCAACGAACGCAGGGGCGGAGCTCGTCGAACGCACTAGGATGTCGTCAAACACCACACCCTCGCAGCAACGAAACAACTACACATTTAAATCCACCCGATCAACACAAATATATATGACGTTTTGCATAACAAAATCGAAAAATATACGACCTAACTCATAATTCACAAATATATGACCCCGTCGGGGTCTGGGTCGGGATGTGGTCTCAGGTTATCGGGGTCGATCGGGATGTCAGGGTGTTGGGGTCTCGGGGTCGGGGTCGTGGTGTTGTGTGAGGGTGTCGGGGGTCGGGGTAT
>LR738713.1:460349305-460359505 GCA_902687465.1 Secale cereale | reverse complement strand
CTTTTGTTCTTCTTCTTTCCTTTTCTTCTACTTTTTTTCATCTTTCTTCTTCCTGTTCTATTTATCTAAGCCTAAACCTAAACCTAAGAACTCAAAACTAAACCTAAACCTAGCACTAACCTAAAACAAAAGAGGAAAAAACAGAACAAAAAAAGGAAAAAAAACAAAAAAAAAACTAACCTACTTGCTCCGGCGAGGTCGGCATGTGGGGCGGGGCGGCGCAGGGGCCGCGGGGAGGAGTCCCGCAGCAGGGTGAGGTGGCGCAGGGGCCGCGAGGAGGGGTCCGGCACCGGGGCAGGCCGGCGCAGGCCTCTCCAGCGACGGGGCATGGTGGGGCAGCCGCCGCGACCTGGCTCTTGTTGGCGGGGGAGGGCGGGACGGCGGCGGGGCTGGACGGCGGTGGGGGCTGGGTCCGGGGGGCGGGGCTGGACGGCGGCTACTGCGGCGGCGGCGACAGGAGGAGAGAGGCGGGCGCACGGGAGGGAGCGAGAAAGAGAGAGAGAGGGAGACGGCGCCACCCCGTTAAGTGGGCCTTCTTTGCCGTCTGCTAGCAGGAGGAAAAGAGAGCGACTATCAGGTCTGGCCCACGTCTCCTCTTTGGCGTCCGCTAGCAGATGGAAAAGAAGCTGATCTAGCCACGTCGTGCTCTGCTGGGCCCACCTGGCTCTTTGCCATCTGCCTTTTAGCTCATTGCCGTCAGCTGGCCAGCTGACGGCAAATACACTTTTTGCCATCAACACTTTCTTTGTCGTCCGCTTGCACAAGGCTGATGGCAAATAACCTCTTTACCGTCAGCTGGCAGATGGTGAAGAGGTGGCAGACGGCAAAATGCTAGTTTCCAGTAGTGTTGAATGCTCATAAATTTAATTAATGTATAAAAAAGGCTAAATGAACCCAGAATAGTTCCAAAATTTAGCACGTACTTCCTTTTGGTCTAATCTGCCTATGTAAAAAAATTAAGGCGGGAGAAGGCAGTGTACGTATGTCGTTTCGCACACGGAGGTGACACGTTCCCTCTCGGAACCACGAGCCTTCTTGAGACAAGCTCCGGTTTGCAAGAAGCTTACACCAAAGCTTGTCCCAATTCGCCAAAAAAATACCGTAGCATGTTGGGGCCATGTCATGACACCATTCCAAGTTTCATGATTCTCAGGCGTGTTTTGGATTTACATGAATTAAAAAACCAAGTTTCTCAATCTTTCCGGCTAAGCCGCGATGCCCAGATGTTTGAATTTCATTCTCATTTATAGCATGTGACCTAGAAATGCACCCAAGGACACACATGTGATTTTTCGACCAACTATGGTGCATACGTGCATGTGCTTTTAGTTGAAATATGAATTATGCACATTCAATGACCAGAAATTCAATTAATGTATAAGAAAGTCCAAACGTACCCGGAATAATTCCAAATTTTAATATGGCACTCATATAGTTTTATGTTGCCTCTGTAAAAAACAAGGGGGAGAGGCAGCGTATATCATTTCGAACACAAAGGTGACACGCCCCCCTCGGGAACCACGAGTCTTCTCGAGAGAAGCTCCAGTTTGCAAGAAGCTTATACTAAAAATTTGTCCAAAGGCGGCCATTTTTTACCACAGCATGTTGGTGCCATGAAATGACACCATGCCAAGTTTCATGATTTTCAGGCGAGTTTTCAATTTCCAGGAATTTTAAAACCAAGTTTGTCAATGTGCCCGGCCGAGCCACGACACCCAGATGTTTGAATTCCATTCTCATTTCTTGCATGGGACCTATAAATTCACCAAAACACACACATGTGATTTTTCAACAAACTTTGGTGCACTGGAGCATGTTCTTGTAGTTTAAATTTGAATTATGCACATTAAATGTGTTGAAACTCAATTAATGCATAAAAATGCCAAATAAACCCTATATAATTCCAAATTTAAACACGACACTCATATAGTTGCATGTTCACTTTACATAAATGTTCTAGCAATTCAAATACCATCCTTTCCCTCGGTAACACCATTTTGTCTTTCAATATATAATTAAAAAAATCAGGTATACCACAAATAGTTTACTAGAAAGAATCGTGTGGGATGCGATAAAACATATCTTGGCGCACCGACTTGTTTGGCTTACGCGGGAAGCTTCGTCGCCTACAGTCCACCGCCCCCGCTTGAACCACACTTACGCGCTAGTTTCTCGCGGCACCGAGCGTATTTTTTCCCCCGCGGAAATATCTATCTCCCCGCCCCCTCCCTCCCACCAAAAGCCACATTTCCAATGTTCCTCCTTGCTTTCCAAGTTCAAACATTCACTGCTTCTTACTGGCAGCTCAACCTCCTCGCCGGCGACCCTTCTTCTTGTAGCACCGCCTCCTCGCCGGCTACCCTTCTTCTTGCAGCGCCGCCTCCTTGCCGGCGACCCTTCTTCTTGCAGTGCTGCCTCCTCGCCGGCGACTGATAGGCCCCTAACCCCTCGTTGGTTACCCCAAGTGGAAGGTGTAAGATGCAGTGTTGTGGAATTTTTTCCGTTAGCAAAGATGCCAAGGATCGAATCCCCAGAGACTCCTAGGTTCAACAAGTAGGTGTCAACTGCTAACGGCGTGGATTAGCAATCAACGTGGACCTGCACACAGATACAAATAACTTTGCTCCCAACGAGTACAGAGAGGTTGTCAATCCCTCCGGCCTTGTAGTTCACAAAGGATTAAACGCAAATGATAGTAGTGATAGATAATGTTTGCAATAGTAAATAAAAGCGAAAAGTAAATAGCGGATGTGATCAATGATGGTAATATGGACCGGAGTCTCATGATGTTGGCTAGTGATGTCTCTCTCCCAAAAGACGATAAAACAACTATGTGAGGTAAACGAATTACAGCTGGGCAATTGACAGGACCACGAACGCAAACCAATGCTGACTACATTGCAAGAAAGGTTGAGGTTCAATGCATGGGCGGTATGCCAAAGTAAGTAGACCGTAATCCATCAATATCTACTACTAATCATCCACCTTGAGATATCTATCTAGAACATCTCGCTGGTATTAAGTTGCGAGCCCCACCCATAGTGTAAACTCAAAGCAACAGACAACTGCATTAAAAGAACTTTGCGTAAAGTAAACAATCCTTGCACCCGCGGGCACAAGCACCGTTGTTTTCCCCCTTGTGGCAACAGCACATCCCCTAGACTCATGTTTCTGTCACTCAAGCTAGTCATCGTGGGGCATGAACCCACAA
Source organism: Secale cereale (assembly GCA_902687465.1). NCBI lineage: Eukaryota > Viridiplantae > Streptophyta > Magnoliopsida > Poales > Poaceae > Secale > Secale cereale. The sequence continues at coordinate 460,356,294 of LR738713.1, read as the reverse complement.
TCGAGCATAACGTTCCCTCTTGGAGTCACTACGTATTACTTGGCCAAAGCAATAAATAACAACAGAGAACATGCAAGAATTACTTATGAACATAAATATAAAAGAGGTAGATCAAATATATTACTCAAGAACAATCTGAACATAATCTCATAATCCATCGGATCCCAGCAAACTCATCATAGCAACAGCATAAGGATTACATATGTGCCTCGATCATGTAGGGCAGCTCACGAAGACTAATTAGTGAAGCACAAGAACGGGAGGAGAACATCACATAGCTACTGGTCATGGACTCATGGTCCAAGGGAGACTACTCACAACTCATCCGGGAGGCGTCCATGGTGGTGGAGAGGCTCCCGATGGTGATCCTCCCCTCCGGCAGGGTGCCGGGAAGAGTTCTCCTGGTGCTCCCGATCTTGGAAGCGGCGGCGGCGGCGGAACAGAGATGAGATCGCGAAAAAGAGTTCCCGTCCCGAGGGTTTCGAAGGACGCTCTAAATATATGCCGAAGGGGGGCACCAGACGGGGCTCGGGGGGCCCAGGCGCCCCCCGGCGCGGCCCAGGGGGGGCGCGCCGCCAGGGCGCCTGGAGCCCTGGTGCCCCCCCCCCCCCGGCTGTCCTTCGGGCGCAAGGTAGGTTCTGGAACGCTGATTTTTTATATAATTTTTCTGGATTTTTCCTGGCAGTTCTCGTAACGTGAAAACCGAAAATACAAAAACAGCCGAAAACTGAAACTGGCACCGGGGTGCACTGGATTAGTAGGTTAGTCCAAATATGATCAAAAGTGTATGGAAGTGTATGAATATCATAGCAATATCACCCAAAAGTGGCATGGAGCAAGCAGAAATTATAGATACGTTTTGGACGTATCAACATCCCAAGCTTAATTCCTGCTCGTCCTCGAGTAGGTAAATGATAACAACAATAATTTCTGTGGCGACATGCTATTAACCATATAGGACTTATTCATAGTCATATGACAAAAGCTTACTGAGACAATGATTCTATAGTAATTAAGTTGCCTCATGAGAAAATCACAAATGACTGAAAGTTTTACAACATGAAACTGAAACATCAAGAAGATTTGCAATGAACATGATGTGCAAATATGATAAAGTGATATCTAGCTTGCCCCCTTTAGTGAAGCAAAACATAAATGCAGGGGCACCTTCAAGGTTTAAGTGATGACTAGATACAATGATTTCAAAATAAACGATATCACAATCATGCAAAAGACAATGCTACTTTGGGACAATGCACATTACACTTAGAATGACAATCATGCTCTCAGTAGTTGGTGCTTTTAAAAGAAGGTGGAAACTCGACATAAAAGTAAAAGAATGGTTATGTGCTAGAGCTTTTTATTTTGAAAACATAGAAGCAATTTTGTCAACGGTAGTAGTACTTCATATGTGTCATGCATAAGACATCCTATAAGTTGCAAGCCTCATGCATCGAATACCAATAGTGCTCGCACCTTGTCCTAATTAGCTCGGATTTCCATGGGTTATCATTGCATTACATATGTTTCAACCAAGTGTCACAAAGGGGTACCTCTATGCCACCTGTACAAAGGTCCAAGGAGATAAATCGCATTTGATTTCTCGTTTTTGATAGATCTCAACTTGAGGACATCCATACCGGGACAACATAGAAAATAGATGATGGACTCCTCTTTAACGCATAAGCATATTCTCATAAGAGATTGAGGATTAATGTCCAAGCTAAAACTTCCACCATGATACATGGCTTTGGTTGGCGGCCCAATGTTCTTCTCTAACAATATGCATACTCATTGAACCCATGGCAAATCACCCTTACTTAAGACAAGACGAACATGCTTAGCAACTCACATGATATTCAACAAAAGTGTGACAGTTGACGGTGTCCCCAGAAACATGGTTACCGCTCAGCAAGCAACTTATAAGAAATAAGATACATAGGCAACATATTCTTTACCACAATAGTTTTTAAACTACTTTCCCATGAGCTATGTATTGCAAGGTTAGTCTGCTTAGTACAGGTGGAGGTTAGCAAAAGGCTGGAAGCGACCAACTAAGAGAGCAATGACGGTCATAATCATACAGAGCGACAAAGCAACATTGAATCAGGCATGGTAGTTATATCGCTACTCAGAAATAAAAGATTATCAAGGCTTGACAGACTTTCTTTACAGTCTTAAATATGCGTGAGCATACGCCAAGTCAATCAAAATAAATTCTCGAAGGAAGATATTACTAAACCATACCACATCATTGGCAAACAAATCAAGTTGGTACTCCAATAACACATTGGGAATCCGCCAGCTATTTGAGACTAACCATAAGAAACCTGAACTACTAAGCACCATTATGCACGTAGCATCTTTATCATAGACATATTAACCAATGCAACGGAAGCAAACTCTCTTAATAAGATAAGCATGATAATTAAAGAGAGTTCAAGCAACCAACTAAACAAAAGCTCTTTGAAAAGATAAGCATGAATACTAAGAGCAGAGCATGATAGTAGCTATTAAAAGACAAAGAACACACACAGCAAAGATAGACATGAAAATTCTATGTTATGTTCTAGGTAGAAGTGGAGCGTATTTCTCTCCCACATAAAGAAAGCTGAGTTCCGACTCGTTATGAAAAACTAAAAAGAAAACTAAAAGCAAGACACTCCAAGCATAGCACATAACACATGAAGTGATAAAAATATAGCGAAACGAAAGACGAACTGATAATGTTGATGGAGAAGGGGATGCACGGGGGCATCCCCAAGCTTAGACGCTTGAGTCTCCTTGAATATTTCTTGGGGGTGCATGGGGGCATCCCCAAGCTTGAGTGCTTGACACTCCTGAATCTTTTTATCATCTTCCCTCGCACACTTGAAAACTCCCTTCATACATAACTCATTATAAGCTGATTACCGAGGTTAGTACCCTTAATAAAATAATTGCACCTTGCTGGAAATAAAGATATTCTTGAAGTTCTACTGTTTCTCAAGATTGCCAAAAGGTTTTTGCAAAGAAAAAGCAAGCTCTTGGTTTGCAAAATGAAGGAAAGGCAAAACAGGACAGAATCTGTGAAAAACAGAACAGCAGGTAGTACTTGATTTTTTCGGGGCACTTCTGCAACTCGAATCAAAAAACTCAGAACAGATGCACGAAAGACAATTATATGGAGAACGCTGTCGAAAAAATTCAGACCAAAAAGATGATCTGGTGATTTTATACGAATTTTTCTATCCAAGGACAAAATCTGTTTCCTGGACAGCACCTCACAACTTTTGAACTTTCTAGCAATCAGAGGCTATACTTGGCACAAATATGAAAAGCAAAGATACAATGATGATGCTACTGTAGTAAACAACATCAAGACACAACAAAAGCAAAATATAAAAATTTATTCATGTGGGCTGCCTCCCAAAAGCGCTTTCTTTTATGCCTTTAAGCTAGGCATAATGCATATAGATCAAGTTGTATCAAGAGTAAAAGAATAGCTAGCCCGTACAACGGACTCAAAAGGTAACTTGATCTTCTTTCGAGGGAAGTGTTCCATCCCTTTCTTGAGAGGAAACTGAAATTTTATATTACCCTCTTTCATGTCAATGATAGCACCAACGGTGCGTAAAAAGGGACGTCCCAAAATAATTGGACATGAAGGATCACATTCAATATCCATAATAGTAAAATCAACGGGAACATAGTTGGCATTGACAATGATAAGAACATCGTCGATCCTCCCCAAAGGTTTCTTTATGGAAGAATCAACGAGACGAACACCAAAAGAACAAGAATCATAAGGTTTTAATTTAAGCATATCATATATTCTTTTGGGCATAACAGAGGTACTAGCTCCAACATCACATAATGCATAGCAAGAGAAGTCATTCAATTTAATTTTTATCATAGGATCCCAACCATCCTCTAGCTTTCTAGGTATGGAGGCTTCTACTCTAAGTTTATCCTCCCTAGCTTTGATGAGAGCATTAGTGATATGCTCCGTGAAGGCAAGGTTAAGCGTGCTAGTGCGGGGATCTCTAGACATCTTGTGAAGAAATCAATAACTTCGGTAAGAGTGCAATTATCAAAATCAAGGTCATTAGCATCAAGTAAAGTGGTAGTAGTGTCCTTTCGGTTCACTTGTTTGGTAGTTTCTATAGTCATAGCATCACCATTAATAGGTCCATTGGGACCAGGAGTACATTGGGTGCTAAGAGTTTGGACATCTTTAACAACTTGGATAGTAGCAACAGTGTGGTGGGTAGGAAGGCTCTTAATTCTATCCTCTTCCTCCCTTTCTCTAGCCCATCTTTCTTTAAGTTTAGCCATCATCCTAATGTTTTCATTAATTTGCACTTGAATAGCATTTATAGGAGTGACTTCCCTCTCCTCAAGAGGAGAAGTTTTAATATTTAGCAATTTTACCTCATTGGCTAAATGGTCTACCTTAAAAGAAAGATCATCTAGTTTATGTAGTTTTTCTTCTACACTCTTATTAAAGGCTTTTTGGGTAGTGATGAAATCTTTAAGCATAATCTCTAGTTCAGTAGTGGAGTTCTTGGTGATAGGATAAGCATTGTTGTTCCCATAAGAATTAGAGGGGAACGGTCTAGGATTGCTACCAAAGTTACTCCTATAAGCATTGTTGTTAAAATTGTTTCCAGAGATAAAGTTCACATCTACTTGTTCTTGAGCAATCAAAGAATTTAAAGGAACATCACGAGGATCAACAGAAGATTGCTTCGAAAGTAGAGACATGATTAAGTCAACTTTTTCATTTAAGGAGGAAATCTCCTCGACAGAGTTTACCTTTCTACCTGTTGGAGCGCGTTCGGTGTGCCATTGGGAATAGTTGGTCATCATCTCATCGAGAAGCTTTGTGGTAGCACCAAGTGTAGTTGACATAATAGTTCCTCCCGCGGCCGAATCTAACAAGTTCCGCGAGGTAAAGTACAAACCTGCATAAAAAGTTTGGATAACCATCCAAGTAGTCAAACCATGAGTAGGGCAGTTCTTGATAAGAGACTTCATACGTTCCCAAGCTTGGGCAACGTGTTCATTATCCAATTGTTTAAAATTCATTATGTTATTTCTAAGTTGGATAATTTTAGCAGGTGGATAGTATTTTCCGATAAAAGCATCTTTGCACTTGTCCCATGAATCTATGCTATTTCTAGGCAAAGACTGAAACCATATTTTAGCTCCTCCTCTCAAGGAGAAAGGAAAAAGCTTGAGCTTAACAATATTACCATCTATTTCTTGGTACTTTTGCATATCACAAAGTTCAACAAAGTTGTTCAAGTGTAAAGCAGCATCATCTCCAGCACCGGAGAATTGATCTTTCATGACTAAGTTCAGTAAAGCAGGTTTAATTTCATATGAAGGTGCTGAATTGGAAGGTGTAGTGATAGGTGTGCTGATAAAGTCATCGTTGTTGTGACTAGTGAAGTCACACAACTTGGTGTTCTCAGTGGAACCCATAGTAGCAAGCAAGCAAGATAACTATTTTTGTGATTTTCGATAAAAGATACTAAAGCAAAAACTGAAAGGTAAACTAACAAGACTAAAAAGCAAAGGTAAAAGATAGTGTGCAACTCCCCTATCCTGAAGAGTGGAGTCCCCGGCAACGGCGCCAGAAAATACTCCTTGATAGGCCTCTAACCCCTCGTTGGTTACCCCAAGTGGAAGGTGTAAGATGCAGTGTTGTGGAAGTATTTTCCCTTAGCAAAGATGCCAAGGATCGAATCCCTAGGGACTCCTAGGTTCAACAAGTAGGTGTCAACTGCTAACGGCGCGGATTAGCAATCAACGTGGACCTGCACACAGATACAAATAACTTTGCTTCCAACGAGTACAGAGAGGTTGTCAATCCCTCCGGCCTTGTAGTTCACAAAGGATTAAACGCAAATGATAGTAGTGATAGATAATGTTTGCAATAGTAAATAAAAGGGAAAAGTAAATAGCGGATGTGATCAATGATGGTAATATAGACCGGAGTCTCATGATGTTCACTAGTGATGTCTCTCTCCCAAAAGACGATAAAACAACTATGTGAGGTAAACGAATTACAGCTGGGCAATTGACAGGACCACGAATGCAAACCAATGCTGACTACATTGCAAGAAAGGTTGAGGTTCAAAGCATGGGCGGTACGCCAAAGTAAGTAGACCGCAATCCATCAATATCAACTACTAATCATCCACCTTGAGATATCTATCCAGAACATCTCGCTGGTATTAAGTTGCGAGTCCCACCCATAGTGTAAACTCAAAGCAACAGACAACTGCATTAAAAGAACTTTGCGTAAAGTAAACAATCCTTGCACCCGCGGGCACAAGCACCGTTGTTTTCCCCCTTGTGGCAACAGCACATCCCCTAGACTCATGTTTCTGTCACTCAAGCTAGTCATCGAGGGGCATGAACCCACAATCGAGCATAACGTTCCCTCTTGGAGTCACTATGTATTACTTGGCCAAAGCAATAAATAACAACGGAGAACATGCAAGAATTACTTATGAACATAAATATAAAAGAGGTAGATCAAATATATTACTCAAGAACAATCTGAACATAATCTCATAATCCATCGGATTCCAACAAACTCATCATAGCAACAACATAAGGATTACATATGTGCCTCGATCATGTAGGGCAGCTCACGAGGACTAATTAGTGAAGCACAAGAACGGGAGGAGAACATCACATAGCTACTGGTCATGGACTCAGGGTCCAAGGGAGACTACTCACAACTCATCCGGGAGGCGTCCATGGTGGTGGAGAGGCTCCCGATGGTGATCCTCCCCTCCGGCAGGGTGCCGGGAAGAGTTCTCCTGGTGCTCCCGATCTTGGAAGCGGCAGCGGCGGCGGAACAGAGATGAGATCGCGAAAAAGAGTTCCCGTCCCGAGGGTTTCGAAGGACGCTCTAAATATATGCCGAAGGGGGGCACCAGACGGGGCTCGGGGGGCCCAGGCGCCCCCCCGGCGCGGCCCAGGGGGGGCGC
>LR738713.1:460280494-460349285 GCA_902687465.1 Secale cereale | reverse complement strand
CCCCCCCCCCCCCCGGCTGTCCTTCGGGCGCAAGGTAGGTTCTGGAACGCTGATTTTTTATATAATTTTTCTGGATTTTTCCTGGCAGTTCTCGTAACGTGAAAACCTGAAATACAAAAACTGCCAAAAACAGAAACTGGCTCCAAGGTGCACTGGATTAGTAGGTTAGTCCAAATATGATCAAAAGTGTATGAAAGTGTATGAATATCATAGCAATATCACCCAAAAGTGGCATGGAGCAAGCAGAAATTATAGATACGTTTTGGACGTATCAGCGACCTTTCTTCTTGTTGCGCGGCCTCCTCACCGGCGACCCTTCTTCTTGCTGCGCGGCCTCCTCGCCGCCGTCCCTTCTTCTTGCTGCGCAGCCTCGTCGATATGGTCAGGTAATCCAGACCCCACCCACACCATCCTCCTCCTTTCCCGTACCACATGGCCCGACCTACAGTGCGACACCTTCTGCCGAAATAACTATCCCACTCCTCCAATTAAGCGCCGCCCACAGCCATTTTGCATGCAGTATAACGTGGAGCTCAGCAGCATCTGGCAGCGGAGAAGCAAATTGCGGCCGCATGCACGCACGAAGTCGATATGGCTGCCATGCGTGTCGACCACCAGATCTTGGAGGAGCACCTTGTCTTCGAGGCCACGGACGACACCGCCACGCGGTTGTCTACTTTAAATACATCTCGTGCTGTTTTCTCGAGGCCATGGCCAGTGCCTTCTAGTGATTTGTCCTCTGTAATGTTAATATGCAATCTGATGTTCAGTTAACAGTTTGGTCCTCTGAAATGTAATGTTCAGTTAACACTTTGGTCCTCCGAAATGTAATGTTCAGTTAATAGTTTGGTCCAACAATTGCTACATTTTGTAGTACTGTTTCAAGCATTCTTTGTTTTGTTAACTGTCTTATCTTCTAGTACATGTTTCTATTGTGCAATGTTGTGCTCAATTAACTATTTTGGTTCATTTGGTCTGTTGTCCATTTAACTGTTTGGTTCAGTTCTGTAGTTTGATTTCCATTTGCTGTGGGTACAATTTTGTATTGTTATGCATGTGAAATAAATCAAATTTGGATGTACTCAATACATATTCTACTAACAGTATGAAAACTCTCAGTTAACCTGATCAAGATCTTCCTTATCTGTGTTGCACGGAAACAATGGGAGACACTACGGTTTATCATCGAGGTTTTTTCAAGCATGGTCCTTTCGCTAAAGCACATTATTGTGCAGTTGCAGGAATCATTATAATATTTAGGTTTCTTACAATTTGGTCTTGCAGATGTAGGTCCTACTATCAGAGGCTTAGACCCACTATTCGACCCATTTTGCATATGGGGAAATGAGATGTCCATGAATATCAGTCAAGTCAAGAAACTCATAAAGATTGTTAGGATGAAGAAACTTGTGACGAATAACATCAAGATCTTTGTTTGAACAATGAAGAAGACATCAGTCAACTATAGCAAGGTACTAACTCTTTTACCTTGTTTTTACCCCTTGTGGCATTTCAAAATTTATAACAGTGATTTATGCATATCTTTGTTTTCTGTACTTTTCAAAGCAGTTCATCGATGATTACCTCTCAAACCACCTACATGGTCAAGAGGCGAGGAAGGTATTCATTCAACACCCACGGTACAATATTGAAGTATTGCAGAAGAGGACGAAGGTTGGGTGGGCAATTATACATAGCCACTGGCCTAAAGTTGCAAGGTCATTCAACATCACTAAAGGCTCAATCTTTGCCTTCCTCTTCTGCAGTTTCCCTGATGAGATTCATCTTTCTATTTACTGTGTATGATGCTACTTTGCAAAGGTTTTTGATGTTGCATGTGAAACTTGGTGCTATTGTGTAATGGCGTGACTGAGTGCCGAAGCTATCTGATGTAATTCGATTATAAAATCATGGTTGCTGTTATACGGATATGAAATATCTGGTGTGTTTTATAAGAAATACCAATTTGATTAGTACATCGATTATTAATAATAGGCTAATTACCCTGCTTATTGGGGTTTTCTATTGCAGACAATTACTCAGACAACACCGTGGGCGATGAACTCAAACAAACCGCATGGTTTCTAGAAAGTAGGCGTGTTCGATCAACTAACAATCACACATGGCTTCCGGCAGAGAACTGTTTGCGTTAGGCCACCTTGCACAAATGTTTCCACACAAAAAACTATGTGTGATATACATACGAACGGAAATGTTTTTCTGGGATTCACCGTGTGGGATGTACATACAAACGGAAACAATTGGGTTTTGATGCCCTGCTAGATCGCACACGACCTCATTTTTCCCCAGCCTGTGAGCCAGGAGGGCCTATCCCCGATGGTTTCTGGGTCGTGTGGGAAGGACCCCACTATCGCCCACACTCACTTGGCAACGGTTCCAAACACCGTCGCGGAAAGGGGTTAAAAACCGTTTGCATAGCACGTCGATGCACCAGTGTAGCTCTAAGAAGAGTGTGGTAACAACATCTACATGTGAAACGAAATATATATAGCTGCTTCGGAAGCGGCATAGGAAGGAGTCTGGATGGAGTCCATGTCTGATCTAGCCGTGTAGGTGTGATTTGTAGTGCATTAGATCCCATGATTATCTTTTGTGACAACACTAGCGCCATTTTCATTGCCAATGAGCCAAGGGTTCAGAAGAAGACCAAGCATATAAAACGCCGCTTCAACTTCATCTGTGATTACATCAAGGACGGAGACATAGAAATTTGCAAAGTACATACAAATCTGAATGCGGTAGACCCATTAACTAAACCTCTTCCACGAGCAAAACATGCTCAACACCAGATTTTTATGGGTGTTAGATTCCTTACGGTGTAAACTAGATTATTGACTCCAGTGCAAGTGAGAGACTGTTGGAAATATGACATAGAGGAAATAACGAAGGTGTTATTATCATATTTCCTTGTTCATGATAAATTTTTATTCTCCATGCTATAATTGTGTTGACTGGAAACTTAAATACATGTGTGAATAAATAAACAGACACCGTGTCCCTAGTGAGCCTCTACTAGACTAGCTCATTGACTAAAGATGGTTAAGCTTCCATAACCATAGACATGAGTTGTCATTTAATAACATGATTACCTCATTAAGGGAATGATGTGATGGACAGACTCAACCGTAATCTTAGCATCTGATCGTATCAATTAGTTTAATTGCTACAAGTTTCTTCATGTCAATTACATGTTCCTTAGACCATGAAATCGTGCCACCCCCTAATCCATAAGAATATTTTGTGTGTATCAAACGTCACTTCATAACTCGGTGATCATAAAGGTGCCCCATAGGTATCTCAGAAAGAATTTGTTGGGCATGGATCAAGACTGGGATTTGTCGCTGCGTGTGACGGAGAGATATCTCTGGGCCCTCTCGGTAATACAACAACATGAATAGATTTCAAGCATGTGACTAATGAGTACAGTCACGGGGATCTTGTATTACGGAATGAGTAAACATACTTGCCGGTAACGAGATTGAATTAGGTATGGCGATACCGATGATCGAATCTCGGGCAAGTAACATATCACCATCATGGTTAAAACTGGTAAAGTTCTTCGCTGAATATATGGGAGTCAATATAGGCATCCAGGTCTCTCTATTCATTATTGACCGGAGAGGTGTCAAGCTCATGTCTGCATGTTCTCGAACTCATAGGGTCACACACTTAACATTCGGTAACACTAGGGGTAGTATTATGATATTCAGAACGGTGAGACCGAATATTGTTCGGAGTCTTGGATGGGAACCGGGACATCGCTAGGAGCTCTGGAATGGTCCAGAGGTAAAGATTTATATGTGGAAAGTGCTTTTAAGGGTTCCGAGAAAGTTCGGGATTTTTGGTAGAGTATCAGGAATGTTCTAGAAGGTTTTGAGGTTTCCACCGTGGGGCCCAACGATCCAGAAAGGGCCCACATGGACCGAGGGGTGGGGCAACATACCATAGGGACTTGCCGCATCAGCCCCCAAGGCCCATATCATGTAAATCTAGAGATAAGGGTTTACCTCTAAATTTAAAGGGTTAAATTTAGATATAAGATCTTATCTCTAAACTAAAAGAGATTTCTTCTTTGTGGCCGGCCCTAGGAGGGTTTTGGCCGCCCCTATCTGTCTGTATTCTGGGAACTGGCGTACCCAGACTTGCCTGCCTGCGGCCCATGACATGGCTCCTTCACCGGCCTGGTACGGCCCATCTTCAGCATCAGCACTCAAGCCTATCGCGAGGGGCCAAGCCCCGCGAGGCAGACGACACCAAGACCTTCGGAATGATCAATCTCACTAGGCTGACTCCTGAGGAGCGGAGGTCTCTATGCAAGCCCCCACCTCGTGAGGTTCAGATGACGCAAGCCAGGATGACCAAGGCTGGGCGGGCGCTAGCGGGCGTAGGACAGCAGGTTTCCTCTTCGGTGCTAAAGAGGCAAGTGCAGGCCCGGAGTCCCAAGGAATCAGCCAAAGGTTTCCATATCCATGCAACAAGACCAGGATCGCCAGGACGGCGGGACGCAGGTCACCACTAAGCCCACCATCGCGTCACGGCCAGAAGCTTTGCAGGCGAACACCACCTTTCGTCAGGATAGGATGTACTAGTTGTCCCCCTTCAAATTTGGCCGTTGTGGGATCCCTTCCCACCTTCATTTTGGGAAGAGGACCGAGGCCTCTATAAATATAGCTTAGCCACCACCGTAGCAGGGGAGGAAGGCTGACGTATCATTCAGATCTCCCTCACCACCACAAGCTAGAACACACCTCTTGAGGTTGTTCCGGCACTGTACTAGTTCTTCCTCAGTCTACCTCGAGGCACTCCAGCACAAAGCAGGAGTAGGCTATTACACCGAGAGGTGGCCCGAACCTGGGTAAACTACTTTGAGTCATTTCTTTCCAGTTATTCGAGCTAGATCGTGGAGACGGTGAGTAGGCAGACAGGGGAAATTGAGTTCTTTGCACGCTCCCGAGTGTTCGAATCTAATAAGGGTTTTGCGGAGCCTCGAATCATACATTTGGCATGCCAGGTAGGGGTGCGTTGGAGTCTCTCTTCTTTCAGTCAGTTCGCCATCACCTCACCGTCTCCATGGCGGATGTTCGTCGAGTTCGTGCTGAACGCTGGGCTGCCCTCGCCGCCCGCGTAGCCCAGACGGCACCTCCCGGCGATCACATTCCGTGCCGTTCCTCGTCTCTGGCGACTAACGCCACAACTGGCCCCGCGGCCCATGAGCAACAAGATTCATCACTGCCGCTCTTCGTGCGGCACGATAGCCGCACTGCAAACTCCCGCGGCTACTTCGTCCTCCCATGCTCGTCGTGGGCCGGCGAACTCGCAGGTCGCCTAGCTCATGGCGCCTGAGCTACCGCCCGGACGACGACGTCTACGAGGACTGGCTGGACCGCATGCCGATCTCGTCAGCGCTCCGGGATAAGCTCCACCATCGCCCTGCTCACTGCCTCCTCCACCACCTTAAGCGGGCTACTGAAACCAATGTTATCGAACCGGTAGGATAACCAAGCAACACAACATAAACAACACCTGCACACAAATAACAACACCTCGCAACCCGACGTGTTAAAGGGGTTGTCAATCCCTTTTGGATAACGAACGTGAGAGAGGTATAAATATTGGTAGATTGGTTGATAAATAAGATAAATTGCAGCAAGGTATTTTTGGGCTTTTGGTTTAGTAGATCTGAAAATAAAAGAAAAGGCAAATATATCGCAAAGGCAAATATATAAGAAAGAAGACCCGGGGGCCGTAGGTTTCACTAATGGCTTCTCTCGAGAAAAATAGCAAATGGTGGGTAAACAAATTACTGTTGGGAAATTGATAGAACTTCAAATAATCCTGACGATATCCAAGCAATGATCATTACATAGGAATCACGTCCAAGATTAATAGCCCGACTCCTGCCTGCATCTACTACTATTACTCCAGACATCGACCGCTATCCAGCATGCATCTAGTGTATTAAGTTCATGGAAAAACAGAGTAATGCTTTAGGAACGATGACATGATGTAGACAAGATCCGTTTATCTATGGCGTTAGATATGGATCTCGTCATTTTATCCTTAGTAGCAAAGATACATACGTGTCGGTTCCCCATCTGTCACTAGGATCAAGCACCGTAAGATCGACCCACTACAAAGCACCTCTTCCCATTGCAAGATAAAGAGATCAAGTTGGCCAAACAAAAGCCAGTATCGGAGAAGAAATACGAGGCTATAAGAAATCATGCATAAAAGAGATCAAAGAAACTCAAATACTTTCATGGACATAAAAAGATAGATCTGATCATAAACTCAAAGTTCATCAGATCCCAACAAACACACCACAAAAAGAGTTAGATCATATGGATCTCCAAGAGACCATTGTATTGGTAATCAAAAGAGAGAGAGAGAGAGAGGAAGCCATCTAGCTACTAACTACGAAGCCGTTGGTCTAAAAGGAACTACTCACACATCATCGGAGAGGCACCAATGGAAGTGGTGAACCCCTCCGTGATGGTGTCTAGATTGGATCTGGTGTTTCTGGACTCTACGGCGGCTGGATGAATATTTCGTCGACTCCCCTAGGGTTTCTGGAATATTGTGGTATATATAGAGCAAAGAGGCGGTGCGCGAGGCCATCGAGGTGGGCACAACCCACCTAGGTGCGCCAGGGGGGCTGGCGCGCCTTGGTGGGTTGTGCCCCGTCAAGGCACCCCCCCAGGTGCTGCCTTGGCCCATCAGGTGTCTTCTGGCCCATAAAAATACTCCAAAAAGTTTCGCGGTGTTTGGGATCCGTTTGATATTGATTTCCTGCGATGTAAAAAACATGCAGAAAACAACAACTGCCACTTGGCACTATGTCACTAGATTAGTACAAAAAATGATATAAAATGACTATAAAATGATTGTAAAACATTCAAGAATGATAATATAACAGCATGGAACAATAAAAAATTATAGATACGTTGGACACGTATCAGCGACGTGGCCCACGGCGCACCTCCTCCTCTCCGGTGTGACGTCATTCCCGAGCCAAGGCGTGAGGCTCCCTAGTGCAACCAGCCCCGCAGGGTGCCCACGCGCGATGAAGAAAGCTGCAAGGTGGTGCAGCGGCCCCACGGTGAGGCACGTGCACTCCCAGCGCTGCCTCATCAAGGTCGCGCACCGCCTCACACAGCGGCACGCGAACACCCTCATCAGGCTCCACCTCCACAGCGGGCACCCAAAAGCGCGGCAGGCTGTCGGGCGTTCACCCCGGAGTTGCATCGCGTCGTTTGGCTCGTCAAGTTTAAGCCAGACCTGCCCCCACGCTATGATGGAACACCCAACCCCGCCGATTTCCTGAAGCTCTACGAGCTGAGCATCGAAGCGTCCAGTGGCGACGAGAAGGTTATGGCAAATTGGTTCCCCATGGCTCTCAAGGACTATGCATGTTCGTGGCTCCTGAATCTCCCAGTGGAGTTGATTTCCTCCTGGGAGGAGCTGCGCGAACGGTTCATCGCCAACTTCGAAGGGACTCATGACCGCGCCCCTGTGGTAGGCGACCTGCGGTGTATCAAGCAGCAGCCAGGGGAAACCCTCCGCAAGTACATCCAGCATTTTACCAACGTCTGAATCAAGATTCCCAAGGTGTCAGATGAGGCCATCATCTCCACGTTCACCGATGGCGTCCGGGACGCAAGGATGAAGGAGGAGCTGATACGTCCATTTTGCATCATGCTTTTAAGTTGATATTTATTGAACTATGGGCTGTTATTATACATTATGTCACAATACTTATGCCTTTTCTCTCTTATTTTACAAGGTTTACATGAAGAGGGAGAATGCCGGCAGCTAGAATTCTGGGCTGGAAAAGGGGAAAACATTGGAGACCTATTCTGCACAACTCAAAAAGCCCTGAAACTCCAAGAAACTCCATTTCGGAAAATATAAAAAATATCTGGCGAAAGAAGTACAGGAGGGGGGCAACCCACCGTCCACGAGGGTGGGGCGCGCCCCCTGGGCGCGCCCCTGCCTCGTGGGCCACCTGGTGACCCCCCGATGCCCATCTTCTAATATATGAGGTGTTTTGACCTGGAAAAAAAATAAGAAGGAGGCTTTCGGGATGAAGCACCACCGTCTCGAGGCGGAAACTTGGCGGAACCAATCTAGGGCTCCGGCAGAGCTGTTCTGTCGGGGACACTTCCCTCCGGGGGGGAGGGGGAATCATCGCCATCATCATCACCAACAACTCTCCCATCTTGGGGAGGGTAATATTCATCAACATCTTCACCAGCAGCATCTCCTCTCAAACCCTAGTTCATCTCTTGTATCCAATCTTTTTTATCAAAACCTCATATTGGTACCTGTAGGTTGCTAGTAGTGTTGATTACTCCTTGTAGTTGATGCTAGTTGGTTTATTTGGTGGAAGATCATATGTTCAGATCCATTATGCATATTAATACCCCTCTGATTATGAACATGAATATGCTTTGTGAGTAGTTCGTTTGTTCCCGAGGACATGGGAGAAGTCTTGCTATAAGTAGTCATGTGAATTTGGTATCCGTTCGATATTTTGATAAGATGTATGTTGTCTTTCCTCTAGTAGTGTCATGTGAACGTAGACTACATGACACTTCACCATTGTTTGGGCCTAGAGGAAGGCATTGGGAAGTAATAAGTAGATGATGGGTTGCTAGAGTGACAGAAGCTTGAACCCTAGTTTATGTGTTGCTTCGTAAGGGGCTGATTTGGATCCACATGTTACATGTTATGGTTAGGTTCACCTTAATACTTCTTTTGTAGTTGAGGATGCTTGCAATAGGGGTTAATCATAAGTGGGATGCTTGTCCAAGTAAGGGCATCACACAAGCACTGGTCCACCCACATACCAAATTATCAAAGTAACAAGCGCGAATCATATGAGCGTGATGAAAACTAGCTTAACGATAATTCCCATGTGTCCTCGGGAGCGCTTTCCTTCATATAAGAGTTTGTCCAGGCTTGTCCTTTGCTACAAAAAGGATTGGGCCACCTTGCTTTACTTTATTTACTTTTCCTATTATTTACTTGTTACCAATTATCTTATCACAAAGCTATCTGTTACCGATAATTTCTGTGCTTGCAGAAAACACCTTACTGAAAACTGCCTATCATTTCCTTCCGCCCTCGTTGGGTTCGACACTTTTACTTATCGAAAGGACTATGATAGATCCCCTTCACTTGTGGGTCATCAAGACTCTATTCTGGCGCCGTTGCCGGGGAGTGAAGCACCTTTGGTAAGGAAAAATTTATATAGTGTGCTGAAATTTACTGTCACTTGTTACTATGCCACAAAATCCTTTGAGGGGCTTGTTCAGGGTATCTTCACCCCGACTAGTAGAGCAAAGAGTTGATCCTCAACCTACTAAACCTATTGAAAATGTTTACTTTGAAATCCCCTCGGGTATGATAGAGAAACTGCTAGCTAATCCCTTTACAGGAGATGGAACCTTGCAGCCTGATTTGCACCTAATCTATGTGGATGAAGTTTGTGGATTATTTAAGCTTGCAGGTTTGCCCGATGATGTGATCAAGAAGAAGGTATTACCTTTATATTTGAAGGGATAGGCATTGACATGGATTAGGCTATGCAATGATATTGGATCATGGAACTACAAACGATTGAAGTTGGAATTTCATCAGAAGTTCTATCCTATGCATCAAGTTCATCGTGATCGTAATTATATATATAATTTTTGGCCTCGCGAAGGAGAAAGTATCGCTCAAGCTTGGGGGAGGATTAAGTCAGTGTTATATTCATGCCCCAATCATGAGATCTCAAGAGAAATGATTATTCAAAAAAATTATGCTCGGCTTCCTCTCAATAATCGCTCCATGCTCGATACTTCTTGTACTGGTTCTTTTATGATGAAGACTATTGAATTCAAATGGAATTTATTGGAAAGAATTAAACGCAACTCTGAATATTGGGATCTCGACGAAGGTAAGGAGTCAGGTATAACACGTAAGTTTGCTTGTGTTAAATCTTTTATGGATACCGATGTTTTTCGTGAATTTAGCACTAAATATGGACTTGACTCTGAGATAGTAGCTTCCTTCTGTGAATCATTTGCTACTCATGCTGACCTCTTTAAGGAGAAGTGGTTTAAGTATCATCCTCCCATTGAAGTAAAAGTAGTTGAACCTGTTAAAGTTGAAGAAAAGACTATCACTTATAATGTTGATCCTATTGTTCCTACTGCTTATATTGAGAAACCACCCTTCCCTCCTAGAGTAAAGGATCATGCTAAGGCTTCAACTGTGGTTCGTAAGACTAATAATAGACACCTATACCCTCTGAGCAAATTAAAGTTGAACCTAGTGTTGCTATGGTTAAGGATCTCTTGGTCGATGATATAGGTGGGCATGTCATTTACCTCCATGAGGAAGCTGCTAGAATTGCCAGACCCGATACTAGGATTAAACATAGACCTGTTGTAGGCATGCCTGTTATTTCTGTTAAAATAGGAGATCATTGCTATCATGGTTTATGTGACGTAGGTGCTAGTGCGAGTGTAATACCCATTTCCTTGTATGAAGAAATTATGCACGATATTGCACCTGCTGAGCTAGAAGGTATTGATGTCACTATTAAGCTTGCCAATAGAGATACAATCTCACCTATTGGGATTGTTAGAGATGTTGAAGTCTTGTGTGGGAAAGTTAAATACCCTGCTGATTTTCTTGTTCTTGGTTCCCCACAAGATGATTTTTCCCCATTATATTTGGTAGACCCTTCTTGAATACTGTTAATGCTAAGATAGACTACGAAAAAGATATTGTTACTGTTGGATTAGAGGATATGTCTCATGATGATAACTTTGCTAAATTCCATAGACAACCCCATGATAAAGAATTGCATAGTAAGGATGAAATTATTGGTCTTGCTTATATTGATGTGCCTCCTAATGATCCCTTAGAACAATATCTGCTAGACCATGAAAATGACATGTATATGAATGAAAGAAGGGAAGTAGATGGACTATTCTTTAAATAGGGACCCTTATTGAAACACAACTTGCGTGTTGAGATTCTGGGGATCCTCCTCCACCCAAGGTGATCTCGTGTTTGAACTCATACCATTACCAGATACTCTTAAGTATGTTTATCTTGATGAAAAGAAGATATATCCTGTTATTATTAGTGCTAACCTTTCAGAGCAGGAAGAAGAGAAATTATTGAAAACTCTGAAGAAGAACTGTGCTGCCATTGGATGTACTCTTGATGATCTTAAGGGCATTAGTCCCACTCTATGCCAACACAAAATAAAATTGGAAAAGGATGCTAAACCGGTTATTGATCATCAACGGCGGTTAAATCATAGGATGAAATAAGTGGTAAGGAAGGAAATACTAAAGCTTCTAGAGGCAGGTATAATTTATCCAATTGCTGATAGTCAGTGGGTAAGTTATGTCCATTGTGTCCCGAAGAAGGGAGGTATTACTGTTGTTCCTAATGATAAAGATGAATTGATCCCACAAAAAATTGTTACAGGTTATAGGATGGTAATTGATTTCTGTAAATTAAATAAAGCTACTAAGAAAGATCATTACCCTTTACCTTTTATTGATCAAATGCTAGAAAGGTTATCCAAACATACTCATTTTTGCTTTCTAGATGGCTATTCTGGTTTCTCTCAAACACCTGTGTCAAAAGAGGATCAAGAAAAGACCACTTTTACTTGTCCCTTCGGTACCTTTGCTTATAGACGTATGCCTTCTGGTTTATGTAATGCACCTGCAACCTTTCAAAGATGCATGATGGCTATATTCTCTGATTTTTGTGAAAAGGTTGTTGAAGTTTTCATGGATGACTTTTCTGTTTACGGAACTTCTTTTGATGATTGCTGTCACAGCCTGATTTTTGGCCCTTTCTTTTTCTTTTGTTTTTCTGAGGTTTTTGCTTGAGATTTCTTTTTTCGTGGCTTTGTGGTCTGGAAACTGAAGAAGATGCCCTCTTCTTCCTTTTAAGAGTGGCTTGTCATCCTCAAATCCTTCCCAAGACCTTTCCATTTTCATCCTAGCCAAATCCCAATATTCTTTTTATTGGGAATATTCCTTTTTCTATTAAAGGAATAACCATGTCTGCCCTAGGTTGTGAAGCAACCTATATTTCCATCACTCCTAAAATTCCCAAATAATTCTCATAAATTGTTTGGGTCATATCTTCATCAAATATGATAAAACCTTTCCTTCCAATGTTCAAAAATAATCCTCCAATAACTCTTTTCCTATTCAGCCCTAAATGGCACTTTGTGAAGCTAGTGCTATTTACTCTGCCCATTTGCCCCAAAATTTTGGGACAACTTTTCCTGTCCATATTATTGCCTCATGCAAATTTTCATACTCATTTGCCTAGTAAATATTTTTCAGCTAATTTCCCAAGTTTCTGTCCAGAAAGAAACTTTGTGAAGGAGGTACAAGCTAGGCATATCAAAATGAGTTGAACTTTTTGTATGACCTCTATATCATCAAATCATGACTCTACACCAAATTGGAGCTCATTCCATCTATCCATGTGAGCACACCTTCAAATCCTTGTTTCTGTCCAAATTTTCAGTTTGTGAAGCAAGTATATTATATCTTGCTCCATTATGGCTGAAAGTTTTCCAGGTCCTTCTCCCACCCATATAACCTACCTCCACAAATTCTAGGCACATTTTATGTAGCCATGTTCCCTCAGGAATTTTCTTAAGTTTCTGGTCAGTGGAGATGTTTGTGAAGGAAGTACCATTTTGGCAAGTCCAAATGGCATGAAATTTTTACAGCGTCTCTATATGTCCAAATGACCAAGCCTTGACAAATTTCAGCTCAAGTGGGTACTCCAAGTGATTGCTACTTCATCATCTTGTCTCTGGTCCAATTTATGCAGTTGCAAAGCAACTATATTAAACCATTGGTCCAAATCTTCTCAAAGTTACCAGGATGAAAGTCCTTCTTACCCTAAACCTCGCAGACAACTCCATTGCTCCCGAACTCCTTCCTGTTGATCAGCAATTCTCATCCAAGTTTACTGCAGTAAACTTTAGAGGGTGATTACCATTTAACCAGAGCCTTTTTCACCAAACAACCACCACAGTAGGTACCTACCCAGGAAGGACTTACCACTAGACAACATGTTCAAGCTCATCTCCCCCGCTACATGCCAGTGCACGCGTTGACCGCGTTAATGGCACCACAGTGCACACGCTCTGTGTGCAGTGGCTGCGTCCTATGGACGTTTGTGCTCGGGTCCCTCCTCCTCACTTCGTCTTCGCACGCGTGAGCGTATCCAACAGCTAGCCTGCATCGTCGCCGTCCCCCTGGACCGCTCTCCCCCTCCAACAGCTTCTCTGTTGGTGCCCGTCGTGGTGCACGCACGAGCGGCTGTAGCAGATAGCGTATTGATGGCGTTCGACTCCTTCTCCCTTGTGCCCTCGGCCCCTCTTGCCCTGTGCACCTCTGTAGCTTGTCGGCTCCTCCCTCGTCGCGTACCTCGCCTCCCCGTGATCGCTGCCCGTCGCTAGAGCGTTGGCCCTCCGCGGCGGCACCCGAGCACGTGACCTCCCCCTCGGCTATATAAGGCCACCTCTCCCCCGTTTGAGCTCACCACCAGCCTCTCCTCACTCCACTACCCCTCCCCAGCCTCTCAATCAAGCTCCAGAAGCTCTCCTCGCCCCTCTCTGCCACCATGGCCGCCGCCTCGGCTCACCTAAATTGGCGGCAACCGAGCCCTCCCTCTCCTCTTGGCTGTCACCAGAGACCTACACCAGCACTCCAGATTACCCAAGGACTCATATCCTCCTCCCCCAATAGCCTATGGTCACGTGCTCACCTACACCCGTAACCGCCGTCCGCCGCAGTCGAGGCTGCCCTCCCTCCAGTGCATCTCGGCGTGGGTGAAGGGTCCAGGCAGAAGCACCTCGTATCCCCGATCTCACCCGTGTGCGGGGCATCGTCGGGGATGGACCAGACCACCGGGACGACCGACCGCATCGTGCGCTTCTACTCTGCCTCGCGGGCGAGCGGGAGGTTGAAGGAGACCCAGGCCAGGCAGGCCCCATCTCCTGCGGGCCGTGCGTGTCATCATCATCGCGTTGACCCCGCATCGCCATGTCAGTTAAGTGGAGACGTATTCTCTAGAATACGTTTTCTATTTTTGAAAGCGTAGTTTCTTTCTTCTTCAGCCGCAAGTACGTTTTCTCTGTTCTGAAAGTGTATTATCTGAAATGCGCTTTCTGTTTTAACCGCCAGGTGCCTGTTTGCTGAATATTTTTCATAGATCGGTCCCTCTCCTTCCACCTTTCGTATCTCCGCAACCGTAGCTCTGAATCAGGTGAAACCAACGCCCACTTCTTCGTCTCGTCGAGCTCGTTATGTTGGTATCATTTTCACTACGGTTTGACACAGTGGAAATGACTGTTTTTTCCTTGCACATAATCATCCCCCTCCGATAGAGAACGTTTTCCGGCGAATCTTTCCGCGAGCTTTCCACACTCCTTCCCGGAGTATTCTCCATCCCCAGGCAAGCCACACCCTCGATCCATTTGCATGATTGCAATGCAGTGACATGGTTTATTCACTTGAACTTGTTTAAATATTGCATTAGCTATGTGTGATCTATTCATGGCATTTCCCGGAGTATTGTTTTGATCTTGATATTGCCATGAAATCGCTTGGAGTTCTAGGACTTATGTTTTGATGATTATGCGGATGACCTGTGCCTTTGGATTCTTAGTGGCTATTATGATTATTTTCATGATGGTATCTGGTATTATTTTGGAGTATTACTTTGGATATCATGTTGCCTTTGGATTATTAGTGGCTAGTGTTAGTTTCATCATGATGCTAGTTGATATTATGTTTTGGAGTATGATGCTTGCATGTGGATCATAGATGGATAGTTAGTTCTTGATATTTGAGTAGTAGTATTATCGTTCTTGGATCATGATAGAGATGTTATGCTATCCTTGGAGTATTTTGTTATGATGATATTAAGCTTTTGTTTATTTGTTGGATATTTCTATGACTTGGATTATTGTTTGTTAGTTGATATCAGAGTATCAGTATCACGGTTATATTTTTGAGGATAAATTACGTCATTAAGTTGGTCAGGTGCCACCGAACCAGGCTTTCTCTGGTGCAACCACATTTGCCTTTATGGGAAGGCCCTAATGCGATGCTATTGTCATGCCTCTCGCCGGTGCCTCCAACGAGCGAAGGTTATGGGCGTGCGGTACCCTGGCCCGGTAAGCAGACATAACCTTGTGTGCCCGTAGTTGGATGATAAGCGCTTTTGTCCCCATTTGGGACGGTTGATTGTTTTGGCCACGACAATGGCCATTGGTGTCTTTGGTAGACACGGGGCCACCTAGGACTAGCCTAGTGGGGAGTGAGTCGGAGTGGCTGGGAGAGTGTCATGGCAGTAGATCGGTTTTGTCGGAATGTCGTTGGTCCACCCGAATGGGAGTGCGAGGCCATGGGTTCCGTGGTGTGGGTAAAGTGCGCTACCTCTGTAGAGTGTGTTTGTTTAAACTATTGATAGCCGCGTCCTCGGTCATGGGCATGGGTTTGTACTAGGTCACATCGTTCGATCAACACTCACATGAAGGAATGTCTTATAGGTGATTTATAGGTTGATATTTTGAGCTGTACAGATTGGCAGGATGTTGATGATGATGTTGGAGACCAAGTGTTGGTCATGGTAGTGATCGCCGGAAAGATCACTATTTGAGACTAAGTGTTGGTCATGGTTGTGATCGCCGGAAAGATCGCCGTTTGGTTACAAGACCATGAGGTTGGTCCATTTGTGATCCGTGAATGATCACTGTTTGGTTTTGATCATG
The DNA here is from genome assembly GCA_902687465.1 of Secale cereale. Taxonomy (NCBI): domain Eukaryota; kingdom Viridiplantae; phylum Streptophyta; class Magnoliopsida; order Poales; family Poaceae; genus Secale; species Secale cereale. The sequence goes on along the minus strand of LR738713.1, from coordinate 460,333,441 downwards.
AGGTGATCGAGATGGTATATTACTTGGCCGGTTAGCCAAGAGAGATATGGTTATGGAGATCTGAGATGGTGATTTATCAGTATTGTATCAGTTTCATACCATGCTTAGTAGTTGCTTCATCATGGTAGTTGTTAATTAATTAACCTGTTAATGCTATGTTGTTGTTTTGCCTTGATGCTTTTGGTTGTTGTGAGCTTGCAAGTACATTCAATGTACTGACCTGGCGTGTCATGCCAGATTGCAGGTGATGCCATGATTGCTTGCTTGCTTGTCGAGGTTGCCGTGCGTGCGAGCTAGATCGCGTCCCAGCCAGAGTCCCGGCGGAGTGGAGTTCACCACCTTCATCGTTGTTCCGCTGCATCATGTTGTTCCGCTGCTTGCATGGAGCAAACGTGGCACGCGTAGTTTCTCTGTGCCGATGTAACCACTTGTACCCACATAGATTGTAATAAAGAGCTGATTTGTTCTATGCTAAGCAGTGCCGTATTCCAGAAGACTTCTCCTCGATCTCTGGGCTGGAATACGGGGCGTTCCGGTTTCTCTGAGCAGGGGTGCCACAGGCTTGGTATCAGAGCAGGTCTGGCTGTAGGAGGCTCTAGACCGCGTGAACATTAGAATGCGGTAGTATTGAGTCTGGTTGGTTTGTTGCATTAGATTGCTGCATTTGTTTTGTCGCATAGCATGCATATAAATTAGTATTTGGTTGTTAATGTTTTATCTTGTGTGTGTAGGAGGTTTCGGTTTCAATCCACTACCTGCACCATCCCTCTTTGCATACCTGTTTTTTGGTGTTTGGCATCACCTCTGTCCTAGCAGAGTGATGCCCTGGTACTGAGTGTTCCAGACACCATTTGCAGGAGTTATGCTCAGGTATCGCTTCGATATCTTTCCGCCATCCACCCATATTATTTTGGTGATAGACTTGTTTCTATCCAGAACCATGCCTTTCATCTCGTCCCTTTGGCAACCCTTACTGATCTTGGTCGTCAGAAAAAGGGCAATGCCAGCAAACCCAGTTTTCCACCACTATCTTACCCTGTCATGTTCATTCTTTGGACGTGTAGGATCTCCTTTCGTATGCTTGATGATGATGTGGACGTGACCTTTGTGCCTCGCTATTTGACCACCAAGTCCATCCTCACCCCCATTTTCATCCAGTTGCATCCAGGTGTTCAGCCAGCGCTTGGTGTAGCCTCGGTTACACCAACTCATTCCACACGTGGATTCACTTTCGTGCACACCGCCACAGCATATTAGACCGCAATACTAGAGTTTTCGCGAGATTTGTGTGCTTATGTATGCATGCATATTATTGTTGTGAGTAGCAGTAATTTGTGATGTTGCTTGATTATTAGTATGCTTGTGTGCTTTTATTTTAGTCGTTTCTTTTGCTTCTTTCTTTGGGCCTTCGGTGTGGAATTATTTTCCCCTTATTAAAGTTGCTCGTCAACCGACATCGGACCCGAAGAATCAGCAAGGAATTCAAATATTTGGAAACTCAGATAAATAAAATGGAATTCTCAGCTGACTATAGTGAAATGGAGAATACCTGATCTGGATGCTAATAATCAAATTTGCATCAGCGTGCACTCCTCACAACAATGCAAATAATCATGTCTACCTCAGTAAGCACTCTTCATAGCAGTAATGATCAAATCAGCAAAAAGATAAATTGTGTGCAAGATCGACAGTATATTATCAGTCAAAGGTAATCCAAAGTAGAAATATTAAGGTGATATATATATGTGGTAATCGGTCCGCATATCACAGTTAGAAGCTTCTGTTGTAGTCAATCTAGTCTTCCCTCGCAAGCTACCAGAGAAGCTTCCAATGCAAGATTCATCCATCTTCCTCCGTACGATACATGGATGACTTCCCGTGCCAGGTACCATGTCTTCTTCAGTAAGAAACCGCAAAAGCTTCCAGCATAAGGTACCGAGTTTTCCCTAGCAAGTCTTTAAGGGGCAGAAGCTTTTGAAGCATGATACCCAGTCTTCCTTAGCAAGATGCTCTCGATGGTTTCCAGCATAAGTCGTTCAATCGTCCTTAGTACGACATTGGTGCAAGATAGTGTATTGTGAATTAACAGCAGATGGCAGTGTAAGAATCAGATCTCCAACAGTTGGTGAGAAGCAAGAATCAGTCAGAACACAAGTCTGCCTCGGGAATTATATTCTCATATATATGTGAAGGAAGCCAGATATATACCTCAGTGTGACAGGACTATGAAGATTGATGACAACAGTGAGCTCTGTACAAGTACCTGTGAACCTGGTATATGATCCTGCTGAGCCCTTGTCTACTTTTCTCCGGTGATGGCACCACGCATGTGATCTGAGCTGTTTTTGGCCAGTCGGGGTGGATGCCGACTTTATTTCTCTCTATTCAACAATTGTCACCAGTTCTGAGCTGCTTTTCGGTCGTCTCATACAGTTGTTGAGTTTCTTCTTGTGCCAGTGGCCCTTTGCTTTGAGCTGCTTTTCGGCCATCTTAGGGAGCTGCCACTTTCTTTTTATCAACCCGGTTTCATGCTCTGAGCTGCTTGTCGGCCGTCTTGAGCCATGGTTGAGTTATTTCAGTAATGTCCCAGATTTGAGTTGTAAAGACCATTCTCGTGGCTACGGATTTATTTGCCCATTTCTTACAAGGGTTCAGACGATCATTTCCCTGCGATTAAAGCTCGAGAGACGACAAACCTAACATTAAAGTAATGTACCATGTCAGGAGATAAGGATAAGGGTACGCCTGTCAAAATATTTCCCCAGACAGAACCCATGGTCACACGAAGAATTAAGAGATATGGCCAAGCCCTCCACCGTGAGTAAACTCTGTGGATACTATCACATAAGGTCGTACCTGTTTATGTTGACCACGATAGGCAAATATTTGGTACATATCTGACACTCAAGACAATGGAGCCAGTCAAGATGAATCAGAAACTCCTGCGAGAAGTCAGAATCCGTCAGGATAACGGTTATGAACCATCTCACTATTTTAAACCTAGAGGACCCAAATTTAGTGAAAAAACCCAATGTAAGGAGTCATAGCTTGGGTGCTCATCAGGAAAAATCTGATCACCAATTCATGGACAGTTGTCAGTTCAGACCCAGCAATCGATAATCACTCTTGGATTTGTGAGACAGGCATATATTTCAGTCAGGATAACAAATCACACTCAGCTAAGCCAGCAGCTATGAAGAGAAATGGAGCCAGTATAAGTATGAATATGTGAAGTAAGATCTGTCAGGATATGCATACAGTGAAGTCAACCACCCCAGAGCCAGTCAGATAAGTCAGATGAAGAATTTAATGGGAACAATCAATAAAGGAAAAATGATACCATAGTTGGAAATGGTTTCCTTAAGTCAGATATATTCATACTTGTTCCCATAGCAACCAAATCTCGAGGAAGAGATTTCTTTAAGGGGGGAAGGTTTGTCACAGCCTGATTTTTTGCCCTTTCTTTTTCTTTTGTTTTTCTGAGGTTTTTGCTTGAGATTTCTTTTTCCGTGGCTTTGTGGTCTGGAAACTGAAGTAGATGCCCTCTTCTTCCTCTCTAGAGTGGCTTGTCATCCTCAAATCCTTCCCAACACCTTTCCATTTTCATCCTAGCCCAAATCCCAATATTCTTTTTATTGGGAATATTTCTTTTCCTATTAAAGGAATAACCCTGCCTGCCCTAGGTTGTGAAGCAACCTATATTTGCATCACTCCTAAAATTCCCAAATAATTCTCATAAATTGTTTGGGTCATATCTTCACCAAATATGGCAAAACCTTTCCTTGCCATGTTCAAAAATAATCCTCCAATAACTATTTTCCTATTCTACCCTAAATGGCACTTCGTGAAGCAAGTGCTATTTACCTTTGCCTATTTTCCCCCAAACTTTTTGGACACCTTTTCCTGTCCATATTATTGCCTCATGCAAATTTTCATACTCATTTGCCTATTAAATATTTTTCAGCTAATTTCCCAAGTTTCTGTCCAGAAAGAAACTTTGTGAAGGAGGTACAAGCTAGGCATATCAAAATGAGTTGAACTTTTCGTATGACCTCTATATCATCAAATCATGACTATACACCAAATTTGAGCTCATTCCATCTACCCTTGTGAGCACACCTTCAAATCCTTGTTTCCGTCCAAATTTTCAATTTGTGAAGCAAGTATATTATATCTTGCTCCATTATGGCTGAAAATTTTCCAGGACTTTCTCCCACCCATATAACCTACCTCCACAAATTTTGGGAACATTTTATGTAGCCATTTTCCCGCAGAAATTTTCCTAAGTTTCTGGTCAGTGGAGATGTTTGTGAAGGAAGTACCATTTTGGCAAGTCCAAATGGCATGAAATTTTTACAGCGTCTCTATATGTCCAAATAACCAAGCCTTGCCAAATTTCAGCTCAAGTGGGTACTCCAAGTGAGTGCTACTTCATCATCTTATTTCTGGTCCAATTTATGCAGTTGCAAAGCAACTATATTAAACCATTGATCCAAATCTTCTCAAAGTTACCAGGATGAAAGTCCTTCTTACCCTAAACCTCGCAGACAACTCCATTGCTCCCAAACTACTTCCTGTTGATCAGCAGTTCTCATCCAAGTTTACTGCAGTAAACTTCATAGGGTGATTACCATTTAACCAGAGCCTTTTTCACACCGAAGTAGGAACCTACCCAGGAAGGACTTACCACTAGACAACTTGTTCAAGCCAATCTCCCCCGCTACATGCCAGTGCACGCGGTGACCGCGTTAATGGCAACACAGTGCATGCGCTCTGTGTGTAGTGGCCGCGTCCAGTGGCCGTTTGTGCTCGGGTCCCTCCTCCTCTCGTCGTCTTCGCGCGCGTGAGAGTGTCCAACATCTAGCCTGCATCGTCTCCGTCCCCCTGGACCGCTCTCCCCCTCCAGCAGCTTCTCCGTCGGTGCTCGTCGCCGCGCGCCCACGAGCAGCTGTAGTCGACAGCGCATTGATGGCGTTCAACTCCTTCTCCCGTGTGCCCTCGGCCCCTCTTGCCCTGTTGTCACACCCTGCATTTTGTAACATGTTATTTGCATCAATGAAGCATGAAAATTTGGACCAACAATTTTTTTAGCATCATTTGGCTTTTATTTGGAACTGAGTTTTTCTTCATGTGCTTTTTCATGTGCTCATTAAAGTCAACTATTACCTCTTGTAGAATTCATCTCCATACCCAAAACTTCTGCCCAATGATCATGCCAAGTGTTATATAACAGTATAGTATTTTCTTACAAATTAATTTGGCCAAAATGTATTTTATAAATTTAGTTTTCCAAAAACCCCTGAATTGAGATTTGCACTGCAAGTGCTTGATTTAGGGTGAGAAAATTATTTCAAAGGGTATATTTGAGACCTAGTAGTCATAGGACTCCCAGAAACCACAAGAGTATAATTTTAGAAGTTATTTTCCTGGTTTATTTAAAAGCTTTTTCTTAAGGCCAGAAATGGTCTTTAATAGGAAAAAATTATTTAAGTATTTCAAAAATATTTGCCAAAATTCAGGGAGACTCATAGGACATATATTGTCCATATATAAGAGTTTCAACACTTGGTTATGTTCAAAATACTGGGCTAATCCCTCTAAAACCCTTTCTGGATATCTCAAGCTTTTGAAATATTTACAAAGGTAATATTCTCCAAAAATTCCAGGGAAATTCTATCATGTCATATATGACATATTTGATGATCTTTCCAAGTCCCAAGCCTTGGGAAGCAAGAAACCATCATCAAAACCCTTCATAACCATTCTGTCCATATTTGAAGTTTGAGCAACTTTACATTGCCAAACTTGTCCAAATGCTCTCAAATTTGGTGCACATGCTAGAATGGCCCAATAAGGCATCTAGACCAAATGGCATAAGATTTGGAGTAGAGCAACCAGAAGCCTCGCCCGTGGCAGTCAGCCCCGGCCAAGCCAACCTATCAGCAACCAAGAGCTCCTGCACCTCGCACCAACTATCAGCCTCAGCAGTATGCCAACCCAAGGCCAGCTTTCAACCCCAATACCAGTGGTGGCAACAAGATCAATCCAAACCAAGTCACTTGCTTTGGGTGTGGTCAGTCCGGACACATCTCAAGGGTGTGCCCCAACAAGAAGCCTGATGCCCCGCGCCCCAATGCGCAGAACCAAGGACAAGGCCGCGGGATGCCACCAAGGAACCCAGCTCCTCGCAATCCACCTAACCATGGGAAGGGGCGTGTGAATCACGTCACTGCTGAAGAAGCCCAGGAAGACCCGGACGTCGTGCTGGGTACGTTCCTTGTCAACTCAGCACCTGCAACTATCTTGTTTGATTCTGGAGCAACGCATTCATTTGTCACTCAAAGATTTGCATTAAAAAGTGGCATGACCCCTACACCCCTGAATAACCCTATGGTGGTACAAACCCCCGGAGCAGAGATGAGAGCCAAGATAGGCTGTAAAGGAGTCAGTATTACCATTAACGGTGTAGATTTCCTAGCAGGCCTCATCGTCCTAAGATCGCAAGGCTTGGATGTGATCTTAGGGATGGATTGGCTCATTAAGCACCAAGGCTTGTTAGACTGTGCCAATCGGACAGTCACTGTGACCAATGACCATGGAGTCGAAGTCAAGTTCACTCCCAACTCCTCTTCCGCTCAAGCCATTCAAGTCAACTGTCTGTCTGAAGTTGGGCTAGAGCAAGTACCGGTGGTATGTGAGTATCCTGATGTCTTTCCGGATGAACTACCGGGAATGCCCCCTGACCGTGACATTGAGTTCATCATCGAGCTCGTGCCCGGAGCAGGACCCATCTATAAGAAACCTTATAGAATGGGGACGGAAGAATTAGCAGAGTTGAAGAAGCAGCTGGAAGAACAGCTGAGGAAGGGATTTATCCGCCCGAGTGCCTCCCCTTGGGGATCTCCTGTTCTGTTTGTGGCAAAGAGGGACGGTACCATCCGCTTATGCATTGACTATCGTTCCCTCAATGAAGTTACAATCAAGAACAAATATCCACTTCCCAAGATCGAAGATCTGTTTGACCAGCTCAGCGGAGCCAAGGTGTTCTCCAAGATCGACCTCAGATCTGGGTACTACCAGCTGAAGATCAGACCCCAAGATATTCCGAAGACGGCATTCGTAACCAGATATGGCTTGTACGAGTGCACGGTCATGTCCTTTGGGTTAACCAATGCCCCAGCCTACTTCATGTACCTCATGAATATAGTCTTCATGGAATATTTGGACAAGTTCGTTGTTGTCTTCATCGATGGCATTCTTGTCTTCTCAAAGTCGGAGGAAGAGCACGAGCAACATCTGAGGATGGTCCTAGACAAGCTTCGGGAGCACCAACTGTATGCCAAATTCAGCAAGTGTGAGTTCTGGCTGCATAAACTTGGATTCTTAGGTCATGTCTTGACCGAGGAAGGATTGTCAGTAGATCCCGCAAAGATCGAAGCTGTGACCCAATGGCAATCTCCAACGACCGTCAAGGAAGTCAGAAGCTTCCTCGGAATTGCGGGCTATTACCGCAAATTCGTGGAAGGATTCTCTAGCATTGCACGGCCAATGACTCAGCTCCTCAAGAAGGACAAGAAGTTCGAGTGGACGCCAAAATGCGAAGAAAGCTTCCAAGAGCTCAAGAAGAGATTGACCACCGCCCCAGTTCTGGCAACACCTGATATTCACAAGGAGTTCGTGATATATTATGATGCCTCTCGAACCGGATTGGGAAGCGTTCTGATGCAAGAAGGCCGAGTCATAGCCTACCTCTCCAGGCAGCTACGACCTCATGAGGAGAACTACGCTACTCACGATCTTGAGCTAGCGGCAGTAGTTCATGCCTTGAAGACATGGCGGCATTACCTCCTAGGGAAACGGTGTGAGATATTCACAGACCACAAAAGTCTGAAGTACATTTTCACCCAAAAGGAATTGAACATGAGGCAGCGGAGATGGCTGGAACTCATCAAAGACTATGACCTCAGTGTTCAATATCACCCCGGGAAGGCTAACGTGGTGGCTGATGCCTTAAGCAGGAAGGCTTGCTCTTTGAATGCCGTTATTCAAGAAAGGCAGCCAGCCTTGTTTAAGGAGTTCGAACAATTCAGTTTGGAATTGGTCACCCCTGGATTTCTGGATCATTTGGAAGTCAGACCGAACCTGATGGACGAAGTCAAGAAGGCACAAGATGGACACGCGAGCATTGAAGGTATCAAAAAGAAGATGAAGCTAGGCAAGGCTCCAGGATTCTCTGAAGACGAGCACGGGATTGTTTGGTACAAAGGCCGCATCTCGTACCAAACAACACAGAGCTGAAGAACTTGATCCTGCAAGAAGCCCACGACACTCCGTATTCCATCCACCCCGGAGGAACCAAGATGTATCAAGACTTGAAGGCACGATTCTGGTGGCACAGGATGAAAAGAGAGATTGCAACCCATGTTGCAAAGTGTGACCTGTGCCAAAGGGTCAAGGCTGAATATCAGCGACCTGCTGGATTGCTTCAACCCCTCAAGGTTCCTGAGTGGAAGTGGGATAAAGTCGGAATGGACTTCATCACTGGATTACCAAGGTCAAATAGGGGACATGACTCTATATGGGTCATAGTCGATCATTTGACCAAGGTGGCCCATTTCATTCCTGTCAAGACCACTTATTCCGGCAACCAGTTGGCAACTCCCTATATCAACCGAATCGTGAGCCTCCACGGCATTCCCAAGGAGATTGTGTCAGATCGAGGCACCCAGTTTACTTCAAGGTTCTGGAGAAGATTCCAAGAAGCCTTGGGAACCAAGTTGTCTTTCAGCACAGCTTTCCACCCACAGACCGGAGGTCAAACAGAACGAGTAAATCAAATTCTCGAAGATATGCTCCGAGCCTGTGTCTTGGCATATGGAGCCAAGTGGGAAGATTGTCTCCCTTTTGACGAGTTCTCCTATAACAACAGTTACCAGTCGAGCCTTCAGATGGCACCATTTGAGGTGCTGTACGGACGCAGATGTCGCACACCCCTCAACTGGTCAGAGACTGGAGAAGGGCTAGTCTTTGGACCGGATGTTCTCCGCAAAGCAGAAGAGCAAGTCCAACTAGTCAGAGAACGTTTGAAGGTAGCCAAGTCAAGGCAGAAGAGTTATGCTGACACTCGACACCGAGACATGAGTTCCCGTGTCGGAGATCATGTGTACCTGCGGGTAACCCCTCTAAAGGGAACCAAGCGTTTCCATGTTAAAGGGAAACTTGCACCAAGATTCAGTGGGACTTTCAAGATCATCGACCGACGAGGAGAAGTGGCTTACCAGTTGGAACTACCACCTGACCTATCCGATGTGCACAATGTGTTCCATGTGTCACAACTCCGGAAATGTCTCCAAGTTCCGGACAAGCCTAATCTCTAAAAGGATGTTGATCACCAAGCCATTGATCTGCAGCCTGATTTGACCTACCGCGAGAAGCCCATTCGCATTCTGGACGAAGCAGAACGACGGGCACGAAGCCGCACCATCAAGTACTTCAAGGTCCAGTGGAGCAACCACACCGAAGCAGAAGCAACCTGGGAACGTGAAGACTATCTTAGATCCGAGTTTCCCGATCTCTTTTAAGACCTAGTTTAGGAATCTCGGGGACGAGATTCTTGTAAGGGGGGTAGGTCTATCACACCCTGCATTTTGTAACATGTTATTTGCATCAATGAAGCATGAAAATTTGGACCAACAATTTTTTTTAGCATCATTTGGCTTTTATTTGGAACTGAGTTTTTCTTCATGTGCTTTTTCATGTGCTCATTAAAGTCAACTATTACCTCTTGTAGAATTCATCTCCATACCCAAAACTTCTGCCCAATGATCATGCCAAGTGTTATATAACAGTATAGTATTTTCTTACAAATTAATTTGGCCAAAATGTATTTTATAAATTTAGTTTTCCAAAAACCCCTGAATTGAGATTTGCACTGCAAGTGCTTGATTTAGGGTGAGAAAATTATTTCAAAGGGTATATTTGAGACCTAGTAGTCATAGGACTCCCAGAAACCACAAGAGTATAATTTTAAAAGTTATTTTCCTATTTTATTTAAAAGCTTTTTCTTAAGGCCAGAAATGGTCTTTAATAGGAAAAATTATTTAAGTATTTCAAAAATATTTGCCAAAATTCAGGGAGACTCATAGGACATATATTGTCCATATATAAGAGTTTCAACACTTCGTCATGTTCAAAATAATGGGCTAATCCCTCTAAAACCCTTTCTGGATATTTCAAGCTTTTGAAATATTTACAAAGGTAATATTATCCAAAAATTCCAGGGAAATTCTGTCATGTCATATATGACATATTTGATGATCTTGCCAAGTCCCAAGCCTTGGGAAGCAAGAAACCATCATCAAAACCCTTCATAACCATTCTGTCCATATTTGAAGTTTGAGCAACTTTACATTGCGAAACTTGTCCAAATGCTCTCAAATTTGGTGCACATGCTAGAATGGCCTAATAAGGCATCTAGACCAAATGGCATAAGATTTGGAGTAGAGCAACTTGATCAGAACACCCCAAAACCCTTTCTGTTCAAATGCAAATTTGAACAACTTTACATTACCAACTTTTTACCTGGAGCTTCAAACTTTGTGGGCATGATCAATACCCCAAATGAGGAAACTACACCAAGTGGTGCATCAAGGGGAGATGATTAGCTTGACTCAAACAAGATGAAGCCATTTCTGTTGATTTCTAGGGTTCACCAAAGTTACATTGGGTAGTTTCTTCAAATAAGTCCAAATTTGGTGAACCACCCTATTTTCACATGTCTTTCAATTCTGTTGAGTGTCATGGCAAGTGGAGATCATTTGCTTGACCAAACACTGATCAAACACCTTCTGCAAAATTACCAAAACACTCTTCTTGATCACTTTTACCATTTACCTTGGCCTCAACTTCCTACCACACGTTCATCTAGTTACTATCTACCTCCAGTAACTTCCCCAAGTCCCCAGCTCCATGATTGAGGGGTAAAAACCCTAGTTCACCCTGCTGGACAGCCATTTTCTACCAAGTTACCAGCCTCTCTTCTCTCTCACAGCATCTCCAGAGCATCCAAAGCCTCACCCGTAGTGCTTGCATCACCCTGGACCCCCCAGACACGGTGGACGCGTCTCGAGGGCCAATGGCATGCCATGGCATGCGATAAGGGCGCTCCAGAGCGCGCTACAGTGCGCCCACGCACTGTAGCTTCGCCCAATCGCCTGCCCCCGACAGCCTCGAGCTCTCCCCTCGCGCCTCCCAATGCGCCTCGACGTCCGCAGCCTCCACCGGTGCTGTCCCCCTCCTCCTGCGCCCTCAAGTGGCCGTCTCCACACGCGCACCGGCCGCCCGCGACGTCCACTCCTCGGCTTCACACGCGCGCGTTGTCTGGAAGCCTCCCCGCTCCCCCTCTCACCTCAACTAGACGTGGAACACGTCCACGATCCTCCCCGGCTTGATCACAGGCACCAGAACCCCTTCTAGCCTCGCCTGCAACCTCGCCGGCGCACGAGTCCACGGTGGACCGTGGGCGCGGCTATATAAGCCTCCCCGAGCTCCCCACTGAGCACTAGCAGCCTCACAACATCCCCTTTAGTCTTCCAGCACCGCTAGTTCCTCCCCGAAGAGCTTCAGTGCTCGGGATCGACCGGAGCTCCGCCGCGTCGGGCAGCCGGCGATCTCGCAGTACGGGCCTCCTCCGCCCCTCCTTTTGCTCGATTTAGAACCGCCATGCATCACTGATGCGTTCCCTCCATTTTCCCCTTCTGCAGCTGCCGAAAACAGGCTAGCCAGCAGCTCCCCGACGACCCTCCGCCGTCCCACCTCGCCGCTGACGAACCCGACCTCCCCGGCGTGCCGCACCACCACCACTACCTCCGCAACTCGTCGCTGAACCCGTCCCTGCCCTCCGTTGCCTTCGCCGTGGCCGTAATCGTCGCCGGTGAGCTCGCCGTCGCCGTGGCGGTGAGGTTGAAGATGACAGGCGGGCCCCGCCTTTCATCCTCACCCCTCTCTCCCTCCCCTCACAGCCGCTGACCGCCGGGCCACGCCCGTCAGGTTTGAAAACCTGACGTGCGCGCGCTGGCGCCCGTGCGGCTGGGCTGGATGCCCTGGGCCGTGCACTGTGGCCACTCTGGCCCAGTTGGACAGGGCATTTTCTTCTTTTCTTTTCTGTAAAAACTTCAATTAATTTTACAGAAATGAATATTTGTCCAAATGAAATAATTCCAACTCCTAAAATCTTGTAATATTCCAACCTATTTAATGGTGTCACTTTCACACATATCCATGAAACTTTTCTGTTCTGTTCAAATTTAAATTCAAATTTGAGCATTAAAACTACTATTCAAAAATCCCTAGATTCCATTCTGTTACTCCAAAACTCCAACTAAGAATTTTCTCCATCTTAGTTTTCCCTCTAGTATTTTACAAAAATAAGTTGACATTTTCTGAGCACTTTGATTTTTCTGTTTTTATTGTGGTCTTATTTTTCCGTTGTTATTATGCGACGTATAGATATCGTATTTGACGAAGTTGCTGAAGAAGGAGAAGGAGAAGGATTTGAAGACTTTGAAGACCAAGCCAATCCAGGCAAGCAGCCCTTTGACCATGATACACTTGTTCTTCGGAACCCGTTTGTTTCCGATGCATGATGATAGCATTACAATGGTGACCTAGTTGAACCACCACATGATGCATGCCTTGATCTTGATCTTGCTATGTGCTAGATGACATGCAAATAGTTAGTAGTGATGCTTAGTGATGCATGTGTGACATGAACCTTCGTGGATGAAATCTTTGCATAAAACCCCGTCGGGTGCCATTCATGCCCGAGGGAGATGATGAGTTGGGTAACCACTTGATGACGAAGTGGTGTACCGAGACAAGCGTGTGTTTTTCAAACGGATTGGTTTAAGTTGCGACCGTTATTCCAACCACACATGTGCAGCCACTCTACCCCTTATGGGACGGGGCGTTATTGATTACTTAGGCCGAAGCTAGCATGGTGCCCGCATTACTAGTGACGGGAAGACTTGAGGTCTTTCCCGGGACGGGGTCGTGCTTGGATAGACGACCATGACTGTTTTCACAGGGCACCGGACACATCGTTGGTCCCTTCGGGTACGTGTGACATTGAAATTAGGGCAAGTCACGTGATCTATTGTTTGTACTCGAGGGCAGTGTACCAACGAGTGGACTCTATGTTAGTGTCGTCTAAGGAAAGATAATGACCGGGTGCTTCCCCCGAGTACTTGAGGTACTGCGGGATCGTGGGTGACACGAAAGCTTCCCGGATCTTGTGGGTAAAGTGTACAACCTCTGCAGAGTGTAAAACTATTCGAATAGCCGTGTCCATGGTCAAGGACAGTTGGGTAACCGCTCTTGGGCTACGTCCAATGTTTGTGAAACCTTGTGTGTGTATGTTGAGTTAAGGTGGTGACTTGACTCAATGAGGTGAATCATATTCATGTTGATATCGGTAACCTGTCTTCTAGGTTACGTGAACTCGTTGATGCATACACTAGATGGTAGAATATTTATTCTAGACCATTGCTAGATTGCTCATTATTGTTCAGTTGCATTGTTATTTTGAACCACATCATGGGTTGCTTGCGAGTACATTCAAAGTACTCATTGGCTTGCCACTGGTTATTTAATTGGCCAGGCATGGAGGAACAGGAATTTGAGGAAGAGTTCTTTGGAGACGAACATGTGAACTAGGACGCTATCCCAGTCAGAATGCCTGTAGGGTTAAGGCAGATGGCATGGGTTCTACCTATCATCGAAGACTTCCGCTACTTAAGTTATTTGCTATTCAGCCCGTGAGGCTTTATCTATGTAAGACTCGGCCATAATGGCCTTAATTTGTGTAAGACGATATGTATGGATGTAAGACTCTTGTTATTCAGCTTCTGTGCGTTCAGTGAGCATTGATCTCTAGGATCACTGTTCACGTGCATTCGGTGATCTCGACTCTTAAGTCGGGGTCCCCACAGAGCTGGTATCAGAGCCAGGTTGACTGTAGGAAGCCTTAGTTAGCATGGGCGTTAGTTAGATGAGACCCTTTTTCAAAAACCTTCTGAACCTCTCTTCTTTTCTAAACCTGAGATTTTATCAGCTTATTAACCCCTCCTATTCCACCTTTGTAGATGGCCGCTGTACCCGAAGAGCACCTGACCACTGGGTTTCCCTTGCTTCTCGAGGATAGCCTCCAGGAGTGTCAGTTCCACCGAGGGCCCATCCTCACCTACCTTGAGCATTGGGTTTGCGACACTGAGGTGGAATACCATGTGGAAGTGATCGTGAAGGCAAACGATCCTCCCACAAGTTGGTTCTTCGAGGGACCCCAGATGGCAACACTACCACTCGCTGTCGAGGCTGCTGCACTCAAGGCACTAACCCGTCTCCGCGAGCTTCTTCCGGAGATGGCAGCCAAGATGACAACTCGCTTCTTACCTTACCGGAAGGAAGGTGAAGATGAAAGCAGTGCACTAGCCCCTCCACTGAAGGAAGGACTCTCGCTTCGGTTCCAGACCTACTTTAGTCTATGTGCCGACAGCTTGGCACAAGACTTGGCCTCGGAATCGATGAAGCTTCGAGAAGAACTTCACAAGACCAAGGCACTTCTTCGTCGAGCTCAAGAGAAGACAAATAGGATCAAGAAGGAAGGAGCACCTTCCGGACAGTCCGCTATCGCATACCGAGGCGGAAGACCCTCCGAGGATGTATCTTCCAAGAATGAAGAACCACCTCGGCGACGCCGGATGACGGCAAGGGAATATCGCAAGCTTTTCCCTGCACCACCGACGAAGCACCGTCGTATCCAACTCATCCACTCCCCCACACCCTCAAGTGACAAGGGGGCCCAGATGGGTGAAGACAAGGAGGAAGACCCAAAAGAGCCGGAATACGCGACCGAGCATTCCGCCGCTTAGGCATTATTCGCTACTCGGATATGCCAGTTGTGACCTCTACGATAGGATAGGTCGTGTAACCCCTATGCGCAGTCAAGTCCTTGTATGGTTCATATGAAACCATCTAGTATTTGCTTTTGTTGTGTCTGGATGTATGTCGTATTCTTCCTTCGGGAATGTGTAAACGACTACATCACCCATTTGGATTTTAATGAATGTGTTTTGGCCTTTCGGCCTTTGCATGATTTGATTAGTGTCACACCCACCCCCTTACTAGGCACCCATCTATCTTGCTTTCCCTCTTCCGAGTCATGAGACCTTTTACCGCTCCAACAGGATGCCTGTTGTAACTCGTACTGGTACCTCTACCCAGCAGCCTGAAGCCGGAGCATCCGCTTAGTCAGAGGCAGGCCACGACCAAACCAACGACCAAGCTCCACCACCACCACCTCCTCCGAACATGGACATGGATCAGCTTCTCCAAGCTTTCCGAGAGGAACGCCAAGCCAACACTGCAGCCCTTCAGCTGATTGCTCAAGCTGTCACCAACAACCGCCAGCCGGCGGGGAATGGCAATGGAGGTTCCACGTTGGCAGAGTTCAAGAAGCATGCACCGCCAACTTTCATCGAGACTGTTGAACCCCTGGATGCAGACGACTGGGTCCGCTCCATTGAGGAAATACTGGAACTAGTCGGATGCACCGAAGACCGTGAGAAGGTGGCTTATGCAGCCCACTGCCTCGGGGGGACTGCTAGAGCTTGGTGGGATGGATTCAAGGTCATGCATGCTGAACAAGACATCACTTGGGCCAACTTCAAGGTAGAATTCCGCAAGGCCCACATTCCTTCCAGAATCATGGCTATCAATAAGCGTGAGTTCCGAGCCCTGAAGCAAGGAAGTGGCACTATCAAGGAGTACATGCAGAAGTTCAGTGTTCTATCAAGGTATGCCCCTGAAGATGTCAGCACTGATGCTGCAAAAAGGGAGCGCTTCATGGAAGGCCTCAATCCGACTCTGCAGTATTCGCTTGTCGTGTGTGACTGCCCAACCTTCCCTGACCTGGTGAACAAGGCACTTATGCTTGAAGACAAGCGGCGTGCTTTGGAAGACACTCGCAAGCGCAAGATGGTCAGCAAGGGAAGTTCCATTAACCAGAAGCCTCGCCCATGACAGTCAGCCCCGGCCAAGCCAACCTATCAGCAGCCAAGAGCTCCTGCACCTCGCACCAACTATCAGCCTCAGCAGTATGCCAACCCAAGGCCAGCTTTCAACCCCAATACCAGTGGTGGCAACAAGATCAATCCAAACCAAGTCACTTGCTTTGGGTGTGGTCAGTCCGGACACATCTCAAGGGTGTGCCCCAACAAGAAGCCTGATGCCCTGCGCCCCAATCCGCAGAACCAAGGACAAGGCCGCTGGATGCCACCAAGGAACCCAGCTCCTCGCAATCCACCTAACCATGGGAAGGGGCGTGTGAATCACGTCACTGCTGAAGAAGCCCAGGAAGACCCGGACATCGTGCTGGGTACGTTCCTTGTCAACTCATCACCTGCAACTATCTTGTTTGATTCTGGAGCAACACATTCATTTGTCACTCAAAGATTTGCATTAAAAAGTGG
This sequence comes from Secale cereale, assembly GCA_902687465.1. Taxonomy (NCBI): domain Eukaryota; kingdom Viridiplantae; phylum Streptophyta; class Magnoliopsida; order Poales; family Poaceae; genus Secale; species Secale cereale. The sequence goes on along the minus strand of LR738713.1, from coordinate 460,316,915 downwards.
CATGACCCCTACACCCCTGAATAACCCTATGGTGGTACAAACCCCCGGAGCAGAGATGAGAGCCAAGATAGGCTGTAAAGGAGTCAGTATTACCATTAACGGTGTAGATTTCCTAGCAGACCTCATCGTCCTAAGATCGCAAGGCTTGGATGTGATCTTAGGAATGGATTGGCTGAGTAAGCACCAAGGCTTGCTAGACTGTGCCAATCGTACAGTCACTGTGACCAATGACCATGGAGTCGAAGTCAAGTTCACTCCCAACTCCTCTTCCGCTCAAGCCATTCAAGTCAACTGTCTGTCTGAAGTTGGGCTAGAGCAAGTACCGGTGGTATGTGAGTATCCTGATGTCTTTCCGGATGAACTACCGGGAATGCCCCCTGACCGTGACATTGAGTTCATCATCGAGCTCGTGCCCGGAGCAGGACCCATCTATAAGAAGCCTTATAGAATGGGGACGGAAGAATTAGCCGAGTTGAAGAAGCAGCTGGAAGAACAGCTGAGGAAGGGATTTATCCGCCCGAGTGCCTCCCCTTGGGGATCTCCTATTCTGTTTGTGGCAAAGAGGGTCGGTACCATCCGCTTATGCATTGACTATCGTTCCCTCAATGAAGTTACAATCAAGAACAAATATCCACTTCCCAAGATCGAAGATCTGTTTGATCAACTCAGCGGAGCCAAGGTGTTCTCCAAGATCGACCTCAGATCTGGGTACTACCAGCTGAAGATCAGACCCCAAGATATTCTGAAGACGGCATTCGTAACCAGATATGGCCTGTACGAGTGCACGGTCATGTCCTTTGGGTTAACCAATGCCCCAGCCTACTTCATGTACCTCATGAATAAAGTCTTCATGGAATATTTGGACAAGTTCGTTGTTGTCTTCATCGATGACATTCTTGTCTTCTCGAAGTCGGAGGAAGAGCACGAGCAACATCTGAGGATGGTCCTAGACAAGCTTCGGGAGCACCAACTGTATGCCAAATTCAGCAAGTGTGAGTTCTGGCTGCATAAACTTGGATTCTTAGGTCATGTCTTGACCGAGGAAGGATTGTCAGTAGATCCCGCAAAGATCGAAGCTGTGACCCAATGGCAATCTCCAACAACCGTCAAGGAAGTCAGAAGCTTCCTCAGACTTGCGGGCTATTACCGCAAATTCGTGGAAGGATTCTCTAGCATTGCACGGCCAATGACTCAGCTCCTCAAGAAGGACAAGAAGTTCGAGTGGACGCCAAAATGCGAAGAAAGCTTCCAAGAGCTCAAGAAGAGATTGACCACCGCCCCAGTTCTGGCAACACCTGATATTCACAAGGAGTTCATGATATATTGTGATGCCTCTCGAACCGGATTGGGAAGCGTTCTGATGCAAGAAGGCCGAGTCATAGCCTACCTCTCCAGGCAGCTACGACCTCATGAGGAGAACTACGCTACTCACGATCTTGAGCTAGCGGCAGTAGTTCATGCCTTGAAGACATGGCGGCATTACCTCCTAGGGAAACGGTGTGAGATATACACAGACCACAAAAGTCTGAAGTACATTTTCACCCAAAAGGAATTGAACATGAGGCAGCGGAGATGGTTGGAACTCATCAAAGACTATGACCTCAGTGTTCAATATCACCCCGGGAAGGCTAACGTGGTGGCCGATGCCTTAAGCAGGAAGGCTTGCTCTTTGAATGCCGTTATTCAAGAAAGGCAGCCAGCCTTGTTTAAGGAGTTCGAACAATTCAGTTTGGAATTGGTCACCCCTGGATTTCTGGATCATTTGGAAGTCAGACCGACCCTGATGGACGAAGTCAAGAAGGCACAAGATGGACACGCGAGCATTGAAGGTATCAAGAAGAAGATGAAGCTAGGCAAGGCTCCAGGATTCTCTGAAGACGAGCACGGGATTGTTTGGTACAAAGGCCGCATCTGCGTACCAAACAACAAAGAGCTGAAGAACCTGATCTTGCAAGAAGCCCACGACACTCCGTATTCCATCCACCCCGGAGGAACCAAGATGTATCAAGACTTGAAGGCACGATTCTGGTGGCACGGGATGAAAAGAGAGACTGCAACCCATGTTGCAAAGTGTGACGTGTGCCAAAGGGTCAAGGCTGAATATCAGCGACCTGCTGGATTGCTTCAACCACTCAAGGTTCCTGAGTGGAAGTGGGATAAAGTCGGAGTGGACTCCATCACTGGATTACCAAGGTCAAATAGGGGACATGACTCTATCTGGGTCATAATCGATCATTTGACCAAGGTGGCCCATTTCATTCCTGTCAAGACCACTTATTCCGGCAACCAGTTGGCAACTCTCTATATCAACTGAATCGTGAGCCTCCACGGCATTCCCAAGGAGATTGTGTTAGATCGAGGCACCCAGTTTACTTCAAGGTTCTGGAGAAGATTCCAAGAAGCCTTGGGAACCAAGTTGTCTTTCAGCACAGCTTTCCACCCACAGACCGGAGGTCAAACAGAACGAGTAAATCAAATTCTCGAAGATATGCTCCGAGCTTGTGTCTTGGCATATGGAGCCAAGTGGGAAGATTGTCTCCCTTTTGACGAGTTCTCCTATAACAACAGTTACCAGTCGAGCCTTCAGATGGCACCATTTGAGGTGCTGTACGGACGCAGATGTCGCACACCCCTCAACTGGCCAGAGACTGGAGAAGGGCTAGTCTTTGGACCGGATGTTCTCCGCGAAGCAGAAGAGCAAGTCCAACTAGTCAGAGAACGTTTGAAGGCAGCCAAGACAAGGCAGAAGAGTTATGCTGACACTCGACGCCGAGACATGAGTTTCTGTGTCGGAGATCATGTGTACCTGCGGGTAACCCCTCTAAAGGGAACCAAGCTTTTCCATGTTAAAGGGAAACTTGCACCAAGATTCATTGGGCCTTTCAAGATCATCGACCGACGAGGAGAAGTGGCTTACCAGTTGGAACTACCACCTGTGCTATCCGATGTGCACAACGTGTTCCATGTGTCACAACTCCGGAAATGTCTCCAAGTTCTGGACAAGCCTAATATCTACAAGGATGTTGATCACCAAGCCATTGATCTGCAGCTTGATTTCACCTACCGCGAGAAGCCCGTTCGCATTCTGGACGAAGCAGAATGACGGACACGAAGCCGCACCATCAAGTACTTCAAGGTCCAGTGGAGAAACCACACCGAAGCAGATGCAACCTGGGAACGTGAAGACTATCTTAGATCCGAGTTTCCCGATCTCTTTTAAGACCTAGTTTAGGAATCTCGGGGACGAGATTCTTGTTAGGGGGGTAGGTCTGTGTGACGCCCGAAGACCGACGTCCTAGAAGATTCCAGAAGATTCCAGATGTTCTGGGTTGCCCGTGTGTTTCTTTTGTGCTTGTGTTATTTATTTATTTTGCATTGCATCATGTCATATTTATCTTTGCATCTCAACCTAAATAAATTGTGTGGACCTTCGGTCCATTTAAATCGAGGGAAGAATGTCTTCTCTTTATAACATATAAAAGCCTCTCAATATTATTAGGGAGCTATATAATAATATTCCATTTGTTTGGAATTAACCAACACACGTGCATAATTTTCCCCATGCTTTTCCTACTTCGAGTTTCTCCTTCAAAACCTTGCCAATAATTCTTTTCCGTTGTTTCGAGGTTCCTCCGAAAATTCAAACATTTTTTGGACGCTTCAATAATCAAGTCTTAGTTCAAACCCATTTGATTAAATTCAAATATGTTTGAATTATTTTCCGATCATGCCTTTTATATTTTCTCGGACCGTGCTCATTTTATGATGCCCGGGAATAATAGTTCCATGTGCTATTTTTTTCCCTAACCTTCCTTTCTCCTCCTTTTTCTTCTTTGTCATTTTCTATTTTGAGAAAACAAGAGGAAGAAGGGGGCCCCGTCGGCCACTTCCCCAGCCGGCCCAACCTCCTAGCATCCTCCCAGCAGCCTCTTGGGCCTGCCCAACTCAAGGCCCAGTCGTCCCGAACCCTAGCGCTCAGCCCGACCGACCCATACCCCTTCGCTCCTCTCCCTTTCCTCCTGAGCCGCCGCCAGGGCACCCCTCGTTCGCTCGCCCGAGCCCTCTTCCTCGATCTCCCTCGCGACCCCGCTCCCTCTTCCCTCGTAGCCGCCGCGCGCCGTGCCCTTCTCCTCAGTGCCTCCCTCCGGTCACCGCCACCGCCGCGCCGGCCCCCCCTTCGCCAGCCGTCGTGCTAGGCCACCTGCGACGTTCAGCCGCGCCCCTCCATCGGCCTGGCCCCGAGCGCCCTTCCCCGATCCAGCTCCTGGCGCCCGCGAACCGGCCCGGCCGACCAGGAGCCGCCCTGCCTCGGCCAGGGGTCGCCGCCGTCGCGACCAGGAGCCGCCCTGCCTCGGCCAGGGGTCGCCGCCGTCGCGACCAGGAGCCGCCCTGCCTCGGCCAGGGGTCACCGCCGTCGCCACCAGGGCCGCAGCCCGCGCCACCGGCCCTCTGGCTCCCTACGCGCCTCCCTCCGTCGCCGTCCGGCGCGCCATGCAGCAGCTCCCCTGCCGCGCCCGCTCCTCTCCTGTACGGCGCCCCGTCCGCGTTCCTCCCCTCGCCGACCCACTGTTTCCGTCCTCTGCATCGTCCCGGGGAGCTCGAACTGCTGCTGCTGTGTTTTCCCCCGGCTTCGTGTTTTTTGGTTTTGGTCCAGCAGAAACTTCGTCAAGTTCCTCTTCAATGTACATCTACGCACGGTGGCTTCAAGTTTGTCTTCGGTGTTTTCGTCAAGTACACCACAAACGAGTACATCTACCGTCGCCAAGTCCCGAGACCGGCAAATCCGAAGACCCGTGTACGACTACACCCGGTATTGCGTCAAGTACGTCTACATGACCCGAACGAGTACATCAACCGACGCCAAGTACCCCTTCGGATACGCCAAGTTCGACTACCGTTGCCCCGTGTACATCTACGATACGAGAACGCCGACACAAGACGATGCGTCAAGTTCCTTTACGGAACAAACGTGTACGACTACCTTCGGTGAAGAAATGAGTACAACTACTTCCTCTACGAACGTGTACCCCGACTCCCGAGAACGACTCCTTCCTCTACGATCTCGAACCGCCCCGAAACGAGTGTTTCGAAGGTATAACCCCGAGACGTGCCCATGATCTAATGCTTGCATGTGTTGTATGAGATGTTTGCTCTTGTGTGCACCGTGCCCGTATCATCTTTTGACATGTTCCTCGGTTGCCTCGTCGCCGACTCGTGGGAACCCGGCAACGGGATCACCCCACCTTTCTTCTTGTTTCGCTCTCCGTCATCTTTTGCACCGGTCTCTCAATGAGTTACCGGAACCGAGATGTCGTGTTGCATCATTTCGGATCGTTGCCGTGGCACCCTTTCTTTCCACCACGATGACTAATTCTCCTTATCATCTATATCTCTTTCAAGTCAACCTTTTAATAATTGCATAAACTTGATCATGTCATCCGCATCATTTAACAACATTATAATGTTAATTGTTGTTGCTTTAATAATTGTTAAACATGCTCATGGGGATTTTCCGGATATGTTGTTGTTATTTTCCGGCCTCATTTAAAATGTCTTTAGGGTAGTTTCTTTTGCTTCACCTCTTTCCATGTTAAAAAAACATTTAATCTTGTCTTGTAAATAAACGAGAGCCAATTAAATAATTAAAATGTGGTGTTTCGTCAATATGCAACTCGTTGCATATTGAGCTCCACTTAACTTGTAGTACTTGTTTGTGCACTTTGCCATGCCATGCATAATTAAACTGGACATGCATCATACTTGGATGTGCATCGTATGCCATGTTTATGCTTGAGTGTTTACCGTGTTGTTTGTTTCTTTCCGGTTGCTTCTCTTGTTAGCTTCGGTTTCGTTCCGGAGTTGTGAGGATTCGCTCGACTGTGTTGCTCCGTCTACTTTGTGGAACCGTTCTTCTCCCTCATGGATTTCCAGGCAAGATGATCGAGCCCGGATACCATTACTATCTTTGCCTATTGCTAGAGTATCGCTCTATAGTTTTGCCTCGATGCCCATGTTTTATTGTCAGCCTCCTATTGTAACCATGAACCTGTTTAACCACCCTACCTATGCAAACCTTTGATTGGCTATATGTAGGCTTCGCTCAGCCTTTCTTATAGCATTGCTAGTTGCAGGTGAAGATTGAAGATGCTTGCTTCATGTTGAAGTTTGTTGGGTTATATCACACTATATAAATGCTTAAAATGAAATCATCTATATATTGGCAAGGGTGGAAGGCTAAGCCTTTTGCTTGGTGATTTGTTCCACTCATGCCGTTAGGAACCGTATAAGCCGGTGTTATGTTCCTTGATTATGCGTTCCTAACACGGTTGGGGTGTATGGGACCCCCTCGATAAGCCGCTAAGTGCTAAGTCTTTTCCAGCAAGTCCCAACATTGGTACTATTTGCCTAATAACTAATAAAACTTGCATAGGGACTAGCTATCCCTTTTATTTTAATTCAACAACCCCGGGCCAGTGCTCCACATGAGTGTTGGTCCGAAACGGGGGTTATGCGGGGCCACCACGAGGAAACTCGAGGTTTGGTAAAAAGCTGTGGGATCGCCCATCTGGTCGTGTCCTGAGACTAGATACGCGCGGCTACCTATCAGGGTGTCGACACGCCGGGAGGATTTGCTAGATTAGGCTTACCTTAGTTCGAAGTATCTTGAGCACGGGATTCCGAGGATACTTGGATCTTCCCACCTTTGGAGTTGCGACTCCGCGGATCGTGGGCTTGTGATGGGCCAAGTTGGAACACCCCTGCAGGGTTTGAACTTTCGAAAGCCGTGCCCGCGGTTATGTGGCAGATGGGAGCTTGTTAATATCCGGTTGTAGATAACTTGACACCATGTTACAATACACTACCAGCGTGCGTACCGTGACTGTCATTTTCCGAAAGTGTTTCGGGAGATGAACACGGTAGGGTTATGTTTGTTGAGCTTTAGCTAGGATCACTTCGTGATCATCTCTCGACCGAGGAACTTCTCTTCTCGCTCTCTTTTACGTAAGTTAGTGCTAGTTGCTGCTGCAAACTCGTGTTGTTCCTTCACCTCTTGTTCTTTCTTCAGCCTTGTCCACACCCAAGGCTTAAATAGTCGTGTTACCCGGGAACGGGATTGCCGAGTCCTGTGTGGCTCACAGTTACTTCACCACACCAGATGCAAGTTCAGCCGAGTTTGATGCAGGAGATGGATCAGTTCTTCACCGGGAGTTCGATGAAGAGTTTGGCCGTATGCTTGTGACGTTTCGACGATCAGTAGTGGTTTCTACTAGGATTCGATCCTGACCTGTGGCTTTATGTTGTTTTGGTATCTTTCTTTTGGATCTTCACCCATAGTCGGGTTGCGATGTTTTGAATGATGTCTTGCTTATGTAATGTATTGTGTGAAGTGGCGAGTGTAAGCCAACTATCTCCTTTTGCAATTTAATCCCTCTTTTACATGAGTCGTGCAAAGATACCAAACTTGAGATCATTCTATGATGGGCTTATACCTTTAAGTCGTGCCTCGACACGTAGGAGGTATAGTCCCATCCTGGGCATTACAAGTTGGTATTCAGAGCCTTCTCCGACCTAGAAGCCCCCACTGATTGATCGAATCGTTGACGGTTGAGTCTAGGCACACACTTGAAAATGTTTTGAGTCCTATATATATATCAGAGAGTAGGATTTCTTTTGCTCCTCATCTCTTTTCAGTCTGGTGAGGACTCCTAACGACTACTCTTGCCTCTTCTACTTTCAAAAAATGCACAATTGTTTTTAGGATCTCGCGAGTATTGTTTGGATTGTTTCGATGTCTTTGTGACGAGAACATTTTTCTCGATGCCTCCTGTCATTAGGGGTTGTGGCAGTGTCCCGGGGAGTTGAGCTCCGAGGTGTTGTCGTCACAAATCCATCGCGACAGTACTAGAATACTTAAGACGAAAACTCTCCTATGCGGTTAGTGGCAAGATAACCCCGACATCACCCAGTACTGGGGAGGTAGTTCGGGAGTATTGCCATAGCTTGTATAGTGGATGCGTTTCGAAGGTCCGAGGTAAATAGTTTCCGAGAACAACTGGTTATGTGTTGAAGGATGGATACAGCTGGATGTAGGTTTAGAGTTGATTGCGCGGTGCTTCCCCTGTATCCCCAACACCTGATTGCATAACTGGAAACTTTCGGAAATTAATAGGTGGGTTCATCTAGTAGTTCTAGGCATTCTTCCAACGAATGCATGATATGAAGTTCGGGGTTCTACATTGAGTGAAGTGGTTTTATGGGCTTGTTCCGATCGGGAGTTGCATCTTAAAGGGTCCTTGGCTATGCTGATCCGGGGATTGCAAAACCCTTTTGTAACACGTTCCATGAGCTTTCAGCATGAAGATGTCGAACGAAGCTTCTATCTTGTATTTGTTCTATCTGTTCCTTGTTCCTTTTTTTATTTACTTTTTGTTCTCCAAGTGGCTTCTCGTCAAGTTGATGTACCGGCGGAATTCATTTGTTCAATTCTCTGTTCGGATAGATGTGTTGCAACATAATCTTATTCATAGACATATCTATCCTTTGTTTTGTTTTGATTCTGGTATTCGAGTTGCTTCGATGTCAAATGTTGATTCCATACCTTTCTTAATCGGTGTTCTCATATTTCTATGGGAGTGCTAGTCCTTCTTAATCATCAAGATTTTCATGTTAATCCTTTTCAACCGGTGTGCCTTCTCTTCAAGTTATTCCATACAGACGTCGTTGAGAAATCTGACGATTTGTCTGTTTCATTCATTCCAAGTTGTCTTTGTTTCCCCACCCTCCCACCCTTCTTCTTCTTGGAGCCAGAAATTTTCAAATGAAATATCCATTTTATTCATGTGATATTTCTTCATTCATTTCCTTCAGTGTTCTTATCTAGTGATTTATCGTGAAGATGCTCAAGAGCTTCAAGTTCATCATTCTTTTGTTCTCAAATTCTGTCGGTGGATGTAATTCAAGATTTCGGTGTTGATCTTATCCTTTTCCTCATTTCATAATGCTTTCTTATTCCGGTGCACCAGTAATCATTCTCCTCTTGCTATTCATATCCGGAGTGTTCAAGATATCTTATAAGATTCACGTTTCCATTCTTAATCCGTTCAAGCTATTTTGAGATTTTTATCTTACTCAAGCCTTTTAATTTAACCGGTGCAATATCTCTTAAGCAATCTTTCCCAACGGTGATTTCTTTGAGTGGGCCCTAACCCACAGGTCTATTTTTCTGGAGTTATACTCAGATTCTTATCAAATTGTGACGTAAGAATGATTTCCATCAGTCACATGCCTTCTCCAAGCTTGTTTTCAATTATTTCCATCTTTAGCTCCACCCTCTATCTTTTATTCTTCCGTAGTATCTCGAAATTCTTCATGGCATTTCTCGTCTTCATTCTCAACATTTGGAGACCGGAGAAGTGTTTCTCTTAAATCTTGGCCCGTCTTCTTGAAGATTCATGGTTCTAGCTTCATGCCATCCTCATTATTGTTTTCGATCAGGAGGAATCTTTTTATACCCATCCGAAGCATTTCATGAATTCTTTTCTTTGTGATCCTCCGAAGGCCATCATTTCGGAATATTTATTCGTTCTCTGTTTGCAACTTCGTCCTCCAAATATTCTTCATTGATGTCTCTTCGTTCGTCTCCATATTCTTACGGTGGTTCTTTCAAGATTACCCTTCCGTTGTATCATTTTAATTCATTTGTTCTTTCACAATCCTACCGGTGGTTCGTTGAAGATTTACCCAAGCTTGTGCGAGATCTCTCTTAATCCTTTCCAACGTGAATAAGTAGTATGCCAAATCCTTTGCTTGTCGTCAATTTAAATTGATGAAGGATACGCATAACATAATTCTTATTCTTATTTCCCCGAGGTGATTTAATTCTTTTGTCTGGAGCTTGTTCATCATATCATATTCTCGGTTCTAAGTTGTTCATCTTGTTTTCCGGAGCTCCATGTTAATTCAATTATATCATTTCAAAGCTCCATCTAATTCATCGCGGGCCTTGAATCTCATTCTTTTCATCTTTCACTTCTCATGCTTTCATTACCGGAGTTCTTCATGGTGGTTCATCATGTTTTAATTCATCCTCGAAGTCTTCATCAAGATTCTTGTTGGAGGAGCTCAAATATTTCTTCTTCTTGCATTCCAAGTGCAATTCTTTCTACCTTATCTTTTCAGATGGTGTTATGTCATTCTTGACAATTCCTTCATGTTTCATGATTCACGAGTTATCAAGAATGAGATATTTAAACCCATCATTTTCTTTGTTTAGGAGATCTTTCCAACCCTTCAATTATTCGTTGGAGTTATCTTGGGTTGTATTTCACATAAAAGCTTTCCTTGAGAATTGTTGCTAATTATGGTGCTTATATTTGACCCAAGTTCTTCATTTATCATTCCGGTGAAATAAGTTTTTCATCTCCTTGTTGATCTTAATCCATTCAAATGTTTTCGTCAGTGGCTGGTTGTCACCTCTTAATTTTGCGATGTTTCCATAAGCCCACATCAAGCTTATTCTTTCGTTGTTGATTTTCCAACAACTCTATTCAACCCTTCTTCGTAAGGACGCTCTTTCAAATTCAATTTTGGGAGAAGTTGTCATTTTTCTTCTCCGTTCTTTTCTTTCCAACGACCTAGCTTATATTCTTCCATTCCGGAGGCATTGTGATATTGCTCTCTTTGACCATCATCTCGTTTTTTTATCAAGATCATGTTCTTCCTTTGCTTGTCCTTTTAACTGGAGTGTTGTATTCTTCATTCAGTTCCGTCATTTATATAGTTTTGCCTCCCTTTTAACCGGAGTGTTGTCTGAATCCTTCTTACCCTTGTGCCTTTCTTTCAATTGTTTCGGAGACAATGTGGCTGTTTTCATCAACTATCATCCATCTTCTCAAGTTCATGTTAATTCCTTCCATTTTCAGACGGAGTGCTGTCCAAATTCTGTCATTCTTATTCCTTGGCTATACCGTTGCAGTTTCATATTCTGTTGGTCCGTGAGCTCTTGTTTCATGTCTTTTAACCTGCAAGGTTCTCATTATGCTCCTTGTTCCTCCTTTTACCGGAGTGCACTTAACTTCGTTCATCTCCGTTGTATTCTTTATTCAACTTGTTTAACCTCTCAAGGTTCCTGGTTTCACTCGTCTGTCAAAGAAGCAACTTCGTTTTACCTCTTCCTCTTCCGTTTTTATCCGGTGCTATCTCTAGGATCTCGGGTCGAGATCCTCTGTTAGTGTGGGAGAGTTGTGACGCCCGAAGGCCGACGTCCCAGAAGATTCCACAAGATTCCAGATGTTCCGGGTTGCCCGTGTGTTTCTTTTGTGCTTGTGTTATTTTTTTGCATTGCATCATGTCATCATGCCATCATGTCATATTTATCTTTGCATCTCAACCTAAATAAAATGTGTGGACCTTCGGTCCATTTAAATCGAGGGAAGAATGTCTTCTCTTTATAACATATAAAAGCCTCTCAATATTATTAGGGAGCTATATAATAATAATCCATTTGTTTGGAATTAACCAACACACGTGCATAATTTTCCCCATGCTTTTCCTACTTCGAGTTTCTCCTTCAAAACCTTGCCAATAATTCTTTTCCGTTGTTTCGAGGTTCCTCCGAAAATTCAAACATTTTTTGGATGCTTCAATAATCAAGTCTTAGTTCAAACCCATTTGATTAAATTCAAATATGTTTGAATTATTTTCCGATCATGCCTTTTATATTTTTCTCGGACCGTGCTCATTTTATGATGCCCGAGAATAATAGTTCCATGTGCTATTTTTTCCCTAACCTTCCTTTCTCCTCCTTTTTCTTCTTTGTCATTTTCTATTTTGAGAAAACAAGAGTAAGAAGGGGGCCCAGTCGGCCACTTCCCCAGCCGGCCCAACCTCCTAGCATCCTCCCAGCAGCCTCTTGGGCCTGCCCAACTCAAGGCCCAGTCGTCCCGAACCCTAGCGCTCAGCCCGACCGACCCCTACCCCTTCGCTCCTCTCCCTTTCCTCCCGAGCCGCCGCCAGGGCACCCCTCGTTCGCTCGCCCGAGCCCACTTCCTCGATCTCCCTAGCGACCCCGCTCCCTCTTCAAGCGTAGCCGCCGCGCGCCGTGCCCTTCTCCTCAGCGCCTCCCTCCGGTCACCGCCACCGCCGCGCCGGCCCCCCCTTCGCCAGCCGTCGTGCTAGGCCGCCTGCGACGTTCAGCCGCGCCCCTCCATCGGCCTGGCCCCGAGCGCCCTTCCCCGATCCAGCGCCTGGCACCCGCGAACCGGCTCGGCCGACCAGGAGCCGCCCTGCCTCGGCCAAGGGTCGCCGCCGTCGCGACCAGGAGCCGCCCTGCCTCGGCCAGGGGTCGCCGCCGTCGCGACCAGGATCCGCCCTGCCTCGGCCAGGGGTCGCCGCCGTCACCACCAGGGCCGCAGCCCGCGCCACCGGCCCTCTTGCTCCCTGCGCGCCTCCCTCCGTCGCCGTCCGGCGCGCCAGGCAGCAGCTCCCCTTCCGCGCCCGCTCCTCTCCTGTACGGCGCCCCGTCCGCGTTCCTCCCCTCGCCGACCCACTGTTTCCCTCCTCTGCATCGTCCCGGGGAGCTCGAACTGCTGCTGCTGTGTTTTCCCTCGGCTTCGTGTTTTTTGGTTTTGGTCCAGTAGAAACTTCGTCAAGTTCCTCTTCAATGTACATCTACGCACGGTGGCTTCAAGTGCGTCTTCGGTGTTTTCGTCAAGTACACCACAAACGAGTACATCTACCGTCGCCAAGTCCCGAGACCGGCAAATCCGAAGACCCGTGTACGACTACACCCGGTGTTGCGTCAAGTACCTCTACATGACCCGAACGAGTACATCTACCGACGCCAAGTACCCCTTCGGATACGCCAAGTTCGACTACCGTCGCCCCGTGTACATCTACGATACGAGAACGCCGACACAAGATGATGCGTCAAGTACCTCTACGGAACAAACGTGTACGACTACCTTCGGTGAAGAAATGAGTACAACTACTTCCTCTACGAACGTGTACCCCGACTCCCGAGAACGACTCCTTCCTCTACGATCTCGAACCGCCCCGAAACGAGTGTTTCGAAGGTATAACCCCGAGACGTGCCCGTGATTGAATGCTTGCATGTGTTGTATGAGATGTTTGCTCTTGTGTGCACCGTGCCCGTATCATCTTTTGACATGTTCCTCGGTTGCCTTGTCGCCGACTCGTGGGAACCCGGCAACGGGATCACCCCACCTTTCTTCTTGTTTCGCTCTCCATCATCTTTTGCACTGGTCTCTTAGTGAGTTGCCGGAACCGAGATGTTGCGTTGCATCATTTCGGATCGTTGCCGTGGCACCCTTTCTTTCCACCACGATGACAAATTCTCCTTATCATCTATATCTCTTTTAAGTCAACCTTTTAATAATTGCATAAACTTGATCATGTCATCCGCATCATTTAACAACATTATAATGTTAATTGTTGTTGCTTTAATAATTGTTAAACATGCTCATGGGGATTTTCCGGATATGTTGTTGTTATTTTCCGGCCTCATTTAAAATGTCTTTAGTGTAGTTTCTTTTGCTTCACCTCTTGCCATGTTAAAAAAACATTTAATCTTGTCTTGTAAATAAACGAGAGCCAATTAAATAATTAAAATGTTGTGTTTCGTCAATATGCAACTCGTTGCATATTGAGCTCCACTTAACTTGTAGTACTTGTTTGTGCAATTTGCCATGCCATGCATAATTAAACTGGACATGCATCATACTTGGATGTGCATCGTATGCCATGTTTATGCTTGAGTGTTTACCGTGTTGTTTGTTTCTTTCCGGTTGCTTCTCTTGTTAGCTTCGGTTTCGTTCCGAAGTTGTGAGGATTCTCTCGACTGTGTTGCTCCGTCTACTTCGTGGAACCGTTCTTCTCCCTCACGGATTTCCAGGCAAGATGACCGAACCCGGATACCATTACTATCTTTGCCTATTGCTAGAGTATCGCTCTATAGTTTTGCCTCGATGCCCATGTTTTCCTATCAGCCTCCTATTGTAACCATGAACCAGTTTAACCACCCTACCTATGCAAACCTTTGATTGGCTATACGTAGGCTTCGCTCAGCCCTTCTTATAGCATTGCTAGTTGCAGGTGAAGATTGAAGATGCTTGCTTCATGTTGAAGTTTGTTGGGTTATATCACACTATATAAATGCTTAAAATGAAATCATCTATATATTGGCAAGGGTGGAAGGTTAAGCCTTTTGCTTGGTGATTTGTTCCACTCATGCCGTTAGGAACCGTATAAACCGGTGTTATGTTCCTTGATTATGCGTTCCTAACACGGTTGGGGTGTATGGGACCCCCTCGATAAACCGCTAAGTGCTAAGTCTTTTCCAGCAAGTCCCAACATTGGTACTATTTGCCTAATAACTAATAAAACTTGCATAGGGACTAGCTATCCCTTTTATTTTAATTCAACAACCCCGGGCCAGTGCTCCACATGAGTGTTGGTCCGAAACGGGGGTTACGCGGGGCCACCACGAGGAAACTCGAGGTTTGGTAAAAACCTGTGGGATCGCCCATCCGGTCGTGTCCTGAGACTAGATACGCGCGGCTACCTATCAGGGTGTCGACACGCCGGGAGGATTTGCTGGATTAGCCTTACCTTAGTTCGGAGTATCTTGAGCACGGGATTCCGAGGATACTCGGATCTTCCCACCTTTGGAGTTGCGACTCCGCGGATCGTGGGCTTGTGATGGGCCAAGTTGGAACACCCCTGCAGGGTTTGAACTTTCGAAAGCCGTGCCCGCGGTTATGTGGCAGATGGGAGCTTGTTAATATCCGGTTGTAGATAACTTGACACCATGTTACAATACACTACCAGCGTGCGTACCGTGACTGTCATTTTCCGAAAGGGTTTCGGGAGATGAACACGGTGGGGTTATGTTTGTTGAGCTTTAGCTAGGATCACTTCGTGATCATCTCTCGACCGAGGCACTTCTCTTCTCGCTCTCTTTTACGTAAGTTAGTGCTAGTTGCTGCTGCAGACTCGTGTTGTTCCTTCACCTCTTGTTCTTTCTTCAGCCTTGTCCACACCCAAGGCTTAAATAGTCGTGTTACCCGGGAACGGGATTGCTGAGTCCTCTGTGGCTCACAGTTACTTCACCACACCAGATGCAGGTTCAGCCGAGTTTGATGCAGGAGATGGATCAGTTCTTCACCGGGAGTTCGATGAAGAGTTTGGCCGTATGCTTGTGACATTTCGATGATCAGTAGTGGTTTCTACTAGGATTCGATCCTGACCTGTGGCTTTATGTTGTTTTGGTATCTTTCTTTTGGATCTTCACCCGTAGTCGGGTTGTGATGTTTTGAATGATGTCTTGCTTATGTAATGTATTGTGTGAAGTGGCGAGTGTAAGCCAAATATCTCCTTTTGCAATTTAATCCCTCTTTTACATGAGTCGTGCAAAGATACCAAACTTGAGATCATTCTAGGATGGGCTTATACCTTTAAGTTGTGCCTCGACACGTAGGAGGTATAGTCCCATCCTGGGCATTACAGTCTGTCACACCCTGCATTTTGTAACATGTTATTTGCATCAAAGAAGCATGAAAATTTGGACCAACAAATTTTTTTAGCATCATTTGGCTTTTATTTGGAACTGAGTTTTTCTTCATGTGCTTTTTCATGTGCTCATTAAAGTCAACTATTACCTCTTGTAGAATTCATCTCCATACCCAAAACTTCTGCCCAATGATCATGCCAAGTGTTATATAACAGTATAGTATTTTCTTACAAATTAATTTGGCCAAAATGTATTTTATAAATTTAGTTTTCCAAAAACCCCTGAATTGAGATTTGCACTGCAAGTGCTTGATTTAGGGTGAGAAAATTATTTCAAAGGGTATATTTGAGACCTAGTAGTCATAGGACTCCCAGAAACCACAAGAGTATAATTTTAAAAGTTATTTTCCTATTTTATTTAAAAGCTTTTTCTTAAGGCCAGAAATGGTCTTTAATAGGAAAAATTATTTAAGTATTTCAAAAATATTTGCCAAAATTCAGGGAGACTCATAGGACATATATTGTCCATATATAAGAGTTTCAACACTTGGTTATGTTCAAAATAATGGGCTAATCCCTCTAAAACCCTTTCTGGATATTTCAAGCTTTTGAAATATTTACAAAGGTAATATTCTCCAAAAATTCCAGGGAAATTCTGTCATGTCATATATGACATATTTGATGATCTTGCCAAGTCCCAAGCCTTGGGAAGCAAGAAACAATCATCAAAACCCTTCATAACCATTCTGTCCATATTTGAAGTTTGAGCAACTTTACATTGCCAAACTTGTCCAAATGCTCTCAAATTTGGTGCACATGCTAGAATGGCCTAATAAAGCATCTAGACCAAATGGCATAAGATTTGGAGTAGAGCAACTTGATCAGAACACCCCAAAACCCTTTCTGTTCAAATGAAAATTTGAACAACTTTACATTACCAACTTTTTACCTGGAGCTTCAAAATTTGTGGGCATGATCAATACCCCAAATGAAGGAACTACACCAAGTGGTGCATCAAGGGGAGATGATTAGCTTGACTCAAACAAGATGAAGCCATTTCTGTTGATTTCTAGGGTTCACGAAAGTTACATTGGCTAGTTTCTTCAAATAAGCCCTAATTTGGTGAAGCACCCTATTTTCACATGTCTTTCAATTCTGTTGAGTGTCATGGCAAGTGGAGATCATTTGCTTGACCAAACACTGATCAAACACCTTCTGCAAAATTACCAAAACCCTCTTCTTGATCACTTTTACCATTTACCTTGGCCTCAACTTCCTACCACACGTTCATCTAGTTACTATCTACCTCCAGTAACTTCCCCAAGTCCCCAGCTCCATGATTGAGGGGTAAAAACCCTAGTTCACCCTGCTGGACAGCCATTTTCTACCAAGTCACCAGCCTCTCTTCTCCCTCACATCATCTCCAGAGCATCCAAAGCCTCACCCGTAGTGCTTGCATCACCCTGGACCCCCCAGACACGGTGGACGCGTCCAGAGGGCCAATGGCATGCCATGGCATGCGATAAGGGCGCTCCAGAGCGCGCTACAGTGCGCCCACGCACTGTAGCTTCGCCCAATCGCCTGCCCCCGACAGCCTCGAGCTCTCCCCTCGCGCCTCCCAACGCGTCTTGACGTCCGCAGCCTCCACCGGTGCTGTCCCCCTCCTCCTGCGCCCTCCAGGGGCCGTCTCCACACGCGCACCGGCCACCGCGACGTCCACTCCTCGGCTTCACACGCGCGCGTCGTCTGGAAGCCTCCCCGCTCCCCCTCTCACCTCAACTAGACGTGGAACATGTCCACGATCCTCCCCGGCTTGATCACAGGCACCAGAACCCCTTCTAGCCTTGCCTGCAACCTCGCCGGCGCACGAGTCCACAGTGGACCGTGGGCGCGGCTATATAAGCCTCCCCGAGCTCCCCACTCAGCACCAACAGCCTCACCACATCCCCTTTAGTCCTCCAGCACCGCTAGTTCCTCCCCGAAGAGCTTCAGTGCTCGGGATCGACCGGAGCTCCACCGCGTCGGGCAGCCGGCGATCTCGCAGTACGGGTCTCCTCCACCCCTCCTTTTGCTCAATTTAGAACCGCCATGCATCACTGATGCGTTCCCCTCCATTTTCCCCTTCTGCAGCTGCCGAAAACAAGCTAGCCAGCAGCTCCGCGACGACCCTCCGCCGTCCCACCTCGCCGCCGACGAACCTGACCTCCCCGGCGTGCCGCACCACCACCACTACCTCCGCAACTCGTCGTTGAACCCGTCCCTGCCCTCCGTTGCCTTCGCCGTGGCCGGAATCATCGCCGGTGAGCTCGCCGTCGCCGTGGCCGTGAGGTTGAAGATGACAGGCGGGCCCCGCCTATCATCCTCACCCCTCTCTCCCTCCCCTCACAGCCGCTGACCGCCGGGCCCCGCCCGTCAGGTTTGAAAACATGACGTGCGCGCGCTGGCGCCCGTGTGGCTGGGCTGGATGCCCTGGGCCGTGCACTGTGGCCACTCTGGCCCAGTTGGACAGGGCATTTTCTTCTTTTCTTTTTTGTAAAAACTTCAATTAATTTTACAGAAATGAATATTTGTCCAAATGAAATAATTCCAACTCCTAAAATCTTGTAATAGTCCAACCTATTTAATGGTGTCACTTTCACACATATCCATGAAACTTTTCTGTTCTGTTCAAATTTAAATTCAAATTTGAGCATTAAAACTCCTGTTCAAAAATCCCTAGATTCCATTATGTTACTCCAAAACTCCAACTAAGAATTTTCTCCATCTTAGTTTTCCCTCTAGTATTTTACAAAAATAAGTTGACATTTTTCTGAGCACTTTGATTTTTCTGTTTTTATTGTGGTCTTATTTTTCCGTTGTTATTATGCGACGTATAGATACCGTATTTGATGAAGTTGCTGAAGAAGGAGAAGGAGAAGGATTTGAAGACTTTGAAGACCAAGCCAATCCAGGAAAGCAGCCCTTTGACCATGATACACTTGTTTTTCGGAACCCGTTTGTTTCCGATGCATGATGATAGCATTACAATGGTGACCTAGTTGAACCACCACATGATGCATGCCTTGATCTTGATCTTGCTATGTGCTAGATGACATGCAAATAGTTAGTAGTGATGCTTAGTGATGCATGTGTGACATGAACCTTCGTGATTGAAATCTTTGCATAAAACCCCGTCGGGTGCCATTCATGCCCGAGGGAGATGATGAGTTGGGTAACCACTTGATGACGAAGTGGTGTACCGAGACAAGCGTGTGTTTTTCAAATGGATTGGTTTAAGTTGCGACCATTATTCCAACCACACATGTGCAGCCACTCTACCCCTTATGGGACGGGGCGTTATTGATTACTTAGGCCGATACTAGCATGGTGCCCGCATTACTAGTGCCGGGAAGACTTGAGGTCTTTCCCGGGACGGGGTCGTGCTTGGAAAGACGACCATGACTGTTTCCACAGTGCATCGGACACACCGTTGGTCCCTTCGGGTACGCGTGACATTGAAATTAGGGCAAGTCCCGTGATCTATTGTTTGTACTCGAGGGCCGTGTACCAACGAGTGGACTCTATGTTAGTGTCGTCTAAGGAAAGATACTGACCGGGTGCTTCCCCCGAGTACTTGAGGTACTGCGGGATCGTGGGTGACACGAAAGCTTCCCGGATCTTGTGGGTAAAGTGTACAACCTCTGCAGAGTGTAAAACTATTCGAATAGCCGTGTCCACGGTCAAGGACAGTTGGGTAACCGCTCTTGGGCTACGTCCAATGTTTGCGAAACCTTGTGTGTGTGTGTATGTTGAGTTAAGGTGGTGACTTGACTCAATGAGGTGAATCATATTCATGTTGATATCGGTAACCTGTCTTCTAGGTTACGTGAACTCGTTGATGCATACACTTGATGGTAGAATATTTATTCTAGCCCATTGCTAGATTGCTCATTATTGTTCAGTTGCATTGTTATTTTGAACCACATCATGGGTTGCTTGCGAGTACATTCAAAGTACTCATTGGCTTGCCACTGGTTATTTAATTGGCCAAGCATGGAGGAACAGGAATTTGAGGAAGAGTTCTTTGGAGACGAACATGCGAACTAGGACGCTATCCCATTCAGAATGCCTGTAGGGTTAAGGCAGATGGCATGGGTTCTACCTATCATCGAAGACTTCCGCTACTTAAGTTATTTGCTATTCAGTCCGTGAGGCTTTATCTATGTAAGACTCGGCCATAATGGCCTTAATTTGTGTAAGACGATATGTATGGATGTAAGACTCTTGTTATTCAGCTTCTGTGTGTTCAGTGAGCATTGATCTCTGGAATCACTGTACACGTGCATTCGGTGATCTCGACTCTTAAGTCGGGGTCCCCACACCTGTGCACCTCTGTAGCTCGTCCGCTCCTCCCTCGTCGCGTACCTCGCCTCCCCGTGATCGCTGCCCGTTGCCAAAGCGTTGGCCGGACCTCCGCGGCGGCACCCGAGCCCGTGACCTCCCCCTCGGCTATATAAGGCCACCTCCACGCCGTTTGAGCTCACCACCAGCCTCTCCTCACTCCACTACCCCCTCCCCTGCCTCTCAATCAAGCTCCAGAAGCTCTCCTCGCCCCTCTCTGCCACCATGGCCGCCGCCTCGGCTCGCCTAAATTGGCGGCAACCGAGCCCTCCCTCTCCTCTTGGCCTTCACCAGAGACCTACACCACCACTCCAGATCGCCCTAGCACCCCTCCTCCTCCTCCGATAGCCTATGGTCGCGTGCCCACCTACACCCGTAGCCGCCGTCCGCCACAGTCGAGGCTGCGCTCCCACCAGTGCATCTCGGCGAGGGTGAAGGGTCCAGGCAGAAGTGCCTCGTCTCCCCGATCACACCCGTGTGCGGGGCATCGCCGGGGATGGACCAGACCACCGGGACAACCGCCCGCATCGTGCGCTTCTGCTCTGCCTCACGGGTGAGCGTGATGTTGAAGGAGACCCAGGCCTGGCGGGCCCCATCTCCTGCGGGCCCCGTGTGTCATCCTCGGCGCGTTAACCCCACGTCGCCATGTCAGTTAAGCGGAGACGTATTCTCTAGAAAACGATTTCTATTTTTGAAACTGTAGTTTCTTTTTCCTTCAGCCCGAAGTACGTTTTCTCTATTCTGAAAGTGTATTGTCTGAAATGCGCTTTCTGTTTTAACCGCCAGGGACCTGTTTGCTGAAGATTTTTCACAGATTGGTCCCTCTCCTTCCACCTTTCGTATCTCCGCAACCGTAGCTCCGAATCAGGTGAAACCAACCATTGCCCTTCTGTTGGTATCATTTTCATTATGGTTTGACACAGTGGAAATGACCATTTTTCCCTTGCATTTAATCAGCCCCCTCCGAGAGAGAACATTTTACGGCGAATCTTTCCGCGAGATTTCCACACTCCTTCCCGGAGTATTCTCCATCCTCAGGCAAGCCACACCCTCCATTTGCATGATTGCAATGCAGTGACATGGTTTATTCACTTGAACTTGTTTAAAATATTGCATTTGCTATGTGTGATCTGTTCATGGAATTTCCCGGAGTATTGTTTTGATCTTGATATTGCCATGAAATTTGTTAGAGTTCTAGGACATATGTTTTGTTGATTATGCGGATGACCTATTCCTTTGGATACTTAGTGGCTATTATGATTATTTTCATGATGGTATCTGGTATTATTTTCGAGTATTACTTTGGATATCATGTTGCCTTTGGATTATTAGTGGCTAGTGTTAGTTTTATCATGATGCTAGTTGATATTATGTTTTGGAGTATGATGATGGAGATGATGCTTGCATGTGGATCATAGATGGATAGTTAGTTCTTGATATTTGAGTAGTAGTACTATCGTTCTTGGATTCTTCATGATAGAGATATTATGATATCATTGGAGTATTTTGTTATGATGATATTAAGCTTTGGATTATTTGTTGGATATTTCTATGACTTGGATTATAGTTTGATAGTTGATGTTGGAGTATCAGTATCACAATTATATTTTTGAGGATAAATTCCGTCATTAAGTTGGTCAGGTGCCACCGAACCGGGCTTTCTCCAGTGCAACCTTTGCCTTTATGGGAAGGCCCTAATGCGATGCTATTGTCATGCCTCTCGCCGGTGCCTCCAACGAGGGAAGGTTATGGGCGTGTGGTACCCTGGCCCGGTAAGCAGACATAACATTGTGTGCCCGTAGTTGGATGATAAGCACTTTTGTCCCCGTTTGGGAGGTTGATTGTTTTGGCCACGACGGTGGCCGTTGGTGTCTTTGGTAGACACAAGGCCACCCAGGACTAGCCCAGTGGGGAGTGAGTCGTAGTGGCCGGGAGAGTCTCATGGCAGTAGATCGATTTTGTCGGAACGCCGTTGGTCCACCCGAATGGGAGTGCGAGGCCATGGGGTCCGTGGTGTGGGTAAAGTGCGCTACCTCTGCAGAATGTGTTTGTTTAATCTATCGATAGCCGTGTCCTCGCTCATGGTCATGGGTCCATACTAGGTCACACCATTCGATCAACACTCACATGATGGAATGACTTATAGGTGATTTATAGGTTGATATTTTGAGCTGTACAGATTGGCAGGATGTTGATGATGATGTTGGAGACCAAGTGTTGGTCATGGTAATGATAGCCGGAAAGATCACCGTTTGAGACCAAGTGTTGGTCATGGTTGTGATCACCGGAAAGATCACCGTTTGGTTACAAGACCACAAGGTTGGTCCATTTGTGATCCGTGAATGATCATCGTTTTGTTTTGATCACGAGGTGATCGAGATGGTATATTACTTGGCGGTTAGCCAAGAGAGATATGGTTATGGAGATCTGAGATGGTGATTTATCAGTATTGTATCAGTTTCATACCATGCTTAGTAGTAGCTTCATCATGGTAGTTTTTAATTAATTAACATGTTAATGTTATGTTGTTGTTTTGCCTTGATGCTTTTGGTTGTTGTGAGCTTGCAAGTACATTCAATGTACTGGCCTGGCATGTCATGACAGATTACAGGTGATGCCATGATTGCTTGCTTGCTTGTAGAGGTTGCCGTGCCTGCGAGCTAGATCGTGTCCCAGCCAGAGTCCATGCGGAGTGGAGTTCACCACCTTCGTCGTTGTTCCGCTGCTAGAAGTATTCCGCTGTGTCATGTTGTTCCGCTACTTGCATGGAGCAAACGTGGCACGCGTAGTTTCGCCGTGCCGATGTAACCACTTGTACCCACATAGATTGTAATAAAGAGCTGATTTGTTCTATGCTAAGCAGTGTCGTATTCCAGAAGACTTCTCCTCGATCTCTGGGATGGAATATGGGGCGTTCCGGTTTCTCTGAGCCGGGGTGCCACAGGCTTGGTATCAGAGCAGGTCTGGTTGTAGGACGCCCTAGACCACGTGAACGTTAGAATGCGGTAGTATAGAGTCTGGTTGGTTTGTTGCATTTGATTGTTGCATTTGTTTTGTCGCATAGCATGCATATAGATTAGTATTTGGTTGTTAATGTTTTATCTTGTGTGTGTAGGAGGTATCGGTTTCAATCCACTACCTGCACCATCCCTCTTTGCATACTTGTTTTTCGGTGTTTGGCGTCACCTCTGTCCCAGCAGAGTGAGGCCCTCGTACCGAGTGTTCCAGACACCATTTGCAGGAGTTATGCCTGAATTGCTTGAGCAACCTTGATCGAGTTTTGCAGAGATGTGAAGAAACTAATCTTGTATTGAATTGGGAAAAGTGCCACTTTATGGTTAATGAAGGCACTGTCTTGGGGCATAAAATTTCTGAAAGAGGTATTGAAGTTGATAAAGCTAAAGTTGATGCCATTGAAAATATGTCGTGTCCAAAGGACATCAAAGGTATAAGAAGTTTCCTTGGTCATGCCGGGTTTTATAGGAGGTTCATTAAGGACTTCTCCAAAATCTCTAGGCCTCTGACTAATCTCTTACAAAAAGATGTTCCTTTTGTCTTTGATGATGATTGTGTAAAAGCATTTGAAGTACTTAAGAAAGAATTGATCTCTGCACCTATTGTCCAGCCTCCTGACTGGAATTTACCCTTTGAGATTATGTGTTATGCTAGTGATTATGTTGTAGGTGTTGTTTTAGGACAAAGAGTTGATAAGAAGTTGAATGTTATCCAATATGCTAGTAAAACTCTAGATAGTGTCGAGAGAAATTATGCTACTACTGAAAAAGAATTTTTAGCTGTTGTTTTTGCTTGTGATAAGTTTAGACCTTATATTGTTGATTCTAAAGTAACTATTCACACTGGTCATGCTGCTATTAAATATCTTATGGAAAAGAAAGATGATAACATAGACTTATTAGATGGGTTCTCTTGCTACAAGAATTTGATTTGCATATCATTGATAGAAAAGGAGCTGAGAACCCCATTGCAGACAACTTGTCTAGGTTAGAGAATATTCTTGATGACCCACTACCTATTGATGATAGCTTTCCTGATGAACAATTAGCTGTCATAAATGCTTCTCGTACTGCTCGATGGTATGCTGATTATGCTAATTACATTGTTGCTAAATATATACCACCTAGTTTCACATACCAGCAAAAGAAAAAGTTATTCTATGATTTAAGACATTACTTCTGGGATGATCCACACCTTTATAAAGAAGGAGTAGATGGTATTATTAGACGTTTTGTACTTGAGCATGAACAGGAACAAATCCTACGCATGTGTCACTCCGTGGCTTATGGAGGACACCACGCTGGAGATAGAACTGCACACAAGGTACTTCAATCTGGTTTTTATTGGCCTACTCTCTTCAAGGATGCCCGTAAGTTTGTCTTACCTTGTGATGAATGTCAAAGAATTGGCAATATTAGTAGACATTTCACTTGTTATTGAACCATTTGATGTTTGGGGCTTTGATTATATGGGACAGTTTCCTTCCTCTAATGGGTATACACATATTTTAGTTGATGTTGATTACGTTACTAAGTGGGTAGAAGCTATTCCAACTAGTAGCGCTGATCATAACACCTCTATTAAGATGCTTAAAAAAGTTATTTTTCCGAGGTTTGGAGTCCCTAGATACTTAATGACTGGTGGTGGTTCACATTTTATTCATGGTGCTTTCCGTAAGATGCTTGCTAAATATGATGTTAATCATAGAATTGCTTCCCCTTACCACCCACAGTCTAGTGGTCATGTAGAATTAAGTAATAGAGAGCTGAAATTAATTTTGCAAAAGACTGTTAATAGATCTACAAAGAATTGGTCCAAGAAACTTGATGATGCATTATGGGCCTATAGAACTTCATACAAAAATCCTATGGGTATGTCTCCATATAAAATGGTTTATGGAAAAGCATGTCACTTACCTCTTGAGCTAGAACATAAGGCACATTGGGCTATTAAAGAGCTCAATTATGATTTCAAACTTGCCGGTGAGAAAAGGTTATTTGACATTAGCTCACTAGATGAATGGAGAACCCAGGCCTACGAAAATGCCAAATTATTTAAAGAAAAGGTGAAAAGATGGCATGACAAAAGGATACAAAAGTGGGAGTTTAACGTAGGTGATTATGTCTTGCTATACAACTCCCATTTAAGATTTTTTGCAGGAAAACTTCTCTCTAAATGGGAAGGTCCTTACGTTATCGAGGAGGTCTATCGCTCCGGTGCCATAAAAATTAACAACTTCGAAGGCACAAATCCGAAGGTGGTGAACGGTCAAAGAATCAAACATTATATCTCAGGCAATCCTATAAATGTTGAAACCAATTTTATTGAAACCGTAACCCCGAAGGAGTACATAAGGGACACTTTCCAGAACGATTCACGCTCCGAAGATGAAGAGGTATGTGGTACGGTAAGTAAACCGACTCCAAAACAGTTCTCATGGCAAATTTCTAGCGTTTTGGAATATTTAGAAAAATAGAAAAATAAGAGGCGGTTTGGAAATGACACGAGCCGTCCACGAGGGTGGAGGGCGCGCCCCCTACCTCGTGGGCACCTCGTGTGCCCTCCGGACTCTGTTTTCTCGCACGTTACTTCTTTCGGTTAGTAAAAATTCATTATATAATCTCCCGAAGGTTTTGACCACCGCACCATGCGAATATCCTCTGTTTTTGTTTCGAGCTGTTTTTCTGACAAAGCTAAATCACCATGACTTCTTCGAGCACTCCCAAGGACAAGTTTTTCGAGAAGGTTATCAACCCCTACCTTGCGGTGGTGCTGCAACACCCTCAAACCACCGAGGTGCGTGAGGGGGTGCTGCACATCCGCGATGTTGAGGGATGAAGGAGGACCGGAAGCGTGGAGACAAGACTCGAAGCAATGGAGAAGCAAGTTTTTAAGTGCCAAGGTATGGTGGAACGAGGACTGAATGCAAACCACATGATGATCACGGAGCTCACCAACAACCACAAGCTGGACGCCAAGATCATTAGGGAGGCCATCTTCAAGCTCCAAGAGAAAATCGAGCATCTCCAAGCCCAGATCTATGACCTGCAAAACCAAAACTGTGAGTATGAATATAGATTCAAGAAGATCAGTTTGGCTGGAGATCCGAGGATCCCGGAGACTCGATCATCCTTCTACGATGGTGAGCCCATGCCTTGGAAGATGGACAACAAGCCTACGTCATCAACAACTCCTTCAACATCACCCCCGAAGAAAGAGACATAATCACATGGGTATGGGCACTCCCCTTGGTAACTGCCAAGCTTGGGGGAGGTGCCTCGGTATCGTATCACAATCATACTCCTATCCTTCTCATAATATCTTGGTTTAGTAGAATAAAGTTCGGTATGATATAGGTGTGAGCTTTTGATTTTTGACCTTTACCATTGTATTCGAGTGCGTGAGCTATATAATAAAGATTAGTGTTGAGTCAAGGGCTTGATTTTCTCACTATGATCATGAGTAGACAAAATAAAATATAAAAATTATCAAAGAGATCATATTGATCTTATGGATAGTAATGACTTCACATATAAAGAGTATGATGAATAAAAAATGTTGAGGGTTGACAAACATAGTTTTGGTCATCGTTGCAATTAATTGGAAGTAATAAGGAAAGAGAGGTTTTCACATACAAATATACTATCTTGGACATCTTTTATGATTGTGAGCACTCATTAAAATGTGACATGTTGAAGAGTTGATGTTGGACAAGGAAGGCAACGTAATGAGTTATGTCCTCTTATATCCGAAATAAAGTATATTGCAATGGATCATCCAACATTTTGAGCTTGCCTTTCCCCCTCATGCTAGCCAAAACTCTTTGCACCAAGTAGAGATACTACTTGTGCTTCCATACATCCTTAAACCCAGTTTTTCCATGAGAGTCCACCATACCTACCTATGGATTGAGTAAGATCCTTTAAGTAAGTTGTCATTGTTGCAACTCTCTAAACATGTATGATCTATTAGTGTGGAGAAAATAAACTTTATACGATCTTGTGATATGGAAGCAATAAAAGCGATGGACTGCATAATAAAGGTCCACATCACAAGTGGCAATATAAAGTGACGTTCTTTTGCACTAAGATTTTGTACATCCAACCCCAAAAGCACATGAAAACATCTGCTTCCCTCTGCGAAGGGCCTACCTATTGTTCTTACCTTATAAGAGTCATGGTGATCTTCACCTTTCCTTTTTACATTTTATCCTTTGGCAAGAACCTTGTGTTGGAAAGATCCTGACATATATACCTACTTGGATGTAAGTTATCATAATCTATTACTTTTGACATTACCCTTGAGGTAAAAGGTTGGGAGGCAATACTATAAGCCCCTATCTTTCTCTATGTCCGATTAAAACTCCAAACCCATAAGTATTGCGTGAGTGTTAGCAATTGTGAAAGACTAAATGATAGTTGAGTATGTGGACTTGCTGAAAATCTCTTATATTGACTCTTTCCAATGTTACGATAAATTGCAATTGCTTCAATGACTGAGATCATAGTTTGTCAGTTTTCAATGAAGTTTCTAATTCATACTTAACATTGTGGATGGATTGTCAATCTGTCATAAGAAATCATATGAAAAGGTATATATGTTGCTGTTATAAGAATGATCATGATGCCTTCATGTCCGTATTTTATTTTTATCGACACCTCCATCTCTAAACATGTGGACATATTTTTTCGATATCGGCTTTCGCTTGAGGACAAGCGAGGTCTAAGCTTAGGGGAGTTCATACGTCCATTTTGCATCATGCTTTTAAGTTGATATTTATTGCACTATGGGTTGTTATTACACATTATGTCACAATACTTATGCATTTTCTCTCTTATTTTACAAGGTTTACATGAAGAGGGAGAATGCCGGCAGCTAGAATTCTGGGCTAGAAAAGGAGCAAACATTGGAGACCTATTCTGCACAACTCAAAAAGCCCTGAAACTCCACGAAACTTTGTTTCAGAAAATATAAAAAATATCTAGCGAAAAAGTACAGGAGGGGGGCCACCCACCGTCCACATGGGTGGGGGGCGCCCTAGCCTCGTGGGCCACCTGGTGACCCCACGATGCCCATCTTCTAATATATGAGGTGTTTTGACCTGGAAAAAATAAGAAGGGGGCTTTCGGGACGAAGCGCCGCCGTCTCGAGGCAGAAACTTGGCGGAACCAATCTAGGGCTCCGGTAGAGCTGTTCTGCCAGCGACACTTCCCTCCGGGAGGGGGAAATCATCGCCATCATCATCACCAACAACTCACCCATCTTGGGGAGGGTTATCTTCATCAACATCTTCACCAACATCATCTCCTCTCAAACCCTAGTTCATCTCTTGTATCCAATCTTTGTATCAAAACCTCAGATTGGTACCTGTAGGTTGCTAGTAGTGTTGATTACTCCTTGTAGTTGATGGTAGTTGGTTTATTTGGTGGAAGATCATATGTTCAGATCCATTATGCATATTAATACCCCTCTGATTATGAACATGAATATGCTTTGTGATTAGTTACGTTCGTTCCTGAGGACATGGGAGAAGTCTTGTTATAAGTAGTCATGTGAATTTGGTATTCGTTCGATATTTTGATAAGATGTATGTTCTCTTTCCTCTAGTGGTGTCATGTGAACGTCGACTACATGACACTTCACCATTGTTTGGGCCTAGAGGAAGGCATTGGGAAGTAATAAGTAGATGATGGGTTGCTAGAGTGACAGAAGCGTAAACCTTAGTTTATGCGTTGCTTCGTAAGGGGCTGATTTGGATCCACATGTTTCATGCTATGGTTAGGTTTACCTTAATACTTCTTTTCTAGTTGCGGATGCTTGCAATAGGGGTTAATCATAAGTGGGATGCTTGTCCAAGTAAGGGCATCACGCAAGCACCGGTCCACCCACATACCAAATTATCAAAGTAACAAAGGCGAATCATATGAGCGTGATGAAAACTAGCTTAACGATAATTCCCATGTGTCCTCGGGAGCGCTTTCCTTCATATAAGAGTTTGTCCAGGCTTGTCCTTTGCTACAAAAAGGATTGGGCCACCTTGCTGCACTTTATTTACTTTTCCTATTATTTACTTGTTACCAATTATCTTATCACAAAGCTATCTGTTACCGATAATTTCAGTGCTTGCAGAAAACACCTTACTGAAAACTGCCTATCATTTCCTTCTCCTCCTCGTTGGGTTCGACACTCTTACTTATCGAAAGGACTACAATAGATCCCCTACACTTGTGAGTCATCAGGAGCTCACCATCCATGAGGACCTGTGCTTGGCTCTGGAGATGTTCAATATGGCAACCAAGTGCGCAAGGGCAGAAGAGGGTCACCTCTTGCTCATCGAGCTCCCCGAGGCTGACCCAGAAGACAAGAAGGCCAAGACTAAGGATGTGAAGCACAAGGGACCGGCTGTGCTTGCAGCTCGGCCTGAGATGAAGCATGGTTGTGACCACCCTAAGTCCTCCAAGGGCAGCCGCCTGTTCTGCGTGTTCCACAACGTACACAGCCACAACACCAGTGACTGCCAGGAGCACGGGGCCATCTGCGATGGGTGCCTTGGTCGTCGCCCCGAGCAGGGCGACGGAGGCTACGACCGCGGAGGTGGTCGTGGTGGAGGATGCTGGGAGAACCACGACTCTCGCCAAGGCTGGTGCGATCAGCCTCGTGAAGACCACTAGTAGGGCCAGCCTCGTGAGGCCCTTGGAGGGATCAACCTCGCGAGGGTCCTTGGAGGGACCAGCCTCGTGAGGACCGCCCTGAGGGTACCGCTGGCCTTCCTCCGCTGCCACCACCACCAAGAAGGAAAGACGACCGCCACCAAGATGATGGGGCTGGGGGCTTTCAAGGGCCTCGTGCCATCGCTTGCATCCTAGGTGACGCTTAGGCCCCGCATCTCATCGCGTCTTCAAGTAGTTCGCTCATGAAGTGAACACAGTCCTCCCCAAGCTCGAGGCAACGCGTCTGCTCAAGTGGTCCAAGTATGTTGTCACCTTCGACTCGGCTGACCAGCTCAAGTGCGCGGCTGCGGCTGGCGCCCTCCCACTGCTCTGCTCACCCACCATCAGCAACGTCCTCATCACCAAGACACTCATTGATGGTGGTGCGGGACTCAACGTCCTCTCCGTTGAGACCTTCGACACGCTCCAAGTGCCATATGACCAGCTTCAGCCTACCAGGACCTTCTCGGGAGTGACCGATGGCTCCATGTAGGATCGAAAGTAGGTCTAGAGGGGGGGTGATTAGACTACTTGACAATATAAAAAATCTGCCTTTAGATCATGCAAGGTTTTTGGCAGTTTCACAAACAAGATCAAATCAAGTAACACCCTACACATGCAATTCTAGAGTATATGCAGCGGAAAGTAAATTGCACATGTAAAAGAGAGGTGGAGAAGATCAAACGCAGTTTGGTGACACGGAGATTTTTGTCGTGGTTCCGATAGGTGGTGCTATCGTACATCCACGTTGATGGAGACTTCAACCCACGGAGGGTAACGGCTGCGCGAGTCCACGGAGGGCTCCACCCACAAAGGGTCCACGAAGAAGCAACCTTGTCTATTCCATCACGGCCTACGCCCACGGAGGACTAGCCTTACTCGGGGTAGATCTTCACGAAGTAGGCGATCTCCTTGCCCTTACAAACTTCTTGGTTCAACTCCACATCATCAAGACGGAGCTCCCAAGCGACACCTAACCAATCTAGGAGGCACCACCCCCCAAAAGGTAATAGACGGTGTTGATGGTGATGAACTCCTTGCTCTTGTGCTTCAAGTGATAAACTCCCCAACACTCAACTCTCCTCACTGATATGGCTGTGGTGGAAGAAAGATTTGAGTGGAAAGCAACTTGGGAAGGCTAGAGATCAAGTTTCATATGGTAGGAATGGAATGGCTTGATCTCAACACAAGGGTAGGTGGTTCACTTCTCAGAAAGTGTATGGTAGAAGTGGTGGTACTTTCTGATGGCTCTCCTCACGAATGAGGAGGGGGTGGAGGGGTATATATAGCCTCCACACAAAATCCAACCGTTACACACACATTTGACCAATCTCGGTCAGACCGAAGTGAAAATTCGGTTAGACCGAAAGTTCAAATATAGTGAACATTGGGATTTTCGGTGGGACCGAAAATACCATCTCGGTGAGACCGAAGTGAGTCAAAGATTAGGGTTTGCCATTTCGGTGAGACCGAAATTATAAACTCGGATATTCCGAATTGATGTCAACTGATCACAGAAGGTTGGCAGCCCTTTTTCGGTGAGACCGAAACTCAGAATCGGTTTGACCGAGAAGCTAGGGTTTGGAGAAACAACTGAAGTGGTTCATCTCGGTGGGACTGAGTTGGAGAAATCGGTGTGACCGAGATGTTAGGGTTTGTGTAAAGTAGTGAATAGTGCTGATAGTTGAGGGAGTTAGATCACCAAGCACTTGAGCAACAAGAACATTAACACAACCTCATCCCCTTTTAATAGTATTGGCTTTTCCTATGGACTCAATGTGATCTTTGATCACTAAACCAAAAATGGAGTCTTGAGCTTTTGCCAATGCTTGTCTTAGCATTTTGAGGGGTCCACTTCTTCAGACATTTCCATACCCATATCATCGAACTTCTCTGAAATGATTCTCAAGATAATATTAGTTCAATGATATATATGTTGTTATTAATTACCAAAACCACCCGGGGATTAGTTGCACTTTCAATCTCCCCCTTTTTGGTAATTGATGACAACATATAGATCAAAGCTTCGACATAAGATATAATCAATGAATAACATCGTCGCTTTGAGAAGTATGTGATAAACAAGAGCTCCCCCTAAATTTGTGCATTATTTAAAATTTGCGTTTGAATGCAAATGCACAATCGATTAGGATTATGGATCACTCTTCCATGTCACATACATCTTGGTGGAGCGCACAAAATGATAAGAATGAATAACATGCACTTAATCACCAAGACAAGAGTAAATAGCCATACAATAAGGAATAGCATATGATAAGCAATAAGCACACATTAAGGCATAGTATGACTAAGCACTCATTAAGGTAGCATCAAACGTAGTAGCAAGCACACATAAAGTATCTGGAACCAAAAGAAATCAATGTATCACAGAGAAAACCGGCAAAAGAACGAAAAGACGAAAGAGCACTCTCTCTCTCGAAGCCCTATGATCTATAACAATTTCTCCCCCTTTGGCAACAAGTTACCAAAAAGTTCGAAAAGGTATAGAGCTAAACGTCACTGCGGGCTCGGCTGGCTGCTCCCGTCTGGGTCGATGTCGGTGTAGAGATAGCTGCATCTGCGAAGACCTCTGCTGATGTCTGCGGTGGAGGAGTGGATGCTGGAGCTGTAGGAACTGCTGGAGCTGTAGCTGGTGCTGAAGTGGTAGCCCTGGAGTCTGTCACTGGGATAGCTGCAGATCTGGATCCTCTGGGAACCTGAGCAGCCTGGCGATGAGAGTCCTGGACTAGATCATCCTGCATAAGCTCTGCTCTCTCCTGCCTAGTCTCCTCCATGTCTGCCTCAAGCTTGTTGACAGACACCTGAATCTCAGTCAGCTTCACGTCTAGAGCGTGGATCTTGTCCTCGACAATCCTCTCAAGGCTCTCCTGAGATTGCTCAATGTTGGCCAGGCGTTGTTCAATTCTCTGGGTTGCTTCAAGAATCTGTTCTCCAAAGCTCTTTGGCTTAGCTGCTGCTGCTGCTGCCTCTTTGTCAGCTTTGGCTTTCTTTGCAGCTTCGATCTTGGCTTGCCCTTCAACTGAGGTGGGATCCTCTTCATCCATCACAACTACGTTGTCCTCATGCTCTGGTTGCAGTGGCAAGTGCTTCCTATCCAACATGAATTTGCCCGTGCCAAACTTGGCGTTGATGAGCATCTGTATCTGCGGAGCAAACCCACACGACCTCTTCTGGTCAGCTGCAGTCCTCTTAATGGTTTCTACCATCAAGTCCATCACCTTAAAAGGTGCCTTCTCATCGAGAATGTGCAGCATGTTGATAGAATAGCCTCGTATCATCCGGTGGTCACCTGACTTAGGCATCAAAGTATGCCTCAGAATAGTGTTAGTGGTGGTCAGACCAGCCTGGAGATAATATACTGAGCCGAGCTTCCATCCCTCCAAATCAGCAGCTGGGATCTCCTTGTACATATTCTTCATAGAATCATGACTCTTCTTAGGAATCCCATAGACATCAATGTCGTCCTCTCTCTGCACAGGAGCGTTCAGAAGTTCTGCCCATTCTGCAACAGTTGAAGAAAACCTTTGACCTTCAGTCATCCAGGTGATCTTGCCATCAGGGTAGAAATGGGCTGTGGCATAGAACTGCATGATCATCTCGTCATTCCATGCTGTCAGTTCTTGACCCACAAAATCAGCAACTCCACATGCAGTAAAGCTCTCATGCACATGGGGAAAGAAGTCCCGGTGCTCTCTGCTGTCAATGTACTTCCAGTCAACATACCTGGTGTCAGCAACAATGGGCTTCTTATCCATTAGCACAGTCTCATAGAAATCCTGCTGCTCTCTGGTGTGGAATCTGGGGTCCACAGCAGTCCTTCTTCTTACGGCATATGGATCAGACTGTCTCCATAGCCTGAGACCTTTGTCCTTCCTTGCCTTCATGTCCTCAGCTTGAGGATGAGCATCATTGTGGAGTGGCAACTTGGGACGGAGCTTGAGCAACACATGCTCTTCATCTGACTCAGAAGGTGGCATCTCACCTTTGTTCTTCTCAGAAGCTGGAATGCTTCTGGTTGTTCTCTTGGGCTTCGCTGGAGCTGCCTTAGCTGGAGCAGGCTTCTTGGGCTTGGAGGAGGCTTGAGCCCGAATAGCATCACCCATGAACTTAGCTTTCTGAGGAGGAGGCTGGGGTGCATCTTCTTCTTCTTCTTCTGCATCAGCATCAACTTGAGGTTCAGCATAAACAACTCTCTTCCTCTTGGAAGTCTTCTTCACCTTGCTTGGAGCAGGTTCTTCCAAGTTGAGCTTCTTGGCAACTGCAGACTGTTTTACCTTGCTTGTACCTTTCCTTGGCTGCTGCCCTTGGTGCTCTTTGGCAACCACATTCCTCTTGGGCTTGGAGGTAACTTCCTCAGCAACAAAGTCGGAATCCTCATCATCAGAAGTTCTCTTCTTCCTGGTTCTCGTAGCTGCGGGAGGCAGACCACTAGGGGTGCTCCTCTCACCATCATCACTAGAGCTGCTTGCAGGACTTGTTTCTGCCTCTGGAATTTCAGCAAATGGTGATTCAGACCTGTTCTGGCTGTCACTGACATCTGACATGGCTGAAAGACCTGTGAAAAGATAAGGTATAGGCAGAATAGAAGAGTTATCACAACTGCAGAAGTTTTTGCAAAGAAAAATGAGTTAAAAACTTAGTTTTGAGTTTTCACAGAATGTATTTCGGTCAAACCGATTTCAAGTTTCGGTGTAACCGAAGTGTTCAACAGAACCTACACACCACTTTCGGTCAGACCGAAATGGGTTTCGGTCCTACCGAAAACTTAGGGTTTCACAGAAACTTCAATTCGGACATTCCGATTTTCACAACTCGGTCAGACCGAACTATGTAGTGCAATGGTCAGAGACCAAATCGGTCAGTCCGAGTTTCAGGAATCGGCTTCACCGAGATGCATTCCGTGGAAACCTAAACCTAAGAATTTTCCTCTAAACTAGAAGATCTGAACAATGTATTGGGATCATATAAAACTTGGATAGAATCAGGGCAGTCCTATCATGCAAGAATCAGAAGTGGAGCATGAAAGGGATCGGGACACACCCTAACTTGGTGGTGTCCCTCTACGGCGGCAACGGTGGAGAGGATTACCGTTGACGGCGGCGGAGACCTGCGGCGAGGGCGCACAGGTGATGAAGGCGACGATCCGTAGACCAGGGCGGCGGCAGCAGGGGTCTTGGAGGGCGAACGTTTGAAAGGAATAGATCGTGCGCAGCCCTCAGTATATATAACCCCGTGCTGTCGGTGGGACCGAGTTGAAAAACTCGGTGTCACCGAGATGCATAATTGCAGTGCAGTTACGCATATCGGTCAGACCGAGATTTTGAACTCGGTTTCACCGAGATGAAACCTAGATCAATCTAAGTGTTTCGGTTGGACCGAGATTGAGAAGCCGGTCAGACCGAAAAGGACTTAGAAGGTTTTGGAAGTCAGCCTTAGACGAATCGGTGGTTCCGAGTGCTCCTCACTCGGACTGTCCGAAAAAGACTTGTTCAAAGTTGTGATATAAGCATGAATAGAATTTGAGACAAGATAGCATAGATAGCTAGGGAAGGTGCTTAGGCATTCTTGTCCATCCATTTGGCCAGAAAAAGAAACCAAAACAATCAAAACCACAAATGGATGTCCTTGAATGAATAGAATCATGCATTCAACATGCTCACACAATAAGATAGCAACTGAAATATGTGTCAAACATGCACAACCAAAACTCTAGCTACTAGCACACAATTTGTCGATGACTAGGTCATCTATATATGAGTATATTGACTTAGGAGCCAAATGAGAACATTTGATCATAGGTCATACTCATCGTTTAAGCACAAGTGGGGTTATCACTTTTACATAAAGCATTTATGTGTTCACATCATTTGAAGATGCTTTAGCTCAATTTTTAGAGCAAAGCTCCCCCTAGATGTGAGAACCCCTTTTAAAGGGTCAAACTAACCTTGGGTTGTCGTAGAAGACTTCATGTAGATGTTGAAGATGTGGATGCTCAATGTTGATGTAGATCATCAAGAGTTGAGAGCTATCCTTGGATTAGGGCACTTTCAATACCTACATGGGTTAGTCCCACAAGGAACAAACAAGAATATCCATGGACATAGAGTGAAGTACACAAAAGATAATGTCCATGAAAGCAATGATTACCTTGTCCCTTGACTTACCAACAAGAGGGTTTGTGACTCCTCGAACAAGTGCATGATGTGGAAGTTGATTGCACAAGTTCTTGCCAAAATGAATATGAGTGAAGTTTGTTGGCGGAGTCACCCTCAAGAACCTACTAGTTCTTCTTCTTTGAGATCCACATCATCTTGATGGGAATCCTTGGTGTTGTAGTTGAGCTTGACGAAGTAGAACTTGATGTGTCCTTGGGAACCCACTTGACCATGGCTTGAGGTGCTTCAATGAATGCATCAATCTCCTCTTGAAGCTTGTCCTTGGCCTTTAGCTTGTGGTCTTGTGGTGGAAGGTCATCTTGAGCTTGTTCCACATTGGAAGAAGTAGGATCATACTTCTCCTTTTGTGAGACAAACTGTGGAGTAGGGTATTGACCTTCTTCCCACTCAACACCTTCGGCGTTGAACTTTCGCTCAAAACCAATCCCTTGATTCTTCCGGTGTCTTCCTTGTTTGCGAACAATCTCCTCAAAGTTCTTGCTTCCGGCAAGACTCTTGTAGACACCTTTCTCTATGATTTCCTTCAATAAGCTATTTTCTTGCTCAAGTGTAACTTGGCTTGAAACATTGTTAGTGGAATCAAGAGAACTA
>LR738713.1:460269910-460280484 GCA_902687465.1 Secale cereale | reverse complement strand
TCCTTGCCTTCATGTCCTCAGCTTGAGGATGAGCATCATTGTGGAGTGGCAACTTGGGACGGAGCTTGAGCAACACATGCTCTTCATCTGACTCAGAAGGTGGCATCTCACCTTTGTTCTTCTCAGAAGCTGGAATGCTTCTGGTTGTCCTCTTGGGCTTCTCTGGAGCTGCCTTAGCTGGAGCAGGCTTCTTGGGCTTGGAGGAGGCTTGAGCCCGAATAGCATCACCCATGAACTTAGCTTTCTGAGGAGGAGGCTGGGGTGCATCTTCTTCTTCTTCTTCTGCATCAGCATCAACTTGAGGTTCAGCATAAACAACTCTCTTCCTCTTGGAAGTCTTCTTCACCTTGCTTGGAGCAGGTTCTTCCAAGTTGAGCTTCTTGGCAACTGCAGACTGTTTTACCTTGCTTGTACCTTTCCTTGGCTGATGCCCTTGGTGCTCTTTGGCAACCACATTCCTCTTGGGCTTGGAGGTAACTTCCTCAGCAACAAAGTCGGAATCCTCATCATCAGAAGTTCTCTTCTTCCTGGTTCTCGTAGCTGCGGGAGGCAGACCACTAGGGGTGCTCCTCTCACCATCATCACTAGAGCTGCTTGCAGGACTTGTTTCTGCCTCTGGAATTTCAGCAAATGGTGATTCAGACCTGTTCTGGCTGTCACTGACATCTGACATGGCTGAAAGACCTGTGAAAAGATAAGGTATAGGCAGAATAGAAGAGTTATCACAACTGCAGAAGTTTTTGCAAAGAAAAATGAGTTAAAAACTTAGTTTTGAGTTTTCACAGAATGTATTTCGGTCAAACCGATTTCAAGTTTCGGTGTAACCGAAGTGTTCAACAGAACCTACACACCACTTTCGGTCAGACCGAAATGGGTTTCGGTCCTACCGAAAACTTAGGGTTTCACAGAAACTTCAATTCGGACATTCCGATTTTCACAACTCGGTCAGACCGAACTATGTAGTGCAATGGTCAGAGACCAAATCGGTCAGTCCGAGTTTCAGGAATCGGCTTCACCGAGATGCATTCCGTGGAAACCTAAACCTAAGAATTTTCCTCTAAACTAGAAGATCTGAACAATGTATTGGGATCATATCAAACTTGGATAGAATCAGGGCAGTCCTATCATGCAAGAATCAGAAGTGGAGCATGAAAGGGATCGGGACACACCCTAACTTGGTGGTGTCCCTCTACGGCGGCAACGGTGGAGAAGATTACCGTTGACGGCGGCGGAGACCTGCGGCGAGGGCGCACAGGTGATGAAGGCGACGATCCGTAGACCAGGGCGGCGGCAGCAGGGGTCTTGGAGGGCGAACGTTTGAAAGGAATAGATCGTGCGCAGCCCTCAGTATATATAACCCCGTGCTGTCGGTGGGACCGAGTTGAAAAACTCGGTGTCACCGAGATGCATAATTGCAGTGCAGTTACGCATATCGGTCAGACCGAGATTTTGAACTCGGTTTCACCGAGATGAAACCTAGATCAATCTAAGTGTTTCGGTTGGACCGAGATTGAGAAGCCGGTCAGACCGAAAAGGACTTAGAAGGTTTTGGAAGTCAGCCTTAGACGAATCGGTGGTTCCGAGTGCTCCTCACTCGGACTGTCCGAAAAAGACTTGTTCAAAGTTGTGATATAAGCATGAATAGAATTTGAGACAAGATAGCATAGATAGCTAGGGAAGGTGCTTAGGCATTCTTGTCCATCCATTTGGCCAGAAAAAGAAACCAAAACAATCAAAACCACAAATGGATGTCCTTGAATGAATAAAATCATGCATTCAACATGCTCACACAATAAGATAGCAACTGAAATATGTGTCAAACATGCACAACCAATCACTCTAGCTACTAGCACACAATTTGTCGATGACTAGGTCATCTATATATGAGTACATTGACTTAGGAGCCAAATGAGAACATTTGATCATAGGTCATACTCATCGTTTAAGCACAAGTGGGGTTACCACTTTTACATAAAGCATTTATGTGTTCACATCATTTGGAGATGCTTTAGCTCAATTTTAGAGCAAAGCTCCCCCTAGATGTGAGAACCCCTTTTAAAGGGTCAAACTAACCTTGGGTTGTCGTAGAAGACTTCATGTAGATGTTGAAGATGTGGATGCTCAATGTTGATGTAGATCATCAAGAGTTGAGAGCTATCCTTGGATTAGGGCACTTTCAATACCTACATGGGTTAGTCCCACAAGGAACAAACAAGAATATCCATGGACATAGAGTGAAGTACACAAGAGATGATGTCCATGAACGCAATGATTACCTTGTCCCTTGACTTACCAACAAGAGGGTTTGTGACTCCATGAACAAGTGCATGATGTGGAAGTTGATTGCACAAGTTCTTGCCAAAATGAATATGAGTGAAGTTTGTTGGCGGAGTCACCCTCAAGAACCTACTAGTTCTTCTTCTTTGGGATCCACATCATCTTGATGGGAATCCTTGGTGTTGTAGTTGAGCTTGACGAAGTAGAACTTGATGTGTCCTTGGGAACCCACTTGACCATGGCTTGAGGTGCTTCAATGAATGCATCAATCTCCTCTTGAAGCTTGTCCTTGGCCTTTAGCTTGTGGTCTTGTGGTGGAAGGTCATCTTGAGCTTGTTCCACATTGGAAGAAGTAGGATCATACTTCTTCTTTTGTGAAACAAACTGTGGAGTAGGGTATTGACCTTCTTCCCACTCAACACCTTCGGCGTTGAACTTTCGCTCAAAACCAATCCCTTGATTCTTCCGGTGTCTTCCTTGTTTGCGAACAATCTCCTCAAAGTTCTTGCTTCCGGCAAGACTCTTGTAGACACCTTTCTCTATGATTTCCTTCAATAAGCTATTTTCTTGCTCAAGTGTAACTTGGCTTGAAACATTGTTAGTGGAATCAAGAGAACTACTAGAAGCAACAACATTTGATTTAACATTGTTATTGTTACTACTAGAGGAAGAATTTTTCTTATGCTTGTCATGCTTAGTCTTAATAGGTGGCAAGAAGTTAGACAAGAGAAGTCGTTTGGCAAGATATGAAGAACTCTTCTTTCGAAGATCGTCATTGATCGCTTTTAGAAACTCATGTTCTTGCTCTAGAGTGAGCTTCTCGATGCGTAGCTTCTCATGAGATCTTATGAGCTCTCTATGATCTTCTTGAGTTGTTTCATGAGCTAACTTAAGAGTGTTTAGTTCTTTAGTTAGACGCTCAATCTCCTTCATAGCATTGTCATTCGACTCTTCTCGACTATAAAGACTACTAGCATTTTCATCATTACTAAGCTCACTAGATTTATCATGCAAGAGCTCATCTTCACCAAGTAAGTCATCCTCATCACTATCAAAGTCAATGAATTCAGGGTGTGTTACCTTGGGGCCTTTAGCCATGAAGCATCTTCCAATTCCCTCATTTGGTGAATCAAATAAGTCGTAGGAGTTGGAGTTGGAGGATACTAGTGCAAGTCCGGCAACACCTTCATCTTGACTATAGTCGGAGTCGGAGTGATAGCTTCCATCGGATTGACTGTCAGAGTCGGAGCCGGAGACCCATTCACCAACATGAGCTTGATGTCTTCTTCTTGTGTAGCTCCTTGATGACTTGTCTTTCTTCTCCGAATCCTTGCTTCTCCGAGAGGGTCTTCGTTCATAACGATCATCTCTACTCCTTCTCTCTCTCCGAGGTGACTCATCTCTTGCTCTTCTTCTTGGAGATTCTTCTCTTCTCTTGTGGGGAGCCGTACACTCATTTGAGAAGTGTCCGGGTCTTCCACAATTGTAGCAGTTTCGATCACGACTAGAAGATCTCTTTCCATCATATGATCTAGACTTTGAGCTTCTTTCTTTGCCTCTATTCTTGTAGAACTTGTTGAAGTTCTTGACCATTAGGCTTATCTCTTCATTGGAAATTAGCTTGTCACTTGAGGTAGTAGGAGCATCACTTGAAGCTTTGTAAGCACCACTTGTCTTGTTGTGAAGCTCTTCCTTATCCTTAAGTGTCATCTCATGAGCAACAATTCTTCCAATGACTTCAGTTGGCTTGAGAGTCTTGTAGTTTGGCATCATTTGGATCAAAGTGCACACGGTGTCATACTTTCCATCCAAAGCTCTGAGAATCTTCTTAATGATGAATCGGTCGGTCATTTCTTCGCTTCCTAAGCCAGCAATCTCATTTGTGATGAGAGCAAGCCTAGAGTACATTTCAGCGACTCCTTCACCATCCTTCATCTTGAACTTGTCAAGTTGACCTTGAAGAATATCTAGCTTTGATTCCTTCACAGATTCAGTACCTTCGTGCATTTCAACCAAAGTATCCCAAATCTCTTTAGCATTCTCAAGACGGCTGATTTTGTTGAACTCTTCGGGACACAAAGCATTGAAGAGAATGTCACAAGCTTGAGCATTGTTTTGCAACATCCGCAACTCTTCGGGTGTAGCTTCGTGATCCGGAACTTTTCCTTCTTCAAAGAAATCACCTTGCATGCCAACACAAATAATGCCCCATGCGGCAGGATTATGACCAAGAATATGCATTTTCATTTTATGCTTCCAACTAGCAAAATTTGTACCATCAAAGTAAGGACCTCTACGATAATTACCCTCACTAGACGCCATACTCTCCTAGGTTGTGAAACCAAGCTTATGGAGTCCAATGCAATGGAAACCAAGGCAATGGAGACCAAAGCTCTGATACCACTTGTAGGATCGAAAGTAGGTCTAGAGGGGGGGTGATTAGACTACTTGACAATATAAAAAATCTGCCTTTAGATCATGCAAGGTTTTTGGCAGTTTCACAAACAAGATCTAATCAAGTAACACCCTACACATTCAATTCTAGAGTATATGCAGCGGAAAGTAAATTGCACATGTAAAAGAGAGGTGGAGAAGATCAAACGCAGTTTGGTGACACGGAGATTTTTGTCGTGGTTCCGATAGGTGGTGCTATCGTACATCCACGTTGATGGAGACTTCAACCCACGGAGGGTAACGGCTGCGCGAGTCCACGGAGGGCTCCACCCACAAAGGGTCCACGAAGAAGCAACCTTGTCTATTCCATCACGGCCTACGCCCACGGAGGACTAGCCTTACTCGGGGTAGATCTTCACGAAGTAGGCGATCTCCTTGCCCTTACAAACTTCTTGGTTCAACTCCACATCATCAAGACGGAGGCTCCCAAGCGACACCTAACCAATCTAGGAGGCACCACCCCCCAAAAGGTAATAGACGGTGTTGATGGTGATGAACTCCTTGCTCTTGTGCTTCAAGTGATAAACTCCCCAACACTCAACTCTCCTCACTGATATGGCTGTGGTGGAAGAAAGATTTGAGTGGAAAGCAACTTGGGAAGGCTAGAGATCAAGTTTCATATGGTAGGAATGGAATGGCTTGATCTCAACACAAGGGTAGGTGGTTCACTTCTCAGAAAGTGTATGGTAGAAGTGGTGGTACTTTCTGATGGCTCTCCTCACGAATGAGGAGGGGGGTGGAGGGGTATATATAGCCTCCACACAAAATCCAACCGTTACACACACATTTGACCAATCTCGGTCAGACCGAAGTGAAAACTCGGTTAGACCGAAAGTTCAAATATAGTGAACGTTGGGATTTTCGGTGGGACCGAAAATACCATCTCGGTGAGACCGAAGTGAGTCAAAGATTAGGGTTTGCCATTTCGGTGAGACCGAAATTATAAACTCGGATATTCCGAATTGATGTCAACTGATCACAGAAGGTTGGCAGCCCTTTTTCGGTGAGACCGAAACTCAGAATCGGTTTGACCGAGAAGCTAGGGTTTGGAGAAACAACTGAAGTGGTTCATCTCGGTGGGACTGAGTTGGAGAAATCGGTGTGACCGAGATGTTAGGGTTTGTGTAAAGTAGTGAATAGTGCTGATAGTTGAGGGAGTTAGATCACCAAGCACTTGAGCAACAAGAACATTAACACAACCTCATCCACTTTTAATAGTATTGGCTTTTCCTATGGACTCAATGTGATCTTTGATCACTAAACCAAAAATGGAGTCTTGAGCTTTTGCCAATGCTTGTCTTAGCATTTTGAGGGGTCCACTTCTTCAGACATTTCCATACCCATATCATCGAACTTCTCTGAAATGATTCTCAAGATAATATTAGTTCAATGATATATATGTTGTTATTAATTACCAAAACCACCCGGGGATTAGTTGCACTTTCATAGGATCGAAAGTAGGTCTAGAGGGGGGGTGATTAGACTACTTGACAATATAAAAAATCTGCCTTTAGATCATGCAATGTTTTTGGCAGTTTCACAAACAAGATCAAATCAAGTAACACCCTACACATGCAATTCTAGAGTATATGCAGCGGAAAGTAAATTGCACATGTAAAAGAGAGGTGGAGAAGATCAAACGCAGTTTGGTGACACGGAGATTTTTGTCGTGGTTCCGATAGGTGGTGCTATCGTACATCCACGTTGATGGAGACTTCAACCCACGGAGGGTAATGGCTGCGCGAGTCCACGGAGGGCTCCACCCACAAAGGGTCCACGAAGAAGCAACCTTGTCTATTCCATCACGGCCTACGCCCACGGAGGACTAGCCTTACTCGGGGTAGATCTTCACGAAGTAGGCGATCTCCTTGCCCTTACAAACTTCTTGGTTCAACTCCACATCATCAAGACGGAGGCTCCCAAGCGACACCTAACCAATCTAGGAGGCACCACCCCCCAAAAGGTAATAGACGGTGTTGATGGTGATGAACTCCTTGCTCTTGTGCTTCAAGTGATAAACTCCCCAACACTCAACTCTCCTCACTGATATGGCTGTGGTGGAAGAAAGATTTGAGTGGAAAGCAACTTGGGAAGGCTAGAGATCAAGTTTCATATGGTAGGAATGGAATGGCTTGATCTCAACACAAGGGTAGGTGGTTCACTTCTCAGAAAGTGTATGGTAGGAATGGTTGTACTTTCTGATGGCTCTCCTCACGAATGAAGAGGGGGTGGAGGGGTATATATAGCCTCCACACAAAATCCAACCGTTACACACACATTTGACCAATCTCGGTCAGACCGAAGTGAAAACTCGGTCAGACCGAAAGTTCAAATATAGTGAACGTTGGGATTTTCGGTGGGACCGAAAATACCATCTCGGTGAGACCGAAGTGAGTCAAAGGTTAGGGTTTGCCATCTCGGTGAGACCGAAAATATAAACTCGGATATTCCGAATTGATGTCAACTGATCACAGAAGGTTGGCAGCCCTTTTTCGGTGAGACCGAAACTCAGAATCGGTTTGACCGAGAAGCTAGGGTTTGGAGAAACAACTGAAGAGGTTCATCTCGGTGGGACTGAGTTGGATGAATCGGTGTGACCGAGATGTTAGGGTTTGTGGAGATAACTTCATCTCGGTGAGACAGAGTTGGTTTGACCGAGATTACTTATGGGTGTGTGTTAAGTAGTGAATAGTGCTGATAGTTGAGGGAGTTAGATCACCAAGCACTTGAGCAACAAGAACATTAACACAACCTCATCCCCTTTTAATAGTATTGGCTTTTCCTATGGACTCAATGTGATCTTTGATCACTAAACCAAAAATGGAGTCTTGAGCTTTTGCCAATGCTTGTCTTAGCATTTTGAGGGGTCCACTTCTTCAGACATTTCCATACCCATATCATCGAACTTCTCTGAAATGATTCTCAAGATAATATTAGTTCAATGATATATATGTTGTTATTAATTACCAAAACCACCCGGGGATTAGTTGCACTTTCAATCTCCCCCTTTTTGGTAATTGATGACAACATATAGATCAAAGCTTCGACATAAGATATAATCAATGAATAACATCGTCGCTTTGAGAAGTATGTGATAAACAAGAGCTCCCCCTAAATTTGTGCATTATTTAAAATTTGCGTTTGAATGCAAATGCACAATCGATTAGGATTATGGATCACTCTTCCATGTCACATACATCTTGGTGGAGCGCACAAAATGATAAGAATGAATAACATGCACTTAATCACCAAGACAAGAGTAAATAGCCATACAATAAGGAATAGCATATGATAAGCAATAAGCACACATTAAGGCATAGTATGACTAAGCACTCATTAAGGTAGCATCAAACGTAGTAGCAAGCACACATAAAGTATCTGGAACCAAAAGAAATCAATGTATCACAGAGAAAACCGGCAAAAGAACGAAAAGACGAAAGAGCACTCTCTCTCTCGAAGCCCTATGATCTATAACAATTTCTCCCCCTTTGGCAACAAGTTACCAAAAAGTTCGAAAAGGTATAGAGCTAAACGTCACTGCGGGCTCGGCTGGCTGCTCCCGTCTGGGTCGATGTCGGTGTAGAGATAGCTGCATCTGCGAAGACCTCTGCTGATGTCTGCGGTGGAGGAGTGGATGCTGGAGCTGTAGGAACTGCTGGAGCTGTAGCTGGTGCTGAAGTGGTAGCCC
Source organism: Secale cereale (assembly GCA_902687465.1). Lineage (NCBI taxonomy): Eukaryota > Viridiplantae > Streptophyta > Magnoliopsida > Poales > Poaceae > Secale > Secale cereale. The sequence continues at coordinate 460,272,065 of LR738713.1, read as the reverse complement.
TGGAGTCTGTCACTGGGATAGCTGCAGATCTGGATCCTCTGGGAACCTGAGCAGCCTGGCGATGAGAGTCCTGGACTAGATCATCCTGCATAAGCTCTGCTCTCTCCTGCCTAGTCTCCTCCATGTCTGCCTCAAGCTTGTTGACAGACACCTGAATCTCAGTCAGCTTCACGTCTAGAGCGTGGATCTTGTCCTCGACAATCCTCTCAAGGCTCTCCTGAGATTGCTCAATGCTGGCCAGGCGTTGTTCAATTCTCTGGGTTGCTTCAAGAATCTGTTCTCCAAAGCTCTTTGGCTTAGCTGTTGCTGCTGCTGCCTCTTTGTCAGCTTTGGCTTTCCTTGCAGCTTCGATCTTGGCTTGCCCTTCAACTGAGGTGGGATCCTCTTCATCCATCACAACTACGTTGTCCTCATGCTCTGGCTGCAGTGGCAAGTGCTTCCTATCCAACATGAATTTGCCCGTGCCAAACTTGGCGTTGATGAGCATCTGTATCTGCGGAGCAAACCCACATGACCTCTTTTGGTCAGCTGCAGTCCTCTTAATGGTCTCTACCATCAAGTCCATCACCTTAAAAGGTGCCTTCTCATCGAGAATGTGCAGCATGTTGATAGAATAGCCTCGTATCATCCGGTGGTCACCTGACTTAGGCATCAAAGTATGCCTCAGAATAGTGTTAGTGGTGGTCAGACCTGCCTGGAGATAATACACTGAGCCGAGCTTCCATCCCTCCAAATCAGCAGCTGGGATCTCCTTGTACATATTCTTCATAGAATCATGACTCTTCTTAGGAATCCCATAGACATCAATGTCGTCCTCTCTCTGCACAGGAGCGTTCAGAAGTTCTGCCCATTCTTCAACAGTTGAAGAAAACCTTTGACCTTCAGTCATCCAGGTGATCTTGCCATCAGGATAGAAGTGGGCTGTGGCATAGAACTGCATGATCATCTCGTCATTCCATGCTGTCAGTTCTTGACCCACAAAATCAGCAACTCCACATGCAGTAAAGCTCTCATGCACATGGGGAAAGAAGTCCCGGTGCTCTCTACTGTCAATATACTTCCAGTCAACATATCTGGTGTCAGCAACAATGGGCTTCTTATCCATTAGCACGGTCTCATAGAAATCCTGCTGCTCTCTGGTGTGGAATCTGGGGTCCACAGCAGTCCTTCTTCTTACGGCATATGGATCAGACTGTCTCCATAGCCTGAGACCTTTGTCCTTCCTTGCCTTCATGTCCTCAGCTTGAGGATGAGCATCATTGTGGAGTGGCAACTTGGGACGGAGCTTGAGCAACACATGCTCTTCATCTGACTCAGAAGGTGGCATCTCACCTTTGTTCTTCTCAGAAGCTGGAATGCTTCTGGTTGTCCTCTTGGGCTTCTCTGGAGCTGCCTTAGCTGGAGCAGGCTTCTTGGGCTTGGAGGAGGCTTGAGCCCGAATAGCATCACCCATGAACTTAGCTTTCTGAGGAGGAGGCTGGGGTGCATCTTCTTCTTCTTCTTCTGCATCAGCATCAACTTGAGGTTCAGCATAAACAACTCTCTTCCTCTTGGAAGTCTTCTTCACCTTGCTTGGAGCAGGTTCTTTCAAGTTGAGCTTCTTGGCAACTGCAGACTGTTTTACCTTGCTTGTACCTTTCCTTGGCTGCTGCCCTTGGTGCTCTTTGGCAACCACATTCCTCTTGGGCTTGGAGGTAACTTCCTCAGCAACAAAGTCGGAATCCTCATCATCAGAAGTTCTCTTCTTCCTGGTTCTCGTAGCTGCGGGAGGCAGACCACTAGGGGTGCTCCTCTCACCATCATCACTAGAGCTGCTTGCAGGACTTGTTTCTGCCTCTGGAATTTCAGCAAATGGTGATTCAGACCTGTTCTGGCTGTCACTGACATCTGACATGGCTGAAAGACCTGTGAAAAGATAAGGTATAGGCAGAATAGAAGAGTTATCACAACTGCAGAAGTTTTTGCAAAGAAAAATGAGTTAAAAACTTAGTTTTGAGTTTTCACAGAATGTATTTCGGTCAAACCGATTTCAAGTTTCGGTGTAACCGAAGTGTTCAACAGAACCTACACACCACTTTCGGTCAGACCGAAATGGGTTTCGGTCCTACCGAAAACTTAGGGTTTCACAGAAACTTCAATTCGGACATTCCGATTT
>LR738713.1:460218018-460269900 GCA_902687465.1 Secale cereale | reverse complement strand
TTGAGGGAGTTAGATCACCAAGCACTTGAGCAACAAGAACATTAACACAACCTCATCCCCTTTTAATAGTATTGGCTTTTCCTATGGACTCAATGTGATCTTTGATCACTAAACCAAAAATGGAGTCTTGAGCTTTTGCCAATGCTTGTCTTAGCATTTTGAGGGGTCCACTTCTTCAGACATTTCCATACCCATATCATCGAACTTCTCTGAAATGATTCTCAAGATAATATTAGTTCAATGATATATATGTTGTTATTAATTACCAAAACCACCCGGGGATTAGTTGCACTTTCAATCTCCCCCTTTTTGGTAATTGATGACAACATATAGATCAAAGCTTCGACATAAGATATAATCAATGAATAACATCGTCGCTTTGAGAAGTATGTGATAAACAAGAGCTCCCCCTAAATTTGTGCATTATTTAAAATTTGCGTTTGAATGCAAATGCACAATCGATTAGGATTATGGATCACTCTTCCATGTCACATACATCTTGGTGGAGCGCACAAAATGATAAGAATGAATAACATGCACTTAATCACCAAGACAAGAGTAAATAGCCATACAATAAGGAATAGCATATGATAAGCAATAAGCACACATTAAGGCATAGTATGACTAAGCACTCATTAAGGTAGCATCAAACGTAGTAGCAAGCACACATAAAGTATCTGGAATCAAAAGAAATCAATGTATCACAGAGAAAACCGGCAAAAGAACGAAAAAGACGAAAGAGCACTCTCTCTCTCGAAGCCCTATGATCTATAACAATTTCTCCCCCTTTGGCAACAAGTTACCAAAAAGTTCGAAAAGGTATAGAGCTAAACGTCACTGCGGGCTCGGCTGGCTGCTCCCGTCTGGGTCGATGTCGGTGTAGAGATAGCTGCATCTGCGAAGACCTCTGCTGATGTCTGCGGTGGAGGAGTGGATGCTGGAGCTGTAGGAACTGCTGGAGCTGTAGCTGGTGCTGAAGTGGTAGCCCTGGAGTCTGTCACTGGGATAGCTGCAGATCTGGATCCTCTGGGAACCTGAGCAGCCTGGCGATGAGAGTCCTGGACTAGATCATCCTGCATACGCTCTGCTCTCTCCTGCCTAGTCTCCTCCATGTCTGCCTCAAGCTTGTTGACAGACACCTGAATCTCAGTCAGCTTCACGTCTAGAGCGTGGATCTTGTCCTCGACAATCCTCTCAAGGCTCTCCTGAGATTGCTCAATGCTGGCCAGGCGTTGTTCAATTCTCCGGGTTGCTTCAAGAATCTGATCTCCAAAGCTCTTTGGCTTAGCTGCTGCTGCTGCTGCCTCTTTGTCAGCTTTGGCTTTCTTTGCAGCTTCAATCTTGGCTTGCCCTTCAACTGAGGTAGGATCCTCTTAATCCATCACAACTACGTTGTCCTCATGCTCTGGCTGCAGTGGCAAGTGCTTCCTATCCAACATGAATTTGCCCGTGCCAAACTTGGCGTTGATGAGCATCTGTATCTGCGGAGCAAACCCACACGACCTCTTCTGGTCGGCTGCAGTCCTCTTAATGGTTTCTACCATCAAGTCCATTACCTTAAAAGGTGCCTTCTCATCGAGAATGTGCAGCATGTTGATAGAATAGCCTCGTATCATCCGGTGGTCACCTGACTTAGGCATCAAAGTATGCCTCAGAATAGTGTTAGTGGTGGTCAGACCAGCCTGGAGATAATATACTGAGCCGAGCTTCCATCCCTCCAAATCAGCAGCTGGGATCTCCTTGTACATATTCTTCATAGAATCATGACTCTTCTTAGGAATCCCATAGACATCAATGTCGTCCTCTCTCTGCACAGGAGCGTTCAGAAGTTCTGCCCATTCTGCAACAGTTGAAGAAAACCTTTGACCTTCAGTCATCCAGGTGATCTTGCCATCAGGGTAGAAGTGGGCTGTGGCATAGAACTGCATGATCATCTCGTCATTCCATGATGTCAGTTCTTGACCCACAAAATCAGCAACTCCACATGCAGTAAAGCTCTCATGCACATGGGGAAAGAAGTCCCGGTGCTCTCTGCTGTCAATGTACTTCCAGTCAACATACCTGGTGTCAGCAACAATGGGCTTCTTATCCATTAGCACGGTCTCATAGAAATCCTGCTGCTCTCTGGTGTGGAATCTGGGGTCCACAGCAGTCCTTCTTCTTACGGCATATGGATCAGACTGTCTCCATAGCCTGAGACCTTTGTCCTTCCTTGCCTTCATGTCCTCAGCTTGAGGATGAGCATCATTGTGGAGTGGCAACTTGGGACGGAGCTTGAGCAACACATGCTCTTCATCTGACTCAGAAGGTGGCATCTCACCTTTGTTCTTCTCAGAAGCTGGAATGCTTCTGGTTGTCCTCTTGGGCTTCTCTGGAGCTGCCTTAGCTGGAGCAGGCTTCTTGGGCTTGGAGGAGGCTTGAGCCCGAATAGCATCACCCATGAACTTAGCTTTCTGAGGAGGAGGCTGGGGTGCTTCTTCTTCTTCTTCTTCTTCAGCATCAACTTGAGGTTCAGCATAAACAACTCTCTTCCTCTTGGAAGTCTTCTTCACCTTGCTTGGAGCAGGCTCTTCCAAGTTGAGCTTCTTGGCAACTGCAGACTGTTTTACCTTGCTTGTACCTTTCCTTGGCTGCTGCCCTTGGTGCTCTTTGGCAACCACATTCCTCTTGGGCTTGGAGGTAACTTCCTCAGCAACAAAGTCGGAATCCTCATCATCAGAAGTTCTCTTCTTCCTGGTTCTCGTAGCTGCGGGAGGCAGACCACTAGGGGTGCTCCTCTCACCATCATCACTAGAGCTGCTTGCAGGACTTGTTTCTGCCTCTGGAATTTCAGCAAATGGTGATTCAGACCTGTTCTGGCTGTCACTGACATCTGACATGGCTGAAAGACCTGTGAAAAGATAAGGTATAGGCAGAATAGAAGAGTTATCACAACTGCAGAAGTTTTTGCAAAGAAAAATGAGTTAAAAACTTAGTTTTGAGTTTTCACAGAATGTATTTCGGTCAAACCGATTTCAAGTTTCGGTGTAACCGAAGTGTTCAACAGAACCTACACACCACTTTCGGTCAGACCGAAATGGGTTTCGGTCCTACCGAAAACTTAGGGTTTCACAGAAACTTCAATTCGGACATTCCGATTTTCACAACTCGGTCAGACCGAACTATGTAGTGCAATGGTCAGAGACCAAATCGGTCAGTCCGAGTTTCAGGAATCGGCTTCACCGAGATGCATTCCGTGGAAACCTAAACCTAAGAATTTTCCTCTAAACTAGAAGATCTGAACAATGTATTGGGATCATATCAAACTTGGATAGAATCAGGGCAGTCCTATCATGCAAGAATCAGAAGTGGAGCATGAAAGGGATCGGGACACACCCTAACTTGGTGGTGTCCCTCTACGGCGGCAACGGTGGAGAAGATTACCGTTGACGGCGGCGGAGACCTGCGGCGAGGGCGCACAGGTGATGAAGGCGACGATCCGTAGACCAGGGCGGCGGCAGCAGGGGTCTTGGAGGGCGAACGTTTGAAAGGAATAGATCGTGCGCAGCCCTCAGTATATATAACCCCGTGCTGTCGGTGGGACCGAGTTGAAAAACTCGGTGTCACCGAGATGCATAATTGCAGTGCAGTTACGCATATCGGTCAGACCGAGATTTTGAACTCGGTTTCACCGAGATGAAACCTAGATCAATCTAAGTGTTTCGGTTGGACCGAGATTGAGAAGCCGGTCAGACCGAAAAGGACTTAGAAGGTTTTGGAAGTCAGCCTTAGACGAATCGGTGGTTCCGAGTGCTCCTCACTCGGACTGTCCGAAAAAGACTTGTTCAAAGTTGTGATATAAGCATGAATAGAATTTGAGACAAGATAGCATAGATAGCTAGGGAAGGTGCTTAGGCATTCTTGTCCATCCATTTGGCCAGAAAAAGAAACCAAAACAATCAAAACCACAAATGGATGTCCTTGAATGAATAGAATCATGCATTCAACATGCTCACACAATAAGATAGCAACTGAAATATGTGTCAAACATGCACAACCAATACTCTAGCTACTAGCACACAATTTGTCGATGACTAGGTCATCTATATATGAGTATATTGACTTAGGAGCCAAATGAGAACATTTGATCATAGGTCATACTCATCGTTTAAGCACAAGTGGGGTTACCACTTTTACATAAAGCATTTATGTGTTCACATCATTTGAAGATGCTTTAGCTCAATTTTTAGAGCAAAGCTCCCCCTAGATGTGAGAACCCCTTTTAAAGGGTCAAACTAACCTTGGGTTGTCGTAGAAGACTTCATGTAGATGTTGAAGATGTGGATGCTCAATGTTGATGTAGATCATCAAGAGTTGAGAGCTATCCTTGGATTAGGGCACTTTCAATACCTACATGGGTTAGTCCCACAAGGAACAAACAAGAATATCCATGGACATAGAGTGAAGTACACAAGAGATGATGTCCATGAAAGCAATGGTTACCTTGTCCCTTGACTTACCAACAAGAGGGTTTGTGACTCCTTGAACAAATGCATGATGTGGAAATTGATTGCACAAGTTCTTGCCAAAATGAATATGAGTGAAGTTTGTTGGCGGAGTCACCCTCAAGAACCTACTAGTTCTTCTTCTTTGGGATCCACATCATCTTGATGGGAATCCTTGGTGTTGTAGTTGAGCTTGACGAAGTAGAACTTGATGTGTTCTTGGGAACCCACTTGACCATGGCTTGAGGTGCTTCAATGAATGCATCAATCTCCTCTTGAAGCTTGTCCTTGGCCTTTAGCTTGTGGTCTTGTGGTGGAAGGTCATCTTGAGCTTGTTCCACATTGGAAGAAGTAGGATCATACTTCTCCTTTTGTGAGACAAACTGTGGAGTAGGGTATTGACCTTCTTCCCACTCAACACCTTTGGCGTTGAACTTTCGCTCAAAACCAATCCCTTGATTCTTCCGGTGTCTTCCTTGTTTGCGAACAATCTCCTCAAAGTTCTTGCTTCCGGCAAGACTCTTGTAGACACCTTTCTCTATGATTTCCTTCAATAAGCTATTTTCTTGCTCAAGTGTAACTTGGCTTGAAACATTGTTAGTGGAATCAAGAGAACTACTAGAAGCAACAATATTGGATTTAACATTGTTATTGTTACTACTAGAGGAAGAATTCTTCTTATGCTTGTCATGCTTAGTCTTAATAGGTGGCAAGAAATTAGACAAGAGAAGTCGTTTGGCAAGATATGAAGAACTCTTCTTTCGAAGATCGTCATTGATCGCTTTTAGAAACTCATGTTCTTGCTCTAGAGTGAGCTTCTCGAAGCGTAGCTTCTCATGAGATCTTAGGAGCTCTCTATGATCTTCTTGAGTTGTTTCATGAGCTAACTTAAGAGTGTTTAGTTCTTTAGTTAGACGCTCAATCTCCTTCATAGCATTGTCATTCGACTCTTCTCGACTATAAAGACTACTAGCATTTTCATCATTACTAAGCTCACTAGATTTATCATGCAAGAGCTCATCTTCACCAAGTAAGTCATCCTCATCACTATCAAAGTCAATGAATTCAGGGTGTGTTACCTTGGGGCCTTTAGCCATGAAGCATCTTCCAATTCCCTCATTTGGTGAATCAAATAAGTCGTAGGAGTTGGAGTTGGAGGATACTAGTGCAAGTCCAGCAACACCTTCATCTTGACTATAGTCGGAGTCGGAGTGATAGCTTCCATCGGATTGACTGTCAGAGTCGGAGCCGGAGACCCATTCACCAACATGAGCTTGATGTCTTCTTCTTGTGTAGCTCCTTGATGACTTGTCTTTCCTCTCCGAATCCTTGCTTCTCCGAGAGGGTCTTCGTTCATAACGATCATCTCTACTCCTTCTCTCTCTCCGAGGTGACTCATCTCTTGCTCTTCTTCTTGGAGATTCTTCTCTTCTCTTGTGGGGAGCCGTACACTCGTTTGAGAAGTGTCCGGGTCTTCCACAATTGTAGCAGTTTCGATCACGACTAGAAGATCTCTTTCCATCATATGATCTAGACTTTGAGCTTCTTTCTTTGCCTCTATTCTTGTAGAACTTGTTGAAGTTCTTGACCATTAGGCTTATCTCTTCATTGGAAATTAGCTTGTCACTTGAGGTAGTAGGAGCATCACTTGAAGCTTTGTAAGCACCACTTGACTTGTTGTGAAGCTCTTCCTTATCCTTAAGTGTCATCTCATGAGCAACAATTCTTCCAATGACTTCAGTTGGCTTGAGAGTCTTGTAGTTTGGCATCATTTGGATCAAAGTGCACACGGTGTCATACTTTCCATCCAAAGCTCTGAGAATCTTCTTAATGATGAATCGGTCGGTCATTTCTTCGCTTCCTAAGCCAGCAATCTCATTTGTGATGAGAGCAAGCCTAGAGTACATTTCAGCGACTCCTTCACCATCCTTCATCTTGAACTTCTCAAGTTGACCTTGAAGAATATCTAGCTTTGATTCCTTCACAGATTCAGTACCTTCGTGCATTTCAACCAAAGTATCCCAAATCTCTTTAGCATTCCCAAGACGGTTGATTTTGTTGAACTCTTCGGGACACAAAGCATTGAAGAGAATGTCACAAGCTTGAGCATTGTTTTGCAACATCCGCAACTCTTCGGGTGTAGCTTCGCGATCCGGAACTTTTCCTTCTTCAAAGAAATCACCTTGCATGCCAACACAAATAATGCCCCATGCGGCAGGATTATGACCAAGAATATGCATTTTCATTTTATGCTTCCAACTAGCAAAATTTGTACCATCAAAGTAAGGACCTCTACGATAATTACCCTCACTAGACGCCATACTCTCCTAGGTTGTGAAACCAAGCTTATGGAGTCCAATGCAATGGAAACCAAGGCAATGGAGACCAAAGCTCTGATACCACTTGTAGGATCGAAAGTAGGTCTAGAGGGGGGGTGATTAGACTACTTGACAATATAAAAAATCTGCCTTTAGATCATGCAATGTTTTTGACAGTTTCACAAACAAGATCAAATCAAGTAACACCCTACACATGCAATTCTAGAGTATATGCAGCGGAAAGTAAATTGCACATGTAAAAGAGAGGTGGAGAAGATCAAACGCAGTTTGGTGACACGGAGATTTTTGTCGTGGTTCCGATAGGTGGTGCTATCGTACATCCACGTTGATGGAGACTTCAACCCACGGAGGGTAACGGCTGCGCGAGTCCACGGAGGGCTCCACCCACAAAGGGTCCACGGAGAAGCAACCTTGTCTATTCCATCACGGCCTACGCCCACGGAGGACTAGCCTTACTCGGGGTAGATCTTCACGAAGTAGGCGATCTCCTTGCCCTTACAAACTTCTTGGTTCAACTCCACATCATCAAGACGGAGGCTCCCAAGCGACACCTAACCAATCTAGGAGGCACCACCCCCCAAAAGGTAATAGACGGTGTTGATGGTGATGAACTTTTTGCTCTTGTGCTTCAAGTGATAAACTCCCCAACACTCAACTCTCCTCACTGATATGGCTGTGGTGGAAGAAAGATTTGAGTGGAAAGCAACTTGGGAAGGCTAGAGATCAAGTTTCATATGGTAGGAATGGAATGGCTTGATCTCAACACAAGGGTAGGTGGTTCACTTCTCAGAAAGTGTATGGTAGAAGTGGTGGTACTTTCTGATGGCTATCCTCACGAATGAGGAGGGGGTGGAGGGGTATATATAGCCTCCACACAAAATCCAACCGTTACACACACATTTGACCAATCTCGGTCAGACCGAAGTGAAAACTCGGTTAGACCGAAAGTTCAAATATAGTGAACGTTGGGATTTTCGGTGGGACCGAAAATACCATCTCGGTGAGACCGAAGTGAGTCAAAGATTAGGGTTTGCCATTTCGGTGAGACCGAAATTATAAACTCGGATATTCCGAATTGATGTCAACTGATCACAGAAGGTTGGCAGCCCTTTTTCGGTGAGACCGAAACTCAGAATCGGTTTGACCGAGAAGCTAGGGTTTGGAGAAACAACTGAAGTGGTTCATCTCGGTGGGACTGAGTTGGAGAAATCGGTGTGACCGAGATGTTAGGGTTTGTGTAAAGTAGTGAATAGTGCTGATAATTGAGGGAGTTAGATCACCAAGCACTTGAGCAACAAGAACATTAACACAACCTCATCCCCTTTTAATAGTATTGGCTTTTCCTATGGACTCAATGTGATCTTTGATCACTAAACCAAAAATGGAGTCTTGAGCTTTTGCCAATGCTTGTCTTAGCATTTTGAGGGGTCCACTTCTTCAGACATTTCCATACCCATATCATCGAACTTCTCTGAAATGATTCTCAAGATAATATTAGTTCAATGATATATATGTTGTTATTAATTACCAAAACCACCCGGGGATTAGTTGCACTTTCCATCATTTGGCATCATTTGGATCAAAGTGCACACGGTGTCATACTTTCCATCCAAAGCTCTGAGAATCTTCTTAATGATGAATCGGTCGGTCATTTCTTCGCTTCCTAAGCCAGCAATCTCATTTGTGATGAGAGCAAGCCTAGAGTACATTTCAGCGACTCCTTCACCATCCTTCATCTTGAACTTGTCAAGTTGACCTTGAAGAATATCTAGCTTTGATTCCTTCACAGATTCAGTACCTTCGTGCATTTCAACCAAAGTATCCCAAATCTCTTTAGCATTCTCAAGACGGCTGATTTTGTTGAACTCTTCGGGACACAAAGCATTGAAGAGAATGTCACAAGCTTGAGCATTGTTTTGCAACATCCGCAACTCTTCGGGTGTAGCTTGGTGATGAGGGGTCCTCATCACCAAGACACTCATTGATGGTGGTGCGGGACTCAACGTCCTCTCCGTTGAGACCTTCGACACGCTCCAAGTGCCATATGACCAGCTTCAGCCTACCAGGACCTTCTCGGGAGTGACCGATGGCTCCACCACCCCGATAGGGCAGATCCGCCTCCCTGTCACCTTTGGCAACTGCAAGAACTACCACACTGAGCTCATCGACTTCGACGTCGCCCACATCTGTCTCCCGTACAATGCCATCCTCGGGTATCCGGCCTTGGCCAAGTTCATGCCAGCGACCCACCATGGCTACAACGTCCTCAAGATGCCAGGAAGCGGCGGCATCATCATAGTTGCTTGCAATGAGAAGGATGCGGTATGCTCCCTCGAGCGTGCCTACCAAGCTGCATTGGTCGAGAACCCTGATGCCGAGGGCTTTACCTACCCACCTGAGGTCGTCCCAAAGAAGAAGAAGAAGCTGCTCACCCTGGAGCCTCAGGAGGGCGCGATGCCCGGCGGTCGAACCTTAAGACATGCGCCCACGGACGGGGGGCCTTCCCCTCTCGCATAGGAAGGCGTGCCCGACGCCCCACTCAGGCTGGGCTCGGGGGCTCTCCACTGGAGGGCCTCTGACCTGGCCAATGTCACGAGGGAGGCGCTCAGGCATCATTTGGAGGTGTGGTTCAGCATGCGCTTCCGCGAAGAGAGCACAGGGCTCGAGGCGCCAGGTGCTTAGGTGTTCCTCACCAAGGCGATCAAGGATCTTCAGGAAGCAAGGGCCATGCGAGGCGAGGGTCGACGCCCCGCACCACCAAGCGCTGCCCCCTCCACCGATGAGAGCAGGGGGCTGCGCATCTGTGTCAACATCCCAGGGCTCAACAGAGCCGCATCTCAGGAAATCCTCTGGCCATCCCATGTGGGTCGGTGCGAGGGTCCCCCTCACAGCTACGTTCGCATGCCCTTCGGCTTGCCAAACAGCGCTTCCCTGCACCAGCGCCACATGCAGAGCATCCTGGCGCCTCACGAGGCCAAGCATCAGGAGATCCTAGCGGAGGAGGTGCTAATCCTCCGTGAGCCTCCTGGACCTCAGGAGCCTCGTGAGACCCCAGGGCCAGCTGACTCATGAGGAGCGACTTTGGCGGCACGCGTCTTCAGCTACCCCAAAACTTCTCCCATGATGGTGCCATGTGACGTTTTTCGTTTTGTTCAGTTGGGGTCGCGCCTCGGGCTGCATCGTCCCCAAGCCATGTGGGTCCGTCCCTACGGTGTGTATCGTCCTTTCGCTTCGTTCGGTTGGGGGTGCCCCTTGGGCTGCATCATCCCCAGGTCGTGCGGGTCCGTCCCTATGGCATGTATCATTTTTGCATCTATCATAACTTGCCTTATCTCGAGCTGCTTCATGATTATCACCTATTCAACTGGTGCCCCGACACCCTTCACGGCTCTCGCGCGTTACTGGCATGCTCGTTGCTCATTCCAAGGAACTACTGGCACGGTGCCTGTGCTTGGGTCCATCCCTGCAGCGCCGAAAAACCTGAGAGACCGAGCTCTGACTCGTGGTAGGCCCCGCGCACGTCACCTCACCGGGTCCTCGGTGCCTTCACATTATTGCGGAAAGATCAACGACAGCAAGGCAAGCGATGTCGCGTGCTATGATCCCTCTCTTAGATTGATTCACAGGAACCTCCGGAGTCGGACTAGGGTGGCCCTTTCGGCCACTCCCCTCGATGCGACCCGCTTGCATGTTAAAGGGGGGATCCTGAGCATCGCGCCTCAGGGGCTTCTACTGGCTCTCGAGCTCTCACCCCTGGCCTTGACCATGGCATCGTGACCTGGCGTACCAGCGGTGGTCGAGCCTCGCTCGAGTGCCGGGACCTGAGGACGTAGGGCATCTATTTGAGCTAAGGGGGGAGAGACCGGCGCGAGCCCCGCCTCGGGGCGCTATCGTAAGGGCACAACCAGGCGCCCCTCAAGGAATTCATCGCAAGATAAGTCACCCCCGCGCGTCAACTAGAACCGCATGACCCGGTGTTTTTACCATCGCGATCTCGCTCGGGCAACGTCGTTTTCCTTTCCAGCCCCAGGGAGTCGCTTGCACACTAAAGGGGACCTCCTGAGCATCGCGTCTCAGGGGCTGCTACCGGACCTCAGGCCGCTTACCTCCTGGCCTTGACCACGGCATCGCGACCCGGCATACCAGCGACAACTGAAGCCTACCTGGGGACTGGGTCCTATTGGCGTAGAGCACCAAACTATCGCTAGGACGAAAAACAGCACAATGCCCAAGCGAGATATGCAATCATACTACTAAATGAAGAGCAAAGGCATTAAAGCAAAAGCATTACAACCTCTTACATACCCCCACAGGGCTTGACATGACTCCGCGCAGGGAAACAAAGTAAGAGAGCTAGGAGAACCCTGGCCGGGAACATCACCGACGACGTCGGGTGGACGCCGACGCCCTGCTCCAAGCGCGATGAGAGCTCGGTGGCTCGTAGCTGTCATCGTTGATGGTCTCCGGAGAATCACTGGACTCTGGGGACTCACTGTCACTGCTGGAGGAGCTGCTGACAAGGCCAAGGGCAAGTTCAGCACCCGTGGTTGTGTCGTGTAGATCGCAACTCCCGGGGAAGCACTCCAGGCACTGACCATCATCACCGAAGACCTTGAAGGAAAGCATGGAGGCTCCGTCGTACTCAAAGTGGATGGCGGAGGCCCCTCCTGGGCGGCAAGTACGGGCGATTTCGCCGCATCCCCGAGTCATGAAGACGTCGCCCGGGGGACGACCTCAACCTCCGCTTCGGTAGCTTGGCTGCATCACACGACGTGTTGCAGCCATAGCTCGGTAGGCCCCCTCGGTGGCATCAACTTGGCGAAGAACCTCGGGAGCCGGATCTGAAGGAAATATACCCCAGAGGCAATAATAAAGTGGTTACTTCTATTTCCTTATATATCATGATAAATTTCTTTTATTCATGCTAGAATTGTATTGACCGGAAACTTGATACATGTGTGAATACATAGACGAAACAGAGTGCCCCTCGTATGCCTCTACAAGACTAGCTCGTTAATAAATTATGGTTAAGTTTCCTAACCATAGACATGTGTTGTCATTTCATGAACGGGATCACATCATTAGGAGAATGATGTGATGGACATGACCTATCTGTTAGCTTAGCACTATGATTGTTTAGTTTTATTGCTATTGCTTTCTTCATGACTTATACATGTTCGTCTGACTATGAGATTATGCAACTCCTGAATACCGGAGGAACACCTTGTGTACTATCAAACGTCACAACGTAACTGGGGTGATTATAAAGATGCTCTACAGGTGTCTCCAAAGGTGTTTTGTTGAGTTGGCATAGATCGAGAATAGGATTTGTCACTCCGAGCGTCGGAGAGGTATCTCTGGGCCCTCTTGGTAATACACATCATAATAAGCCTTGCAAGCAAATGACTAATGAGTTAGTCACAAGATGATGTACTACGGAACGAGTAAAGAGCATTGCCGGTAACGAGATTGAACTAGGTATGAAGATACTGATGATCGAATCTCGGGCAAGTAACATACCGATGACAAAGGGAACAATGTACGTTGTTATGCGGTCTGATCGATAAAGATCTTCGTAGAATATGTAGGAGTCAATATGAGCATCCAGGTTCCGCTATTGGTTATTGATCGGAGATGTGTCTCAGTCATGTCTACATAGTTCTCGAACCCGTAGGGTCCGCACAGTTAACGTTCGATGACGATTTGTATTATGAGTTGTGCGTTTTTGGTGACCGAAGATTGTTCAGAGTCCCAGATGAGAACACGGACATGAGGATGAGTCTCGAAATAGTCTAGACATAAAGAATGATATATTGGACAATGTTATTCGGACACCGGATGAGTTTCGAGGGGTACCGGATAACTATCAGAGTGCCGGAGGGTTATCGGAACCCCCGGGGGAACTAATGGGCCTTCATGGGCCTTAGTGGAGAGAGAGGAGGGCCGCAAGGGGTGCTCGCCTCCCATGGCAGTCCGAATAGGCTAGGGGAAGGGGCGGCGCCCCCTTTCCTTCTCCTTCTCTCCCTCTCGTTCCTTCCCCCTCTCTTCCTTGGAGAGGAATCCTACTAGGACTAGGAAGTCCTAGTAGGACTCCCTTATTGGCGCGCCCCTAGTAACGGCTGGCCTCCTCCTCCTCTTCCTTTTTATACGTGCGTAGGAGCACCCCAAAGACACAAGTTTCTCTTAGCGTGTGCGGTGCCCCCCTCCACAGGTTACACCTCAGATCATAGTGTCGTGGTGCTTAGGCGAAGCCCAGCGCGGATCACATCACCAACACTGTCGCCATGCCATCATGCTGATGGAACTCTCCCTCGAGCATCTGCTGGATCAAGAGCTCATGGGACGTCATCATGTTGAACATGTGCTGAACACGGAGGTGCCGTACGTTCGATACTTGGATCGATTGGATCGTGAAGACGTTCGACTACATCAACCGCGTTAACATAACACTTACGCTTTCGGTCTATGAGGGTACGTAGACACACTCTCCCCATCTCATTGCTATGCATATCCTAGATAGATCTTGCGTGAGCGTAGGAATTTTTTTGAAATTGCATGCTACGTTCCCCAACAGTGGCATCATGAGACAGGTCTATGCTTAGATGATTTGCACGAGTAGACCACAAAGAGTTGTGGGCGATAATAGTCATACTGCTTACCACCAACGTCATACTTTGATTCGGCGGTATTGTTGGATGAAGCGGCCCGGACCGACATTACATGACCACGTTGATGAGACTGGTTCTACCGATGTGCTTTGCACAAAGGTGGCTAGCGGGTGTCAGTTTCTCCAACTTTAGTTGAATCGAGTGTGACTACGGCCGGTCCTTGTTGAAGGTAAAAACAACAAACTTGACGAAAAATCGTTGTGGTTTTGATGCATAGGTAAGAACGGTTCTTGCTAGAAGCCCATAGCAGCCACGTAAAACTTGCAACAACAAAGTAGAGGACGTCTAACTTGTTTTTGCAGGGCATGTTGTGATGTGATATGGTCAAGACGTGATGAGTTATGCGATATTGTATGAGATGACCATGTTTTGTAAATTATCGGCAACCGGCAGGAGCCTTATAGTTGTCTCTTTATTGTATGAATTGCGAACGCCATGTAATTGCTTTACTTTATCACTATGAGTTAGCGATAGTAGTAGAATAAATAGTTGGTGAGACGACCACGACGCTATGATGAAGATCATGGTGTCAAGCCGGTGACGATGGAGATCATGACGATGCTTTGGAGATGGAGATCAAAAGCACAAGATGATGATGGCCATATCATGTCACATATTTTGATTGCATGTGATGTTTATCTTTTTATGCATCTTATTTTGCTTAGTACAGCGGTATCATTATAAGGTGATCCCTTACAAAATTTCAAAGTACAAGTGTTCTCCCTGAGTATGCACCGTTGCGAAAGTTCGTTGTGCCGAGACACCACGTGATGATCGGGTGTGATAAGCTCTACGTTCACATACAACGGGTGTAAGACAGTTTTGCACATGGAGAATACTCAGGTTAAACTTGACGAGCCTAGCATGTAGAGACATGGCCTCAGAACACTGGAGACCAAAAGGTCGAGCATGAATCATATAGTAGATATGATCAACATAAGATGTTCACCATTGAAAACTACTCCAGCTCACGTGATGATCGGACATGGTTTAGTTGATTTGGATCATGTGATCATTTATATGACTTGAGGGATGTCAATCTAAGTGGGAGTACTTTAGTAATATGATTAATTGAACTTTAATTTATCATGAACTTAGTCCTGATAGTTTTTGCATATCTAAGTAGTTGTAGATCAATGGCCCGTGCTACCGTTCCCTTGAATTTTAATGTGTTCCTACAGAAAGCTAAGTTGAAAGATGATGGTAACAAATACACAGACTGGGTCCGTAACTTGAGGATTATCCTCATTGCTGCACAGAAGAATTATGTCCTTGAAGCATCGCTAGGTGACATGCCTACTATAGGAGCAACTCCAGACGGTATGAACATCTGGCAAGCTCGATCTGATGACTACTCGATAGTTCTGTGTGACATGCTTTACGGCTTAGAATCGGGACTTCAAATACGTTTTGAACATCATGGAGCATATGAGATGTTCCAAGAGTTGAAGTTAATATTTCAAGCAAATGCCCAAGTTGAGAGATAAGAAGTCTCCAACAAGTTCTATAGCTGCAAGATGGAGGAGAACAGTTCTATCATTGAACACATACTCAGAATGTCTAGGTACCACAATCACATGACTCAACTTGGAGTCAAAGTTGATGATGATAGTGTTATTGACAGAGTTCTTCAATCACTGCCACCAAGCTATAAAGGCTTCATGATGAACTACAATATGCAAGGGATTTAAAAGACAATTCCGGAGCTCTTCGCTATGCCCAAAGCTGCGGAGGTAGAAATCATGAAGAAGCATCATGTGTTCATGGTTAACAAGACCACTAGTTTCAAGAAAAAGGGCAAGGGAAAGAAGGGGAACTTCAAAAAGAATAACAAGTCAGTTGCTACTCCCGGGAAGAAACCCAAATCTAGAGCCAAGCCTGAAATTGAGTGCTTCTACTACAAAGGGACTAGTCACGGGAAGCGGAACTGCCCCAAGTATTTGGCGCATAAGTGAACAAAGGTATATTTGATATACACATTATTGATGTGTACCTTACTAATGCTCATAGTACCGTCTGGGTATTTGATACTGGTTCGATTGCTCATATTTGTAACTCGAAACATGGGCTACGGATTAAACGAAGATTGGCTAAGGACGAGGTGACGATGCGCGTGGGAAATGGTTCCAAAGTCGATGTGATCACCGTCGACACGCTACCTCTACATCTACCTTCGGGATTAGTTTTTGACCAAAATAATTGTTATTTGGTGCCAACGTTGAGCATGAACATTATATATGGATCTTGTTTGTTGCGAGACGGTTATTCATTTAAATTAGAGAATAATGGTTGTTCTATTTATATGACTAATATATTTTATGGTCATGCACCCTTGAGGAGTGGTCTATTTTTGGTGAATCTCGATCGTAGTGATACACATATTCATAATATTGAAGCCAAAAGATGCAAAGTTGATAATGATAGTGCAATTTATTAGTGGCACTGCCGTTTAGGTCATATTGTTGTAATGCACATGAAGAAACTCCATGCTGATGGGCTCTTGGAATCACTTGATTGTGAATCAATTGGTTCTTGCAAACCATGCATCATGGGCAAGATGACTAAGACTCCGTTCTCCGGAACAATGGAGCAAGCAACTGACTTATTGGAAATCATACATACTGATGTATGCGGTCCAATGAGTGTTGAGGCTCGCGGCGGGTATCGTAATTTTCTGACCTTCACAGATGATTTGAGCAAATATGGGTATATCTACTTGATGAAGCACAAGTCTGAAACATTTGAAAAGTTCAAAGAATTTCAGAGTGAAGTAGAGAATCATTGTAACAAGAAAATAAAGTTTCTACGATCTGATCGCAGAGGCGAATATTTGAGTTATGAGTTTGGTCTTCATTTAAAACAATGTGGAATAGTTTTGCAACTCACACCACCTGGAACACCACAGTGTAATGGTGTGTCCGAACGTTGTAACCGTACTTTATTAGATATGGTGTGATCTATGACGTCTCTTATTGATTTACCACTATTGTTTTGGGGTTATGCTTTAGAGACAGCTACATTCATGTTAAATTGGGGACCATCTAAATCCATTGAGACAACACCTTATGAACTGTGGTTTGGCAAGAAACCCAAGTTGTCGTTTCTTAAAGTTTGGGGCTGCGATGCTTTCGTGAAAAAGCTTCAACCTGATAAGCTCGAACCCAAATCGGAGAAATGTGTCTTCGTAGGATACCCAAAGGAAACTGTTGGGTACACCTTCTATCATAGATCCGAAGGCAAAATATTGTTTCTAAGAATGGATCCTTTCTAGAGAAGGAGTTTCTCTCGAAAGAAGTGAATGGGAGGAAAGTAGAACTTGATGAGGTATTTGTACCTTCTCCCGAATTGGAAAGTAGTTCATCATAGAAATCAGTTCGAGTGATTCCTACACCAATTAGTGAGGAAGCTAATGATGATGATCATGAAACTTCATATCAAGTTACTAATAAACCTCGTAGGTCAACCAGAGTGCGTTCCGCACTAGAGTGGTACGGTAACCCTATTCTGGAAGTCAAGTTACTAGACCATGACGAACCTACGAACTATGTGGAAGCGATGATGAGCTCAGATTCCGCAAAATGGCTTGAGGCCTTGAAATCATAGATGGGATCCATGTATGAGAACAAAGTGTGGACTTTGGTTGACTTGCCCGATGATCGGCAGGCCATTGAAAATAAATGGATCTTTAAGAAGAAGACTAATGCCGATGATAATGTTACTGTCTACAAATCTTGACTTGTTGCGAAAGGTTTTCGACAAGTTCAAAGAGTTGACTACGATGAGACCTTCTCACCTGTAGCGATGCTTAAGTCTATCCGAATCATGTTAGCAATTGTCACATTTTATGATTATGAAATCTGGCAAATGGATGTCAAAACTGCATTCCTTAATGGATATCTCAAAGAAGAGTTGTATATGATGCAACCAGAAGGTTTTGTCGATCCTAAAGTTCTAACAAAGTGTGCAAGCTCCAGCGATCCATCTATGGACTGGTGCAAGCATCTCGGAGTTGGAATATACATTTTGATGAGGTGATCAAAGCATATGGTTTTATACAGACTTTTGGGGAAGCCTGTATTTACAAGAAAGTGAGTGGGAGCTCTGTAGTATTTCTAATATTATATGTGGATGACATATTATTGATTGGAAATGATGTAGAATTTCTGGATATCACAAAAGGATATTTGAATAAGAATTTTTCAATGAAGGACCTCAGTGAAGCTGCTTATATATTAGGCATCAAGATCTATACAGATAGCTCAAGAAGCTTAATTGGACTTTCACAAAGCACATACCTTGATAAAGTTTTGAAGAAGTTCAAAATGGATCAGTCAAAGAAAGGGTTCTTGCCTGTGTTACAAGGTGTGAAGTTGAGTCAGACTCAATGCCCGACCACTGCAGAAGATAGAGAGAAAATGACAGTCATTCCCTATGCTTCAGCCATAGGTTCTATCATGTATGCAATGTTGTGTACCAGACCTGATGTGTGCCTTGCTATAAGTCTAGCAGGGAGGTACCAAAGTAATCCAGGAGGGGATCACTGGACAGCGGTCAAGAACATCCTAAAATACCTGAAAAGGACGAAGGATATGATTCTCATTTATGGAGGTAACAAAGAGCTCATCCTAAATGGTTATGTCGATGCAAGCTTTGACACTGATCCGGATGACTCTAAGTCAGAAACCGGATACATATTTTTGTTGAACGGTGGAGCTGTCAGTTGGTGCAGTTCCAATCAGAACATCGTGGCGGGATCTACGTGTGAAGCGGAGTACATAGCTGCTTCAGAAGCAGCAAATGAAGGAGTCTGGATGAAGGAGTTCATATCCGATCTAGGTGTAATACCTAGTGTATCGGGTCCAATGAAAATCTTTTGTGACAACACTTGAGAAATAGCCTTGGCGAAGGAATCCAGGTTTCATAAGAGAACCAAGCACATCTAGAGGCGCTTCAACTCCATCCGCGATCAAGTCAAGGAGGGAGACATAGAGATTTGCAAAATACATACGGATCTGAATGTCGCAGACCCGTTGACTAAGCCTCTTCCACGAGCAAAACATGATTAGCACCAAGACTCCATGGGTGTTAGAATCATTACTATGTAATCTATATTATTGACTCTACTGCAAGTGG
This sequence comes from Secale cereale, assembly GCA_902687465.1. NCBI lineage: Eukaryota > Viridiplantae > Streptophyta > Magnoliopsida > Poales > Poaceae > Secale > Secale cereale. Next base: position 460,251,276 of record LR738713.1, on the reverse strand, counting down.
GAGACTGAAGGAAATATTCCCTAGAGGCAATAATAAAGTTGTTGTTTATATTTCCTTATATATCATGATAAATGTCTTTTATTCGTGCTAGATTTGTATTGATTGGAAACTTGATACATGTGTGAATACATAGATGAAAGAGAGTGTCCCTAGTACGCCTCTACTAGACTAGCTCGTTAATCAAAGATGGTCAAGTTTCCTGACCATAGAAATGTGTTGTCATTTGATGAACGGGATCACATCACTAGGAGAATGATGTGATGGACATGACCCATCAGTTAGCTTAGCACTATGATCGTATAGTTTTATTGCTATTGCTTTCTTCCTGACTTATACATGTTCCTCTCACTATGAGATAATGCAACTCCCGAATACCGTAGGAACACCTTGTGTGCTATCAAATGTCACAACGTAACTGGGGTGATTATAAAGATGCTCTACACGTGTCTCCAAAGGTGTTTTGTTGAGTTGGCATAGGTGAGAATAGGATTTGTCACTCCGAGCGTCGGAGAGGTATCTCTGGGCCCTCTCAGCAATACACATCATAATAAGACTTGCAAGCAAATGACTAATGAGTTAGTCACGAGATGATGTATTACGGAATGAGTAAAGAGACTTGCCGGTAACGAGATTGAACTAGGTATGAAGATACCGACGATTGAATCTCGGGCAAGTAACATACCGATGACAAAGGGAACAACGTATGTTGTTATGTGGTTTGACCGATAAAGATCTTCGTTGAATATGGAGGAGCCAATATGAGCATCTAGGTTCCGCTATTGGTTATTGACCGGAGATGTGTCTCAGTCATGTCTACATAGTTATCGAACCCGTAGGGTCCGCACGCTTAACGTTCGATGACGATTTGTATTATGAGTTATGAGTGTTTTGGTGACCGAAGATTGTTTGGAGTCCTGAATGAGATAACGGACATGACGAGGAGTCTTGAAATAGTTGAGACATAAAAAATGATAAATTGGACGATGTTATTCGGACACCGGATGAGTTTCGAGGGGTACCGGATAACTATCGGAGTGCCGGAGGGTTATCGGAACTCCCGGGGGAACTAATGGGCCTTAATGGGCCTTAGTGGAGAGAGAGGAGGGCCGCAACGGGTGTCTTCCCTTCCCCCCATGGCAATACGAATAGCACTAGGGGAAGGGGGCGGCGCCCCCCTTTCCTTCTCCTTCTCCCCCTCTCCTTCCTTCCCCCTCTCTTCCTTGGAGAGGAATCCTACTAGGACTACGAAGTCCTAGTCCTAGTAGGACTCAGATACGCCTCCAACGTATCTATAATTTTTTATTGTTCCATGCTATTATTTATGATGTTTTGGATGTTTAATGGGCTTTGTTATACACTTTCATATTATTTTTGGGACTAACCTACTAACCCAAAGGCCCAGTTCAGATTCTTGTTTTTTTCCTGTTCTAGGGTTTTACAGAAAACGAATATCAAACGGAGTCCAAACGGAATGAAACCTTCGGGAGAGATATTTTTGGAGCAAAATACGCACGCGAGACTTGAGAACCACGGAGTAGGGCTGACGTGGCGTCCACGAGGGTGGCGGGCGCCCCCCTATAGGGCGCGCCCCCTGCCTCGTCGGCACCCCGTCTGGCCCCCGGTGCCCTCCTTCCTCCTATATATACCTATGTACCCCGAAACTATCAGAACAACACAGAAAACCCTAGTTCCACCACCGCAACCTTATGTTCTCGTGAGATCCCATCTTGGGGCCTGTTCCGGAGCTCCGCCGGAGGGGGGATCTACCACGGAGTGTTTCTACATCATCATCATCGCCTCACCATGAGTTGTGAGTAGTTTACCACAGACCTTCGGGTCCCTAGCTAGTATCTAGATGGCTTCTTCTCTCTCTTTGGATCTCAATACCAAGTTCTCCTCGGTCTTCGAGGAGATCTATTTGATGTAATCTCTTTTTGCGGTCTGTTTGTCGAGATCTGATTAATTGTGGGTTTATGATCAAGATTATCTATGAGAAATATTTGGCTCTTTTCTGAACTCTTTATGTATGATTATAATATCCTTGCAAGTCTCTTCGAATTATTGGTTTGGTTTGGCCTACTAGATCTATAGTTCTTGCAATAGGAGAAGTGCTTGGCTTTGGGTTCAATCTTGCGATGTCCTTTCCCAGTGACAGTAGGGGCAGCAAGGCACGTATTGTATTGTTGCCATCGAGGATAAAAAGATGGGGTTTATATCACTATGTTTGAGTTTATCCCTCTACATCATGTCATCTTGCTTAAGGCGTTACTCCGTTCTTATGAACTTAATACTCTAGATGCATGCTGGATAGCGGTCGATGTGTGGAGTAATAGTAGTAGATGCAGAATCGTTTCGGTCTACTTGTCTCGGACGTGATGCCTATATACAATGATCATGCCTAGATAGTCTCATAATTATTCGCTTTTCTATCAATTGCTCGACAGTAATTTGTTTAACCGCCGTAGAATATCGCTATCATGAGAGAAGCCACTAGAGAACACTATGGCCCCCGTGTCTATTCTCAACATATCAATCTACAATCTACTTTACTTTTCCGCTTTTACTTGATGTTCTTATATCCAAAAATACCAAAAATATCAAACTATCATCTCTATCATATCTCACTTTCATAAGTCACCGTAAAGGGATTGACAACCCTTTATCGCGTTGGCTGCGAAGTTCTTATTTGTTTGTGCAGGTGCGAAGGACTCGCGCGTGATCTCCTACTGGATTGATACCTTGGTTCTCAAAAACTAAGGGAAATACTTACGCTACTGTGCTGCATCACCCTTTCCTCTTCGAGGGAATACAACGCAAGCTCGAGAAGTAGCAAGAAGAATTTCTGGCGCCGTTGCCGGGGAGGCTTACGCAAAAGTTATATACCAAGTACCTATCACAAACCCTTATCCTTCGCATTACATTTTTTGCCTCTCGTTTTCCTCTCCCCCACTTCACCCTTGCCTTTTTATTCGCCCTTCTTTTCCGTTCACCTTTCTGTTTGCTTGTGTTGCCATGTGCCTTCTATTTGCTTGCGTCTTTGCTTGCTAAAAATCTATTGTTATGGATCACCTTAAAGTGTTCTACTTGGATCATCTTCGACCCTTATGCTCTCGTGCTGAAACCCCAACTAGCCTAGTTGATGGGAAATCTTTAGATAAGCATGCTCATTTTGTGCATCACCGTTTGTCTGAAAAAGGGAGACTCTTATGGGATCAAATAAACATATTGTTGTGTTATGCTTAAAATCTTTGTGAAATTTGTGATTTTACTTGTTGCTCTAAGAACCCTAAAAACACCTCCCCTACCTATGTGAGTTTAATGATAATGAAATGTTATCCTCTTATGCAAATGGTGTTTATAGTTACTATGATATCGAAGAAATTGAAGAATTTGTTTCTTTTAAGGGTGCTTATGAAGTTGTTTCTTTGATTGAAAAGTATGATATTACTCTCTACGAATCTGAAAATTTTGACATACTTAAATATTTCTTTGAAAACTATGCTCATAATGTCTATGTCAAAGAATTTATTGAAAGAATGATCGCTGCTTTGATAGAAAATAATGATATGTATGAATCTATAGATAATTATGATTCCGATGATTTGATATCCCTTGAGGAACATGACGCTTGATATTCTTGTGGCCTTGATGCCAATATTTATGAAGATGAATTTGCTATAGCTCCTTATGTTAAACATGAGATTGTTGCTATTGCACCCATACTTGATAGTTCCTTTGATGAAAAGCATGATTGCAGTGATGTTATTATAAATTCTCTTAATGCCAATTGTGTTAATGATATGCCAAACCTCAAGCTTGGGGATACTAGTTTTGCTATGTCCACTACTTGTTGCAATGATCACGATTGGGGTGATGCTTCTTACGATCTTGAAAATTTATTTCAACCCCATGATGAATATCAGATTGATAATAATGTGTGGAATAATATTGAAAGTGGGTTTGGAAGAGTGGCAACTTTAGATCCCACATATTTGGAGAATTTTCAATCTTATGGAATCTTTGATAAAAGTGGGTTTGGAGAGGTCATGACTTTAGTTAATACCGATCCCACTATTTTGGAAGAGTGTCAACTTCGTATGCATGTGGATCGTGTTGAAAATATGTTTTGTGATAGCTATATTGTTGAATTTACTTATGATCCTACATGCAATTATTATGAGAGAGGAAAATATGGTTGTAGAAATTTTCATGTTACTAAATTACCTCTCGTTATGTTGAGATTGCTATTGTTTCTTTCTTCTTGCGTGCATATGCTAGATCTTGCTTGTCTTGCTAATTTTTTTCCTATAAAATTCCTATGCATAGGAAGTATGTTAGACTTATATGTGTTTGTCACATGTATTATGATGCTCTCTCTGTGCTTCAATTCTTGTCTTCCATGTGAGCATCATTAAAATTATCGTGCCTAGCTAGGGGCGTAAAACGATAGCGCTTGTTTGGAGGCAACCCAATTTTATATTTATGTTTTGTTTTTGCTTCTGTTTAGGAATACATTTTGCATCTAGCTTCTGTTTAGATGTGGTTTTGTGTTTTAATTAGTGTTTGTGCCAAGTAGAACCTTTGGGAAGACTTGTGTGAAGTTTATATGATCGTGCTGTGAAAAACAGAATCGTTAGCGCTCGCTAGAATGATCACCAGATTTTACTGGAGCATGCTATTTAGTTGATTCTTTTTGCAGATGATTAATAGACAAATTCCTCGCGTTTACCAATTTATTTCAAATTTTTTGGAGCTACAGAAGTATGCGGAAACTGCAGATTACTACAGATTGTATTGTTTTTGACAGATTCTGTTTTTCGTGTGTTGTTTTCTTATTTCAATGCATCTATGAGTAGTATTGGGAAGTATGAATCATAGAGAAGTTGGAATACAGTAGGTTCAACACCAATATAAACAAAGAATGAATTCATTGCAGTACCTTTGAGTAGTGGTTTGTTTTCTTATACTAACGGACCTCACGAGATTTTTGTCTAAGTTTTGTGTTGTGAAGTTTTCAAGTTTTGAGTATTGCTTTGATGGACTATGGAACAAAGAGTGGCAAGAGCCTAAGCTTGGGGATGCCCAAGGAACCCCAAGGTAAAATTCAAGGACAACCAAAAGCCTAAGCTTGGGGATGCCTCGGGAAGGCATCCCCTCTTTCATCTTCATCCATCGGTAACTATACTTGAAGCTATGTTTTTATTCACCACATGATATGTGTTTTACTTGGAGTGTCATGTATCATTTGAGTCTTTGCTTGTTAGTTTGCCACAATTATCCTTGCTTGACACACCTATTTGAGAGAGTTAACTATGGCCTAGGAATTGATAGAACACTCTATGTGCTTCACTTATATCTTTTGAGTTGAATAGTTTTTGCGCCAGTGCTTCACTTATATCTTTTAGAGCACGGTGGTGATTATATTTTGTAGAAATTCTTGATCTCTCATGCTTCACTTATATCCTTTTGAGAGTCTATTAAAACAGCATGGTAATGTGCTTTGGCTATAAAACTAGCCTTCACATGATAGACATCCAATATCAATGTAGTAAAAACTTTCACACTAAGTGCATTGAATATGATGAGAAGTTGGATGCTTGATAATTGTTTTGAGGTATGAGGATAGTGATATTAGAGTCATGCTAGTGGAGTTATTATGAAATTGAGAAATGCTTGTGTTAAGGTTAGTGATTCCCATAGCATGCACGTATGGTGAACCGCAATGTGACGAAGTTAGAGCATGAGGTATTTGTAAAGTGTAAACCTTTGTGTGGAGGTCGGGGGCGCGCGATGGTTAACTCCTACTAACCTCCCCCCTAGGAGCATGCGTCGATTGCTCTGTTTTGATGACTCATAAATTTTTGCAATAAGCATATGAGTTCTTATGACTAATGTTGAGTCCATGGATTATACGCACTCTCACCCTTCCACCATTGCTAGCCTCTCTTGTACCGCGTAACTTTTGCCGGTACCATACACCCACTATATATCCTTCCTCAAAACAGCCACCATATATATTCCTCAAAACAGCCACCATACCTACCTATCATGGCATTTCCATAGCCATTCCGAGATATATTGACATGCAACTTTCCACCGTTCCGCTCATATGACACGCTTCATATTGTCATATTGCCATGCATGATCATGTAGTTGACATCGTATTTGTGGCAAAGCCACCATGCATAATTTTTCATACATGTCACTCTTGATTCATTGCATATCCCGGTACACCGCTGGAGGCATTCATATAGAGTCATGTTTGTTCTAGTATCGAGTTGTAATTCAATATAAGTGTGATAATCATCATAATTAGTGCATTGTCCCATGTGAGGAAAGGCCAATAAAAAAAGGGAGATGGCCCCAAAAATAGAGAGGGGCTAAATAAAAAAAAGAGAGAGAAAGCCCCTCCAAATAAATTGAGAGAAAAGAGAGAAGGGACAATTGCTACTATCTTTTTCCACACTTGTGCTTCAAAGTAGCACCATGTTCTTCATGACAGAGAGTCTCATATTTAGTCACTTTCTTATACTAGTGGGAATTTTCATTATAGAACTTGGCTTGTATATTCCAACGATGGGCTTCCTCAAATGCCCTAGGTCTTCGTGAGCAAGCAAGTTGGATGCACAGCCACTAGTTTCTTTTGTTGAGCTTTCATACATATTTAGCTCTAGTGCATCTGTTGCATGGCAATCCCTACTCACTCACATTGATATCTATTGATGGGCATCTCCATAGACCGTTGATACGCCTAGTTGATGTGAGACTATCTCCCTCCTTTTTGTCTTCTCCACAACCACCTCTCTATTCCACATAGTGCTATGTCCATGGCTCACGCTCATGTATTGTGTGAAAGTTGAAAGGTTTGAAAGAATAGAGTATGAAAACAAGTGCTTGCTGAAATCGGGGTTGTGCATGATATGAATATTTTGTGTGATGAAGAGGGAGCATAGCCAGACTATATGATTTTGTAGGGATAACTTTCTTTAGCCATAGTATTTTGAGAAGACATGATTGCTTTGTTAGTATGTTTGAAGTATTATTATTTCTTTTGTCAATATAGACTTTTATCTTGAATCTTTCAGATCTGAACATGCATGCCACAATTAAGAGAATTACATTGAAAAACTATGTTGGTTAGCATTCCACATAAAAAATCTGTTTTTATCATTTACCTACTCGAGGATGAGCAGGAATTAAGCTTGGGGATGCTTTGTCACACCTTGATTTTCATGCCACAACACTTAAGCTAATAATCATTCTAAAAATGTGGATTGACAAAAACTTTTGAGTGTTTTGGTCATTGCTTGATTTGATTTTTGTCTGCTGTTTGCTAGTGCTCTAAAAATCAAATAAATCCTCCAACTCTTCTACTTCATCTCCTTGATCCAAAACTTTTTCCCAATGATCATGACATGTGTGTAGACCAGTATAGTATTTTCTTATAAAAATATTTTGGCCAAATAGTATTTTCTAAAATTAGTTTTCCAAAAACCCCTGAATTGAGGTTTGCACTACAAGTACCTTATTTAGGGTGTGAAAAATCTTTCAAATGGTATATTTGAATCCTATTAGGTATAGGACTCCCAGAAACCACAAAAATATAATTTTAAAAGTTATTTTTATATTTAATTTAAATGCTTTTTCTTTAGGCCAGAAATGGTCTTTAATAGGTAAAAATTATTTAACTATTTCAAAAAAAATTGCCAAAATTCAGGGTAACTCCTAGGACATATATTGTCCATATATAAGAGTTTCAACGCATGGTCATGTTCAAAATATTGGACAAATCCTTCCAAAACCCTTTCTGGATATTTCAAGCTTTTGAAATATTTACAAAGGAAATATTCTCCAAAAATTTCAGGGAAATTCTATCATGTCAAATATGACATATTTGATTATCTTACAAATCCTCATGCCTTGAAGATCAAGGAAACATCATCTAATCCCCTTAGAACCATTTCTGTCCATTTTGAAGTTTGAGCAATTTTACATTGCCATACTTGTCCAAATGCTCTCAAACTTGGTGCACATGCTAGAATGGTCTAATTATGCATCTAGACCAAATGGCACAAGTATTGGAGAAGCATAACTTGATCTAAGTGCCCCAAAACCCTTTCTGACCAGATCCAAATTTGAACAACTCTACATTGCCAACTTTTTACTTGGGGCCTTAAATTTTGTGGACATGCTCACAACCCCAAATGATGACACTACACCAAGTGGTGCATCAAGGAGAGATGATTTGCTTAACCTAATCTTGAGAAATCCATTTTTGTTGATTTCTAGGGTTCACCAAAGTTGCATCGGCAACTTTGCCCAAATGAGCTCAAATTTGGTGGAAGGGCCTAAATGTATGTGGCATTTCATCCTGTTAAGTCCCATGTCAATTGAAAGTCATTTGCTTGCCCAAAACTACATCAAACACCTTCTGCCATTTTACCAAAACCACTGTTTTGCCCCCTTTTACTATTCTACTTGAGCTCAACTTTTTACCACAGCTTCTCCTAGCCATCTTCTACCTCCAGTAACTTCCCCATGGCCAGAGCTCAATGATTGAGGGGGGTAAAACCCCATTTTACTCTTCTGGACAGCAGCAATCTCTTTCTTTCTGACCTCCCTCCTCACTCCAGTGGCCCTCCATGGCATCCAAGGCCACAGCCCACTACTTTACTCTTCCCCTGACCCCCTAGACACCATTGGGCAAGGTGGACGCGACCAGAGCGGTGAGGACACGGCCGTGCCGGCCATACGGGCGCTCTGGAGCGCGCTACAGTGCGCTCCCGCACTGTAGCCGCGTCCTACCCGAGGCACCCGACAGCCTAGGGCGATGGGATTGTGTCCCCCGAGGCCGCCTCGGCGTCCGGGACACGCTAGACGGTCGGCCCCCTCCTCCTTCTCTCTCCGGTGACCTCTGTCACGCATGCCCGAGCGCCGCCCGCGTCCGCCAGTTGCCGCCCGCGTCCCTGGCATGCCTCGCACTCGTTCCTCTCTCCCTCTCTCTTTCCCTGGTCGTAGACCACGCCCAGCAAGACCCCCGACTCGAAGGCAAGCCCCCCTGTGGCCTACAGGGACGGCTACGGCCTCGCCGGCGCACGGCCCGCTGTGCACCACGCCCTCTTCTACATAAGGCCACCCCCGAGCCCCCCGTGGCTCCCTTGGCTCTCTCTCTCTCTCTCTCGTGCACCCCCTGGACCAGCCCATTTTCCCCCTCGTGCCCTACAGCCACCTCCCTGACCGGAGTCTCGCCGCCGGCCTCTGCTCGAATTTGGCCAAGCCCGATCTCTTCTCCCTCTCCTCTCTCCACCGACAGACTCCCCTGAGCAAGGCGGACCTCCCATGCTCTTCCCCTCATCCAAGGGCGCACCATAGCGCCGTGCCCAATCTCGCCAACACCACCGTCCGCCGGCGTCCAAGCCGCCGTCGACTCGACCATCCCTCGCAGTCGTGGCATAGATGAGTGGATGCGGCGTTCTTCGCCGAGCCCATCCATAGCCAGAGCATCGTCGGAGGTGCTCCGTAGCACCAGCAGTCGCCGTCGGGGTCCTCTGCTCCCTCGGCCAGGCGAGCACGCGGGAGGAAGAAGAGGACGAAGGCCCTGCAGGCGGGCCCCACTCGTAAGTGGCCCAGCCACCGGGCCACGCTGGCAAGTGGAGGCGGGTTCACCTGGTCCCGCGTTCCCGCAGTGAAGGCGCAGTACGCGTGGGCGCCTTCGATGTCTCCCCTGTTGCCCGCGCACCCGAGTCGCTGGGCCGGCCCACTGCTATCTCCCGCCCAGTGCGCTGTATAAGAGTAAAACCCTTTCCTTATCCTTTTTCTTTTTCCAGTAAACTTCAAAAACCCATAAATAAATCAAATATATTCCAAATTTGATGATCCAAATTTCTAGGAGTTTCTAAAATCATGATCTACCTGTTGATGCAACATGCACATTTTTCCAGAGACTTTTTCTTCACAAATAATTATCAAATGTCATTATTGCATTTCTGTGATGAACTTTAGAAAATCACAGAGGGCTCAAATTTGATCCAAATGCAGTGGTTCAAATTCCTAGGTGCTTGCCATATCCAAACTTAGTTTTGGAACATTTTTATTAATACTTTCTGTACCCCACCAAATAATGAGCCATTTCTTCATATTTATCAACTTTGCAAAATCCTAGGGAATTCATTTGAACTCCAAATCCAGTGAAACCATCTCCTAGATGCTTCTAAAATCATGACTTGTTAAATGGGTGCCCTTGCTCATCTTTCAAAAATATATTTCTGTACACTTCTTTCAAGTCCATAAACCCCTTGATTCCATCATATTGAAATATGCCAAACCATCCATTGATCATACTCCAATGAAACCACCTTGGTTATTTTTCATATGAGCAGAGGTATCCTAGAAAAGTCCAACTCCTATTTTTAGAGCACTTTTATTTTTGCTTTGTCGTGTTGCTTATTATGATTGTTTCCATCGTTAGTTGACGAAATAAACGGAGTACTCGGAGATGGACCAGAAGGTTTGAAGACTCGGAAGGACAAGGCAAGCAGCCCTTTGACCATGATCGAGAAACCTTTTTATGCATGTCATATAATACCATAATGTTGTTGCTACGGAATCATGATGAGGTGGAACCACTTTGATGGTTTGCCACTGCACTTCCTCGTTGATACATGCATTGAGCATGACCCTACCTTCTTATGAGGGTCATGCCGGTGGGAATAGATAGATGTGTGTTATAGTAGTTGGCTACGCAAATGGGTCAGGGATATGCATTGAGAGAAACAAGTGTGGTTTGACATACTTGCAATATAACCCAGTGGGTGCCACTAATGCCCCTGGGAGATGATGAGAAACTAGGGCACTACTTGGTAGAGAAGTAGTGTGCCGATGCTTGATGGAAGTGTTGTTTACAGAGATGGATTAGATTTATGTGTGACTACCGTCCCAACCAAACATGCGCAACCACTCTACCCTTATATGGGAAAGGGCATTATTGATTACCTAGGTCGATACTAGCATGGTGCCCGCATTACTAGTGACGGGGGTGACATGAGGTCACTCTCGGGACGGGGTCGTGCTTGGATAGGCGGCCATGACTGTCTTTATAGGGCACCGGACATACCGTTGGTACCCCGTGCTTGTGGTATGTGATGAATATGGGAGCGAGGCTCCAAAATCTTAAGATGTGAAATGTGGGGCACGGGGGTTGCTACCAATCGAGTGGACTCTGTGTTAGTGTCGTCTAGGGAAAGATAGTGATCGGGTGCTTACCCCGGGTACTTGAGGTACCGCGGGTCGTGAATGACACGGAAGTTCCCCGGATCTTGTGGGTAAAGTGTGCAACCTCTGCAGAGTGTAAAACTATTCGAATAGCCGTGTCCACGGTCAAGGATAGTTGGGTGGTGCTACTTAGACTATGTCCATAAGTTTCTGGAAAACAACACGGTTTGGTAAATCTCTTGATGTGATTGTGAGAAAGTCACAATGAGCGTGAGCAAGAGTTGTTCATGACTCTTTCTCGATATTGATGTCTGAAACCTCCTGATACTTGTTGCAGACACATGCATGTCCATGTTATATGTTGATCATACTTGCATATGAAAAACTAGCTTTCCGCAAAACTGCCAATTTAGCAGTAGAGCCTTGCATAATTATTCTGTCATCACACTTGGGTTGCTTGCGAGTACATTCAAAGTACTCATTGGCTTACCACTGGTTATTTTATTGGCCAGGCATGAGAGAACAGGATATGATGAAGATTTCTCGGTGACGAGCATGCGAGCTAGGACGCTTCCCAGTCAGAATGCCTGTAGGGTTAAGGCAGATGGCATGGGTCCAAGTTGTTACAGAAGATTTCCGCTGCAATGATATACTCAAGACTTGACCATTATGGTCCTATTTGTGTAATACGGTATGTATGGATGTAAGACTCTTGTTATTCAGCTTCTGTGTGTTCAGTGAGCATTGATCTCTGGGATCACTGTACACGTGCATTCGGTGATCACGACTTATGAGTCGGGGTCCCCACATGCTTGATACGTCTCCAACATATCTATAATTTTCTATTGTTCCATGCTATTATTTATGATGTTTTGGATGTTTAATGGGCTTTGTTATACACTTTCATATTATTTTTGGGACTAACCTACTAACCCAAAGGCCCTGTCCAGATTGCTGTTTTTTGCCTGTTTTAGGGTTTTACAGAAAAGGAATATCAAACGGAGTCCAAACAGAATGAAACCTTCGGGAGAGAAATTTTGGAGCAAAATACGCACGGGAGACTTGAGAACCACGGAGTAGGGATGACGTGGCGTCCACGAGGGTGGGGGCGCCCCCCCCCTATAGGGCGCGCCCCTGCCTCGTGGGCACCCCGTCTAACCCCCGGTGCCCTCCTTCCTCCTATATATACCTACGTACCCCGAAACTATCAGAACAACAGAGAAAACCCTAGTTCCACCGCCGCAACCTTCTGTTCCCGTGAGATCCCATCTTGGGGCCTGTTCCGGAGCTCCACCGGAGGGGGGATCTACCACAGAGTGCTTCTACATCATCATCGTCGCCTCACCGTGAGTTGTGAGTAGTTTACCACGGACCTTCGGGTCCATAGCTAGTATCTATATGGCTTCTTCTCTCTCTTTGGATCTCAATACCAATTTCTCCTCGGTCTTCGAGGAGATCTATTCAATGTAATCTCTTTTTGCGGTGTGTTTGTCGAGATCCAATGAATTGTGGGTTTATGATCAAGATTATCTATGAGAAATATTTGGTTCTTTTCTGAACTCTTTATGTATGATTATAATATCCTTGCAAGTCTCTTCGAATTTTTGGATTGGTTTGGCCTCCTAGATCTATAGTTCTTGCAATGGGAGGAGTGCTTGGCTTTGGGTTCAATCTTGCGGTGTCCTATCCCAGTGACAGTAGGGGAAGCAAGGCACGTATTGTATTGTTGCCATCGAGGATAAAAAGATACGGTTTATATCACTATGTCCGAGTTTATCCCTCTACATCATGTCATCTTGCTTAAGGCGTTACTCCGTTCTTATGAACTTAATACTCTAGATGCATGCTGGATAGCGGTCGATGTGTGGAGTAATAGTAGTAGATGCAGAATTGTTTCGGTCTACTTGTCTCGGACGTGATGCCTATATATAATGATCATGCCTAAATAGTGTCATAATTACTCGCTTTTCTATCAATTGCCCGACAGTAATTTGTTTACACGCCGTAGAATATCGCTATCATGAGAGAAGCCACTAGAGAACACTATGCCCCCGGGTCTATTCTCAACATATCAATCTACAATCTACTTTACTTTTCCGCTTTTACTTTCTATTCTTATATCCAAAAATACCAAAAATATCAAACTATCATCTCTATCGGATCTCACTTTCGTAAGTGACCGTAAATGGATTGACAACCCCTTATCGCGTTGGCTGCGAAGTTCTTATTTGTTTGTGCAGGTGCGAGGGACTCACGCGTGGTCTCCTGCTGGATTGATACCTTGGTTCTCAAAAACTGAGGGAAATACTTACGCTATTGTGCTGCATCACCCTTTCCTCTTCGAGGGAATACAACGCAAGCTCGAGAAGTAGGAGACTCCCTTATTGGCAAGACCCTAGGGCCGGCCGGCCGGCCTCCTCCTCCTCCTTTATATACGTGGGGAGGGGGGCACCCCAAAGACATACAAGTTTCTCTTAGCCGTGTGTGATGCCCCCCTCCATAGATTACACCTCAGATCATATTGTCGTGGTGCTTAGGCGAAGCCCTGCGTGGATCACATCACCAACATCGTCGCCACGCTGTCGTGCTGATGGAACTCTCCCTTGAGCATCTGCTAGATCAAGAGCTCGTGGGACGTCATCGTGCTGAACGTGTGCTAAACATGGAGGTGCCGTACGTTTGGTACTTGGATCGGTTGGATCGTGAAGACGTTCGGCTACATCAACCGTGTTAACATAACGCTTCCACTTTCGATCTACGAGGGTACATAGACACACTCTCCCCGTCTCGTTGCTATGCATATCCTCGATAGATCTTGCATGAGCATAGGAATTGTTTTGAAATTGCATGCTATGTTCTCCAACAGAATCCACGAGAGCGGCGGCGTCGCCGCCCACAGTACGAACTCATGTGGCGTGTCTTCGACATGGGTCCGCGAGCTAGCCAACCGTAAGGCTACGGCCAGTCCTCCGTTATCTTGGCCTGGGCGAGGACGAGCGTTGCCCTCCTGCCCAGGACCTTGCGCGCAGTGTACAGGGGGGTTGGGAAGCCAGGCGGAGGCCACTCCAACCAAGGCCGCGTCACTTCAGGACCCTCGCCGGCATCAGTGGAGCGGCCGAGCCTTTTCTTCGGCGGGAGAGACCCAAGCTCCTCCCGAGGAGCCTTGCCCTTTGCCGCCACAGAGAACCTCCTTATCGGCACCATGGACGCTTCGACAAGATGGCGAAGCAAGAAGGAGGAAGGAGGAATGGGCAGCAAGGAGATGGAGATGAGCAGAGGGGGCTCCGCCCCTCCTCAGTTATAACAAGAGGGAGGCAAACCGCCAGCCTCCACGATCGCAGGTAATGGTGATCTTTTTCTGCATGCAGCAGGCTCCAGTCAAGTCGAACGATTGCCGAGGCAGCGTGGGGAAGCGGAGACGCCCACGTCCCATCTAGGCGCCACGCGTCAATCAGGTCCGCAGGCGGTTGGGGCCCGTGGTGCTTCCCCCTTGCCCTTTGGCTTCACCCCGAAGCCAAGTCCGAGCGCACCTTGGGCCCGGGGGCTACTGTCGGCGTTCTGGGAACCGGGGTACCCAGACTTGCGTGCCTGCGGCCCATGACGTGGCTCCTTCACTAGCCTGGTAGGGCCCATCTTCAGCATCAGCACTCAAGACCTTCGCGAGGTGCCAAGCCTCACGAGGCGGACAACACCAAGACCTCCGAAAGGAGCAGTCTCACTAGGCTGGCCCCTGAGGAGCGGAGATCTCTATGCAAGCCCCCACCTCATGAGGTTTAGATGACGCAAGCCATGACAACCAAGGCCAGGAGAGCGCCAGTGGGCGCAGGACAACAGGTTTCCTCTTTGGTGCTAAAGAGGCAAGGGCAGGCGCGGAGTCCCAAGGAATCAGCAAAAGGTTTCCATCTCCATGCAACAAGACCAGGATCGCCAGGACGGCGGGACGGAGGTCACCACCGAGCCCGCCATGGCGTCACGGACAGATGCTTTGCAGGCTAAGAGCACCTTTCATCAGGATAAGATGTACCAGTTGTCCCCCTTCAAATTTGGTCGTTGTGGGATCTCTTCCCGCCTTCATTTTGGGAAGAGGACCGAGGCCTCTATAAATATAGCTTAGCCACCACTGTAGCAGGGGAGGAAGGATGACAGATCATTCAGATCTCCCTCACCACCACAAGCTAGAACACACCTATTGAGGTTGTTCCGCCACTATACTAGTTCCTCCTCAGCCCACCTCAAGGCAATCCACCATAAAGCAGGAGTAAGGTATTACACCGGGAGGTGGCCCGAACCTGGGTAAACTGCTTTGTGTCATTTTTTCTGTTATTCGAGCTAGATCGTGGAGATGGCGAGTAGGCAGACAGGGGAAGTTGAGTTCTTCGCACGCACCCGAGTGTTTGAATCTAACAAGGGTTTTGCGGAGCCCCGAATCCGACACTATCCTACATAAAGATAGGGGAGGCGTAGGGGGCAGCCATCCCTTCACCTGGCGGCTGCCCCTCCCTCCACTTCCTCCTCCATACAACTTGGCGAAGCCCTACAGAAGTTATGCTGCCACCACCACCACCACATCGCCGTGCTGGACTAGTTCCCATATGCCACTCCATCCCCACTTAATGGATCAAGAAAGAGGGGACGTCATCGAGCCGTACGTGTGCACATATCGGAGGTGTCGTTTGTGCGGTGCTGGATCGGATTGGATCGCGACACGAGTACGACTATGCCAACCACGATCTTTAGGTCATTAACACTTTAGGTCTACAAGGGTATGTAGACACACTCCCTTCTCATTGCTAGCATCTCCATATAATAGATATTGGGTGTTTCGTAGAATTTTTTTGTTTGCCATGCAATGTTTCCCGTTACCCCTTACGATTTTTTTAGATGTGCTAGCAAGCAATGAAAATTACTTCACCGCAGAGGATGACCAAAATCCCTTTTAACTTTGGGTTTTGCCACACATCAAAGTCATGTCCCTAGTAAATTTGCAGTTAGACCCTATGAGTCTATTAATATTACAATAAAAGAACAGGTGAAACTGATGTCTACTACACAACCTTCTTCTTGTAGACTCATGTTGGTCCTCCAAGCGCAGAGTTTTGTGGGACAATAGCAATTTTCCCTCAAGTGGATGACCTAAGGTTTATCAATCCGTGGGAGGCATAGGATGAAGATGGTCTCTCTCAAACAACCCCGCAACCAAATAGCAAAGAGTCTCTTGTGTCCCCAACACACCCAATACAATGGTAAATTGTATAGGTGCACTAGTTCGGCGAAGAGATGGTGATACAAGTGTAATATGGATTTGTAATCCGAAAATATAAACGCAGCAAGGTAACTAATGATAAAAGTGAGTAAAAACGGTATTGCAATGCTTGGAAACAAGGCCTAGGGTTCATACTTTCACTAGTGCAAGTTCTCTCAACAATGATAACATAATTGGATGATATAACAATCTCTCAACATGCAACAAAGAGTCACTCCAAAGTCACCAATAGCTGAGAATAAATGAAGAGATTATTGTAGGGTACGAAACCACCTCAAAGTTATTCTTTCTGACCGATATATTGGGCTATTCCTATAAGTGTCACAAACAACCCTAGAGTTCATACTAAAATAACACCTTAAGACACACATCAACCAAAACCATAATGTCACCTAGATACTCCAATGTCACCACAAGTATCCGCGGGTTTGATATACGATATGCATCACACAATCTCAGATTCATCTATTCAAACCAACACAAAGAACTTCAAAGAGTGCGCCAAAGTTTCTACCGGAGAGTCAAGACGAAAACGTGTGCCAACCCCTATGCATAACTTCACAAGGTCATAAAACCCGCAAGTTGATCACCAAAACATACACCAAGTGGATCACGTGAATATCCCATTGTAACCACATATAAGCATATGCAAGACATACATCAAGTGTTCTCAAATCCTTAAAGACTCAATTCGATAAGATAACTTCAAAGGGGAAACTCAATCCATTACAAGAAGGTAGAGGAGGAGAAACATCATAAGATCCAACTATAATAGCAAAGCTCGCGGTACATTCAGATCGTGCCATATAAAGGACAAGAGAGAGAGAGAGATCAAACACATAGCTACTAGTACATACCCTCAGCCGCGAGGGTATACTACTTCATCCTCGTCATGGAGACCGCTTGGATGATGAAGATGGCCACCGGTGATGGTTTCCCCCTCCGGCAGGGTGCCGGAATGGGCTCCCGATTGGTTTTTCATGGCTACAGAGGCTTGCGGCGACGGAACTCCTGATCTAGGTTTCTTTTCGAGGGTTTTGTATTTATAGGAAGTTTTGGCGTGGAGAACAAGTCGGGGGGTCCACGAGTCAACCACAAGGATGGAGCACCCTCCCGGGGGGTAGGGAGCGCCCTCCACCCTTGTGGTTGGCTCAGAACTCTTCTGACCCAACTCTTTTGCTTCGGGGGCTTCTTCTGGTCCATACAAAATCACCATAAATTTTCAGGTCAATTGGACTCCGTTTGATATTCCTTTTCTGCGAAACTCAAAAACAAGGAAAAAACAGAAACTGGCACTGGGCTCTAGGTTAATAGGTTAGTCCAAAAAATCATATAAAATAGCATATAAATGCATATAAACATCCAAGATGGATAATATAATAGCATGAATACTTCTTAAATTATAGATACGTTGGTGACGTATCAGAAACCAATCCTTTTCTTGCTCTAGATGGACAATGCACACGACATGTCTCGACTTACCTTGAAATTCCTTCACTGAAGCACATGTATAACATTGTTGCAAAAAATAGAAGCATATCTCTAATAATTTTCACAAAAAAGAAGCATATCTCTAATAATTACATGTGTCAGTTTGATTAATTAAAGCTATCTATTCTCACAGATTGGTGATGCCAATTGGTATAGCTATTGAATTGTGATCATGTATAAGTAGCTTCGCTTATGATATAGTTTGCTTGCTAAGAATTCTCACATTGATCATATAAGAACATACTCCCTCGAGCATCGTAAAAATTGTCATTTATAAAAAGCGTACTTTTTTGTTTGAAATATAGACTGCTAATATATTTAAATATCCAGATTAGATATTTGAGAGACATACTAGTGAACTTTCCTTTAAACTAACTTGATATAAAATACCTTTCAATTACATTAATAAAATTAGTGGTCAAAGTTATATTTCGAATGTTGTGTTGATTTATGGAATGACAACTTCTGAAAATGGCTTTCGCCCCGCTTTATATATAAAGCAACATATCTAAACCGATACATGGTGATGAGGAGATCCTCGTACAAAGAAGATCAAAGAAACATATCCGAATGACAACTTTTAAAGTACTAGAGGGAGAAAATAGTAACAATTGCTAAGGTTACATTTGGAACATCAAGATTTTGTGACATCCACATCAAATTATCACTGCCTATCACCATTGCTTCGGGGACGAGTTATTTTGCACACGTTATTGGTTCAAGAGCTTAATGAGATGGAAAAAGGAAACATGAAACCAACTAGGGAGAGGACAAGTTAGGATTAAATAAAGATGATTTTGTGCTCCAATAGCAAGGAAGAGGAGACACGATATGCTTGGTTCTGTCGTGCCGGAGAACTCTTGCCTTGTCAATGTTGCGGTTGTAATCCATATATATCACATTATTTTAATTTAATCTATATTGTTATGTTTATATATATATATATTGAAATAAAGGGGGAGGGAGAGCTCATATATTATGGGATAAGTTGTTGCAATCCCGAAAAACCAAGCCTGCCATGTATGGTGCAGTTGATCCATACAACACATCACTATACATATCTTGCCTACCAGAACATGTTAAATTATGATCAATCTCATTATCACAACATTCGGTCTTGACAATTGACACCTTGGAAATACTAGCTTCGACAACACAAATTTCATGGCAAGTAGCTTGCTGTGTTTTGAATTTTAGTTCGGGTTTTTGGGGTTTCAGTTTCAAAATTAACATGAGCTTGATCTTGGCAACCAAGTGAGACGAGCCTATATGCTCATGAAAAATGTACATAAAGCAATGTAGACATATATTGAGAAATGATAGTGGACGAGACATGAGAGAGATGAGGTTGGGATGATATCACACATGGAAGAAGGTATGGGTAGAAAGATAAGCGGAGGGGGCTACAGGTAAAAGAAAACAAGGATGGGTGTTACAAGGATGGATGTTGACAATGACGAGGGCACACTTTTGGTTTTAAAGTTGAAATTGTGATTATTACTTCTTTCTGTCCAAATTAATTGACGCAGTCTCTATACATTGTGTATCATTTTTATTTGAAAAGTGGTGGTCTTAGGAAGTTGGTCTAGTTGTCTTTAAAAAAAAAAGTGGGTCTAGCTTACTTGGTTGATGATTTGGATGTACAACACTACCACATAGGTTGATGCAAATCTTAATGAACAAGAACTTAGATTCTTTTTTAACTGTAGGGGTTCTTTTGTACCTTTTTAAAGGGAAGTGGTAGTCTTTGATGACTACAAAACTTTTTCCAACAAATGAGCGTAGATTCTAACAATAGCTACGTGTATGCATTACCCAACACGCATAAAATGCATTGTTTTTAGCCACGGAATAGGAACAAACATATCACAAGTTGGAGACGGAAAGATCAAACGAAAATAAAGCGCCTTCCGATAGCCATGTCTTTTGTCCCAATTGTCGTTCCATGAGGTTGGCCTATGGCCGCCACACAATTTGCAAGAGGGAGCTTTTTTCTTCCTGCTTTTCGGTAAAGGCCAAGGAAAATGATAGCCGGAGAACCCACTTGGTGAGATGGCGAGGTTACGCATCCAGTAGTTTCCAAATTACGCGCTCGTATTTGCACAAGCATGGATGTGCATTTCGTGCGAATTCAGATAATTTTGCCGACTTATCGTAAGATATATAGTCTATGCCAGCTCTTTGGCGGTACGATCCACATCATTCAAATACTCATCCACTTGAGATAACTGAACACGGCATGCTTGATATGATAGTCTAGACTAATTCTAGTGTGTGCACGCTCTGGTGGATTCGTGTAGCTAGCAGTAGTGTGTGAGTGCGGTGACAAATACATCTCTCTCGTGATCGGAAGATGATGAAAATAAAGGGGGATGGAGACAAGAAAGGTGGGGCAATAGGGGGGAGCGAGTGAGTTGATCGAGTGGGTGACAGGAGGTGCCCCCTGTCGCGTGCGTGCGTGGACAACTGGACGGTGCTTGGGGCCTGGAGCCTGCGGTTGGGTGCAAGTGCGTCCAACGCAACGGACCACTCGTGACATGGGAGGGGTGGTGGTGGTGCCTGGAGTGGACTGACATGGGATGGGAGGGACGATCCACCACCTATCAGTCTCCAAAAACTGTGATGCGCTTATCAGGCATGCATGCATTGCTGACGAGGCTCACATGTCAATGAGAGCCCAGCAGTCAGCAGCAGCAGCAGCACTGTTCGTGGATGCTTCCTCGATCTAGTCAGTGAGAATCAGGGAATCCAAATTATTTAAGGATCAGTGGAATGAGCAAGTAGAACTGATTCTGTGGATTTCGGAGTCACATGATTCCAGTTTTTTTTTTTCTCAAATGAGTTAGAACAGTTCTAAAAAACCACAAAACAATTGTGTGTGCGCGCGTGTGTGTATTGTAGCCTTTTTGATTCTTATCATTGCTTATTCACATCTGCTCATTGAGAAGAAAGCGAATGTACCACACGCAGATTCACAACCGCTTCCTCCAAGAAACAACGCTAGGGTTCATGCCGGCGTAGGTCCGCCTCGTCTCCGGTGGTCCTAGGGCCATGCAGGCGCGGTGGATTTTGGCAAGCGCCGACGGGAGGGCTCCATTTTTAGTCGTTTATTTTAGTCTTGATAGGGTTTGTGTCCTGCTCAAGAAGGCGAGACGGCGATAGCTCCCGGAAGATAGAATAAAGGTCTCCCCGTCTAGCCCCCATTTCGGCGGTGCATCTAGCATCGTTGATGGGCGTGTGGAGGCGTGTCTCCGACGAATCTATCTTTGGTGGATTTGCTCGGATCTCGTCGTTGTTCATCTACGTTCGTTGTCTTCGGGTTGGATCCTTCTATCTACGTTATTCTTCATTGGTGACGGCAATGTTGGGGATATCGCTTATCCGGAACTTATCGGTCGACCCATGATAAGGGGTAAATCGGCCTGTTTCCCGGCATATCGGCCGATTTATCGCCATATCAGCCGATTTATCGGCCAATTTATCTTATCGGTCAAACAGTGGTAAGCGATAAATCGGCCGATTTATCGGCATATTGGAAGATATCTTGAACAGTGGGTGACGGTTGATGTTCTGTTGCGCTGGTCCTATTGGACCTTAGCACAACAACTTCCCGACTGTCTACTACAGCAAGTTGTGTCCGATTCTGGTGATGGAGGGGCGATGACAGCGGCGCGCCTTCGGCTCATTCCAGTGCTTGTAGTCGTCGCTAGGTGGTCTACGGATCTGGATGTGATTTTATTTCTGATGTCCGTTGTACTGCCATGATTGAAGATGAATAGATCGGGTGTTTCCCGCAAAAAAAGCATTGGAGTGAATCATGTAGCAACCAGTCTTTATAGAAGGAAAAAAAATCGTTGGTTTGCAGACCGTGTGAAAAGAAAAGACGAAACTGGGAAGGTACAATAGTCAATAGCATCTTCAGTTTTTGAAAAGGCGTCCCCTTTTTTTTCGCACAAATGAGTTGTGTTTTCACAAAACTTTAAATATGGTGACCATGTTGAGTAATATGCACGTGATATTTTCTATAAATCTTTAGATAAGTGCAAAAAATAATATTCACTCCGTCCCAAAATAAGTGACTCAAAAATGACTCAACTTTGTACTAACTTTAATACAAAGTTGTACAAAGTTGATTCATTTTTGAGTCATTTATTTTGGGACGGAGGGGAGTAATTGAAAAGGGATCATATCATCCTGTGAGGAAAAGGGGGTTTCTGATTCTATTTGCATGTAAATACACTGATATACTCCTCCGCCCGGATTTACAAGGTTTATTAATTTAATCATAAGTCATATTTGTTTAAGTTTGTAGAAAGAAGGTCAAACATCTATAATATTTTATAAATATACTCTTGTATTGTGGTATTTTTAAAATATAAACTTGATCAAATTTTAAAGTGTCTAACTGTAAACTTGGATGGAGAGAGTGTATGCACTTTGCACTTGCACTCGCACATTGGAATAGTCGGTAGAGTCGTCTGGATATGTTGTCCTATTGTGAGCCAACAAGTTTTAAATGCACTGCCGCAGCGCTGCTCACGGGATTGATTAGTTACCACACGACTGGTTCAATGATTCTTAACTTTCAGCCTGGCGGCGGACTCACGAGCACGTAAAACAACAGTGATCACCTCTTTTTTGACTGCGCATATCACACACTAGGCAAGATAAGATTGTTTTTCTCTCTTCATTAAAGTGCAATTTTGTTAACGCATTCGGTCTACGCAGTACTGCAATCTGAAACGTCGAGGATGCACAAATCCAAACAAAATACGATCGTGAGGTGATGCAATTAATTAATCCAAATGATAACGCACATACATGTGACATATTTGCACATCGTTCACACACCTGGATCCATCTTGATTCTGTTTTGCACGAATCCTAAAGGAATCTGAGTGCCATGTAGGCATAGCATGTTGTGTGGACGTTATAGCGCCCACACGCTCCGTAGGGCGTGGTTTGCCAGCTGTGCTGTATGGGCAGTGGCGGAGCTAGATGCAGGTTACATCTGAGGCTGTGCTATGTTGAGTGATAAACTTCTATGATTTTCTATACTTTGTATGAAGAAATTATAAAGGAAGTTGTTTCTAGGCCTGGGGCTATAGCCCTAGTTGCCCCAGGCGTGTCTCCGCCACTGTGTATGGGCGAATCAGTTTCCGCCCACACAGTCGTCAACCAGTCTACACGCGTGTGGGTGAACTGTCTTTCGCCCACACGACGCTCGTATGGTGATAGATGACAACTGCAGTTGCGCGTACGTGGCAACCAGGGTAAACACAGACGGCATCTATGATTAACCATACATGGCAACTATGGTCAGATCATACGTGACAACTAGGTAAACAGACATGACAACCATTTATTTGACCATATGTGACAAGTAGTTGATCACACACGACAACTATGATTTAATTGCACGCGGCAACTACCATAAATTAAACATGACAATTATAATTAACCAAAACAGAGAGAGTTGCCATGCTTTTAGAACTACATTTGCCATCCCGGATGGCAACTCAAGCGTCATCATGCGGGTACCTAACGTAGCTGCGCCAGGATGTGTGAACATTTTTACTTCGTGTCCCACGAGCGAGGTGAGATAAGTAGTACTTGTTGGGCGTGCGGCATGAAGTAGCTACGCCCACACGCGCGTGCATGTGCTGCCTCCTGCTTACCCCATACATGTTGTGTGGGCGAATGTGTAGTATGTCATACGTGTGTGAACCCATAAATGGATCAGTATTCAGCAGTGGAGTAGTGTAGGAAGGAACGATCTCAGAAACGGATTGGAGCTCCAAGTACATACAATTAACAAAAAAAAGCTATGCAGTTTTACTGAGGCGATGGTCGATCGATCGACTAGCGGTGGCTAACGGCCTGCAGAGATCGATTACCAGCGATTCATATTCGAGGCGTACGTACGTACGTACGAGTAATACATTCGTAGCGGGCGCTGATAAGCGAGAACTTCCAGAGCTGGTAGCTTCGGAAGATGATAGCCCTGCCTGCCTGCCTCTCGCGCGCTGTCAGGTCAGGCCGCCGCCACCGTGCCACCGGTGTCAGTCTTACCGGAGCGGCCGCGGCTGGTCGCCGGCGCCGCCCCCTCGCTCATAGACCTTGACGTGCACTTGTCCTTCCACTCCTCGTGCGTTATGTGCTGCTGCCGGCACTCCAGGCTGCAGAAGGCCGCCTCGCCCCTGAAAAATCGTGCAAGCAACGGAAGCAGAAGCAAAGCAACAGATTAGTATATTGGCTAGTGGCGCTACTTGGCCATGGATGCACGTGCATGGCAAGAGCGGACAGCTCACGTACTTGTACATGAAGGTGTCGCGGCCGGGGCCGAGGAGGCGGCGGCAGAGGCCGCAGTGGCGGAGGAACGCGGCGGTCTCCACCTTGGAGTAGTCGGCCGAGTTCCGCCGGAGCCCCGCCCGCGCCGGCGCCGCGCGCGCGCGGTACGCCGCGAGCCAGTCCGTGCTTGGGACTCCGCTGCCGCCGCCTAGGGCCGCCAGCCAGTCCTGCCCCCCGTCGGCGCCGCCTTCTTCGGCCTGCACCACCGCCTTGGCCTGCTCGTCCTCGTCCTCGTCCTCCAGCACCACCGCCAGCACCGACGGTGGCGCGACCTCCGTCAAGCTCGTCGTTCGCCTCATCGGGTTCCCCCACCTAGCTCCGCCCCACGCCACAGCCTAGCTCTTCCCTTCACCGACAAACCAAGACGTACGCCTCCGCTCTTGCACGATCCACCCTAGCACGCGCACGCCCACAAAGTCCGTAAAAGGCGCGAGGAGGCGGAGCTGGGAGGAGGGGAGGCGGCGGCCATGGAAGTGCGTCCGTGCGCGTGTGGAGAGGATGAGACGATGGTGGGAATCTGCGACTGCGAGAGGGTGGGAGGGGGGAGGGGGGAAGATAAATGAGGGGCGAAAGGATCTGGGCCGTCGGATGGGGACCCATGACCGATCGGATCCACGTCAGCGCACTGATTGTTATTCCCCTGGGCCCTGGGCCCTGGGCCGCTCGTGCTCGCGCCTGATTGCTGCGCGCTTGTTCTCTTCCTGGTGCTCGGTCGGGGGCCTGTCGCAACGTCGTTCGCCGAATTTATTACGATTCCAGGCGCTTATTGGCAAGTTTCATTGCTAGGAGGACATCATTGTTGGCTTGTGTGACCGAGAAGTTTTTCTCAAGGATAACTGAGAGGATGTGTGATTCGGCAGCTCGATGCATGAAATGAAAGCTGAGTTCGTGGTTGGGTTGCCTAGCAACTGTATACCTCATATATTATTTGCTTTGTAATTAAGAAATGGCCAATTCAAACCAACAAAATACATATATGAGCGCCTAACTTGGGTTGAAAAATTGAGAGGGACAACGTGCATCTTGCTATCATTGATTCATCTATCGATATACACTTGCTAGACTTATTTTTCTTCCTTCTTTTCGACTCCATACCTTGCATGGTTGGTCATAAAAAACAATGACAACAAGAAGTAGACAGTGGATCGTCTACATTTTTTCTCGAAAAAGAACTAGGTCAATTATAAAAGTTAACCGGAAGTAGAAAGGGGCGTGCTACGCGTTCGCCAGCTGATCTTTCTAAAATACCGGTCCGATGACGAGACGTCAGATCAGGCGCATCGAGCGGTTGAGTGATGTCTCCATCATTGGAACCGGGGTCTTGTTGCAATGTTTATTTTACATCCAAGGCCTTCTTGCAGAAATTTTAGGCAACAAGAATTTCATTTTGCAGCAGGGGTCTTGTTGCAGAATTTTTTGCAATGGAGATCTTGTTGCCGAAATATTTATGCAACAAAGGTGATGTTGCAGATTTTTTTCCCAAACAAGAAGGGAGCCCACGGGGTAGTGGCATCTCCAGTTGCAGGTGATGTAGAGGCTCGAGCGGTGCAAGGCAGCGAACTGCTCCACACCGGCGATATGCACGTCGACGACGCGGGAGGAATGATGATGTGGCTGACGAGGTTAAAGACCTAGGGTAGGGTCACAGGCCCGACCAAGATACCCCACCCAAGGTCACTACCCTAGAAGATCAAAAGACAAAACTTATGATGACAAAGACAGTCGACTGAGATGGCCCAAGAGGACATCCCACTCGACTGGATATCACCTACAAGACGACTCAACTCCGCTCGACCAATCCAAGGCACTCGACCCCCGAAGGTCAAGGGTCCCTTAGGACAATAACGGTCTGGTGTTTACTCGCCGTAGTAAATACCTTAATTACTCTTTACTGTAGGCGTTATCAGTAACGCCTACCTTAATGTACATTGAACCCTTGGTAACGTGGAGCATGGCTGGGGTCCTGGCGCACTATATAAGACACCCCCTCCTCCGGTACAAGGGTTTGCATCCCTGTAACTCACATACACCCATATCAGTCAACCGCCACCGGGCACCGAGACGTAGGGCTGTTACTTCCTCCGCGAAGGGCCTGAACTCGTAAAACACCTCGCGTACAACTTCACCATAGCTAGGGCCTTGCCTCCTCATTCGTACCCCCTACTCGTACTGTCAGGCTTAGAACCACGACAGTTGGCGCCCACCGTGGGGCAAGGCGTCTTAGCGACATCTGGTGAGGTTGCAACTTCTTCTCCGACCTCCTTCATCATGGCGTCAAGCGGTGGTTTAGCGTTGGGCCGCGAGATCCGGTTCGGCGCGCTCGTTTTCAACGCCGACGACTCCGCATGGCTCCAGGAGGCCCCTCTCGACGTCGAGGCTCTGCTCGCCCGCGGGGTTGCGCACTTCCGCGCCAGCGCCTACGGCGTCCTCCTTCGGCAGCCGTCGACTCAGTGTTCGTCGATTCCTACATCGTCCCCCATCCCCGCCGAACGCGGTCGCAAGCGATCCGGTCGCTCACGGCTCCAGCGGTGGGTGAAACACGCGGTGGCCCATCAGACGGCCACCCCTCAAGTCGCGGTCATCGAGCCCGACGGTTACCTCTACGGGCCGAGCGATCCGTCGATCGAGCTCGTAGATTCTGTTTCCGAGTGCGGGAGCAGCGATCCCGCGGCGGAAGTCCTCATGGTCGACTGGCGCCGCAGCCCGCCAGGTTTTTCTCGTGGTGGAGACGGCGGCGGCGGCGGCCGCTCACACGACAACGACGGCTACATTCCTCAACCCCTCACCGGCGAGCAGAGGGCTGAGCTTTGTCGCCGCAACGAAGACGCGCTTTTCACTCCCATCGTGGGAGATTCTCCGGAGGCTCTGGCCCTGGAAGCCACGCGCTTGGCCACCGTGGCCGAGCGCGTGTGCTTGGAAAATATCCAGCGCGCACTCGACGAACAGGCCCGCCGGCTGGTCCCCGAGTCCAGTCGACGACCGCGGCAATCGCACCCGCGCGAGACTCAGGTGTTCAGCACACCAGTCCAGAACCTCGAAGCCGCGGCTCGCGTCGCGGAGTCGATTCAACCTTCTCAGTCGGAGGCTGGGAGAGGTCTTCAGCAGATCCGAGCTTTGCTCCGGACGGCTGAGGAGCAAAACGCGGTTGTTTCTCAGTCGCGCAACAGGATCCACAGCAGATCGGTAGCTGCGGACACCGTTTGGTCAGCACACAGTTCAAGATCGCCCCCAAGGTGTGAGGAACATGGCCCGCGGCAAGACCGGCATCTGGGTCGGAACGACGAGCAACACGACCGTCGACCCGGTCATAATGACCGTCGTCGAGTGCCTACGCCTCCTCCGGGAAGCGGATCGTACTCGTCCCGGCGGCACGAGGGCAGGCGCCTGCGCGACGACGAGCGGAGGGTTCCCCCAGATCCCCGGAGGCCAGGTTTTGACGCAAGGTCAATCCTTGTGCAAGGACGGGTCGACCGGAACAGGGCGTTCAGAGAAGAGCAAGGAAGAGATCAACCGAGTGGGAGCCGAGCACCTGTCTCTAGACCCGAGTGTTTCTGCAGTGCCATCAAAGCCACAGAGAGCCCCCCGAACTTCAGGTTAGCAGCGGGAGTATGCAAGTTCACCGGCGAGTCAAAACCAGACACCTTGCTAGAAGACTACCGAGTGGCTGTACAGATCGGAGGCGGCAACGACGACGTGGATATGAAGCACCTCCCTCTGATGCTGGGCGGTTCAGCTCGGGCGTGGCTCAATCAGTTGGCCCCCATGAGTATTTACAGTTGGGAAGAGCTCGCGCGAGTGTTCATTTGGACCTTCGAAGGCACCTGCAAGCGGCCTGCTGGACTCGTAGAGCTTTAGCACTGCTTGCAGAAGTCAAATGAAACTTTGAGGGATTACATCCAGCGATGGACCACCCTGCATCACACAGTGGAAAATGTGTCCGAGCATCAGGCAGTTTGCGCCTTCAAGGAGGGCGTACGTAACCGAGAGCTGAATCTGAAGTTTGGTCGAACAGGCGATATGTCCCTGTCACGGATGATGGAGATTGCCAGTCGGTACGCCAACGACGAAGAGGCCGATCGGCTCCGCAGCGGCAAGAAACCAGTCGGGCAGGAAGATCAGAATTCCAATCGGAAGAACAAGCGCAAGGCCGAGCCAGCTGCTCAGGGCGAGGCTGCAGTGGTCAATCAGGGAAAGGGCAAAGGAAAGCCGAAGGGGTCCTGGGCCCCCAAGAAAGTGAAGGATCAAGCTGGGACTGATGTACTCGACCAGCCGTGCCCCATTCACACAAAGAAAGATGACGAGGGAAACTTGGTATATCCCAAGCACACCACTCGACAGTGTCGGCTCCTGATCCAGAACTTCCAGAAAGATCAGTCGACTGAGAAGGGAAAGGAATCAGAAGAGTCCGAAGACAAGGAAGGGGATGGAGGATACCCCCAGATCAACTCCACTTTGGTGATCTTCACGGACGTCGAGAGTAAAAGTCGACTGAAAGTCATCAATAGAGAAGTAAACATGGTTGCCCCGGCGACCCCCACGTTTTTGAAATGGTCCAAGACCCCCATCACATTCGACCAGTCCGATCACCCAGCACACATTGCCACCCTCGGGCGGCAAGCACTGGTGGTCAACCCAGTGGTCGAGGGCACGTGTCTGACCAGAGTCCTGATGGATGGGGGCAGTGGCTTGAATATCTTGTATGCAGCAACCCTCCGGGATATGGGCATTCCAATGTCCAAGCTGAGCTAAAGTAACATGAGGTTCCATGGGGTAATCCCCGGGAATAAAGCCGACTCACTTGGTCAAATCACACTCGACGTGGTCTTTGGTGAGTCGAAGAATTATCGCAAAGAGAAGCTGATGTTCGAAGTGGTGGACTTCAACACCGCTTATCACACCATCCTAGGTAGGCCCGCCTACGCAGGTTCATGGCTCGACCGTGTTACGTTTACCTCAAGCTGAAGATGCCAGGACCCAACGGCGTTATAACCGTCACTGGGAACCATCAGAAAGCGGAAGAGTGCTTCCAGAAAGGCTCGAAGATCGCTGACGAGCAGATGGCAGCAGTAGAGATGGAGGAGTACCAAAAGAGCGTGGATCCGAGTGATCTGGTGAGGGCAAAGAAGCCTGCTTCCGAGTCAGCTTTCCAGTCGGCTGGGGACACGAAAACCGTGCACATCCATCTCACCGACCCCAACGCAGCACCGACCCACATTTCCACTACACTCGACAGCAAATAGGAAGAAGCACTCGTCCAGTTCCTCCGTGAGAACCGGGACATCTTTGCATGGAAACCATCAGACATGCCAGGTGTGCCCAGGGTCCTGGCTGAGCACCATTTGCGAGTCGACTCGAAGGTGAAACATGTGAAGGAACATCTCCGCCGGCCCGCTGCGGAGAAGCGAAAGGCAATTGGCGAGGAAGTGGCTCGGCTCCTGGCAGCTGAGTTTATCCACGAGATTTACCACTCTGAGTGGCTCGCCAATGTCGTCATGGTCCCCAAGAAGGACAAATCTCTCCGCATGTGCATCGATTTCAAGTACATCAATCAGGCCTGCCCGAAGGATCATTTTCCTCTTCCCCGCATTGATCAGATAGTTGACTCGACTGCGGGATGTGAGCGTCTGTCCTTTCTGGACGTGTATTCCGGGTACCATCAGATCCGTCTGTTCGGACCCGATGAAATCAAGACAACTTTCATTACCCCTTTCGGGTGTTCTTGTTATGTCACCATGTCTTTCGGTCTAAAAAATGCCGGGGCTACCTTTATGCGCATGATCCAGAAGTGCTTAATAAAGAAAATCAGTCGGAACGTCGAGGCATACATGGATGACATTGTGGTCAAGTCACGAAAAGATTCTGACCTGCTGACTGACCTCGCTGAGACATTCACAAACTTAAGAAGCTACGATATCAAGCTCAATCCGTCAAAGTGTACATTTGGAGTTCCTGGCAGCAAGTTGCTCGGTTTTCTCGTTTCCGAACGGGGAATCGACGCCAATCCAGAGAAGGTCAGCACCATCCTCCGAATGAAACGCCCCGAGCGTATACACGATGTCCAGAAGCTTACTGGTTGCTTGGCCGCATTGAGTCCATTCATTTCTCGTCTCGGTGAGAAGGCACTGCCCCTCTACTGACTCATGAAGAAATCAGACAAGTTCGAGTGGAATTCTGAAGCCGAAGCAGCGTTTGAAGAGCTCAAAGCCCTGCTGTCCACCCAGTCGGTGCTTGCTGCCCCAGTCAGCAGAGAGCCTCTTCTACTATACATTGCAGCCACCGGACAAGTTGTCAGCACTGTACTCACGGTCGAGCGGGAAGAAGAGGGCAAGGCATACAAGGTCCAGCACCCGGTCTATTACATATCTGAAGTTTTGACTCCCTCCAAGCAAAGGTACCCGCATTACCAAAAGCTCGTGTATGGGATTTACTTGACTGCAAAAAAGGTTGCCCATTACTTTTCGGACCATACAATCTCAGTTGTCAGCGATGCCCCACTATCAGAGATCCTGAACAACCGAGACGCAACCGGTCGAGTGGCAAAATGGGCGATTGAACTTCTTCCGTTAGATATCAAGTTTGAAGCGAAGAAAGCCATCAAGTCTCAGGCTATAGCAGATTTTGTGGCCTAGTGGATAGAACAAGAGCTGCCGACTCAAGTTCAGTCGGACCACTGGACTATGTTCTTTGATGGATCCAAGATGCTGAACGGATCCGACGCAGACATGGTCCTGGTTTCTCCAAGGGGCGACAAGCTCAGTTACGTCCTTCAGATCCACTTTGACTCATCGAACAACGAAGCTGAGTACGAAGCACTTTTGTACGGGTTGCGCATGGCCATCTCACTCGGCGTCCGTCGCCTGATGGTTTATGGCGACACTGACTTAGTGGTGAACCAAGTGATGAAGGAATGGGACATCAGGAGCATGGCGATGACCAGTTATTGTAGTGCAGTGCGGAAGCTTGAAAAGAAGTTTGAAGGTTTAGAGCTCCATCATGTGCCCAGAGCCAAGAATCAGCTGGCTGATGACCTCGCAAAAATTGGGTCGACTCGGAAGCCTATTCCCAAGAATGTGTTCCTGGAGCATCTGCACACCCCTTCTGTCAAAGAAGACCCCTTCACGGAAGAGCCCCCATAGTCAGTCAGTGCATCAGATCCGACTGAAGTCGAAGTACCTGTGGTGGTCGACCTGATCATGGAGGTCCTAGTGATTACGCCAGACTGGATTGTGCCTTGCATATCATATCTGCTCAGGAAGGAACTCCCAGAAGATGAGGAGGAAGCGCGCCAGATCGTCCGCCGATCCAAGGCATTCACTGTCATTCAGGGTCAGCTCTACAGAGAAAGTGTCACCGGAGTCGCTCAGCGCTGCATCGCTCTAGAGGAAGGTCGATTGATCCTGGATGAGATTCACTCGGGAAGTTGCGGCCACCACGCTTCCTCTCGGACCATAGTGGTGAAAGCATACCGAGCCGGGTTTTACTGGCCCCGTGCCAACGAGATGGCCAAGGATATTGTGGACAAGTGCGCAGGTTGCCAGTTCTACTCCAACAAGTCCCACAAGCCGACATCTGCCTTGAAGACCATTCCGCTAGTCCGGCCCTTCGCCGTTTGGGGCTTGGACATGGTCGGCCCCTTCAGAACGGGCAGAAGCGGATTCACCCACCTACTCGTGGCAGTCGACAAGTTCACCAAATGGATTGAGGCCCATCAAGAACCTCGAGTTGAGCTCTGCCATCAGCTTCATTAGGGAATTGATATTCAGATATGGAGTTCCCCACGGCATCATCACAGACAATGGTTCCAACTTTGACTCGGATGAATTTAGAGCTTTCTGTGCTTCTCAAGGAACACGAGTCGACTACGCCTCCGTGGCGCATCCACAGTCAAATGGACAAGCAGAAAGAGCAAATGGTTTGATTCTCCAAGGCCTAAAGCCGCGGCTCATGCGAGATCTTAAGCATGCCGCTGGGGCTTGGGTAACTGAACTACCATGTGTCCTATGGGGTCTGAGGACAACTCCAAACTGGTCGACTGGCCGTACCCCTTTCTTCATGGTCTATGGAGCCGAAGCTGTGTTGCCGAGCGACTTATTGCACAACGCCCCCAAAGTGGAACTCTTCTCCGAAGCCGAGGCAGAGCAGGCTCGTCAGGATGCAGTCGACCTTTTGGAAGAGGAGCGAGAGATGGCCTTGATCCGGTCGACCATCTATCATCAAGACCTGCGTCGATTCCATGCTCGCAACATCCGAAGCCGAGCATTCCAGGAAGGAGACCTGGTCCTTCGAGTGCATCAGAAACGACCGCACAAGCTCGCCCCGGCCTGGGAAGGTCCATTCATCATCACCAAGGTACTGCACAATGGAGCATACCACCTCTACACTGTCGCCAAGAAGAAAGACGAACCTCGTTCGTGGAACGCGGACCTGCTTCGCCGCTTCTACTGTTGAAACACTCGACAATCGAGTTGTAATAAAGATTTTTCTGTTTTGTTTCAAAGACAAGTTTGCAACGGATCTTTAATGATTGTTGTTTTCTAAAAAAACACTGGTCTTCAAAATCCCCCAGTGGATGCTTAGCCGCGAACCCGATTCGCCTAAGTTACAAACATCCACTCCGAGTGAAGATCAACCCTCTCACTCGGAGGCTTAGCCGCGAACCCGATTCGCCTAAGTTACAAACATCCACTCCGAGTGGAGAGAAACCCTCTCACTCACGGGCTTAGCTGCGGTCCTCCGAGCTGCGTCGCAAGTATAATGTGGCTCTGCCTTCCGAGCTCCGCCACAAATACAACGTAGCTTGGAATCGCCTAAGTTACAAACATCCACTCCGAGTGAAGAGCAACCCTCTCACTCGGGGGCTTAGCTGCGGCCCCGTGACTCGCCTAAGTTACCAACATCCACTCCGAGTGAAGAGCAACCCTCTCACTCGGGGGCTTAGCTGC
>LR738713.1:460079062-460217346 GCA_902687465.1 Secale cereale | reverse complement strand
CTAAGTTACCAACATCCACTCCGAGTGAAGAGCAACCCTCTCACTCGGAGGCTTAGCTATGGTCCTCCGAGCTGCGTCACAAGTATAATGTGGCTCTGCCTTCCGAGCTCCGCCACAAATACAACGTAGCTTGGAATCGCCTAAGTTACAAACATCCACTCCGAGTGAAGAGCAACCCTCTCACTCGGGGGCTTAGCTGCGGCCCCGTGACTCGCCTAAGTTACCAACATCCACTCCGAGTGAAGAGCAATCCTCTCACTCTGAGGCTTAGCCGCGGTCCTCCAAGCTGCATCACAAGTATAATGTGGCTCTGCCCTCCGAGCTCCGCCACAAATATAACGTGGCTTGGAATCGCCTAAGTTACAAACATCCACTCCGAGTGAAGAGCAATTCTCTCACTTGGGGACTTAGCTGCGGCCCCGTGACTCGCCTAAGTTACAAAACATTCACTCCGAGTGAAGAGCAATCCTCCCACTCGGAAGCTCAGCCGCGGTCCTCCGAGCTCCGCTGCAAGTACAACGTCGCCATCGAAGCGTCGACTCAAAGTTTCAAGTGATCAAAAAAGAGTCACAAGCCAAGGAATTAAATCCAGATAAAATCCCGCAAGATTCGGGAAAGAGTACCTGGGCCACGGGCCCACTAGAGTTTAACGATTACAAGACCACTCGGCATTCCGAGGCAAATCGAATTAAAGTGTCAAAGTTTACTCATTCCTCAGGAGGAGGCGGACTTGCAGGTGCGACGAACTGATCCAGGTCGATCCCATCGGCGATGCGGGTGGCGGCTTCCAAGAAAGTCTCCATAAACGACTGGAATTGGAGCTCCTTCGTATTGGCGACCTTGAGCGCCGCGAGCCTTCTCTTCTTCACTTCCTTGTAGTGCACACGAACCAAGGACATCGCCACGTCGGCTACACCTCGGGCGGACGACTTCTTCCACTCCTGCACTCGGTTGGGGATCTCGTTGAGTCGAGTCATCAGAGACTCGAGGTCGTTCTCCTGCACGACTCCCCTCGACTCCCCTCCAGAGCGCGGTGTCGATCCGGGCCATCACCGCCTTCAGCCGCCCCAGATAGTCCATGGCAGCAGTAAGACGAGACTCCAGCCTTAAGATGTTCATGGCAACCTCGTCCTTGACGATGGACTTGGCTGGGTCCAGGCCGGGCTCAACCCGCCCAGTCTCTTCCTCGAAGTTGCGGCAGAATTCTGCACCACGGGAAACAAGTCGAGTCAGCAAGCACAACATGGGTCGACCGATCCAACTCGGCTTGAGCCAGATAGACATACCTTCGAGCACGAGGTACCACTTCTTGGTTAGGTCGCCCAGATAAGCCTCAAGATCAATCCTCTTCTGGAAGAGGGCCTCGTAATTCTCGTTCAGGATGCTCTTGGCATTCTTCAGTCGAGTCACCTCGTGATTAGCCGCGTCGAGTGAGCCTCTCAGCCTGACGATCTCCGCCTCGAGCGCGCCTACAGATGCCAGCTTCTGCGCCGCCAGTTCTGCCTTCTCTTGAGCCGCATGCTGAGCTGCCGCCAGGTCGAGATCTTTCTGCTCCAAGGCTGCTTTCAGTTGACCTACCAAAGACATCACTGGATAGATGAACATGAGGAGACACAAGGCATATTTATCAAAAAGTTAGTCGACAAATGGTTAGAGTCAGTTACCGGCCGCATCATCCTGCGTCCTCTTCAGGTGGTCCCGAGCCAGCTGCAAGTCGAGATTGATCTGGATTTGCTTCTTCTCGAGGTCTGCAAATTTGGCTCCAAACTCACAGGATTTCTGCATCAACACGACAAGACAAGATTATAAGACTACAGTCGAGTCAAACACTCAACCGCAGTCTCGGGGACTACACCCAGTGGGTGCACTGAGCGTGCCCCCACTGGTTCTCACTCGGCCAAGATCAGTCTGGCTCGAGCTAAAAGAAAACAACAACAAGGAAGAAAAGTTCTATCGTCAGACCATGGCCGACTGCCAGCAGTCGACCACGGTCTCGGGGACTACACCCAGTGGGTGCACTGAGCGTGCCCCCACCGGTTCTCACTCGGCCAAGATCAGTCTGGCTCGAGCTCAAGGGAAGTTGAAAGCAAACACATCAAGACTCTCACCCAGTGGGTGTGACATCATCTTACGAACAAAAGCAGCAGGTTCTTTCAAAGCTAAAGACTATGCCAGTGCAGCAAGCCAACCAGTGGAGAAAACAAACCTGGATGTTGGCCCGAAGAGCAGAACTAGCGTCGTAAGCAGCCATGCTGGCCTCGTACGCCGCCTTTATCTTCTCCATCATCAACTCCGCCTGGCGAACGGCTTCTTGAGCTGCTCCCACGGGATCCTCTGGGAGGCGGTAGGAGGAGAAGAGAACGGACGACAGAGCAGGCGCTGGATCAACGGCTGGAGCAGGCGCTGGGTCGACGGCCGGAGCAGGCGCTGGGTCGATAGTCGAGACAAGCGCTGGGTCGACGGCCCCTCGAGCTGACGAGGCAGGGCGTACGGTCGACACGGGGTCAGCGAAGGAGACCGTGGCTCGGGCCGCATCTTCCTGCTGTTGGGCCTCTTGGCCAGAAGGCGCCTTCCAGCCCTTCTTCCCTGTGCGCCGCCGATCCCCTCCCAAGCGCTCCTCATCAACATCATCATCGTCATCTGGGAGCTCTTTGACATGGCGCGGCACTTCAAGACAAACAATAGCGAAGTTTAGTCGACCGTCACCCCTAACCGACGAAAAAAAACAAGACACGATCTATAACCCGCACCTGCGTGGGATGTCGCGGCGTCTACGGTCTCCTCGTCGTCCCGGCCCTTGTCGATGTCCATCAAGGTCGTGGAAGCAGCAGCGCTGAAGAAACCCCTCGAAGATGAGTCGACGGAAGACACGGTCGACCTCCAAAGGACAGAAAGAAACAAACTGAATGATACTTACGTGGAGGCGATGGGGACATCCACCTTAATCCAGGGCAGGGCTTTCCGGGGCTTGGTGGTGGTAACCTTGGGATGCTTGGGCGCCTTCTCAGAGGGGTCGGGAGTGGCCGTGCGCGCGCGCTTGGGCGTTTGGGAGCCAGAGGGACCTGTCTGGGGACGCGCAGCCCCTGGGTCGTGCTTTCCCTTGGACCGCCTCTCTTCACGGGGAGGTGACTCGACCTCCTCCCCGCTGCTGTAGTCCTCGCTCTCCTCCTCGGTCTCCTCCTCCGACCTCCACTCGGTGGTGTCACTCACGCCCTCCTCGCCCTCCTGGACCAGATCCCCGTTGGGCAGCGAGTACATCTCACTATAGATCTGCAAAAAGGGAAGATTAACCAAGTATTAGTCGGATCCGTCGAGACAAATTACAAGCCAACGACAGAAACATCACTCGGGAGCCGAAGACAAACCTTATCAGGCAGATGATCAGCGTCGAATGGGAGGACCCTCCCGGACCCCCTGGGGTTGTCTTTGTTCCCCGTGATGCACTTCAGGCACTGCGCCACGTACTTCACGTCGGCCGCCTCCGGGTGGACTCGCGACGAGTCGTCGGTGCCGGAGTACAACCACATCGGGTGGTCCCGAGCCTGGAGCGGCTGGATCCTCCGCATGAGGTACACCTCAAACAGATCCATCCCTGTTACACCCTCGCGGACCAACTGGACGACCCGCTCTACCAACATGTTCACTTCGGCCCTCTCGGCTTTACCCACTATCATTGGAGGAGGCTGGCTGGCTTGACCAAGGGAGAAAGGGGGAAGACCAGTCGACTGACCCGGGGTCGGACTGTCCTTATAATAGAACCAAGTCGACTGCCAGCTCCGAATCGACTCCGGAAAGATTATGGGGGGGAAAAGCGCTCCTATTCCTAAGTTGGATTCCGAGCCCGCCGCACGCCTGGAGGACGTGCGTCTTATCATCGCTCGGGTTCGCCTTCTTGACAATCTGCGAGCGGCAGGTAAAGATATGCTTGAACAAACCCCAGTGCGGCTGGCAGCCGAGGAAGTTCTCGCACATGGAAACGAACGCGGAAAGGAAAGCGATGGAATTGGGCGTGAAGTAATGCAGCTGGGCGCCGAAGAAAATCAAGAAAGCACGAAAAAAAGGGTGCGGAGGCATGGAGAAACCTCGGTCGACGTGGGTCGCAAGGAGCACCCACTCGCCCTCCCACGGCGGAGGCTCGAGCTCGCCCTCCGGCACCCGCCAGGAGCCGCGAGCGATCAGCCCCTCCTCCTCTAGCTCCTCCAGATCCTCCGCTGTGACGGTGGACCGGATCCAATCCCCCTGGATCCAACCAGGAGGGAGCCCAGACCTCGACGACGATCCGCTCTGACCGGACCGCCTCCCCTTCCCCGTCGCCGCCTTCTTTGAATGCTCCATCGCTGCGGTCTTGTCCTTGCCCATGGCACATGCGCCGGCGGCTGCCGTGGAGAAAGGCGAGAAGAAGCAGAGGCACGATAGAGAGGCAGAGGTGAAAGAAGAAGGATTGGGCGCACAATGCTCCCGCTTCGGGCTCGGTGCGTACTTATAGCGCCCCGGTCGGGTGGCTGACCGGTGGCCCCGAGCAATCTTATCAAATCCCGCAACAGGCGCATACGCGATACGTGGCGAAAAAGGTGGCGCGAGGATCGAGGCGTCTCAAGCATAGCCGTCCGATTATTGCGGCACGTCCCGCCCCGTGCGCTTCCCCAAATTTCGAAACCTCGAGGAATCCGGCGACCAAAGAGCAACCAACCCCGCCGAAAACTGCGCACGCCAACGGCACCCGACGCCTAGCGCAAAGTTCAGTCAACAGAAGACGCAACCAACGCACTCGACGGTTCCAGAATCGATCAAGGCGACCAAGACAAGATTGAGGAGGATAGACTAGTCCGCGAGCTCAGAAGAAGAGTACCCCAGGGGCGTCGAGCCAGAACCGGAGCTTCCCTCAGCACTCTCTCTCTTGCTCAAGCCTCAATCTATTCGGGGGCTACTGATGAGGTTACAGACCTAGGGTAGGGTCACAGACCCGACCAAGATACCCCACCCAAGGTCACTACCCTAGAAGATCAAAAGACAAAACTTATGATGACAAAGACAGTCGACTGAGACGGCCCAAGAGGACATCCCACTCGACTGGACATCACCTACAAGATGACTCAACTCCGCTCGACCAATCCAAGGCACTCGACCCCCGAAGGTCAAGGGTCCCTTAGGACAATAACGATCTGGTGTTTACTCGCCGTAGTAAATACCTTAATTACTCTTTACTGTAGGCGTTATCAGTAATGCCTACCTTAATGTACATTGAACCCTTGGTAACGTGGAGCATGGCTGGGGTCCTGGCGCACTATATAAGCCACCCCCTCCTCCGGTATAAGGGTTCACATCCCTGTAACTCACATACACCCATATCAGTCGACCGCCTCCGGGCACCGAGACGTAGGGCTGTTACTTCCTCCGCGAAGGGCCTGAACTCGTAAAACACCTCGCGTACAACTTCACCATAGCTAGGGCCTTGCCTCCTCATTCGTACCCCCTACTCGTACTGTCAGGCTTAGAACCACGACAGTGGCGGAGAAGGGCTGCGGACGAGCAAATCCGAGCGGTGGTGGTGGTAGTGTCCGGTGACGGGCGAGCTCAATCCCTTCCATGGAGTTTTGGAGCGGCATCGGTGACCTCACAAGAGCGGCGCGATAAGATGCGACGGCTTAGCGAGAGGAAGAGAGGGGGCGACGGGGGGAGGGGGTACCTCGGCTGAGCTGCAGGGAGACTCAGGGACGCTATTGGCTTGGCCACGCTGGTGCTCAACGGTGGGCATGGCGGCTTCGAGAAATGAGTGAGAGGGAAGGAAAGGGGGGAAAGTGCAACGAGGGAGTAGGTCTAGGTTTGCAACTGCCCACTTGTTGAGGCCGTGGGAATGCAACAAGGGCCTTGTTGCAAGATGGGGTATACAAATAGAGGATGTTATAGTTTGTCCGATCTAATCGAATCCAGCGACAGTGGAGGCGGTCCACGCGAGCCAGAGATTAGCCGGGTGATTTTATTCATTTCCCAAGTACAAAGCATCTCGAATATGGACTACTTAAAAAGTACGCAACATTTTTTACTACTAAGAAGAACACTTCATCAACCAGGTTTGCCCTCCCATCATGTTT
The DNA here is from genome assembly GCA_902687465.1 of Secale cereale. Taxonomy (NCBI): domain Eukaryota; kingdom Viridiplantae; phylum Streptophyta; class Magnoliopsida; order Poales; family Poaceae; genus Secale; species Secale cereale. The sequence goes on along the minus strand of LR738713.1, from coordinate 460,211,254 downwards.
CTTCACCGATTTTTCTCATCCAGCACCTTCCAAGTGCACCGCCCAATCATATTAATCTACTTACCTCATGCAGTACTACATCAATCCAACTTAACTAACTTACTGAAAGGATCGATATGGTTGACTAGAGTGGGAGGGGTTAATAGGAAACTACCAATTTTTAGGCTTTCTTAAACAAATTAGGATTGGCAACAAATAGATTGTATAGAAATGCAACTAGGTGAACAATCTATATGATGCAGATGATCCACAAGTGTAGGGGATCTATCGTAGTCCTTTCGATATGTCTGGACCCTCATTTAGGGTTTCCTGCCGCTTGATACATCTCCAACGTATCTATAATTTTTTATTATTCCATGCTATTGTTTATGATGTTTTGGATGTTTAATGGGATTTGTTATACACTTTTATATTATTTTTGGGACTAACCTACTAACCCAAAGGCCCCGTCTAGATTGTTGTTTTTTGCCTGTTTCAGGGTTTTACAGAAAAGGATTATCAAACGGAGTCCAAACGGAATGAAACCTTTGGGAGATTTTTTTTGGAGAAAATCACGCACGGGAGACTTGAGAACCACGAAGTAGGGCACACATGGCGCCCACGAGGGTGGGGGCGCGCCCCCCTATGGGGCGCACCCCTGCCTCATGGGCCCCACGTTTGGCCCCCGGTGCCCTCCTTCCTGCTATATATACCTACGTAGCCCGAAACCATCAGAACAGGAGAGAAAACCCTAGTTCCACCGCCGCAACCTCTTTTCCCGTGAGATCCCATCTTGGGGCCTATTCCGGAGCTCCGTCAGACGGGGGATCTTCCACGGAGTGCTTCTACATCATCATCATCGCCTCACCATGAGTTGTGAGTAGTTTACCACAGACCTTCGGGTCCATAGCTAGTATCTAGATGGCTTCTTCTCTCTCTTTGGATCTCAATACAAAGTTCTCCTCGGTCTTCGAGGAGATCTATTCAATGTAATCTCTTTTTGCGATGTGTTTGTCGAGATCCGATGAATTGTGGGTTTATGATCAAGATTATCTATGAGAAATATTTGGTTCTTTTTTGAACTCTTTATGTATGATTATAATATCCTTGCAAGTCTCTTCGAGTTATTGGTTTGGTTTGGCCTACTAGATCTATAGTTCTTGCAATGGGAGAAGTGCTTGGCTTTGGGTTCAATCTTGCGGTGTCCTTTCCCAGTGACAGTAGGGGCAGCAAGGCACGTATTGTATTGTTGCCATCGAGGATAAAAAGATGGGGTTTATATCATATTGCTTGAGTTTATCCCTCTACATCATGTCATCTTGCTTAAGGCGTTACTCTGTTCGTATGAACTCAATACACTAGATGCATGCTGGATAGCGGTCGATGTGTGGAGTAATAGTAGTAGATGCAGAATCATTTCGGTCTACTTGTCTCGGACGTGATGCCTATATACAATGATCATGCCTAGATAGTCTCATAATTATTCGCTTTTCTATCAATTGCTCGACAGTAATTTGTTTACCCGCCGTAGAATATCGCTATCATGAGAGAAGCCACTAGAGAAAACTATGGCCCCCGGGTCTATTCTCAACATATCAATCTACATCTACTTTACTTCTACCGCTTTTATTTGCTATTTTATTAAACTAAAAATACCAAAAATATGAACTATCATCTGTATCAGATCTCACTCTCGTAAGTGACCGTAAAGGGATTGACAACCCCTTATCGCGTTGGCTGCAAAGTTCTTATTAGTTTGTGCAGGTGCGAGGGACTCGCGCGTGGTCTCCTACTGGATTGATACCTTGGTTCTCAAAACCTGAGGGAAATACTTACACTACTGTGCTACATCACCGTTTCCTCTTCGAGGGAATACAACGCAAGCTCGAGAAGTAGCAAGAAGAATTTCTAGCGCCATTACCGGGGAGGCTTACGCAAAAGTCTTATACCAAGTACCTATCACAAACCCTTATCCTTCGCATTACATTTTTTGCCTCTCGTTTTCCTCTTCCCCACTTCACCCTTGCCGTTTTATTTGCCCTTCTTCTGCCGTGTGTTTATCGTTCGCTTGCCTCTTGTTTGCTTGTGTGTGTTGGATTGCTTGCTTGTCACTATGGCTCAGAACAATACCAAATTGTATGACTTCTCCAATACCAATAATAATGATTTTACCAGCACTCCGATTGCTCCTATTACCAATGCTGAATCTTGTGAAACCAATGCTGCTTTGTTGAATCTTGTCATGAAAGATCAATGCTACTTTGTTGAATCTTGTCATGAAAGATCAATTCGCCGGCCTTCCTAGTGAAGATGCCGCTACCCATCTAAACAACTTTGTTGATTTGTGCGATATGCAAAAGAAAAGGGATACGGATAACGATATTGTTAAATTGAAGTTATTTCCGTTTTCACTTAGAGATCGTGCTAAAACTTGGTTTTCCTCTTTGCCTAGAAATAGTATTGATTCGTGGAATAAGTGCAAAGATGCTTTTATCTCTAATATTTCCCTCCTGCTAAGATCATCTCTCTTAGAAATGATATTATGAATTTTAAGCAACTAGACCATGAGCATGTTGCACAAGCTTGGGAGAGAATGAAATTAATGATACGTAATTGCCCTACACATGGTTTGAACTTATGGAGGATTATTAAAAAAAATGCTGGCTTAAATTTTGCTTCTAGAAATCTTTTAGATTCGGCCGCAGGAGGCACTTTCATGGAAACTACCTTAGGAGAAGCTACCAAACTCCTAGAAAATATTATGGCTAATTATTCTCAATGGCACACCGAAAGATCTACTAGTAAAAAAGTGCATGCTATTGAAGAAATTAGTGTTTTGAGTGGAAAGATGGGCGAACTTATGAAATTATTTGCTGCTAAGAGTGTTCCTTCTGATCCTAATGATATGCCTTTGTCCACTTTGATTGAAAATAACAATGAATCTTTGGATGTGAATTTTGTTGGTAGGAATAATTTTGGTAACAATGCTTATAGAGGGAACTTTAATCCTAGGCCTTTTCCTAGTAATTCCTCTAATAATTATGGTAATTCCTACAACAACTCTTATGGAAAGATGCCTTCTGAATTTGAAACTAGTGTTAAGGAGTTTATGATTTCGCAAAAGATTTTCAATGCTATGCTTGAAGAAAAATTGCTTAAGATTGATGAATTGGCTAGAAGTGTGGATAGAATTACTCTTGATGTTGATTCTTTGAAACTTATATCTATCCTACCTAAGCATGATATCAATGAGTCTCTCAAAGCCATGATAATTTCCATTGATGAATGCAAAGAAAGAACCGCTAGGATGCGTGCTAAAAGAGAGAATTATATAAAAGCGTGTTCTTCTAGTTATCATCAAAATATAGATGAAGATCAGTTATTGATGTGTCTCCTATTAGATCCTTGTTTTCTAGTATAAATCTTGATGAAGATTGGATTGGAGATGATTCTACTTTAAGGTGTCCCAATGATTCGGAGTTTTTAGATCTTGATGCTAAAATTGTTAAAAGTGGGAGTGAAGAGATTAAAACTTTGCATTGTGATGAACCAACTACTTTGGATTTCAAGGGATTCAATTATGATAATTTCTCTTTTATTGATTGTATTTCCTTGTTACAATCCATACTAAAGTCTCCGCATGCTTATAGTCAAAATAAAGCTTTTACCCAACACATAGTTGATGCTTTGATGCAATCTTATGAAGAAAAACTTGAGTTAGACGTTTCTATCCCTAGAAAGCTTTATGATGAGTGGGAACCTACTATCAAAGTAAAAATTAAAGATCATGAATTCTATGCTTTGTGTGATTTGGGTGCAAGTGTCTCCACTATCCCAAAAACTTTGTGTGATTTGCTAGGGTTCCATGAGCTTGATGATTGTTCTTTAAATTTGCATCTTGCGTATTTCAACTATTAAGAAACCTATGGGAAGGATTAATGATGTTCTTATTGTTGCCAATATGAATTATGTGCCCGTAGATTTCATTGTTCTTGATATAGATTGCAATCCTTCATGTCCTATTATTCTTGGTAGACATTTCCTTAGAACGATTGGTGCAATTGTTGATATGAAGGAAGGAAATATTAGATTCCAATTTCCGTTAAGGAAAGGGATGGAACACTTTCCTAGAAAGAAAATCAAATTACCATATGAATCTATTATGAGAGCCACTTATGGATTGCCTTCCAAAGATGGCAATACCTAGATCTATCCATGTATCGTGCCTAGCTAGGGGCGTAAAACGATAGCGCTTGTTGGGAGGCAACCCATTTTTTTATTTTTTTATTTTTGATTCTGTTTAGGAATACATATTGCATCTAGCTTCTGTTTAGATGTGGTTTTGTGTTTTGTTTAGTGTTTGTGCCAAGTAGAACCTTTGGGAAGACTTGTGTGAAGTTTATATGACCTTGCTGTGAAAAACAGAATCGTTAACGCTCGCTAGAATGATCACCAGATTTTACTGGAGCGTGCTATTTAGTTGATTATTTTTGCAGATGATTAATATACAAATTCCTCACGTTTACCAATTTAGTTTTAATTTTTTGCAGTTAGAGAAGTGTGCAAAAACTGCAGATTACTACAGACCTTTCTGTTTTTGACAGATTCTGTTTTTCGTGTGTTGTTTGCTTATTTCAATGCATCTATGAGTAGTATTGGGAAGTATGAATAATAGAGAAGTTGTAATATAGTATGTTTAACACCAATATAAACAAAGAATGAATTCATGGTATCACCTTTGAGTAGTGGTTTGTTTTCTTATACTAACGGAGCTCACGAGATTTTTGTCTAAGTTTTGTGTTGTGAAGTTTTGAAGTTTTGAGTATTGCTTTGATGGACTATGGAACAAAGAGTGGCAAGAGCATAAGCTTGGGGATGCCCAAGGAACCCCAAGGTAAAATTCAAGGACAACTAAAAGCCTAAGCTTGGGAATGCCTCGGGAAGGCATCCCCTCTTTCGTCTTCATCCATCGGTAACTATACTCGGAGCTATATTTTTATTCACCACATGATCTGTGTTTTACTTGGAGCGTCTTGTATAATTTGAGTCTTTGCTTGTTAGTTTGCCCCAATTATCCTTGCTGGACACACCTATTTGAGAGATTTAAATATGGCCTAGGAATTGTTAGAACACTATATGTGCTTCACTTATATCTTCTGAGTTGAATAGTTTTTGCTCTAGTGCTTCACTTATATCTTTTAGAGCACGGTGGTGATAATATTTTGAAGAAATTGTTGAACTCTCATGCTTGACTTATATCATTTTTAGAGTCTATTAAAACAGGATGGTAATGTGCTTAGGCTATAAAACTAGTCTTCACATGATAGACATCCAATATCAATGTAGTAAAAACTTTCACACTAAGTGCATTGAATATGATGAGAAGTTGGATGCTTGATAATTGTTTTGAGATATGAGGATAGTGATATTAGAGTCATGCTTGTGGAGTTATTATGAAATTGATAAATGCTTGTGTTAAGGTTAGTGATTCCCGTAGCATGCACGTATGGTCAACCGCTATGTGACGAAGTTAGAGCATGCGGTATTTGTAAAGTGTCAACCTTTGTGTGGAGGTCGGGGGCGCGCGATGGTTAACTCCTACCAACCTCCCCCCTAGGAGCATGCGTTGATTGCTTTGTTTTGATGACTTGTAGATTTTTGCAATAAGTATATGAGTTCTTTATGACTAATGTTGAGTCCATGGATTATACGCACTCTCACCCTTCAACCATTGCTAGCCTCTCTTGTATCGCGCAACTTTCGCTGGTACCATACACCCACTATATATCCTTCCTCAAAACAGCAACCATATATATTCCTCAAAACATCCACCATACCTACCTATGGCATTCCCATAGCCATTCCGAGATATATTGCCATGCAACTTTCCACCATTCCGTTCATATGACACGCATCATATTTTCATATTGCCATGCATGATCATGTAGTTGACATCGTATTTCTGGCAAAGCCACCATGCATAATTTTTCATACATGTCACTCTTGATTCATTGCACATCCCGGTACACTGCCAGAGGCATTCATATACAGTCATACTTTGTTCTAGTATCGAGTTGTAATATCGAGTTGTAATAAAAGTGTGATGATCATCATTATTAAAGCATTGTCCCATGTGAGGAAAGGCTAAATCAATAAAGCCCCTCCAGAAAAAAGGAAAAAAAAAGAAAGGCCAAAGAAAGAAAAAAAAGAAAGGCCCAAAAAGAAAAAAAATAGAAAAAACAAAAAGGGACAATTGCTACTATCTTTTTCCACACTTGTGCTTCAAAGTAGCACCATGTTCTTCATGCTAGAGAGTCTCATGTTTAGTCACTTTCATATACTAGTGGGAATTTTCATTATAGAACTTGGCTTGTATATTCCAACGATGGGCTTCCTCAAATGCCCTAGGTCTTCATGAGCAAGCAAGTTTGATGCACACCCACTAGTTTCTTTTGTTCAACTTTCATACATTTTTAGCTCTAGTGCATCCGTTGCATGGCAATCCCTACTCACTCACATTGATATCTATTGATGGGCATCTCCATAGCCCGTTGATACGCCGAGTCGATGTGAGACTATCTCCCTCCTTTTTGTCTTCTCCACAACCACCTCTCTATTCCACCCATAGTGTTATGTCCATGGCTCACGCTCATGTATTGCGTGAAAGTTGAAAGGTTTGAAAGAATAGAGTATGAAAACAAGTGCTTGGCTGAAATCGGGGTTGTGCATGATATGAATATTCTATGTGATGAAGAGGGAGCATAGCCAGACTATATGATTTTGTAGGGATAACTTTCTTTAGCCATAGTATTTTGAGAAGACATGATTGCTTTGTTAGTATGCTTGAAGTTTTATTATTTCTTATGTCAATATAGACTTTTGTCTTGAATCTTTCAAATCTGAACATCCATGCCACAATTAAGAGTATCACATTGAAAAACTATGTTGGTTAGCATTCCACATCAAAAATTCTGTTTTTATCATTTACCTACTCGAGGACGAGCAGGAATTATGCTTGGGGATACTTGATAAGTCTCCAACGTATCTATAATTTTTTATTGTTCCATGCTATTATTTATGATGTTTTGGATGTTTAATGGGATTTGTTATACACTTTTATATTATTTTTGGGACTAACTGATGGGCCTCGAACCCCTCGTTGGTTACCCCAAGTGGAAGGTGTAAGATGCAGTGTTGTGGAAGTGTTTTTCCTTAGCAAAGATGCCAAGGATCGAATCCCCAGAGACTCCTAGGTTCAACAGGTAGGTGTCAACTGCTAACGGCGCAATTAGCAATCAACGTGGACCTGCACACAGATACAAATAACTTTGCTCCCAACGAGTACAGAGAGGTTGTCAATCCCTCCGGCCTTGTAGTTCACAAAGGGTTAAAAGCAATGATAGTAGTGATAGATAGTGTTTTGCAATAGTAAATAATAACGAAAAGTAAATAGCGGGTGTGAACAATGATGGTAATATGGACCGGAGTCACATGATGTTCACTAGTGATGTATCTCTCCCAAAAGACGATAAAACAGCTATGTGAGGTAAACGAATTACAGCTGGGCAATTGATAGGACCACGAACGCAAACCAATGCTGACTACATTGCAAGAAAGGTTGAGGTTCAAAGCATGGGCGGTACGCCAAAATAAGTAGACCGAAATCCATCAATATCTACTACTAACCATCCACCTTGAGATATCTATCCAGAACATCTCGCTGGTATTAAGTTGCGAGCCCCACCCATAGTGTAAATCAAAGCAACAGACAACTGCATTAAAAGAACTTTGCGTAAAGTAAACAATCCTTGCACCCGCGGGCACAAGCACCATTGTTTTCCCCCTTGTGGCAACAGCACATCCCCTAGACTCATGTTTCTGTCACTCAAGCTAGTCATCGAGGGGCATGAACCCACAATCAAGCATAACGTTCCCTCTTGGAGTCACTACCTACTACTTGGCCAAAGCAATAAATAACAACGGAGAACATGCAAGAATTACTTATGAACATAAATATAAAAGAGGTGAATCAAATATATTACTCAAGATCAATCTGAACATAATCTCATAATCCATCGGATCCCAGCAAACTCAACATAGCAACAGCATAAGGATTACATATGTGCCTCGATCATGTAGGGCAGCTCACGAGGACTAATTAGTGAAGCACAAGAACGGGAGGAGAACATCACATAGCTACTGGTCATGGACCCATGGTCCAAGGGAGACTACTCACGAGTCATCCGGGAGGCGTCCATGGTGGTGGAGAAGCTCTCGGTGGTGATCCTCCCCTCCGGCAGGGTGCCGGGAAGAGTTCTCCTGGTGCTCCCGATCTTGGAAGCGGCGGCGGCGGCGGAACAGAGATGGGATCGCGAAAAGAGTTCCTGTTCTGAGGGTTTCAGAGGACGCTTTAAATATATGCCAAAGGCGGGCATCGGGGAAGCTTCGGGGGGCCCAGGCGCCCCCCCGGCGCGGCCCAGGGGGGGGGGGCGCCCACAGGGCGCCTGGAGCCCTGGTGGCCCCCCCGGCTGCCCTTCGGACGCACGGAAGTTTCCGGAATGCTGATTTTATATATAATTTTTCTGGATTTTTCCTGGCAGTTCTCATAACGTGAAAACCTGAAATACAAAAACAGCCGAAAACAGAAACTGGCACTGGGGTGCACTGGATTAGTATGTTAGTCCAAATATGATCAAAAGTGTATGGAAGTGTATGAATATCATAGCAATATCACCCAAAAGTGGCATGGAGCAAGCAGAAATTATAGATACGTTTTGGACGTATCAACATCCCCAAGCTTAATTCCTGCTCGTCCTCGAGTAGGTAAATGATAACAAGAATAATTTCTGTGGTGACATGCTATTAACCATATAGGACTTTCTCATAGTCATATGACAAAAGCTTATGAGACAATGATTCTATAGTAATTAAGTTGCCTCAAGAGAAAATCACAAATGACTGAAAGTTTTACAACATGACATTGAAGCATCAAATAGATTTGCAATGAACATGATGTGCAAATATGATAAAGTGATATCTAGCTTGCCCCCTTTAGTGATGCAAAACATAAATGCAGGGGCACCCTCAAGGTTTAAGTGATGACTAGATACAATGATTTCAAAATAAACGATATCACAATCATGCAAAAGACAATGCTACTTTGGGACAATGCACATTACACTCAGAATGACAATCATGCTCTCAGTAGTTGGTGCTTTTAAAAGAAGGTGGAGACTCAACATAAAAGTAAAAGAATGGTTATGTGCTAGAGCTTTTTATCATAGAAGCAATTTTGTCAACAGTAGTAGTACTTCATATGTGTCATGCATAAGACATCCTATAAGTTGCAAGCCTCATGCATCGAATACCAATAGTGATCGCACCTTGTCCTAATTAGCTTGGATTTCCATGGGTTATCATTGCATTACATATGTTTCAACCAAGTGTCACAATGGGGTACCTCTATGCCACCTGTACAAAGGTCCAAGGAGATAAATCGCATTTGATTTCTCGTTTTTGATAGATCTCAACTTGAGGACGTCCATACTGGGACAACATAGAAAATAGATGATGGACTCCTCTTTAATGCATAAGCATATTCTCATAAGAGATTGAGGATTAAGGTCCAAGCTAAAACTTCCACCATGATACATGGCTTTGGTTGGCGGCCCAATGTTCTTCTCTAACAATATGCATACTTATTCAACCCACAGCAAATCACCCTTACTTCAGACAAGACGAACATGCATAGCAACTCACATGATATTCAACAAAAGTGTGACAGTTGATGGCGTCCCCAAAAACATGGTTACCGCTCAGCGAGCAACTTATAAGAAATAAGATACATAAGCAACATATTCTTTACCACAAGAGTTTTTAAGCTACTTTCCCATGAGCTATGTATTGCAAGGATTGAAGGTTTTAAAGGTAGCACATGTAATTAATTGGAGTGGCGGTGAAATACCACATATAGGTAGATATGGTGGACTCATATGGCATAACTGGTTTAAAAGGATATGGATGCACAAGTAGTAATTCCGCTTAGTACAGGTGGAGGTTAGCAAAAGACTGGGAGCGACCAACTAAGAGAGCAATGACGGTCATAATCATGCAGAGCGACAAAGCAACATTGAATCAGGCATGGTAGTTATATCGCTACTCAGAAATAAAAGATCATCAAGGCTTGACAGACTTTCTTTACAGTCATAAATATGCGTGAGCATACGCCAAGTCAATCAAAATAAATTCTTGAAGGAAGATATTACTAAACCATACCACATCATAGGCAAACAAATCAAGTTGGTATTCCAATAACACATTGGGAATCCCCCAGCTATTTGAGACTAACCATAAGAAACCTGAACTACTAAGCACCATTATGCACGTAGCATCCTTATCATAGACATATTAACCAATGCAACGGAAGCAAACTCTCTTAATGAGGTGAGCATGGTGATTAAAGAGAGTTCAAGCAACCAACTAAACAAAAGCTCTTTGAAAAGATAAGCATGAATACTAAGAGCAGAGCATGATAGTAGCTATTAAAAGACAAAGAACACACACATCAAAGATAGATATGAAAATTCTATGTTATGTTCTAGGTAGAAGTGGAGCGTGTTTCTCTCCCGCATAAAGGAATGCTGAGTTCCGACTCGTTATGAAAAACTAAAAAGAAAACTAAAAGCAAGATGCTCCAAGCATAGCACATAACAGATGAAGTGATAAAAATATAGCGAAACGAAAGACGAACTGATAATGTTGATGGAGAAGGGGATGCACGGGGGCATCCCCAAGCTTAGACGCTTGAGTCTCCTTGAATATTTCTTGGGGGTGCACGGGGGCATCCCCAAGCTTGAGCGCTTGACACTCCTGAATCTTTTTATCATCTTCCCTCGCACACTTGAAAACTCCCTTCATACATAACTCATCATAATCTAATTAGCGAGGTTAGTACCCTTAATAAAATAATTATAACTTGCTGGAAATAAAGATATTCTTGAAGTTCTACTGTTTCTCAAGATTGCCAAAAGGTTTTTGCAAAGAAAAAGCAAGCTCTTGGTTTGCAAAATGAAGGAAAGGCAAAACAGGACAGAATCTGTGAAAAACAGAACATCAGGTAGTAATCGATCTGTTCGGGATACTTCTGCAACTCAAATCAAAAAACTCAGAACAGACACACGAAAGAAAATTATATAGAGAACGCTGTCGAAAAAATTCAGACCAAAAATATGATCTGCTGATTTTATACGAATTTTTCTATCCAAGGACATAATCTGTTTCCTGGACAGCACCTCACAACTTTTGAACTTTCTAGCAATCGGAGGCTATACTTGGCACAAATATGAAAAGTAAAGATACAATGATGATGCTACAGTAGTAAACAACATCAAGACTCAACAAAAGCAAAAAATTTATTCATGTGGGCTGCCTCCCATAAGCGCTTTCTTTTATGCCTTTAAGCTAGGCATAATGCATATAGATCAAGTTTTATCAAGAGTAAAAGAATAGCTAGCCCGTACAACGGACTCAAAAGGTAACTTGATCTTCTTTCGAGGGAAGTGTTCCATCCCTTTCTTGAGAGGAAACTGAAATTTTATATTACCCTCTTTCATGTCAATGATAGCACCAACGGTGCGTAAAAAGGGACGTCCCAAAATAATTGGACATGAAGGATCACATTCAATATCCATAATAGTGAAATCAACGGGAACAAGATTATCATTAACAACAATAAGAACATCGTCGATCCTCCCCAAAGGTTTCTTTATGGAAGAATCAACGAGACGAACACCAAAAGAACAAGAATCATAAGGTTTCAATTTAAGCATATCATATATCCTTTTGGGCATAACAGAGGTACTAGCTCCAACATCACATAATGCATAGCAAGAGAAGTCATTCAAATTAATTTTTATCATAGGATCCCAACCATCTTCTAGCTTTATAGGTATGGAGGCTTCTACTCTAAGTTTCTCCTCCCTAGCTTTGATGAGAGCATTAGTGATATGCTCTGTGAAGGCAAGGTTAAGCGTGCTAGTGCGGGGATCTTTGGCCATTCCTTGTAGAAAGGTGACAACTTCTGAAATACTACAATTATCAAAATCAATTTTATCATTATTGGGCAAAATTGTAGTGTCATCCTCTTTATTTGAATTGCTTTCTATTATAAGAGTTTGAACATCTTCCCAAGTTTGGGGAAGCTTAGGAGCAATTTTAAACTGAGGCTCATACTCTTTTCCTGGAAGACCATGCCATGGGCATAACCCTCCGTCAAGACTAATATAATCACAAGGTTTATTACTTTTGTACTTCCCGATAGTGGTGATTGGGGTAATGGAAGAAGGGGTGTACTCCTCCCATTTAGTGTTTTTGGTAGAAGCCATAGTAGCAAGCAAACAAGATAACTATTTTTGTGATTTTCGATAAAAGGTACTAAAGCAAAAACTGAAAGGTAAACTAACAAGACTAAAAAGCAAAGGTAAAAGATAGCATGCAACTCCCCTATCCTGAAGAGTGGAGTCCCCGGCAACGGCGCCAGAAAATACTCCTTGATGGGCCTCGAACCCCTCGTTGGTTACCCCAAGTGGAAGGTGTAAGATGCAGTGTTGTGGAAGTGTTTTCCCTTAGCAAATATGCCAAGGATCGAAACCCCAGAGACTCCTAGGTTCAACAGGTAGGTGTCAACTGCTAACGGCGCAATTAGCAATCAACGTGGACCTGCACACAGATACAAATAACTTTGCTCCCAACGAGTACATAGAGGTTGTCAATCCCTCCGGCCTTGTAGTTCACAAAGGGTTAAAAGCAATGATAGTAGTGACAGATAGTGTTTTGCAATAGTAAATAATAACGAAAAGTAAATAGCGGGTGTGAACAATGATGGTAATATGGACCGGAGTCACATGATGTTCACTAGTGATGTCTCTCTCCCAAAAGATGATAAAACAGCTATGTGAGGTAAACGAATTACAGCTGGGCAATTGACAGGACCACGAACGCAAACCAATGCTGACTACATTGCAAGACAGGTTGAGGTTCAAAGCATGGGCGGTACGCCAAAATAAGTAGACCGAAATCCATCAATATCTACTACTAATCATCCACCTTGAGATATCTATCCAGAACATCTTGCTGGTATTAAGTTGCGAGCCCCACCCATAGTGTAAACTCAAAGCAACAGACAACTGCATTAAAAGAACTTTGCGTAAAGTAAACAATCCTTGCACCCGCGGGCACAAGCACCGTTGTTTTCCCCCTTGTGGCAACAGCACATCCCCTAGACTCATGTTTCTGTCACTCAAGCTAGTCATCGAGGGGCATGAACCCACAATCAAGCATAACGTTCCCTCTTGGAGTCACTACCTACTACTTGGCCAAAGCAATAAATAACAACGGAGAACATGCAAGAATTACTTATGAACATAAATATAAAAGAGGTGAATCAAATATATTACTCAAGATCAATCTGAACATAATCTCATAATCCATCGGATCCCAGCAAACTCAACATAGCAATAGCATAAGGATTACATATGTGCCTCTATCATGTAGGGCAGCTCACGAGGACTAATTAGTGAAGCACAAGAACGGGAGGAGAACATCACATAGCTACTGGTCATGGACCCATGGTCCAAGGGAGACTACTCACGTGTCATCCGGGAGGCGTCCATGGTGGTGGAAAAGCTCCCGGTGGTGATCCTCCCCTCTGGCAGGGTGCCGGGAAGAGTTCTCCTGGTGCTCCCAATCTTGGAAGCGGCGGCGGCGGCGGAACAGAGATGGGATCGCGAAAAGAGTTCCTATTCTGAGGGTTTCGGAGGACGCTTTGAATATATGCCAAAGGGGGGCATCGGGGGGCCCAGGCGCCCCCCCGGCGCGGCCCGGGGGGGGGGGGCGCCCACAGGGCGCCTGGAGCCCTGGTGCCCCCCCCCGGCTGCCCTTCGGACGCACGGAAGTTTCCGGAACGCTGATTTTTTATATAATTTTTCTGGATTTTTCCTGGCAGTTCTCGTAACGTGAAAACCTGAAATACAAAAACAGCCGAAAACAGAAACTGGCACTGGGATGCACTGGATTAGTAAGTTAGTCCAAATATGATCAAAAGTGTATGGAAGTGTATGAATATCGTAGCAATATCACCCAAAAGTGGCATGGAGCAAGCAGAAATTATAGATACGTTTTGGACGTATCACTAACCTACTAACCCAAAGGCCCATTCCAGATTGCTATTTTTTGCGTGTTTCAGGGTTTTACAGAAAAGGATTATCAAACAGAGACCAAACGGAATGAAACCTTCAGGAGATATATTTTTGTAGAAAATCACGCACGGGAGACTTGAGAACCACGAAGTAGGGCACACGTGGCGCCCACGAGGGTGGGGCCGCACCCCCTGCCTCATGGGCCCCATGTTTGGCCCCCGGTGCCCTTCTTCCTCCTATATATACCTACGTACCCCGAAACCATCAGAACAGGAGAGAAAACCCTAGTTCCACCGCCGCAACCTTCTGTTCTCGTGAGATCCCATCTCGGGGCCTGTTCCGGAGCTCCGCCGTAGGGGGGATCTTCCACGGAGTGCTTCTACATCATCATCATCGCCTCACCATGAGTTGTGAGTAGTTTACCACAGACCTTCGGGTCCATAGCAAGTATCTAGATGGCTTCTTCTCTCTCTTTGGATCTCAATACAAAGTTCTCCTCGGTCTTCGAGGAGATGTATTCGATGTAATCTTTTTTTGCGGTGTGTTTGTCGAGATCCGATGAATTGTGGGTTTATGATCAAGATTATCTATGAGAAATATTTGGTTCTTTTCTGAACTCTTTATGTATGATTATAATATCCTTGCAAGTCTCTTTGAATTATTGGTTTGCTTTGGCCTACTAGATATATAGTTCTTGCAATGGGAGAAGTGCTTGGCTTTGGGCTCAATCTTGCGGTGTCCTTTCCCAGTGATAGTAGGGGCAGCAAGGCACGTATTGTATTGCTGCCATCGAGGATAAAAAGATGGGGTTTATATCACTAAGTTTGAGTTTATCCCTCTACATCATGTCATCTTTCTTAAGGCGTTACTCTGTTCTTATGAACTCAATACACTAGATGCATGCTGGATAGCGGTCGATGTGTGGAGTAATAGTAGTAGATGCATAATCGTTTCGGTCTACTTGTCTCGGACGTGATGCCTATATATAATGATCATGCCTAGATAGTCTCATAATTATTCATTTTTCTATCAATTGCTCGAAAGTAATTTGTTTACCCGCCGTAGAATATCGCTATCATGAGAGAAGCCACTAGAGAACACTATGGCCCCCGGGTCTATTCTCAACATATCAATCTACAATCTACTTTACTTTTCCGCCTTTTACTTTCTGTTCTTATAACCAAAAATACGAATAATATCAAACTATCATCTCTATCAGATCTCACTTTCGTAAGTGATCGTAAAGGGATTGACAACCCCTTATCGCGTTGGCTCTGAAGTTCTTATTTGTTGGTGCAGGTGCGAGGGACTCGCGCGTGGTCTCCTACTGGATTGATACCTTGGTTCTAAAAAACTGAGGGAAATACTTATGCTATTGTGGTGCATCACCCTTTCCTCTTCGAGGGAATACAATGCAAGCTCGAGAAGTAGCACCACTCCTCGCGAGGTGCAGCGCCTAGCTCACTCTGCCCGCACTCTCAAGATCCAGTCTCCCCTCCTCCTCTTCTCAAATCTTTCACGATGGCGGTGATGGGTGACCGGTGGGCGGACAAGCGCCCCATGGAGGTCTCAGATACGAAGGCGGAGCGCCGTCGGGAGCGCGAGCTCTGCGACAAGGCAAAACGTGTGATGCGCGAGCGCTCTGGTGGCCGAGACGACATAGTTGAGCGTGGTGGTTCGCGCGAACAGGGCGAGCGCGAGGGGGATTGGGGTCCTCCTCCCCGGTGGTGGATCCAGCAGCAAGAACGCAAGAAGAAGAAGATAGTCATTCAGTAGCGCCGTGAGCTTGAGAGAAAGCCGGAGGTACATCTGTTCCGTTGTGGGGGCCATGGTGACCCGATGACCAAGAAGCCGCGGGCGCACTCAGATTACTTGGCGGTGGCGCTTCCTTCCTCGTCCAAGGGCACAGCGGAGGAGCCCATTCCGGTGGAAGAGGCCCCCGACATCGAGTGCTTCAAGTGCGGACGCCTTGGACACTATCAATCCAAGTGTAAGTTGAAGCCCCTTTGTATGCTTTGCAAGGAAGAAGGGCACGCCTCTGCTAACTGCCTGACACGGGGTCGGCAGTTGCATATGCAAATCATGGGTAGCGCCATCTCGGGGGAAGGCTTTTTCTGCCTTGAGTTCGAGGACGACGACGAGACCGAAGCTCCCATCGACGCCCACATCAAGAACGCGACCATCCTCTCCGCAGATCCAGGGAAGCTCTACCTCCGCATCCTCAAACAGGAACTGAAGCATATGGTGGCTAGTGATTGGGACTGGCAGGTAACTCAAGTTGGCGACGACGATTTCTTGGTGGTTTTTCCGTCTGCTGATCTTCTGCATATGGCGAAATCTAGTGGGAAACTATTCTTATCCATCCACGACATAACTGCTTGGGTGTGGGACATGTTGCACGAGGAGATACAACCTATGGTTATGCCAAAGACATGGGTCTGTCTCTATGGTATTCCTAAGAAGGATCGGCGTGAGGACCGCATCAAGGAAGGGCTCCGGATGCTGGGTCGGCCAATCGTGGTAGATGAGCTGCCCTAATCAGGTTGGAGTCTGTGAGGATGAAGCTCGCGTGTAGAGCCCCGGAGAAGCTTAATGGCGTGGTTGAGGTTTGGTTTAACGTTGAAGGGTACCAGATCAAAGTGGAGCGCGAAACCTTGCCCAAACGGGGCGGAGAGCGGCCGGTGCAGCCGGCCGGGCCCTCCAACCCTACCCCCTAGTACTCGGACTTGGACAAGGGCCAGCGGCCTCCGGGCCTCTCTAAACAAGGCAGGGTGGACCCTGGCAAAGATCAACCCGGTGGCGAGCATGGCCCGAGTGCTGCTGTGGTGCAGGACTCCAAGATGCTCGACATGGGGGAGGATCCCGATGACATCATTCGTGATACCTCCTTTGACATGGAAATGTGGTAAAAGCTGGGTGCGCTGCCGACTGATTCTGGGGCCATAGGGATGGCGATTCAAGACACTGCGGTGAGTGTGCCGCCGCTGGCTCGGTCTCTAGAGCCGACCTTCAATGAGTATGGGTCCAACATCGCTGCTCCGATCCCGTCGGCGGTGCCTCAGACGGGCAGCGTTGGGGCAGGCTCTTCCCTTCCTCCTGCCCCTCCATCCCCTATGGCCAAGGGGTCGGATTTGGGCGTTGTGGTGCTTGTGGATGGAGACCAAACGTCTGCACCGTGTCGTGGCTCCAACAGCTCTGGCCGTCAGCCCAAGAAGACAATGGGGCGGAAGCCAGCCAACAAGCAGGTAACATGTGCGGCATCAGTGGCTACGTTTGAGCTGGGTGGTGAGTTGGGGGCGGCGTTGGGGGCGACCGGAGTGAGTAGCAAGGCCAAGCGCACCAAGGCGACTCCGGTGGTGCAGAGAGCTCCAAGTGTTCGGGCCAAGGCCAAGCTGGGAGAAATGTCATCCATGGAAAGCACCAAGGTCTGCATTGCTGACAATAACCTGGAATCTGCTGGTAACCCCTTGACCTCCTTCCGTATTCTCAATGCTTTCTCGGACGATCACCTCGCAAGTATCTTAGACGATAGTGGCGTCGCGATTAATGCTCCTCATAACGACATCACTTCGCTTGTCCGGGCACGGGAGGAGGTGCAAGCTGTGTTGGCTGAGGCGGCTGCGCGTTGCACGGCCAAGGACCAATTGGCCATCGTTCCAGCAGGGGCTGGCTACGAAGGAGCACCCGATGAAGCGACACAAGCTAGGGAAGCCTGTGTCCTTCCTTCCCCCTGCCGGGCTCCGGCGAGGAAGCGAGTGGCGAAGGCGGTGACCTCCAGGGGAGTTCGCCTCCGTAATCGTATTATTTAGATGCGATACTTGTTCTGGAACATCCGTGGCTGTGGTCACGGTGGTCGTCGCATGCAACTTGGGAAATAGATTGCGAAAGAACGGATTGACATAGTGTCATTTCAGGAAACGATCAAAGCTGACTTTACTTTCAGAGAGGTTCTCGCATATGACCCCCCTGCAGCGTTTTGATTGGCACTGGATTCCCTCTTCGGGTCATTCTGGTGGTATTTTGATGGGTTGTAACCGTGATATTTGTGATGTCTTACAATGGGATGTTGGTGTATGCTTTCTATCCGCTACTATTAAACATCGCGCCTATGGTTTGTCTTGGGTTGTCGTGTGTGTGTATGGCCCTTCTGACCATTCTAGATCCCAAGCCTTTCTGCTAGAATTAACCAATGTGGTAGGGGCTAAACGGGCTCTCAATTTACCTGTGGTTCTGGGAGGTGATTTTAACTTGATACGCTCGGGGGCGGACAAGAATAATGATAACATTGAGTGGACTAGGGTGTCCTTGTTGAATAATGCCATTGCGGTAGCGACTCTCTGCGAAGCAGCGCAGACTGGAGCCAGATACACCTGGACCAACAAACAAACACAACCGGTGTGGAATGTGTTGGATAGGGTATTCTTTACACCCGAATGGGAGGTACTTTTCCCCTTGTATTCCCTCATCGCTGAGATGCGCATTGGGTCCGATCATGTACCTTTAACTTTTTCCTCTGGGGAGGATTCCATTCGTCGTAGCCCTCGATTTTACTTCAAAATGGCCTGGTTCGAGGCTGAGGGATTCGCCCAAATGGTGGTGGATCGATGGGGGATGATCTGCGACCATTTGGGTCCGCTACGAGGGCCAGCTGAGTTGTGGATCGCGGCTACGGGCAAGCTGCAGGCTTTCCTACGGGATTGGGAAGCAAACCACGGTAGCGAGTAAGAAGGATCGTGCTAGAATTGTGGAGGAAATTTTCCGGCTAGATTTAGAGGTTGACCGCCGCACCTTTTCGGAGGCTGAGTGGTCACATAGGTATGCCTTAAAATCAAATCCTTGCAATTCTACGTGCGGAGGAGGAATACTGGTGATGCAGGGGCGGAGCCAAATGGGTGATGAAAGGAGACGCAAACACCAGTTACTTCCATGCTTATGCCAATGGAAGAAAACGGAAATGCTCCATCCTGCGCCTTCAATCCGACAATGGACTCTTGTTGACTCAGGACCAAATTGCGACCCACATATACGAGTTTTTCGTAGGCCTGTTGGGGATGGCCGATGAAAATCCATTCTGTTTGCGCGAGGATCTGTGGGATCTAGCAGAAAGGGTCTCTCCGGAGGAGAACGACACTCTTGCCTTGTCTTTCTTGCCGGAGGAGATTGACAAGGCCGTAGCCGACATGAAGACGGACACGGTGCCCAGCCCGGACGGGTGGCCTATTGAGTTCTTTAAACATTTCTGGCCTTGCCTTAAGCACCTTTTCTATGCTATCCTGAATGATTTTTCCATGGGTACGGTTGACCTATCTCGCCTCAACTATGGGGCTATTAGACTTATCCCAAAGGTGAAAGGGGTCGACAATATGAAACTCTTCCGTCCTATTACCCTGATTAACGTGCCCTTTAAGATCTGCGTGAAAGCCTATGCCTCACGTTTGGCACCGATAGCGCAGCGTGTCATTAGCCCTAGCCAGACCGGTTTCCTCAAAATCAGGAACATCCTTGAAGGACCGATCCCGTTGCTTGAAATAGTTCACGAATTAAAACATACCAAGATGCAGGCAGTGCTTCTCAAACTAGATTTTGAGAAAGGCTATGACCACGTAAACTGGGAGTTTGTGCGGGAGGTCCTCCTCAAAAAGGGTTTTGAGGCAGGCTTTGTGCATCGTATCATGCATCTCGTGTGTAGCGGGCACACGACTGTCACAATCAATGGCACAATGGGCAATTTTTTCCGCAATAGACGTGGCCTCAGGCAGGGAAACCCTAGCTCTCCTCTGATCTTTAACTTCGTTGTGGATGCCTTAGCGGCCATGATTAATCGAGCACGAGCTGCTGGACACATTAGAGGGTTGGTTCCCCACCTAATTCCTGGTGGGGTGACGCACCTGCAATACGCGGATGATACAATGCTCCAGTTTGAGCCCAACGAGCACAACATTGCATCGATCAAGCTCCTCCTGCTGGCATTCGAGATCTTGTTGGGGCTTAAGATTAACTTCTTGAAAAGTGAAGTGATCACCATAGGTATGGATGATCTGGAAAGCTCTAGGATCGCTAACCTACTTAATTGTAAGCTAGGGTGATTCCTGATTAAATATCTTGGTCTACCTATTTTGTCCAAGAATTTAACCATTATGGAGTGGGAAGCTTTGTACGGCAAAGTGGCCAACAGGGTGAGCCCTTGGCGGGAAGGTTTATGTCCTCGGTGGCAAGGCTAATACTAACTAACTCGAGTCTATCTTACCTCCCACTCTTCACAATGGGAATGTACCTTTTGGCGGACGGGGTCCATGCCAAATTCGACACCCCGCGCTCTCGTTTCTTTTGGGAAGGAACCAGGACCAAACGCAAATACCACTTGGTGAAATGAGCTGCCGTCTGTAGACCCAAAAAAATCGGTGGCTTAGGCATCACAAACTCTAAGCTCATGAATGTGGCCTTGCTAACTAAGTGGTGGTGGCGCCTTGCCCAAACCGAGTCGGGACTCTGGGCGAACATTTTACGGGCCAAATACTTCCCGGACAATAACTTCTTCAAGGCAAAAATTCGAGGCTCAGCTTGTTGGAATGGGATCCAAGCTGTCCGACCGGCCTTCTCGGTAGGAGCTCAATTCTGTGCTAACAATGGCAAGTCTATTCGGTTTTGGCTTAACCATTGGTGGGGACATGAACTGCTTTGGTAGTCTCATCCGGACCTATACCATCTGGCCACGGACACCAACATCATGGTGGCCGACGCTCTTAGAGTGCATCCGCCTGCGATTTCCTTTATTAGGAATCTAGGGACGGAGGAGGCCGCGCGGTGGGAGGCACTGCTGGAGGCCTGGGAGGACCGACAGCTCAGCAATGATGAAGACACCATTGTATGGAAGCTAACCTCCTCCAAGAAATTCATGGTTAAATCTCTTTACGACAAGTTGTCCGAGGGCAATACGCTAGACTTAGCCAGGGGGCTATGGAAGGCCGGTATCCCACTAAAAATTAAGATTTTCATGTGGCAAATGTTTCGCAACCGCTTACCAACTTCTGATAACGTGGCCAAACGCAACGGGCCGGCGGATGGAATGTGCACCACTTGCGGGTTAGGGGAAATGCCAATCATGTTTTCTTCGGGTGTGCTTTGGCTAGATTTGCGTGGAGCGCGGTTAGAGAAGCGTTTAAACAAAACCGGAACCCACATTCTAGCAATGACCTCCTAACTATCCTTACGGCGCAAAGAGGGGCCAATGCGCGAATAGTGTGGAGATGCGTTGGGGCGCTTCTTTGGTCCCTTTGGTCGGTCCGGAACAAAATCACGATTGAGCATAAGTTCCCGGCTCACCCGGCAGATATCATCTTCAAATGTCATCTTTTCCTACAGGTTTGGACGCCATTGGGGAAACCGCGTGACGAAGAACTCATGAAGGAGATTATGGAGCAGATCAAGGCGACTATGGAGACGGCGCGTCATGGCGCGACGACCCCCTGAGGCCTACATTGATATCTATCTAGCTATCGTTGCTCTGCTCCTCTTTTTTTGCTAGGGCCCAACGCTTGTTATGTATTAGCTTCACTTCAGCACTTCTTTTCGTAGACTTTAGTTTGTTCGCTTTATGTTGGTTTGTAAGACTATTTCATGTGTGGTGGATGCTGCCTAAGTGGCTTTAGTAATTTAAAGCCGGACGCCTCTAGCGTCTACGTTCCAAAAAAAGAGTGTCGAACCCAATGAGGAGCAGAAGGAAATGATAGGCAATTTTCAGTAAGGTATTTTCTGCAAGCACTGAAATTATTGGTAACAGATAGTTTTGTGATAAGGTAATCTGTAGCAAGTGACAAATAGTAAAAGTAAATAAGGTGCAGCAAGATGGCCCAATCCTTTTTGTAGCAAAGGACAAGCCTGAACAAACTCTTATATGAAGGAAAGCGCTCCCGAGGACACATGAGAATTATCGTCAAGCTAGTTTTCATCATCACGTTCATATGATTCACATTCGTTACTTTGATAATTTGGTATGTGGGTGGACCGGTGCTTGGGTGCTGCCCTTACTTGGACAAGCATCCCACTTATGATTAACCTCTATTGCAAGCATCCGCAACTACAAAGGAAGTATTAAGGTAAACCTAACTATAACATGAAACATATGGATCCAAATCAGCCCCTTACGAAGCAACGCATAAACTAGGGTTTAAGCTTCTGTCACTCTAGCAACCCATCATCTACTTATTACTTCCCAATGCCTTCCTCTAGGCCCAAACAATGGTGAAGTGTCATGTAGTCGACATTCACAAGACACCACTAGAGGAAAGGCAACATACATCTCAACAAAATATCGAACGAATACCAAATTTGAAGGAAATATGCCCTAGAGGCAATAATAAAGATGTTATTTGTATTTCCTTATATCATGATAAATGTCTTTTATTCATGCTAGACTGCATTCCTGAATGGATATCTCAAGGAAGAGTTGTATATGATGCAACCAGAAGGTTTTGTCGATCCAAAAGGTGCTAACAAAGTATGCAAGCTCCAACGATCCATCTATGGACTAGTGCAAGCATCTCGGAGTTGGAATATACGCTTTGATGAGGTGATCAAAGCATATGGTTTTATACAGACTTTTGGAGAAGCCTGTATTTACAAGAAAGTGAGTGGGAGCTCTGTAGCATTTCTAATATTATATGTGGATGACATATTGTTGATTGGAAATGATATAGAATTTCTGGATAGCATAAAAGGATACTTGAATAAGAGTTTTTCAATGAAAGACCTCGGTGAAGCTGCTTATATATTAGGCATCAAGATCTATAGAGATAGATCGAGACGCTTAATTGGACTTTCACAAAGCACATACCTTGATAAGATTTTGAAGAAGTTCAAAATGGATCAGTCAAAGAAAGGGTTCTTGCCTGTATTACAAGGTATGAAGTTGAGTAAGACTCAATGCCCGACCACTGCAGAAGATAGAGAGAAAATGAAAGTCATTCCCTATGCCTCAGACATAGGATCTATCATGTATGCAATGCTGTGTACCAGACCTGATGTGTGCCTTGCTATAAGTTTAGCAGGGAGGTACCAAAGTAATCCAGGAGTGGATCACTGGACAGCGGTCAAGAACATCCTGAAGTATCTAAAAAGGACAAAGGATATGTTTCTCGTGTATGGAGGTGACAAAGAGCTCGTCGTAAACGGTTACGTCGATTCTAGCTTTGACACTGATCCGGATGACTCTAAGTCACAAACCGGATATGTATTTTTATTGAACGGTGGAGCTGTCAGTTGGTGCAGTTCCAAGCAGAGCGTCGTGGCGGGATCTACGTATGAAGCGGAATACATAGCTGCTTCGGAAGCAGAAAATGAAGGAGTCTGGATGAAGGAGTTCATATTCGATCTAGGTGTAAAACCTAGTGCATCGGGTCCAATGAAAATCTTTTGTGACAACACTGGAGCAATAGCCTTGGCAAAGGAATCCAGGTTTCACAAGAGAACAAAGCACATCAAAATACGCTTCAATTCCATCCGCAATCTAGTCAAGGAGGGAGACATAGAGATTTGCAAAATACATACGGATCTGAATGTTGCAGACCCGTTGACTAAGCCTCTTCCAAGGGCAAAACATGATCAGCACCAGGACTCCATGGGTGTGAGGATCATCACTTTGTAATCTAGATTATTGACTCTAGTTCAAGTGGGAGACTGAAGGAAATATGCCCTAGAGGCAATAATAAAGATGTTATTTGTATTTCCTTATATCATGATAAATGTCTTTTATTCATGCTAGAATTGTATTAACCGGAAACTTAGTACATGTGTGGATACATAGACAAAACTGTATGTCCCTAGTATGCCTCTACTAGACTAGCTCATTGATCAAAGATGGTTATGTTTCCTAGCCATAGACATGAGTTGTCATTTGATCAACGGGATCACATCATTAGGAGAATGATGTGATGGACAAGACCCATCCGTTAGCATAGCACTATGATCGTTTAGTTTTACTGCTATTGCTTTCTTCATGACTTATACATGTTCCTATGACTATGAGATTATGCAACTCCCGAATACCGTAGGAACACCTTGTGTGCTATCAAATGTCACAACGTAACTGGGTGATCATAAAGATGCTCTACAGGTGTCTCCGAAAGTATTCGTGGTGTTGGCATAGATCAAGATTAGGATTTGTCACTCCGAGTGTCGGAGAGGTATCTCTGGGCCCTCTCGGTAACACACATCACAATAAGCCTTGCAAGCAAAAGACTAATGAGTTAGTCACGAGATGATGTGTTGCGGAACGAGTAAAGAGACTTGCCGGTAACGAGATTGAACCAGGTATGGAGATACCGACGATCGAATCTCGGACAAATAACATACCGATGACAAAAGGAACAACGTATGTTGTTATGCGGTTCTGACCGATAAAAGATCTTCGTAGAATATGTAGGAGCCAATATGAACATCCAGGTTCCGCTATTGGTTATTGACCGGAGATGAGTCTCGGTCATGTCTACATAGTTCTCGAACCCGTAGGGTCCGCACGCTTAACGTTTGATGACGATCGGTATTATGAGTTTATGAGTTTTGATGTACCGAAGGTAGTTCGGAGTCCCGGATGAGATCACGGACATGACGAGGAGTCTCGGAATGTCCGAGACATAAAGATTGATATATTGGACGACTATATTCGGACACCGGAAGTGTTCCGGAAAAGTTTCGGATTTAACGGGATTGCCGGAGGGGGTTACCGGAACCCCCTACGAAGGGGGATGGTCCATAGTGGGCCTTATGGAATAGAGAGAGGCAGCCCATAGGGGCTGGCCGGCGCCCCACCTAGGGTTCCTAGTTGGACTAGGATTGGGGGGCGCCACCTCTCCCTCTTTTCCTTTCCCTCTCTTCCTTCTTTGGTGGTTCCTACTAGGAATAGGATTGCAATCCTATTCCTAGTAGGATTGCACCCCTAGCCGCACCATACAAGGGCCGGCCGGCCTCCCCCCTTGCTCCTTTATATACGAGGGCAGGGGGGCACCCAAAGACACACAAGTTGAATTGTTCCAGCCGTGTGTGGTGCCCCCCTCCACAGAAACACACCTCGGTCATACCGTCGCGGTGCTTAGGCGAAGCCCTGCGCCGGTGAATACATTATATCCGTCACCACGCCGTCGTGCTGATGAAACTCTCCCGTGAAGCTCAACTGGATCAAGAGCTCGTGGGAAGTCATCAAGCTGAACGTGTGCTGAACGCGGAGGTGCCGTACGTTCGGTGCTTGATCGGTTGATTCGCGAAGAAGTTCGACTACATCAACCGCGCCACTTGACGCTTCCGCTTCTGGTCTACGAGGGTACGTAGACACACTCTTCCCCCTCGTTGCTATGCATCTGGTAGATAGATCTTGCGTGATCGTAGGAAAATTTTAAAATACTATGTTCCCCAACAGTGGCATCATGAGCCAGGTCTATGCGTACATGATTTGCACGAGTAGAACACAATGAGTTGTGGGCGATACTAGTCATACTGCTTACCAGCATGTCATACTTTGCTTCGGCGGTATTTTGAGATGAAGCGGCCCGGACCGACATTACGCGTACGCTTACGCGAGACTGGTTTCACCGTTACGAGCACTCGTTGCTTAAAGGTGACTGGCGGGTATATGTCTCTCTCACTTTAGCTGAATCAAGTGTGGCTACGCCCGGTCCTTGTGAAGGTTAAAACATCACATACTTGACGAAACATCGTTGTGGTTTTGTATGCGTAGGTAAGAACGGTTCTTGCTAAGCCCGTAGCAGCCACGTAAAACTTGCAACAACAAAGTAGAGGACGTCTAACTTGTTTTTGCAGGGCATGTTGTGATGTGATATGGTCAAGACATGATGAGTTATACGGTTTTGTATGAGATGATCATGTTTTGTAAAAGTTATCGGCAACGGGCATGAGCCATATGGTTGTCGCTTTATTGTATGAAATGCAATCGCCATGTAATTGCTTTACTTTATCAGTAAGCGGTAGCGATAGTCATAGAAGCAATAGTTGGCGAGACGACAACGATACTACGATGGAGATCAAGGTGTCACGCCGGTGACGAAGGTGATCATGAAGGTGCTTTGAAGATGGAGATCAAAAGCACAAGATGATGATGGCCATATCATGTCACATATTTTGATTGCATGTGATGTTTATCTTATTATGCTTCTTATTTTGCTTAGAACGATGGTAGCATTATAAGATGATCCCTTACTAAATTTCAAGGTATAAGTGTTCTCCCTGAGTATGCACCGTTGCGAAAGTTCGTCGTGCCGAGACACCACGTGATGATCGGGTGTGATAAGCTCTACGTTCAAATACAACGGGTGTAAGCCAGTTTTGCACACACAGAATACTCGGGTTAAACTTGACGAGCCTAGCATATGCAGATATGGCCTCGGAACACTGGAGACCGAAAGGTCGAGCGTGAATCATATAGTAGATATGATCAACATAAGATGTTCACCATTGAAACTACTCCATCTCACGTGATGATCGGACATGGTTTAGTTGATTTGGATCACGTGATCATTTAGATGACCGGAGGGATGTCTATCTAAGTGGGAGTTCTTTAATTAATATGATTAAATTGAACTTTAACTTATCATGAACTTAGTCCTGATAGTTTTTTGCATATCTATGTTGTTGTAGATCAATGGCCCGTGCTACCGTTCCTTTGAATTTTAATGCATTCCTAGAGAAAGCTAAGTTGAAAGATGATGGTAGCAATTACACGGACTGGGTCCGTAACCTGAGGATTATCCTCATTGCTGCACAGAAGAATTATGTCCTTGAAGCACCGCTAGGTGACAAGCCCCCTCCCGCTAATGTAGACGCTTTGAACGTCTGGCATTCACGGTCTGATGACTACACGATAGTTCAGTGTGCCATGCTTTACGGCTTAGAACCGGGACTTCAACGATGTTTTGAACGTCATGGACCATATGAGATGTTCCAGGAGTTGAAGTTAATATTTCAAGCAAATGCCCGGATTGAGAAATATGAGATTTCCAATAAGTTCTACAGCTGCAAGATGGAGGAGAATAGTTCTATCAGTGAACACTTGCTCAGAATGTCTGGGTACTACAATCATATGACTCAACTTGGTTGCAAAGTTGACGAGGATAGTGTTATTGATAGAGTTCTTCAATCACTGCCACCAAGCTATAAAGGCTTTGTGATGAACTATAATATGCAAGGGATGCAAAAGACAATTCCCGAGCTCTTCGCCATGCTCAAGGCTGCGGAGGTAGAAATCAAGAAGGAGCATCAAGTGTTGATGGTTAACAAAACCACTAGTTTCAAGAAAAAGGGCAAGGGAAAGAAGGGGAACTTCAAGAAGAATAGCAAGACAGTTGCTACTTCCACGAAGAAACCCAAGTCTGGAGCCAAGCCTGAAACTAAGTGCGTCTACTGCAAGGGGACTGGACACTGGAAGCGGAACTGCCCCAAGTATTTGGCGGATAAGAAGGATGGCAAGGTGAACAAAGGTATATTTGATATACATGTTATTGATGTGTACCTTACTAATGCTCGTAGTAGTACCTGGGTATTTGATACCGGTTCGGTTGCTAATATTTGTAACTCAAAACAGGGACTACGGATTAAACGAAGATTGGCTAAGGACGAGGTGACGATGCGCGTGGGAAACGGTTCCAAAGTCGATGTGATCGCCGTCGGCACGCTACCTCTACATCTACCTTCGGGATTAGTTTTAGACCTAAATAATTGTTATTTGGTGCCAGCGTTGAGCATGAACATTATATCTGGATCTTGTTTGTTGCGAGACGGTTATTCATTTAAATCAGAGAATAATGGTTGTTCTATTTTTATGAATAATATCTTTTATGGTCATGCACCCTTAAAGAGTGGTCTATTCTTATTGGATCTCGATTGTAGTGATACACATATTCATAATATTGAAACCAAAAGATGCAAGGTTAATAATGATAGTGCAACTTATTTGTGGCACTGCCGTTTAGGTCATATTGGTGTAAAACGCATGAAGAAACTCCATAGTAATGGACTTTTGGAATCACTTGATTATGAATCACTTGGTGCTTGCGAACCATGCCTCATGGGCAAGATGACTAAAACTCCGTTCTCCGGAACTATGGAGCGAGCAACAGATTTGTTGGAAATCATACATACTGATGTATGTGGGCCAATGAGTGTTGAAGCTCGCGGCGGGTATCGTTATTTTCTGACCTTCACTGATGATTTAAGCAGATATGGGTATATCTACTTAATGAAGCACAAGTCTGAAACATTTGAAAAGTTCAAAGAATTTTAGAGTGAAGTAGAGAATCATCGTAACAAGAAAATAAAGTTTCTACGATCTGATCGTGGAGGAGAATATTTGAGTTACGAGTTTGGTCTTCATTTGAAACAATGTGGAATAGTTTCACAACTCACGCCACCCGGAACACCACAGCGTAATGGTGTGTCTGAACGTCGTAACCGTACTTTATTGGATATGGTACGATCTATGATGTCTCTTACCGATTTACCACTATCATTTTGGGGTTATGCTTTAGAGACAGCTGCATTCACGTTAAATAGGGCACCATCTAAATCCGTTGATACGACACCTTATGAACTATGGTTTGGCAAGAAACCAAAGTTGTCGTTTCTTAAAGTTTGGGGCTGCGATGCTTATGTGAAAAAGCTTCAACCTGATAAGCTCGAACCCAAGTCGGAGAAATGTGTCTTCATAGGATACCCAAAAGAGACTATTGGGTACACCTTCTATCACAGATCCGAAGGCAAGATATTCGTTGCTAAGAATGGATCCTTTCTAGAGAAGGAGTTTCTCTCGAAAGAAGTGAGTGGGAGGAAAGTAGAACTTGATGAGCTAATTGTACCTTCTCCCGGATAGGAAAGTAGTACATCACAGAAAATTGTTCCAGTGATTCCTACACCAATCAGTGAGGAAGTTAATGATGATAATCATGAAATTTCGGATCAAGTTTTTGCTGAACGTCGTAGATCAACCAGAGTACGTTCCACACCAGAGTGGTACGGCAACCCAGTTCTGGAAATCATGTTACTAGACCATGATGAACCTACGAACTATGAGGAAGCGATGATGAGCCCAGATTCCGCAAGATGGCTTGAGGCCATGAAATCTGAGATGGGATCCATGTATGAGAACAAAGTGTGGACTTTGGTTGACTTGCCCGATGATCGGCAGGCCATCGAAAATAAATGGATCTTCAAGAGGAAGACCGACGCAGACGGTAATGTTACTGTTTACAAAGCTCGACTTGTTGCGAAAGGGTTTCAACAAGTTCAAGGAGTTGACTACGTTGAGACTTTCTCACCAGTAGCGATGCTTAAGTCTGTCCGAATCATGTTAGCAATTGCCGCATTTTATGATTATGAAATCTGGCAAATGGATGTCAAGACTGCATTCCTGAATGGATATCTCAAGGAAGAGTTGTATATGATGCAACCAGAAGGTTTTGTCGATCCAAAAGGTGCTAACAAAGTATGCAAGCTCCAGCGATCCATCTATGGACTGGTGCAAGCATCTCGGAGTTGGAATATACGCTTTGATGAGGTGATCAAAGCATATGGTTTTATACAGACTTTTGGAGAAGCCTGTATTTACAAGAAAGTGAGTGGGAGCTCTGTAGCATTTCTAATATTATATGTGGATGACATATTGTTGATTGGAAATGATATAGAATTTCTGGATAGCATAAAAGGATTCTTGAATAAGAGTTTTTCAATGAAAGACCTCGGTGAAGCTGCTTATATATTAGGCATCAAGATCTATAGAGATAGATCAAGACGCTTAATTGGACTTTCACAAAGCACATACCTTGATAAGATTTTGAAGAAGTTCAAAATGGATCAGTCAAAGAAAGGGTTCTTGCCTGTATTACAAGGTATGAAGTTGAGTAAGACTCAATGCCCGACCACTGCAGAAGATAGAGAGAAAATGAAAGTCATTCCCTATGCCTCAGCCATAGGATCTATCATGTATGCAATGCTGTGTACCAGACCTGATGTGTGCCTTGCTATAAGTTTAGCAGGGAGGTACCAAAGTAATCCAGGAGTGGATCACTGGAAAGCGGTCAAGAACATCCTGAAGTATCTAAAAAGGACAAAGGATATGTTTCTCGTGTATGGAGGTGACAAAGAGCTCGTCGTAAACGGTTACGTCGATTCTAGCTTTGACACTGATCCGGATGACTCTAAGTCACAAACCGGATATGTATTTTTATTGAACGGTGGAGCTGTCAGTTGGTGCAGTTCCAAGCAGAGCGTCGTGGCGGGATCTACGTGTGAAGCGGAATACATAGCTGCTTCGGAAGCAGCAAATGAAGGAGTCTGGATGAAGGAGTTCATATCCGATCTAGGTGTAAAACCTAGTGCATCGGGTCCAATGAAAATCTTTTGTGACAACACTGGAGCAATAGCCTTGGCGAAGGAATCCAGGTTTCACAAGAGAACAAAGCACATCAAAAGACACTTCAATTCCATCCGCGATCTAGTCAAGGAGGGAGACATAGAGATTTGCAAAATACATACGGATCTAAATGTTGCAGACCCGTTGACTAAGCCTCTTCCAAGGGCAAAACATGATCAGCACCAGGACTCCATGGGTGTGAGGATCATCACTTTGTAATCTAGATTATTGACTCTAGTTCAAGTGGGAGACTGAAGCAAATATGCCCTAGAGGCAATAATAAAGATGTTATTTGTATTTCCTTATATCATGATAAATGTCTTTTATTCATGCTAGAATTGTATTAACCGGAAACTTAGTACATGTGTGGATACATAGACAAAACAGTATGTCCCTAGTATGCCTCTACTAGACTAGCTCATTGATCAAAGATGGTTATGTTTCCTAGCCATAGACATGAGTTGTCATTTGATCAACGGGATCACATCATTAGGAGAATGATGTGATGGACAAGACCCATCCGTTAGCATAGCACTATGATCGTTTAGTTTTACTGCTATTGCTTTCTTCATGACTTATACATGTTCCCATGACTATGAGATTATGCAACTCTCGAATACCGTAGGAACACCTTGTGTGCTATCAAACGTCACAACGTAGCTGGGTGATCATACAGATGCTCTACAGGTGTCTCCGAAAGTATTCGTGGTGTTGGCATAGATCAAGATTAGGATTTGTCACTCCGAGTGTCGGAGAGGTATCTCTGGGCCCTCTCGGTAACACACATCACAATAAGCCTTGCAAGCAAAAGACTAATGAGTTAGTCACGAGATGATGTGTTACGGAACGAGTAAAGAGACTTGCCGGTAACGAGATTGAACTAGGTATGGAGATACGGACGATCGAATCTCGGACAAGTAACATACCGATGACAAAAGGAACAACGTATGTTGTTATGCGGTTCTGACCGATAAAAGATCTTCGTAGAATATGTAGGAGCCAATATGAACATCCAGGTTCCGCTATTGGTTATTGACCGGAGATGAGTCTCGGTCATGTCTACATAGTTCTCGAACCCGTAGTGTCCGCACGCTTAACGTTTGATGACGATCGGTATTATGAGTTTTTGAGTTTTGATGTACCGAAGGTAGTTCGGAGTCCCGGATGAGATCACGGACATGACGAGGAGTCTCGGAATGTCCGAGACATAAAGAGTGATATATTGGACGACTATATTCGGACATCGGAAGTGTTCCGAAAAAGTTTCGGATTTAACGGGATTGCCGGAGGGGGTTACCGGAACCCCCTACGAAGGGGGATGGTCCATAGTGGGCCTTATGGAAAAGAGAGAGGAAGCCCATAGGGGCTGGCCGGCGCCCCACCTAGGGTTCCTAGTTGGACTAGGATTGGGGGCGCCACCTCCCCCTCTTTTCCTTTCCCTCTCTTCCTTCTTTGGTGGTTCCTACTAGGAATAGGATTGCAATCCTATTCTTAGTAGGATTGCACCCCTAGCCGCACCATACAAGGGCCGGCCGGCCTCCCCCTTGCTCCTTTATATACGGGGGCAGGGGGGCACCCAAAGACACACAAGTTGAATTGTTCCAGCCGTGTGCGGTGCCCCCTCCACAGAAACACACCTCGGTCATACCGTCGCGGTGCTTAGGCGAAGCCCTGCGCCTGTGAATACATCATATCCGTCACCACGCCGTCGTGCTGACGAAACTGTCCCGTGAAGCTCAACTGGATCAAGAGCTTGTGGGAAGTCATCAAGCTGAACGTGTGCTGAACGCGGAGGTGCCATACGTTCGGTGCTTGATCGGTTGAATCGCGAAGAAGTTCGACTACATCAACCGCGTCACTTGACGCTTCCGCTTCCGGTCTACGAGGGTACGTAGACACACTCTTCCCTCTCGTTGCTATGCATCTGGTAGATAGATCTTGCGTGATCGTAGGAAAATTTTAAAATACTACGTTCCCCAACAAAATTCACATGACTACTTATAGCAAGACTTCTCCCATGTCCTCAGGAATAAACGTAACTACTCACAAGACATATTATTGTTCATGATCAGAGGAGTATTAATATGCATAATGGATCTGAACATATGATCTTCCACCAAGTAAACCAACTAGCATCAACTACAAGGAGTAATCAACACTACTAGCAACCTACAGGTACCAATCTGAGGTTTGGGTACAAAGATTGGATACAAGAGATGAACTAGGGTTTGAGAGGAGATGGTGCTGGTGAAGATGTTGATGAAGATAACCGTCCCCAAGATGGGAGAGTTGTTGGTGATGACGGCGGTGACGATTTCCCCCTCGCGGAGGGAAGTACTAGGCGATACTGGCGGAGGGGGGGGGGAACATCCGGGAAAGCATTCCCGGTGTTAGGCATTCTCGCACAAATGGAACAGAGTGGGCCGGTTGCATGTTCGCTATGCTAGGGATGTGTAATTGATGAACGGGGTGCGTATTCGGATCCGTCTCGTCTTTCTTAGCAACTTTCATGTACAAAGTATTTTCATCCGAGTTACAGAATATTTTATATTAATTTTAAAAGTTTTTAAATCATTTTCCAAATTATTTTAATTCGAAAATTAAATGTTTAATTGCTAGATGTACCCAACACAATGTACATAAAAATGTACACTGGCTGACATGTGGGACCAGGGGGACCCAATTGAACAGTCAAAGCTTGACTAGTCAACAGAGGGTGGGCCCGTGTCATAACTGTTTTACTAACATATCAGATTAAATAGACTAATTAGGATATTATGATAATTAAGTTTAACTTATTTAATTAATCCAAATTAATTAAGTTAATTATTTATTTATTTAGTATTTATTTCCATTTTCCATTTTCGTTTAATCTAGAGGCGGGGCCCATCTGTCATTGGCACAGGAGGCCGTAGCGGGTGTGGGCTTTCGGGTGCCGGAGTGAGCGGGCGACGGGCACAGTTGGGGGTGACCGCGGGCGCTAGCGGCTGCAACTGGCAGCAGCAGCACATGCAGCAGAAGTCGGCACGGGCAGGTGCAGCCATGGCGGCGTGGGCCGTGTCGGGGAGTAGGAACAGGAGAGGGGGTGATAGAGGCAAATGTGTCCCGTCTTTCGATGAGATGGTGGCTATCGTTTTCGCTGGAGCAGACTTCGACGATCCGACTATGAACGTGCGAGGACTTCGCGCCTTAGCAATCGCTAAACCAACTCCGAGAGGTTATTGACCACGCCGGAGCATGATCAACCTGACCACGAGGGTCTATTTCCTGCAAGCAAACGAAGAACAATCAAGAAACTAAGATTGCAATCTGGATATTGCGAATATAAGAGGAAAGCTTTATTGATCAAGGTGGGGTTCTGTGACGTCTTTGTCTGGTCGTTGAACACAAACGAAGCACGCGAAGTTGCAGCTATGGCGAACTTTAATCTAAACAAAACCCAAAGTCTAAACGACGCCCTAAGGGCTGTATATATGGGGGAAGAGGTGGAGGTGAATTTCGTGGCCCTTGGAGGAGGGGTCCGAAACCAACCCTAACTCTTGTTTCCCCACACACACGGACTCTAAAAACAGCCTATACTCAAGTATTTTGAAATTTCATGGGCTTGGACCAATAATAAGGTGACGCAGCACCTATAATAGCCTCTGGACGAAATTTATGAAGTGGCATCTTGTATATTTCGTCCAAGGCTTCACGCACTCATTATGGTGGCTTGAAAGTCCTGAAATCATCACTTGTAACTCCGTTCTTGTTCCCCATGCGCATGCCACCATCTCCATGCTTGATCTTGCTCCAATGTTCATCCTTCTTGTCCAAGCTAGGCCCTTCATTTGTAAGAAAGACAAATGTATCCAATTTAGGCAGCATCATATTCTCATGAACATTAGAATCATTACCAAGAAACGAAAGTACCTGGTAATTTAATTGGCGTGCGCGAGCTCTAGTAATTGGTCCTGTATATGTGTCAGTTGGGGGTGTGGGTGTAACCTTGTTAGTGATGTCCTCATCATCCTCCCCTTCTTGAATTGAAGTAGTCCTCGATGGAAGCTCATCTTCCTCACCGAAGCAAGGCTTCAAATCTGCAATGTTAAATGTGGGACTAACCCCAAAATCTACAGGCAACTCAAGTTTATATGCATTATCATTTATTTTCTCTAACACCTTGAAAGGACCATCAACACGTGGCATTAGCTTTGACTTGCGCAAATTAGGAAACCTATCCTTACGCAAATGTAACCAAACAAGATCTCCAGGTGCAAAGACAACACGTTTTCTATCCTTATCTCCAACAAGTTTATATTTAGCATTCATGCGCTCGATATTTTCCTTAGTTAACTCGCGCATTTTTAAAATCAATTCAGCACGTTGTTTAGCATCAAAATTAACCTTCTCCGAAGATGGAAGAGGCAACAAATCAATAGGTGCACGAGGTAGGAAACCATAGACAATTTCAAAAGGGCACATCTTAGTAGTGGAATGCAACAAACGATTGTAAGCAAATTCAATATGAGGAAAGCATTCTTCCCACATTTTCTTGTTATTCTTCAAAACAGCCCTAAGCATAGTAGACAAAGTTCTATTGACTACTTCAGTTTGTCCATCAGTTTGGGGGTGACAAGTAGTACTAAAAAGCAGTTTAGTCCCCAACTTAGCCCATAAACATGTCCGAAAGTGGCTAAGAAATTTAGTATCACGATCTGAAACAATAGTATTTGGCACACCATGCAAGCGAATAATTTCATGAAAGAACAAATCAGCAACATTAGTAGCATCACCGCTTTTATGACATGGTATAAAGTGTGCCATCTTCGAGAACCTATCCACGACAACAAATATGCTATCCCTCCCGTTCTTTGTTCGAGGTAAACCCAAAACAAAGTCCATAGATATATCTTCCCAAGTAACACTAGGGACAGGCAAAGGCATATATAAACCATGAGGATTGAGTCATTACTTAGCTTTTTGACATGTAGTGCAGCGAGCAACAAAACGCTCAACATCCCGTCTCATCTTTGGCCAAAAGAAATGTGTAGCAAGTACGTCCTCCGTCTTCTTCATGCCAAAGTGTCCCATTAATCCTCCTCCATGCGCCTCCTGCAACAACAAAAGACGAACATAGCTAGCTGGAATGCATAGCTTGTTAGCACGAAACACAAATCCATCATTAACGACGAACTTGTTCCATGTTCTCCCTTCTTTACAATTCTGCAATACATATTTAAATTCAACATCATGCACATATTGATCTTTGATGATCTCCAAACCAAATATTTTAAAGTCAATTTGTGAAAGCATAGTATAACGACGAGACAATGCACCGGCAATAACATTTTCCTTTCCCTTCTTGTGTTTAATAACATAAGGGAAAGTCTCTATGAATTCAACCCATTTAGCATGTCTACGATTCAGTTTTCCTTGACTTTTAATGTGCTTCAAAGATTCATGATCAGAATGTATAACAAATTCTTTGGGCCATAAATAATGTTGACATGTTTCCAAAGTCCGAACAAGAGCATATAATTCCTTATCATAAGTAGAATAATTCAGACTAGGCCCACTCAATTTTTCAGAAAAGTATGCAACAGGTTTACCATCTTGTAATAACACACCTCCTAACCCAATTCCACTAGCATCACATTCAAGCTCAAAAGTTCAAATCAAGAAGTTGGAGTAAAGGAGCATGTGTCAACTTATCTTTCAATACCGTGAATGCTACTTCCTGTGCAGTACCCCAAACAAAAGGCACATCCTTCTTTGTAAGCTCATTGAGAGGTGCAGCAATGGTGCTGAAATCTCTCACAAAACGCCTATAGAATCGAGCGAGGCCAAGGAAACTCCTCACGTGTGTGACCGTTTTGGGCTACGGCCAACTCTCAATAGCTTCAATCTTGGCTTTATCAACTTCAATTCCCTGTGGAGTAACAACATAGCCAAGAAAAGATACTCGGTCAGTGCAAAAGGTGCACTTTCCAAGGTTAACAAACAAACGTGCATCACGTAGAGCAATGAAAACAACACGTAAATGTTCCAAATGTTCCTCCAAAGGTCTGCTATAAATCAATATATCATCAAAGTAAATTACCACAAATCGTCTAATGAAAGCACGTAAAACTTCATTCATTAATCTCATGAAAGTACTAGGTGCATTAGTTAACCCAAAAGGCATGACTAACCACTCATATAATCCAAACTTAGTTTTAAATGCCGTTTTCCATTCATCTCCCAATTTCATACGAATTTGATGGTATCCACTACGCAAATCAACTTTGGAGAATATTGTAGAGCCACACAATTCATCAAGCATATCATCTAGCCTAGGAATAGGATGACGATAACGAATAGTAATATTATTAATGCCTCTACAATCAACACACATACGCGATGTACCATCCTTTTTCGGCACTAGAATAATAGGAACATCACAAGGACTAAGAGATTCGCGTATATAACCTTTGTCGAGTAGCTCTTGCACTTGACGCATAATCTCCTTCGTCTCTTCTGGATTGGTACGGTATGGTGCGCGGATGGGTAGCGATGCACCGGGAATTAAGTCAATATGATGCTCAATCCCTCGAATAGGTCGTAATCCCAGTGGCACGTCTTGTGGAAAGACGTCGACGAACTCCTGCAAAATGTTAGTGATAGCAGGAGGCAAAGAGGAAGGCACGTCCTCGAATGAAAATAATGCCTCTTTGCACACAAAATCATAGCAAACAAATTTGCTTAAATCTAGATCATCAATATCAGATTTGGTGGAAAGTAAACATCCACTCTTCAATTTAATTTCAGATGCAACATGAGATGATGGTGTGTTATTAGGCTTCATTTGTTGCTCAAATTCTTTTGCCACAATATGATTTTCACTATTATTTTGCTCCTGTTTTGCTTTATTAGCTCTATTAATATCATCTTTCAAAATGGAATCAGGAGACATAGGAAGCACAGTAATACGTTTATCCTTATGAACAAGAGTATACAGATTGTTTCTACCATGGTGTACATAATTTTTATCAAATTGCCATGGTCTACCAAGTAATAAGGAACATGCTTGCATGGGTACCACATCATAATCAACATAATCAGCATATGTGGAGATACTAAAATGCACACGAATGGTACGTGTTACCTTAACCTTGCCGCTGTTGTTGAACCATTAGATGTAGTAAGGATGTGGATGTCGTGTTGTGGTGAGAGATAGCTTCTCCACCATCTCCATGCTAGCCAAGTTGTTGCAGCTCCCTCCATCTATGATGACGCGAACAGAACATTCCTTCACAACTCCCTTTGTATGGAACAAATTATGCCTCTGATTTTGCTCCGCTTGTGTGACCTGCACACTCAAAACACGTTGAGCAACTAAACATTCATACCTGTCAGCGTCTTCAGGAGCCATGTATTGCGTCTCATTTTCAGAATCATCTCCACCGTGTTCTTCACGTGTAATAAGAGCCAAAATCTCCTCATCATAGTCACTAGCGGACTCACACCATCCTCAGTAGCAATCATGACACACTGCGATGGGCATTTGCTCGCGTAGTGACCACGACCAGTGCAACGACGACATATAACATCATGTGTTGGCCCATTGGATGCCATGGATAAAGAAGAGCTCTGCGCATGACCGAAAGGTGTACTCCTGGTTGATGGTGGTGGTGCCTGTTTGCTTTTATCATGGCTAGAAGTGACGGATGAAGTAGGCGGTGGTGCAGCCGGACGTGTCGAAGTAGATGATGCACGCGGTGTCCATGATGAAGGTCGATCTGCAGAAAAATTAGTTCGTGCCAAGGCCTGTCGATCCTGCACTTCATGTTCAGCTTTGGAAGCAAGATGGAATAAACGAGTGATATTATTATACTCCTTATACTCTAGAATTGTCTGAATCTCTCTATTTAAACCACCCATAAAACGTGCAAGCATAGCCTCATTGTCCCCAACAATACCACATCTAATCAGGCCAGTTTGTAATTCCTGATAATATTCCTCTACATAATTTTTTCCTTGTCTTAAGCGCTGCAATTTTTGAGGTAATTCGCGTTGATAATATGGTGGAACCCAACGAGTACGCATTGAAGTTTTTAAAGCAGCCCTAGTAGTTGGAATATTATCCGGATATAATCTACAATATTCAGACCACCACACACAAGCAAAACTAGTGAAAGCACAAAGAGCAGCAGCAACACGTCTCTCCTCGGGATATTTTAAACATGTAAAACATTGTTCAGTTTCTAACTCCCAAGTAAGATATATATCAGGAACATATCTACCCTCAAATGGTGGAATATTCAATTTTAGTTTAGGGAGATGGTCATGATCGCGTACCTGAGGGTATGGTGCAGCCCTACCATTACGATTATTTGCACGTGGACGACCTGGTAGTTGTGGTGCTGGTTGTTGCATGTAAATCTGATTTTGATCAACCTCATCTCGTAATCCCCCGCGTAATCGTCCTCCTCCTCAGCAGCTGCAGGAGCCACAGAAGTATCAACAGTAGCACCAACAGCTTGGCCAGGCTGAAGAGCGACACGGCTCGCTTTGCAAAGGGCGGTTTCGCGACGTGAAGGTAGTTGTTGTTGTTGTTGCAATGGTGCAGCCGGTGGAGGTAGATGCGCAAGCACTTCAGCGAATTTGGCATCCAACTTGGTGTGAATTGACTTCTCAATGCCATCCATCCTCGCTAGTGCGTTGTCAAAACTGGTCATCACATCTTCTACCTGTTGACCCATCATTTGCTGAAATTTATCATGCAACTCCTTGTTCGTCATGTTCTCCCAGTCAGTCTCGTCGACTTGTGATCCTGGCATGGTTAGCAGCAATAGAAACACACAAAAATATGATCCTACAGACTACTAGAAAATGGTGGTGGTCGGGCGTCAGAAATCCGTCAAGAAAATCTCAAATTCTTACCAGTTCTTACCCAGCAGCAGGTGGTGATCGGCAACCGTGGTAGTCAAAACTCTCAAAGGTTGGATAAAGTGATTACTAGGGAGAGTCAAACACACGACGTAGATGTATGTGGAGCTGGGAAGGCTTATAAGATGGTAGGAAAAAGGGTCAGTAATAATCAATTCAGAGATGCAAAGTTGAATAAACGCTCAATGACGGTACTGTGCTGGTCCTAGGCTAGACCATACTAGAGACGCGAGCCTAGAACATTAACAAAAAACACGGCGCTGCACGTAAATAAGGGGAAAGCACACTCTGAATTATTATTTCCGCCTCTTTTTTTCCGCTTTTTTTTTCGCTCCTCCTCTTTTTTTTTCTTCTGAAAATCACTATAATGGCGAGTGTCTCAAAACACTTCCCAAGTCAAACTAAGATTATAGGCACGAAATTTTTTTTGATAATTGTTTTTTTGGAATCAGTGCAGCGATGACGAAAGAGTGCGGTAAAAAAACAGTATGGTGGCACGTGTCTCAAAAGACTCAGAAAAGCCCAAAAATAGGATAGGGAAAAAATATTTTCACGTGTCAAAATTTTGGCCTAAAAACTGCCTGGGGGTCTCCAGACTCTTTTTTTTCTTCCGAGACCTACGCACGCAAGGAAACACGAATCCGAAACCTAGATGGATCTCGAGAACAAATCTAATATGAAAAGAACTCGGATTGGTGGTGGATGTATGGTGGTAGGATATGTCAGCGGTTGTAGGTTATGGCAGCGGTGGTGGTATGGGGCAGTAGCGATGAATATGGTGCAGCGGCGGCGTGACAAACTGTGAACAGAACTCGAAACTCTAAAGAACTAGACGCTAAGACCAGCAACTCGACACGATGATGCAACCGCAAATTCAACTAAGCAAACACGGAAAGATTATGCAATGGCTCAGACTAGTTCGGATATGATGAACTAACCCTAATTTTTTTTGGCTTTTTCGTGGACTGTAGGTATGAAGAACAGACTCGATCTAATCTATGAAAAACTATAAAATCTCACCGAGCAACCTC
Organism: Secale cereale; assembly: GCA_902687465.1. NCBI lineage: Eukaryota > Viridiplantae > Streptophyta > Magnoliopsida > Poales > Poaceae > Secale > Secale cereale. Next base: position 460,170,728 of record LR738713.1, on the reverse strand, counting down.
GAAATCTGATACCACTTGATAGAGGCAAAGGTGTCCCGTCTTTCGATGAGATGGTGGCTATCGTTTTCGGTGGAGCAGACTTTGACGATCCGACTACGAACGTGCGAGGACGTTGCGCCTTAGCAATCGCTAAACCAACTCCGAGAGGTTATTGACCACGCCGGAGCACGATCAACCTGACCACGAGGGTCTATTTCCTGCAAGCAAACGAAGAACAAGCAAGAAACTAAGATTGCAATCTGGATATTGCGAATATAAGAGGAAATCTTTATTGATCAAGGTGGGGTTCTGTGACGTCTTTGTCTGGTCGTTGAACACAAACGAAGTACGCGAAGTTGCAACTATGGCGAACTTTAATCTAAACAAAATCCAAAGTCTAAACGACGCCCTAAGGGCTGTATATATGGGGGAAGAGGGGGGGGGGGGGGGATTTCGTGGCCCTTGGAGGAGGGGTCCGAAACCAACCCTAACTCTTGTTTCCCCACACATACGGACTCTAAAAACAGCCTATACTAAAGTATTTCGAAATTACATGGGCTTGGCCCAATAATAAGGTGACGCAACACCTATAATAGCCTCTGGACGAAATTTATGAAGTGGCATCTTGTATATTTCGTCCAAGGCTTCACGCACTCATTATGGTGGCTTCAAAGTCCTGAAATCATCACTTGTAACTCCGTTCTTGTTCTCCCTGCGCATGCCACCATCTCCATGCTTGATCTTGCTCCAATGTTCATCCTTCTTGTCCAAGCTAGGCCCTTCATTTGTAAGAAAGACAAATGTATCCAATTTAGGCAGCATCATATTCTCATGAACATTAGAATCATTACCAAGAAACGAAAGTACATGGTAATTTAATTGGCGTGCGCGAGCTCTAGTAATTGGTCCTGTATATGTGTCAGTTGGGGGTGTGGGTGTAACCTTGTTAGTGATGTCCTCATCAGGGGGCGCAGCAGCGTAGCCGCGCTCAGGGAGGCAACAGGCGTTCGGAATTTGGCGCAGCTAATGTGCGGGCTGAGCACGCGGTGCGGGCAGCATGTGCATGGGCTCGAGGTAGGACACGGGGTGGCCATGGCAAAGCAGATCAACCGCAAGGCCATGCGGAAGATTGAGACGGCGCGAAGAGCTCGCGGCGTGGGGCGGTGACCACACCCACTAGCGGGCGCAATATGAGGCCTATGGCGGCGCGGGCATGCTGGCGGACAAAGGGGATAGGGGAAGAGGACGGGTCCTCACATGCGTTGTAGAAGAACGGAGGGGGGGGGGCAGCGAGGCCTGGTGAGGCCATCGGGGAGGAGGACGACGAGGCTTTCGGCGAGTCGCGGGGCGGTCTGGCGAGGCGGCACCAGCGACGGGATCGGAGTGGGCGGCGGCGACGAGCAGCGTCAGCGGGGTCGATCTGAAGGAAATATGCCCTAGAGGCAATAATAAAGATGTTATTTGTATTTCCTTATATCATGATAAATGTCTTTTATTCATGCTAGAATTGTATTAACCGGAAACTTAGTACATGTGTGGATACATAGACAAAACAATATGTCCCTAGTATGCCTCTACTAGACTAGCTCATTGATCAAAGATGGTTATGTTTCCTAGCCATAGACATGAGTTGTCATTTGATCAACGGGATCACATCATTAGGAGAATGATGTGATGGACAAGACCCATCCGTTAGCATAGCACTATGATCGTTTAGTTTTACTGCTATTGCTTTCTTCATGACTTATACATGTTCCTATGACTATGAGATTATGCAACTCCCGAATACCGTAGGAACACCTTGTGTGCTATCAAACGTCACAACGTAACTGGGTGATCATAAAGATGCTCTATAGGTGTCTCCGAAAGTATTCGTGGTGCTGGCATAGATCAAGATTAGGATTTGTCACTCCGAGTGTCGGAGAGGTATCTCTGGGCCCTCTCGGTAACACACATCACAATAAGCCTTGCAAGCAAAAAGACTAATGAGTTAGTCACAAGATGATGTGTTACGGAACGAGTAAAGAGACTTGCCGGTGATGAGATTGAACTAGGTATAGAGATACCGACGATCGAATCTCGGGCAAGTAACATACCGATGACAAAAGGAACAACGTATGTTGTTATGCGGTTTTGACCGATAAAAGATCTTCGTAGAATATGTAGGAGCCAATATGAACATCCAGGTTCCGCTATTGGTTATTGACCGGAGATGAGTCTCGGTCATGTCTACATAGTTCTCGAACCCGTAGGGTCCGCACGCTTAACGTTTGATGACGATCGGTATTATGAGTTTATGGGTTTTGATGTACCGAAGGTAGTTCGGAGTCCCGGATGAGATCACGGACCTGACGAGGAGTCTCGGAATGTCCGAGACATAAAGATTGATATATTGGACGACTATATTCGGACACCGGAAGTGTTCCGGAAAAGTTTCGGATTTAACTGGATTGCCGGAGGGGGTTACCGGAACCCCCTACGAGGGGGGATGGTCCATAGTGGGTCTTGAGGAAAGGAGAGAGGCAGCCCATAGAGGCTGGCCGGCGCCCCACCTAGGGATCCTAGTTGGACTAGGATTGGGGGGCGCCACCTCTCCCTCTTTTCCTTTCCCTCTCTTCCTTCTTGATGGACTCCTACTAGGAATAGGATTGCAATCCTATTCCTAGTAGGATTGCCCTAGCCGCACCATAGGAGGCCAGCCGGCCCTCTCCTCTTGCTGCTTTATATACGGGGGCTGGGGGGCACCCAAAGACACACAGTCCTTAGGCGAAGCCCTGCGCCGGTAGATACATCATATCCGTCACCACGCCGTCGTGCTGACGAAACTCTCCCGTGAAGCTCAGTTGGATCAAGAGCTCGTGGGACGTTATCAAGCTGAACGTGTGCTGAACGCGAAGGTGCCGTACGTTTGGTGCTTGATCGGTTGGATCGCGAAGAAGTTCGACTACATCAACCGCGTCACTTGACGCTTCCGCTTCCGGTCTACGAGGGTACGTAGACACACTCTTCCCTCTCGTTGCTATGCATCTGGTAGATAGATCTTGCGTGGTCGTAGGAAAATTTTAAAATACTACGTTCCCCAACAGTGGCATCATGAGCCAGGTCTATGCATAGATGATATGCATGAGTAGAACACAATGAGTTGTGGGCGATACTAGTCATACTGCTTACCAGCATGTCATATTTTGCTTCAGCGGTATTGTGAGATGAAGCGGCCCGGACCGACATTACGCGTACGCTTACGCTAGACTGGTTTCACCGTTACGAGCACTCGTTGCTTAAAGGTGACTGGCGGGTGTCTGTCTCTCTCACTTTAGCTGAATCAAGTGTGGCTACGCCCGGTCCTTGTGAAGGTTAAAACAGCACATACTTGACGAAACATCGTTGTGGTTTTGTATGCGTAGGTAAGAACGATTCTTGCTAAGCCCGTAGCAGCCACGTAAAACTTGCAACAACAAAGTAGAGGACGTCTAACTTGTTTTTGCAGGGCATGTTGTGATGTGATATGGTCAAGACATGATGAGTTATACGGTTTTGTATGAGATGATCATGTTTTGTAATGTTATTGGCAACTGGCAGGAGCCATATGGTTGTCGATTTATTGTATGAAATGCAATCGCCATGTAATTGCTTTACTTTATCACTAAGCGGTAGCGATAGTCGTAGAAGCAATAGTTGGCGAGACGACAACGATGCTACGATGGAGATCAAGGTGTCGCGCCGGTGACGAAGGTGATCATGACGGTGCTTTGGAGATGGAGATCAAAAGAACAAGATGATGATGGCCATATCATGTCACATATTTTGATTGCATGTGATGTTTATCTTATTATGCTTCTTATTTTGCTTAGAACGACGGTAGCATTATAAGATGACCCCTCACTAAATTTCAAGGTATAAGTGTTCTCCCTAAGTATGCACCATTGCGAAAGTTCGTCGTGCCGAGACACCACGTGATGATCGGGTGTGATAAGCTCTACGTTCAAATACAATGGGTGTAAGCCAGTTTTGCACACGCAGAATACTCGGGTTAAACTTGACGAGCCTAGCATATGCAGATATGGCCTCGGAACACTGGAGACCGAAAGGTCGAGCGTGAATCATATAGTAGATATGATCAACATAAGATGTTCACCATTGAAACTACTCCATCTCACGTGATGATCGGACATGGTTTAGTTGATTTGGATCACGTGATCATTTAGATGACCGGAGGGATGTCTATCTAAGTGGGAGTTCTTTAATTAATATGTTTAAATTGAACTTTAATTTATCATGAACTTAGTCCTCGTAGTATTAGCATATCTATGTTGTAGATCAATAGGTCACGATGTTGCTCCCCGTTTATTTTTTATATGTTCCTAGAGAAAACTAAGTTGAAAGATGTTAGTAGCAATGATGCGGAATTGTTCCGTGATCTGAGGATTATCCTCATTGCTGCACAGAGAATTATGTCCTTGATGCACCGCTAGGTGACAGACCTATTGCAGGAGCAGATGTAGACGTTATGAACGTTTTGACAAAAGCTCGGTATGATGACTACTTGATAGTTTAAGTGCACCATGCTTTACGGCTTCGAACCGGGACTTCAAAAACGTTTTGAACGCCACAGAACATATAAGATGTTCCAAGAGTTGAAATTAGTATTTCATACTCATGCCCGTGTCGAGAGGTATAAGACTTCTGACAGTACTTTGCCTACAAGATGGAGGAGAATAGCTCAACCAGTGAGCATGTGCTCAGATTGTCTGGGTACTACAATTACTTGAATCAAGTGGGAGTTAATCTTCCAGATAAGATAGTGATTGACAAATTTCTCTAGTCACTATCACCAAGTTAGTAGAACTTCGTGATGAACTATAATTTGCAAGGGATGACGAAAGTAATTCCGAGCTCTTCGTGATGCTAAAATCGGCGAAGGTAGAAATCAAGAAAGAGCATCAAGTGTTGATGGTTAACAAGACCACTTGTTTCAAGTAAAGGGCAAAGGGATAGAAGGGGATCTTCAAGAAGAATGACAAGCAAGTTGTCACTCCCATGAAGAAACCCAAAGCTAAACTCAAGCCTGAAACTGAGTGCTTCTACTGCAAGGGGACTGGACACTGGAAGCGGAGCTGCCCCAAGTATTTGGCGGATAAGAAGGATGGCAAGGTGAACAAAGGTATATGTGATATACATGTTATTGATGTGTACCTTACTAATGCTCGTAGTAGTACCTGGGTATTTGATACCGGTTCGGTTGCTAATATTTGTAACTCGAAACAGGGACTACGGATTAAATGAAGATTGGCTAAGGACGAGGTGACAATGCGTGTGGGAAATGGTTCCAAAGTCGATGTGATCGCCGTCGGCACGCTACCTCTACATCTACCTTCGGGATTAGTTTTAGACCTAAATAATTGTTATTTGGTGCCAGCGTTGAGCATGAACATTATATATGGATCTTGTTTGTTGCGAGACGGTTATTCATTTAAATCAGAGAATAATGGTTGTTCTATTTTTATGAATAATATCTTTTATGGTCATGCACCCTTGAAGAGTGGTCTATTCTTATTGGATCTCGATTGTAGTGATACACATATTCATAATATTGAAACCAAAAGATGCAAGGTTAATAATGATAGTGCAACTTATTTGTGGCACTGCCGTTTAGGTCATATTGGTGTAAAACGCATGAAGAAACTCCATAGTGATGGACTTTTGGAATCACTTGATTATGAATCACTTGGTGCTTGCGAACCATGCCTCATGGGCAAGATGACTAAAACTCCGTTCTCCGGAACTATGGAGCGAGCAACAAATTTGTTGGAAATCATACATACTGATGTATGTGGGCCAATGAGTGTTGAAGTTCGCGGCGGGTATCGTTATTTTCTGACCTTCACTGATGATTTGAGCAGATATGGGTATATCTACTTAATGAAGCACAAGTCTGAGACATTTGAAAAGTTCAAAGAATTTCAGAGTGAAGTAGAGAATCATCGTAACAAGAAAATAAAATTTCTATGATCTGATCGTGGAGGAGAATATTTGAGTTACGAGTTTGGTCTTCATTTGAAACAATGTGGAACAGTTTCACAACTCACGCCACCCGGAACACCACAGCGTAATGGTGTGTCCGAACGTCGTTACCGTACTTTATTGGATATGGTCCGATCTATGATGTCTCTTACCGATTTACCACTATCGTTTTGGGGTTATGCTTTAGAGACAACTGCATTCACGTTAAATAGGGCACCATCTAAATCCGTTGATACGACACCTTATGAACTATGGTTTGGCAAGAAACCAAAGTTGTCGTTTTTTAAAGTTTGGGGCTGCGATGCTTATGTGAAAAAGCTTCAACCTGGTAAGCTCGAACCCAAGTCGGAGAAATGTGTCTTCATAGGATACCCAAAAGAGACTGTTGGGTACACCTTCTATCACAGATCCGAAGGCAAGATATTCGTTGCTAAGAATGGAACCTTTCTAGAGAAGGAGTTTCTCTCGAAAGAAGTGAGTGGGAGGAAAGTAGAACTTGATGAGGTAATTGTACTTTCTCCTGAATTGGAAAGTAGCACATCACAGAAAATTGTTCCAGTGATTCCTACACCAATCAGTGAGGAAGTTAATGATGATGATCATGAAACTTCAGATCAAGTTTCTCCTGAACGTCGTAGATCAACCAGAGTACGTTCCGCACCAGAGTGGTACGGCAACCCAGTTCTGGAAATCATGTTACTAGACCATGATGAACCTACGAACTATGAAGAAGCGATGATGAGCCCAGATTCCGCAAAATGGCTTGAGGCCATGAAATCTGAGATGGGATCCATGTATGAGAACAAAGTATGGACTTTGGTTGACTTGCCCGATGATCGGCAGGCCATCGAAAATAAATGGATCTTCAAGAGGAAGACCGACGCAGACGGTAATGTTACTGTTTACAAAGCTCGACTTGTTGCGAAAGGGTTTCGACAAGTTCAAGGAGTTGACTACGATGAGACTTTCTCACCTGTAGCGATGCATAAGTCTGTCCGAATCATGTTAGCAATTGCCGCATTTTATAATTATGAGATCTGGCAAATGGATGTCAAAACTGCATTCCTGAATGGATATCTCAAAGAAGAGTTGTATATGATGCAACCAGAAGGTTTTGTCGATCCGAAAGGTGCTAACAAAGTGTGCAAGCTCCAGCGATCCATCTATGGACTGGTGCAAGCATCTCGGAGTTGGAATATACGCTTTGATGAGGTGATCAAAGCATATGGTTTTATACAGACTTTTGGAGAAGCCTGTATTTACAAGAAAGTGAGTGGGAGCTCTGTGGCATTTCTAATATTATATGTGGATGACATATTATTGATTGGAAATGATATAGAATTTCTGGATATCATAAAAGGATACTTGAATAAGAGTTTTTCAATGAAAGACCTCGGTGAAGCTGCTTATATATTAGGCATCAAGATCTATAGAGATAGATCAAGACGCTTAATTCGACTTTAATAAAGCACATACCTTGATAAGATTTTGAAGAATTTCAAAACGGATCAGTCAAAGAAAGGGTTCTCGCCTGTATTACAAGGTATGAAGTTGAGTAAGACTCAATGCCCGACCACTGCAGAAGATAGAGAGAAAATGAAAGTCATTCCCTATGCCTCAGCCATAGGATCTATCATGTATGCAATGCTGTGTACCAGACCTGATGTGTGCCTTGCTATAAGTTTAGCGGGGAGGTACCAAAGTAATCCAGGAGTGGATCACTGGACAGCGGTCAAGAACATCCTGAAATACCTGAAAAGGACTAAGGATATGTTTCTCGTGTATGGAGGTGACAAAGAGCTCGTCGTAAACGGTTACGTCGATTCTAGCTTTGACACTGATCCGGATGACTCTAAGTCACAAACCGGATATGTATTTTTATTGAACGGTGGAGCTGCCAGTTGGTGCAGTTCCAAGCAGAGCGTCGTGGCGGGATCTACGTGTGAAGCGGAATACATAGCTGCTTCGGAAGCAGCAAATGAAGGAGTCTGGATGAAGGAGTTCATATCCGATCTAGGTGTTATACCTAGTGCATCGGGTCCAATGAAAATCTTTTGTGACAACACTGGAGCAATAGCCTTGGCGAAGGAATCCAGGTTTCACAAGAGAACAAAACACGTCAAGAGACGCTTCAATTCCATCCGCGATCTAGTCAAGGAGGGAGACATAGAGATTTGCAAAATACATACGGATCTGAATGTTGCAGACCCGTTGACTAAACCTCTTCCACGGGCAAAACATGATCAGCACCAGGACTCCATGGGTGTGAGGATCATCACTTTGTAATCTAGATTATTGACTCTAGTTCAAGTGGGAGACTGAAGGAAATATGCCCTAGAGGCAATAATAAAGATGTTATTTGTATTTCCTTATATCATGATAAATGTCTTTTATTCATGCTAGAATTGTATTAACCGGAAACTTAGTACATGTGTGGATACATAGACAAAACAGTATGTCCCTAGTATGCCTCTACTAGACTAGCTCATTGATCAAAGATGGTTATGTTTCCTAGCCATAGACATGAGTTGTCGTTTGATCAACGGGATCACATCATTAGGAGAATGATGTGATGGACAAGACCCATCCGTTAGCATAGCACTATGATCGTTTAGTTTTACTGCTATTGCTTTCTTCATGACTTATACATGTTCCTATGACTATGAGATTATGCAACTCCCGAATACCGTAGGAACACCTTGTGTGCTATCAAACGTCACAACGTAACTGGGTGATCATAAAGATGCTCTACAGGTGTCTCCGAAAGTATTCGTGGTGCTGGCATAGATCAAGATTAGGATTTGTCACTCCGAGTGTCGGAGAGGTATCTCTGGGCCCTCTCGGTAACACACATCACAATAAGCCTTGCAAGCAAAAAGACTAATGAGTTAGTCACGAGATGATGTGTTACGGAACGAGTAAAGAGACTTGCCGGTGACGAGATTGAACTAGGTATAGAGATACCGACGATCGAATCTCGGGCAAGTAACATACCGATGACAAAAGGAACAACGTATGTTGTTATGCGGTTTTGACCGATAAAAGATCTTCATAGAATATGTAGGAGCCAATATGAACATCCAGGTTCTGCTATTGGTTATTGACCGGAGATGAGTCTCGGTCATGTCTACATAGTTCTCGAACCCGTAGGGTCCGCACGCTTAACGTTTGATGACGATCGGTATTATGAGTTTATGAGTTTTGATGTACCGAAGGTAGTTCGGAGTCCCGGATGAGATCACGGACATGACGAGGAGTCTCGGAATGTCCGAGACATAAAGATTGATATATTGGACGACTATATTCGGACACCGGAAGTGTTCCGGAAAAGTTTCGGATTTAACTGGATTGCCGGAGGGGGTTACCGGAACCCCCTACGAGGGGGGATGGTCCATAGTGGGCCTTGAGGAAAGGAGAGAGGCATCCCATAGAGGCTGGCCGGCACCTCACCTAGGGATCCTAGTTGGACTAGGATTGGGGGGCCCCACCTCTCCCTCTTTTCCTTTCCCTCTCTTCCTTCTTGATGGACTCCTACTAGGAATAGGATTGCAATCCTATTCCTAGTAGGATTGCCCTAGCCGCACTATAGGAGGCCAGCCGGCCCTCCCCTCTTGCTCCTTTATATACGGGGGTAGGGGGGCACCCAAAGACACACAAGTTGAATTGTTCTAGCCGTGTGCGGTGCCCCCCTCCATAGAAACACACCTCGGTCATACCGTCACAGTGCTTAGGCGAAGCCCTGCGCCGGTAGATACATCAAATCCGTCACCACGCCGTCGTGCTGACGAAACTCTCCCGTGAAGCTCAGCTGGATCAAGAGCTCGTGGGACGTCATCAAGCTGAACGTGTGCTGAACGCGGAGGTGCCGTACGTTCGGTGCTTGATCGGTTGGATCGCGAAGAAGTTCGACTACATCAACCGCGTCACTTGACGCTTCCGCTTCCGGTCTACGAGGGTACATAGACACACTCTTCCCTCTTGTTGCTATGCATCTGGTAGATAGATCTTGCGTGATCGTAGGAAAATTTTAAAATACTACGTTCCCCAACACGACCCCCCCACCGATCCAATCGGGGGGCAGAGGAGGGTAGAGGTGGACCGAGGGAGTGGAGGGAAGTGGGGCGACTGGTTGGGCTAGGGTTTCAGTCGGGGTGGGGTTAAGGCGAGTGAGTGGTTGGCTGGCCAGGTTAGTGGGCTCGCTCGCTAGGCCGTCTGGCCTAGTTGGCTAGGGGAAGGGGTCCTTCTCTATTTTTATTTTTATTTTTGTTTTGTATTTTGCTTTTACTGTTTTGTTTTATTCTTGTTTTACAAAACATAAATGTTGTACCTAAATTTGTATCACTAATTATACCTGTGCTACAAAAGTTTAAACCCCTAAATAAAATAGTTTAACATTATGTAAATAATAAAAGGCATTTATTAAATTGGTTATGTTGTTGTTTTATTCCAATTTGAGTATTTAAACATTTTATATAAGTGTGGTTTCTACACCAATATTTAGTATGGATTATTTGCCAGATTCCGAACATTTTAGTTTTAATGTTTGAAAACTTTTATTGTTTGACTTGATTTTGAATTTGAATTTGTATCGGTTTCAAATTAATGTGAGTTTATCAACAGTAACCGAGGTGGCGTGGCATCATCAGCATAGGTTCACTGTAGTTTAATTATCCGGGCATTACGATTCTCCTCCACTACAAGAAATCTCGTCCCAAGATTTAAGAGGTGGAGTAAGGGGGAAAGGTCTGGTTACAAAATTCTAACGAATCTTCTTGTTCTTGGTTGCTCTTCTCGAAGAGGTCGATCCATTACATTGATGTATTCATTCCTCTATTTCAGGCCAACATGATGAAGTCATCATCCTTTCTTCGGGGGTTCCATCGTACTTACAAAAGAGTAAGGGGGTATTCCCAGAGAACAGACCTCTGCAAGGTTTACTATCTGGTAGATAACATCAGGGAAGGTGGCGGGAAGTAACCCTCAAATTGGAACTTAAGAGAATATTGAGAGCAAAGTAAGGATATGGCATGAGAAGTTTCGACTTTCGAGTTGGCAAGCAATCGTTCGATGCCTGAAATGGGGAGTGAAAGGGGTTCAGAGCAACAAAAATAGGTATTGCATCTGATACCAGAATAGATCACTTGGAAAGTGGCCCATGAATTTCATACAAAGCCAAACGTGAGGGTAAACTTTGGAAACAGGGGTGTACAAGAGAGTCTGGTTTTGATCATGTGGAACTGTGGGTTATGGGCCAATCATGTGGGTTCAAAGTAGAAGGGCGGTGACATCTTGCATGGTTATGATAGCAGGGTATGTCAAAGGATAGTCTGTTGGTTATGTTGGCAACATCATTGGTACCAAGGGCGAGGGACGAAGAGAACAATTTTCCTGCTCGTTGAAACAAGGCAGACCAATAAGCAAAGTCCTCGTCTATCGGTGGCTACCGAAATGTCATCAACGATAGAAACATGGGCTTACTGACAGAGTTATACACCGAGGTGTTTACATAAGTAGAAAATTATTCATGCTTAGATATCATATAACTCATAAGGGAGGTTTAAGCGAACCAACGAAAAATAAAAATATTGTTTATCAGATTAAACAGAACAATGGAAGGGAAAATGTGTTCAAACACATTTTTCGGGTGTATATCCTTCCCAAGGACAGTAGGGTATGATATCCATGACATGATAGAAAGTAGAAAACCATTTAGGTAAGGGGAGATGAACTCATACAACGGTGTTTGGATAATTGATAATGAAAATTTAGCATTGTGCTTCAAATGCTCTTATTGGGAATCGGAGTACCACATACATGCTTCGAGATAGCATTGACATGGTCAAGAAGTAAAGGTCAGACTTAGGGTACAGAAAGGATCCATTGTGAACAACTTATAGAATAAGTCTTACCATTTCCTCGTGGAGAAATGGCTAACCTTGCACAAAAAGGATACTATAACAATAGGTGCTCCGGCCAGGTGTGTGAGGCATGACATCACCTTACCGGGTTATATAAAGGCCAATGTTATAACTCTTGGAATATGTTCCAACCATCATATCTGACCCAGATTCAGATCTGATTGGTGTCAGGTTACCGCAGACTCAAGATGCCTGAGAAGAAAAGGTGTAACACAAATTGATGAGATGACATTGTAAGATTCTTGGGAAATGAACTATGGAAGCAAGTTTAGTTCATCATTGAACCAAGCAGAGGATGAGAAGGTGGCTTGCTGGACTCAGCGACAATTCATCGAGATTTCTGACAAGATGGATTTCCATAATTGTGTTAATAAGGAGATAACATTGGACGTACCGAAGTAAATAACGAAGTATGTTCAAGGATAACATCCACGAGTAAACATGGATAGAAAGGTGCACGTGGAGGGATGGAGTAATTAGCACAATCAATGTTAGAATGGTGACCCATTAACTCCAAGCAATAGAGTTGGTAGAAGTTTTGGAATTACACATCACATTCCATTTTTGTTGGAAGCAACAAGTTGACCAAGAAAAGAATGGTGATGGTGTTAAGTATCACTTGTATCAAGAATTCTTAAGAGGTGGAGCAATTGTGACAACATCCTTGACATGAAAGATGGTAATACTTCAAGGCAACACATAATATAAGCATGGATAACAAGTTGCATCCATAACATGAACAAGATTGTGACGAACGGAAGGTAAGGATGTCGTTGGTAACTCAAATTACCAAGTGACGAGGATGGCACTTATCATCATGAATTCGATTGATATTCTGGAACGAGTCAAAATGTTGATGATGATCACGACAAATTTTGTCGAGAGGCTCCACGAAGAAACAATCGAACAACGACTACATAAAGCAAAAGGAATGGTGAAGCAAAAGACTAGTAGACCAATGGATACGTCACAAACTCGGAATCAAGCTTTTTGTTCAAGGCAATATGATATGACGAGGAAGATCGACGTAGGCTTAGCTCATTGTTGAAAATGGTGCTCCGATACGGACCAGTTAGCATAGTTAAAATTTATCACGATAATGGTGTAGCCGAACCGGCTAGTAATGACATGATGGGGCATTAAACTTCCCAAAAACAAAGTATTAGAAGTACTGAATTGATGTGCGGATATGATTCACTACTCGGCGTTCTCGGTTGGCAACAACACAGAACCCGTAGAGTGACTAGGACAAGGAAAGGTACTACTTCATCATAAATTCAAGATGTAGTGTCATGGAATGATATCCTCTAGATACCAGGGGGTAATACTCGAAGGAAAAATCAAAACAGAGGTTGGGCAGGCGTATTGATTTGCAGAAGGCAAGTACTTTAACTTGCGTGAGAAATAGAATCAAAGGAGAACGATCATGGTTGGAACCACGATTGCAAAAGACGATCCCAAATATAAGATGAACTTATACCAAGGGAATAATTAATTTAAGAGAAGCTTCCATGATAAGATCTACATCATGTCCATGGGCATGAACACAAAGATTCAAGGTTGACTCCCACTTCTTCAATGCCTAACCTTTCAATCGCTCCTCGTCTTTGAAGATGTTGTAAATTATCTGGTAGAACACCAAAAGGGTATGACTTTTTGAATTTTTTTGGGTTCATACGGTTTTAGGGAAGGTATAGGTTCAACCCATCGGGGCATCTTAGGAACATATACCACAAACTTCAAGAGTAAATAACACAAGCTCGAAAGCAGAGCATGGTTGGCAAAAATCAGAGAATGGGATTTACCAATGGCATTATGTATCAGGGAAATAACTCCTCGAGGTTTTTGTATACGAAGGACACCGCCATATGAAATCCAACAAAGGATCTGGTGGTCCACAAGGGGTCTGATGTGAGCAACAATACTCAACCAGAAGAAGAAAGAAGGCAAGGAGATTGGAGTATAGATACAACTGACTAATTCAATCTCAAATGGAATGGAATTATGATTTCCAAATCAAGGATAAGAAGAAAACGCTCTCATAAAGGATGGATAAGTAGAATATACTTATGGGTACAATCGACGGCAGTTTGATTGGTCGAGAACCAACTCTTGTTCAAAACAATGTCCGAGCCGGAAGGATGAATTCTAGTTTAGACTGATGATTGCGATCATTCACAAACATATTGAATCGACAGACTCAAAATGACAATGACCAAGGATGCTAACAAGATTACCATACTTATGGGATTAATCATAATGTAAGCAAGCAAGAGTTTCAAGAGCAATAGGATGCTGAGGATTTTCGGAAGATCAAATGGTATTTCAAAGAATTTTGCGAAATACATGAATCAACTGGGGATGAGCGGATACTCGGTAAGTGCGAGAAATTATCTATAGGGTATTCATGTGGCAGGGAACTGCAAGGCAGTAGGCACAAAGTATTCTCGAAACAACAAAGAGAATTTCAAGGTATCTTGTAATAACAAGATCAACGGGGAATGATTGTAAGAATGGAAGTGTACGTGGTTATCCATAGGTGTTTATCTATGGAAGGAAATTGCAAGATCGATGGCTCAAAGTCTCGAGAGAACACCATAGAGTATCTTCCGAATCTTCTGGTGCAGCAGGCGATCATGTGTAACAAGGGGATCTCTGGGGGAAGTAATTACGAGAACCTACAGTTAGAGTTAGCAAATCATTTAACCCGATTAGAAGAGAGATGATAGTCCCGGAGTATAGACGAGGAATAAAAATCCTAATACCACCTAATGGCGACATGGGCCCATAAGCCCCACAACCATGTTAGTACAAGTTTTGTAATTACTAGACTCAACTTTGGCCAAGGAGTTGGAAGGGGGATTCCTACAGGCAGTCGGCTCTGATACCAACTTATGACGCCCCCAATTTGACCGTACATTTATCGTGCATGCAAATATGTACGACCAAGATCAGGGACTCGTGGGTAGATATCACAACACAACTCTAGACACAAATTAAAGATCATACAAGCTTCATATTACAAGCCATGGGCCTCGAGGGCTCGAATACATAAGCTCGATCGTAAATGAGTCATCGAAAGTAACAATATCTGAGTACAGACATAAGTTAAACAAGGTGCCATAAGATGGCTAGCACAAACATGGATACACATCGAAGAGGCGCAAGCCTCCTCCTAAACTACTCCTGGTCGTCGGCAGACTTCGTGTCGTAGTAGGCTCCGGTGGGGTAGTAGTTGTTGGCAGTGGCATCTAGTTCCTGGGATCCACCATCTGGTTGCATCATCCTAGAAGCACGAAAAGGGGGGAAGTGGGAGCAAAGGAACCGTGAGTACTCATCCAAAGTACTCGCAAGCAAGAATCTATACTACATATGCAATGGTATTTGTATAAAGGGGTAATAAATGTGGGCTAAACTGCAGAATTCCAGAATATGAGGGGGAAAGCTAGGCCTATCAAAGACTACGCTTTTGGCAGCTTCCAACTTGCAGCAGTAGAAGAGAGTAGTTGGTAAATTCACCAAGTAACATTGTATAGCATAATCCTACCCAGCGATCCTCCCCTCGTCGCCCTATGGGAAAGCAATCACCGGGTTGCATCGGGCACTTGAAAGGGTGTGTTTTATTAAGTATCCGGTTCTAGTTGTCATGTCGGAATACAACTCCGGGTCGTCCTGTTACCGAGGACACGGCTATTAGAATAGATTATTTCCCTCAGGGGTGCACCACATAACCCGACATGCTCGATCACTCTGGCCGGACACACTTTCCTCGGTCATGCTCAGCCTCAGAAGATCAACACGTCGCAACCCTACCTAGGCCCGACAAAGAGGTCAGCATGCCGGTCTAAATCCTAAGCGCAGGTGTCTTGGGCCCATTGCCCTTTGCACTCCTGCACGTTGCGTACGCGGCCGGTGAGCAGAGGTAGCAACCTCTGATAACCCACAAGTGTAGGGGATCGCAACAGTTTTCGAGGGTAAAATACTAAACCCAAATTTGTTAATTCGACACAAGGGGAGCCAAAGAATACTCTTAAGTATTAGCAACTGAGTTGTCAATTCAGCCACACCTGGAAACTTAGTATCTGCAGCAAGATAGTTTATTAGCACAGTAATATGATAGTGGTGGTAGCAGCGGTGAAAGTAAAGATAATGTTTTTGTAGCTTTTGTGATAATAGCAACAGAAAAGTAAATAAGCGGCAAGCAATATAGGTAAAGCTCGTAGGCATTGGATCGGTGATGGGAAATTATGTTGGATGCAATTCATCATGTAGAAGTTATAACCTAGGGTGACACAGAACTAGCTCCAGTTCATCAATGCAATGTAGGCATGTATTCCGAATATAGTCATACGTGCTTACGGAAAAGAACTTGCATGACATCTTTTGTCCTACCCTCCCGTGGCAGCGGTGTCCTATTGGAAACTAAGGGATATTAAGGCTTCCTTTGAATAGAGTACCGACCAAAGCATTAACACATAGTGAATACATGAACTCCTCAAACTAAGGTCATCACCGGGAGTGGTCCCGATTATTGTCACTTCGGGGTTGCCGGATCATAACACATAGTAGGTGACTATAGACTTGCAAGATAGGATCAAGAACACACATATATTCATGAAACATAATAGGTTCAGATTTGAAATCATGGCACTCGGGCCCTAGTGACAAGCATTGAGCATAGCAAAGTCATAGCAAGATCAATCTCAGAACATAGTGGATACTAGGGATCAAACCCTAACAAAACTAACTCGATTACATGATAGATCCCATCCAACCCATCACCGTCCAGCAAGCCTACCATGGAATTACTCACACACGGCGGTGAGCATCATGGAATTGGTGATCGAGGAAGGTTGATGATGATGATGGCGACGATCTCCACTCTCCGGAGCCCCGAACGGACTCCAGATCAGCCCTCCCGAGAGAGATTAGGGCTTGGCGGCGGCTCCGTCTTGTAAAACGCGATAATTCTTTCTCTCTGATTTTTTTCTCCGCGAAACGGAATATATATGACCTGGGCATACGTTGGTGGGGCACCGGGCTGCCCTTGATGCAGGGGGCGCGCCCTGGGAAGGGGGGCGCGCCCCCACCCTCGAGAATGGCCCGTGGGCCCCCAGGTGTGGATCTTCTTGCCAGTATTTTTTATATTTTCTGAATTAAATCTCCGTTGATTTTCAGGCGATTCCGAGAACTTTTTATTTCTGCACAAAAACAACACCATGGCAGTTCTGCTGAAAACAGCGTGAGTCCGGGTTAGTTCCATTCAAATCATGCAAGTTAGAGTCCAAAACAAGGGCAAAAGTGTTTGGAAAAGTAGATACGTTGGAGACGTATCAACTCCCCCAAGCTTAAACCTTTTCTTGTCCTCAAGCAATTCAGTTGATAAACTGAAAGTGATAAAGAAAAACTTTGACAAACTCTGTTTGCTCTTGTTGTTGTAAATAAGTAAGCTAGCATTCAGGTTTTCAACAAGATCATGAACTAACCACATTCACAATAACTTTCAGGTCTCAAGACTACTCACATCAATAGCATAATTAACTAGCAAGCAATAATAACAAACCTCGGATGACAACACTTCTCAAAACAATCATGATATGATATAACAAGATGGTATCTCGCTAGCCCTTTCTGAGACAGCAAAACATAAATGCATAGCACCTTTAAAGATCAAGGAGTGACTAGACAATGTAGTTCATGGTAAAAGAGATCCAGTCATGATCATACTCAATGCAAATTAATAGTAATACATGCAACGATAGAGGCGCTCTCCTACTGGTGCTCTTTGATAAGAGGATGATGACTCTGCATAAAAGTAAATAGATAGGCCCTTCGCAGAGGGAAGCAGGGATTTGTAGAGGTGCTAGAGCTCGATTTTTAAATAGAGATTGAATAACATTTTGTGGTATACTTTCATTGTCAACATAACAACCAAGAATCTCGATATCTTCCATGCTACGCCCATCATAGGCGGTTCCCAAACAGAGTGGTAAAAGTTTATACTCCCCCAACCACCAACAAGTACACTCCACGGCCAGCCGAATCCACGGGTTACCGTCCAAACAGGCAACAACCCTGGGGGAGTTTTGTTTAATTATTATGATTTAGAGCATGGGACTGGGCATCCCGATTACCAGCCATTTTCTCATGAATGATGAGCGGAGTCCACTCATCGTGAGAATAACCCACCTAGCATGGAAGATATAGACAACCCTAGTTGATACATGAGCTGTTCGAGCATACAAAACTGAATTTCATTTGAAGGTTTAGAGTTTGGCACATACAAATTTACTTGGAACGGCATGTAAATACCGCATATAGGAAGGTATGGTGGACTCATATGGAATAACTTTGGTGTTTATGGAAGTGGATGCACAAGCAGTATTCCCGCTTAGTACAAGTGAAGGCTAGAAAGAGATTGGGAAGCGACCAACTAGAGAGCAACAACGGTCATGAACATGCATTAAAATTAATCAACAATGAATGCAAGCATGAGTAGGATATAAATCACCATGAACATAAATATCGTGAAGGCTATGTTGATTTGTTTCAACTACATGCGTGAACATGTGCCAAGTCAAGTCACTTAAATCGTTCAGAGGAGGATACCACCCATCATACCACATCACAACCATTTAATATCATGTTGGCACGCAAGATAGACCATTATAAACTCTCAGCTAATTAAGCATGGCATAAGCAACTATGATCTCTAATTGTCATTGCAAACATGTTTCATTCATAACAAGCTGAATCAAGAACGACGAGCTATCATATTTACAAAGACAAGAGAGGTCGAGTTCATACCAGCTTTTCTCATCTCATTTAGTTCATCATATATCATCCTTATTGCCTTTCACTCGCACGACCGAACGGTGTGGAAAATAATAATAGTGCACGTGCATTGGACTAAGCTGGAATCTGCAGACATTTAATACCAAAGAGAAGACAAGGTAACATGGCTCAAGGTTAAATCAACAACAAAGCATATGAGAGCCAACAAGCATTTTAATCATGGTCTTCTACTCTTAACCCCTAAAGAAAAGAAAAGAAACTATTTACACGGGAAAGCTCCCAACAAGCAAAAGAAGAACGGGAAATCTTTTTGGGTTTTCATTTTTAATTACTACTACCAGCAAAGAAAGTAAACTAGCTGAAAGCTACAACTAGTATTTTTTTTGTTTTTCTGGGGTTTTCTAGGACACAAGAAAAAGACTAAGAAAAATAAATTTAACTAAGCATGGATGGTACAGTGAAAGAGTGTGAGCATCGACAACTAGAATAAGTGTGAATATGAATGTAAGTCGGTGAGAAACATGTACTCCCCCAAGCCTAGGCTTTTGGCCTTAGTTGGTCTATGGCCAGTACTGGCCTGACGGATATCCAAAGTTGTAGTTGGGGTTGTATTGAGATGCAGCAGCTGCTGCCTGCTGAGCTGCAGCTCGAAGGCGGGCTGCTTCCGTCATGTTATAATGGGCATTTTCCCTCTCCATAGTTATAGTGTATCTCCCTTTTTCCTGAAAGTTAAACAAAGTAGGTGCAGGAAGAACAATAGGGATGGCATGCTGCCGGTTAAAGATTAGTTGATATTTGATAGTTTGATTATCCCATTCTATAGACCGTTGACTAGCCATAGCATTACAGTCTAAATAAACAGTAGGTAAGGGGTCATCATAAGGGTGCACAGCACACCAAGATAGCGGGTTATGCGAGTAGCATAGACCCCACCAAATAAATCTCCATTAGAACCATTATGGTGTAGCCTACGTGCAATAATAGCTCCCAGATTATATTGTCTATCACCTAGTACTGCACTCCTGAGAACGCTAAGATCGGGGACACACATGTGACAAGCCTCATATGTACCATTTATGCATCTACCGATAAAGAGAGCAAAGTAATGAATAGCAGGAAAATGTATGCTCCCAGTGGTGGCTTGTGTGATGTCCCTGGATTCCCCCACTGTAATACTAGCTAGGAATTCTCTAAATTCAGATTTACGAGGATCACTCATACTGCCCCACTGTGGGAGCTTGCAGGCTTCATTAAAATCCTCTAAGTCCATGGTATAAGATTTATCATATAGATCAAACAAGACAGTGTGAGAATTACGTGAAGATGAAAATTTAAACCTTCTCACAAAACTATCAGTTAAGCCACGGTACTGGAGGCACTTATCTTGCATGAAGTCCTCAAGGTCAGCGTTACGCACATATGCGTAAAATTCATCTTTGATGCCCGCTTGAATCATAAATTCATCCGACGGCCATTCACACGGCCGTACATCAACATCCCTCGGTGGTTCATCGTCCGGATCACGGAACGCGAGCCTCGGTCCTTGCTTCCTTGATGGACCACCTTGGAAGTTTTTCCTAGACATTTTTCCGAAATTTTCTGAAATTTTTAGTAACTCACAATAAAAGTTAACCAAACTCAACAAGATTGATAGCAACAACTCCTATAAGTGCCTAGAAGCTATATCAAGCATTAGAACTACTTGGGACCAAGAAAATTTGACATGCAAGCTCAAGAATAAGGTCACCACAGCAGCACAAATTTGCAACAAATAAAGCACTAGAACAAAAACTAATTGGATCAATGGAGGAGTCACATACCAAGAAACAATTTCCCCAATCAGTTTCGTGAATGGTGCTTTGAGCAAGGAGATCAAAAATGGCAGCAAAACGAGATAGAACTTGGGTTTGAGCTGGCTGGGGATTTTTTGGGAGGAATAAGAAGGTAATGGGTGAAAGGATAAGTGGAGGGGGGCCACATGGGGCCCTCGAGGCAGGGGGCGTGCCCTGTGAAGGGGGGCGCGCCCTGTGCCCTCGAGGCCAGGTGTTGGCTCCCCTCATTGTGTGTTCAGTGCCATATTTTCTTAAATATTCTAGAAAAAATCATATTTCATTTTCATGGCATTTGGAGAACTTTTATTTTCGAGATATTTTTTTATTGCATGGATAAGTCTGGAAACAGACAGATAATCCTATTTTTCTTTTATTTAGCCTAATTAACAGAAAGTAAAAGAAGGGTACAGAAGGTTTGTTCTATCTAGGTTCACCTATCCCATGTTCATCAAAAGGAATCCATTAACAAGGTTGATCAGGTCTTGTTAATAAACTCTTTCCGAGTAACATGAAACTGGAGAATTTTCGAATAACACTATGTTACCTTAATGGGGATATGTATGTCCCCAACAATAAGTATGTCATATGCCTTCTTGATAGTAGGAATAGGAAACTCAAAGCCTCCAATAGTAATAGTTGAAGTTTTTCAAATATAATTGATACTATGGACCTGGGGTTGTTTCCTTGGAAAGTGTACCGTATGCTCTTTCCATTGACATGAAAAGTGACATTGCCTTTGTTGCAATCAATAACAGCCCCTGCAGTATTCAAAAAAGGTCTTTCAAGAATAATAGACATACTATCATCCTCGGGAATATCAAGTATAACAAAGCCCTTAGAATAGTAACATTTGCAACTACAACATGCACATCCTCACAAATACCGACAGGTATAGCAGTTGATTTATCAGCCATTTGCAAGGATATTTCAGTAGGTGTCAACTTACTCAAGTCAAGTCTACGATATAAAGATAGAGGCATAACACTAACACCGGCTCCAAGATCACACAAAGCAGTCTTAACATAGTTTCTCTTAATGGAGCAAGGTATAGTAGGTACTCCTGGATCTCCTAATTTCTTAGGCATTCCACCCTCAAAAGTGTAATTGGCAAGCATGGTGGAGATTTCTACTTCAGGTATCTTTCTTTTGTTGGTGGTAATATCTTTCATATACTTAGCATAAGGATTTGTTTTAAGCACATCAGTCAATGCATACGCAAAAAGATAGGTCTAATCATTTCAGCAAAGTTCTCAAAGTCCTCATCATCCTTTTTCTTGGCCGGTTTCGGAGGAAAAGGCATGGGTTTCTGAACCCATGGTTCCCTTTCCCTACCGTGCTTCCTAGCAACAAAGTCTCTCTTGTCATAACGTTGATTCTTTGACTGTGGGTTATCAAGATCAACAGCAGGTTCAATCTCTACATCATCATCATTGCTAGGTTGAGCATCAACATGAACATCATTATTAATAATATCACTAGTTTCATGTTCATTACCATATTGTGTCTCGGCATCAGAAACAAATATATCATTGGGATTCTCAGGTGGGTGAGCTACATGTTCACTAGAAGCATGCAAATTTCTATCATTTTTCTTTTTCTTCTTCTTAGAAGAACTAGGTGCATCTATATTAGCTCTATGAGAATCTTGCTCAATTCTCTTAGGATGGCCTTCAGGATACAGAGTTTCTTGAGTCATTTTACCACCTCTAGTTGCAACTCTAACAGCATAGTCATTATTCTTACTATTTAATTCATTGAGCAAATAATTCTGAGCCTTAAGTAATTATTCTACTTGAGTGGTGACCATGGAAGCATGTATACTAATAAGTTTCGGTTCATCTTTAGCACTAGACAGATAATCACTCAAGCATTCAATCATATGAGCATTGTGTTGTAATTTTCTACCAACATAAGCATTGAAGTTTTCTTGTTTCACAGTAAAATTGTCAAACTCATCTAAGCATTGGCAAGCAGACTTATAACGAGGAATATCACTTTCATCAAATCTATAAAAAGAATTTACCTTTACTACCCGTGTCGGGTTATCAAGACCATGCATTTCTTCAATAGGCGGTAAATTCTTAACATCTTCAGCTTTAATACCTTTTTCTTTCATGGATTTCTTTGCCTCTTTCATATCTTCAGGACTGAGAAATAGAACGCCTCTTTTCTTCGGAGTTGGCTTAGGGGATGGTTCAGGAAGTGTCCAATTATTTTCATTGGCCAGCATATTATTCAATAGTAATTCAGCTTGTTCCACGGTTCTTTCCCTGAAAACACAACCATCACAACTATCCAGGTGGTCTCTGGAGGCATCGGTTAGTCCATTATAAAAGAGATCAAGTATATCATGCATCTCAAGAAGATGATCAGGCAAAGCATTAAGTAACTAAAGAAGCCTCCCCCAAGCTTGTGGGAGACTCTCTTCTTTAGTTTGAGCAAAGTTATAAATTTCCCGTAAGGCGGCTTGTTTCTTATGAGCGGGAAAATATTTAGCAGAAAAGTAATACATCATATCCTGGGGACTACGCACACAACCATGATCAAGAGAATTAAACCAAGTCTTAGCATCACCCTTTAACGAGAACGGAAATAACTTAAGGATATAGTAGTAGCGAATCTTTTCGTCATTGGTAAACAGGGTGGCTATATCATTCAACTTGCTAAGATGTGCCACAACAGTTTCAGACTCATAGCCATGGGAAGGATCAGATTCAGCCAAAGTAATTAACTCAGGATCAACAAAGAATTCATAATCCTTATCAGTAACACATATAGGTGAAGTGGCAAAAGCAGGGTCATGTTTCATTCTAGCATTCAAGGACTTTTCTTTCAGCTTAGCTAATAACTTCTTAAGATCATATCTATCATTGCAAGCAAGAAAGTCTCTAGGAGTTTCTTCATCCATAACATAACCCTCAGGCACAACATGCAATTCATATCTATTGGGAGTAGTTTCATCATCACTTTCATAAATATCATCAACATTTGCACTCTCCTAACCTTAGCAATTTGTTCATCTAGAAATTCACCTAGTGGCACAGTATCAGGCATAGAGATAGTTTCATCATACATAGCAGAAGTAGCATCATCAAGAACATACGACATATCAGATTCAATAGCAGGAGTATGTGTCGCAAGTTTACTCATAACAGAAGGAGAATCTAGTGCAGAGCTAGATGGCAGTTCCTTACCTCCCCTCGTAGTTGAGGGTAATATCTTGGTTTTTGAGTCCTTCAAATTCTTCATAGTGATAGGCAGATATAAATAGCAAGTGACTTAAAGAATAGAGCTATGCTCCCTGGCAATGGCGCAAGAAAATAGTCTTGATAACCCACAAGTGTAGGGGATCGCAATAGTTTTCGAGGGTAAAGTATTAAACCCTAATTTGTTGATTCGACACAAGGGGAGCCAAAGAATACTCTTAAGTATTAGCAACTGAGTTGTCAATTCAGCCACAACTGGAAACTTAGTATCTGCAGCAAGATAGTTTAGTAGCACAGTAATATGATAGTGGCGGTAGCAGCGGTAAAAGTAAAGATAATGTTTTTGTAGTTTTTGTGATAATACAACGGAAAAGCAAATAAGCAGCAAGCAATATAGGTAAAGCTCGTAGGCATTGGATCGGTGATGGGAAATTATGTTGGATGCAATTCATCATGTAGAAGTTATAACCTAGGGTAACACAGAACTAGCTCCAGTTCATCAATGCAATGTAGGCATGTATTCCGAATATAGTCATACGTGCTTATGGAAAAGAACTTGCATGACATCTTTTGTCCTACCCTCCCGTGGCAGCGGGGTCCTATTGGAAACAAAGGGATATTAAGGCCTCCTTTTAATAGAGTACCAGACCAAAGCATTAACACATAGTGAATACATGAACTCCTCAAACTAAGGTCATCACCGGGAGTGGTCCCGATTATTGTCACTTCGGGGTTGCCGGATCATAACACATAGTAGGTGACTATAGACTTGCAAGATAGGATCAAGAACACACATATATTCATGGAAACATAATAGGTTCAGATCTGAAATCATGGCACTCGGGCCCTAGTGACAAGCATTAAGCATAGCAAAGTCATAGCAACAACAATCTCAGAACATAGTGGATACTAGGGATCAAACCCTAACAAAACTAACTCGATTACATGATAGATCCCATCCAACCCATCACCATCCAGCAAGCCTACGATGGAATTACTCACACACGACGGTGAGCATCATGGAATTGAAGATGGAGGAAGGTTGACGATGATGGTGGCGACGATCTCCACTCTCCGGAGCCCCGAACGGACTCCAGATCAGCCCTCCCGAGAGAGATTAGGGCTTGGCGGTGGCTCCATCTCGTAGAACGTGATAATTCTTTCTCTCTGATTTTTTCTCCGTGAAACGAAATATATAGGACATGGGCATACGTCGGTGGGGCACCGAGCTGCCCTCAAGGCAGGGGGGCGCGGCCCCCACCCTCGAGGACGACCCTTGGGCCCCCAGGTGTGGATCTTCTTGCCAGTATTTTTTATATATCCTGAAATAAATCTTCCTTGATTTTCAGGCGATTCCGAGAACTTTTTATTTCTGCACAAAAACAACACCATGGCAGTTCTGCTGAAAACAGCGTCAGTCCGAGTTAGTTCCATTCAAATCATGCAAGTTAGAGTCCAAAACAAGGGCAAAAGTGTTTGGGAAAGTAGATGCGTTGGAGACGTATCAACCTCCATTTCAAAGGAAGTTGCGTTACCCGGTCCAACCCGGCATGTGCCGCTAAGTCGCTGACGTCCGGAAGGCTTCGGCTAATACTACAACGTCGGTTGCCCATATCTTGTCCCGCGTGGCAGTTAGTGTGTATAAGGCCAACGACCCAACTCGGATCAAATATCTAAACTCGTTAAGCATGTTATTATGAAATAACCATGGACAACGACCAGGGACTAGGTCACCTCTCTACTGGGTGTCTCAACCTGTCATGTCGCTCCACCATAGAGATTCACATAGAGAGCCGTCGGGAAAAATTTCCTTTCAGCCCCCAATCCATGAATCACTCGCGTGTACTCTACGAGTCGACCCGACTTTAGTCACAACATGTATCATGTATAGTATGTATATAATATATACCCGTGATCACCTCCCAAAGTGATCACAACCCGATAGTATAGCATAGCAGACGGACAAGAATGTAGGGCCACTGATGGAATACTAGCATCCTATACTAAGCATTTAGGATAGCGGGTAAAGGTATCAATAGTTGTAGTAACAATGACAGGCTATGCAAAAGAATAGGAGCTATCGACTCATCAACGTAGCAAACCTAATGCAAGAATAAGGAAGAAGAATGGGCGATATCTGGTTGATCAAAGGGGGTTTGCTTGCCTGGAAGCTCGGCAGAGAAGGACGGGTCGTCAACACCGTGGTCGATCGGGGCAGCAGCAGTGGCGTCAGTCTTGAAGTCTACCGGAGAGAAGAGGGGGAGAAACAATAAATACAATGCAAACAGATGCATGACATGGTAATAAACGAGGCTAGGTGTGTCCTAACGCGGTACTAGGCGATACTAGTGGAGGGGGAAAACATTCCCGCTGTTAGGCATTCTCGGACAGATGGAACAAAGGGGGACGGTTGCATGTTCGCTATGATAGGGACGTGTGGTTGACGAACGGGGTGCGTATTCGGATTCGTCTCGTCTTTCTCAGCAACTTTCATGTACAAAGTATTTTCATCCGAGTTATGAATTATTTTATATTAATTTTCAAAGTTTTTACATCATTTTCTAAATTATTTTAATTCGAAAATTAAATATTAAATTGCTAGATGTACCCTGCACAATGTACACAAAAATATATACTGGCTGACATGTGGGACCAGAGGGACCCAGTTGACCAATCAAAGCTTGACTAGTCAACAGGGGGTGGGGCCCCTTGTCATACACTATTTTACTAACCTATCAGATTAAATAGACTAATGAGGTTATTAGACTAATTAAGTTTAATTTGTTTAATTAAACCAAATTAATTAAGTTATTTATTTATTTAATTAATTACTATTTATTTCAATTTTCCATTTTCGTTTAATCCAGGGCGGGCCCCATCTGTCATTGGCACAAGAGGCCGTAGCGGGTGTGAGCTTTCGGGTGCCGGAGTGAGCGGGCGACGGGCGTGTACGGGAGTGGCCGCGGGCGCCAACGGCTGCAACATGGAGCATAAGCGTGTGAGTCGTGTCGAGGAGTAGGAACATGAGAGGTGGCGCAACAGCAGCGTAGCCGTGCTCGGGGAGGCAGCTTGCGTTCGGCGTTTGGCGCAGCCAATGTGCGGGCTGAGCACGTAGTGCGGGCCGGGACGCGGTGTGGCCATGGCGGAGCAGAGCAACCGCAGGTCCAGGCGAGCGATTGATACGACGCGAAGAGCGCGCGGCGTGGGGCGGTGACCACACCCGCTGGTGGGCGCGATATGAGGCCTAGAGCGGCTGATACGTCTCCATCGTATCTACTTTTCCAAACTCTTTTGCCCTTGATTTGGACTGTAATTTGCATGTTTGAATGGAACTAACCCGGACTGACGCTGTTTTCAGTAGAATTGCCTTGGCGTTATTTTTGTGCAGAAATATAAGTTCTCGAAATGACCTAAAACTGCTTCACGGAGAATATTTTCAGAATATATAAAAAATATTGATGAAAAGAACTACCGGAGGGGCCCACACCCTGGCCACAAGGGTGGGGGGCGCCCCCCTAGGGCGTGCCACCCGTCCTTGTCGCCCCCCTTGACCTCCACTGACATCAACTCCAACTCCATATAATCTCTTTCGGGGAGAAAAAATCAGAGAGAAGATCCCATCGTGTTTTACGATACAGAGCCGCCGCCACCTCCTGTTCTTCATCGGGAGACTGATCTGGAATCCGTTTGGGGCTCTGGAGAGTGGATATCATCATCGTCGTCATGACGCCCATTGCCGTGCATGAGTAATCCCATCGTAGGCTTGCTGGACGGTGATGGGTAGGATGATATTTATCATGTAATTGAGTTAGTGTTGTTAGGGTTTGATCCCTAGTATCCACTATGTTCTGATATTGATGTTGCTATGACTTTGCTATGCTTAATGCTTTTCACTAGGGCCCAAGTGCCATGATTTCAGATCTAAACCTATTATGTTTTCATGAATATATTTGTGTTCTTGATCCTATCTTGCAATTCAATAGTCACCTACTATGTGTTATGATCCGGCAACCCCGGAGTGACAATAACCAGAAGACTTTCCGGTGATGACCATAGTTTGAGGAGTTCATGTATTCACTAAGTGCTAATGCTTTGGTTCGGTACTCTATTAAAAGGAGGCCTTAATATCCCTTAGTTTCCATTAGGACCCCGCTGCCACGGGAGGGTAGGACAAAAGATGTCATGCAAGTTATTTTTCATAAGCACGTATGACTATATTCGGAATACATGCCTACATTACATTGATGAATTGGAGCTAATCCTGTGTCACCCTAGGTTATAACTGCTACATGATGAATATTATCCGACACCTATCATTGCCGATACATTGCCTACGAGTTCGTTCCATATTGATACTTGCTTTGTTACTTTCATTACTCTTGCTGTCACCATCACTACAAAACTGCTACTGTTACTTTTGCCACTTTTACCGTTACTTCCATACTACTTTGCTACTGAATACTTTGCTGCAGATATTAAGTTTTCCAGGTGTGGTTGAATTGACAACTCAGCTGCTAGTACTTGAGAATATTCTTTGGCTCCCCTTGTGTCGAATCAATAAATTTGGGTTGAATACTCTACCCTCGAAAATTGTTGTGATCCTCTATACTTGTGGGTTATCAGCGGTGCGGGCGTGCCGACGGACAAAGGGGATGGGGGAAGAGTACAATTCCTCACAGGCATTTTAGAGGAATCGGGGGCGGCAAGGATATGTGAGGCCATCGGGGAGGATGATGAGGAGGCTGCTGGCGAGGGGCGGGGCGGTTCGGCGAGGCAGCAACATCGACGGGATCGGAGTGGGCAACGATGAGCAGCATTAGGGGGGTTGATCCCCCCGATCCAATTGAGGGGCAGAGGATGGGAGGGGTGGATCGAGGGAGTGGGGGCAAGTGGGGCGACCGATCGGGCTAGGGTTTCGGTCGGGATGCATTAAGGCGAGTGAGGGGTGGGCCGTCCAGGTTCGTGGGCTGGCTGTTTAGGCTGTCTGGCCCAGTTGCCTAGGGGGAGGGGTCCTTCTCTCTTTTTTTTGTATTTTTATTTATTTATTTTTCCCTTTACTGTTTTGTTTTATTCTTGTTTTACAAAACATAAAAGTTGTTCCTAAATTTGTATCACTAATTATACATGTGCTTCAAAAGTTTAAACCCCTAAATAAACTAGTTTAACATTATATAAATAATAAAAGCATTTATTAAATTGTTTATGATGTTGTTTCATTCCATTTTGAGTATTTTTTTATATAAAAGTGTGGTTTCTTCACTAATATTTAGTATGGATTATTTCCCACATTCCGAACATTTTAGTTTTAATGTTTGAAAAGCTTTACCGTTCAACTTGATTTTCATTTTGAATTTGAATCAGTTTCAAATTAACGTGAGTTTATCAACAGTAACCGAGGTGACGTGGCATCATCAGCAGGGTTCACTGTAGCTTAATTATCCGGGCGGTACTACCGTGCCAACTACCGCCTATTCTCTGGGGACGAACATGTAGCACGATAATAGCCCGGAGGCACTACCGCCCAAACCCAACACAAAAAAATCGTGGTCCCAACCATGCGCGGTTCCATGAGAAGAACTAGAGATGGTACTACCGCCCATAGGTTGTACTACCGCCCAAGACTGCTGTACTACCGCCCGATGGCGGTACTACCGCTTGTGATTTTCCCCCGCTCCTTCGGTACAAATGGTGGACAACTCCAAAGATGGTGCAATATGAGTTTGTACGTGTTGATTCCAACCGAACCTTTCCGGTGCGTACCCCCTCTTGATAGTACGATTTTCCCTACGACTCAAGATCACTAGGAAAGAACCGAATGAAAGAAAACCGTCTTTACTTGAAACTCCGAGGGGCATGAATCGTCTTGCGCCAAATGCTTGAATGACTAAAAAGCTTAATGCACACGATTAGTGCGCAAACACATTGTCATCAATCACCAAAACTAATAAGGGAGAAATATGCCCTAATGATCTCCCCCTTTTTGGTTGACTGATGACAATAAGGGATTTTCACAAAGATATGACAAAGGGAAAGCAAACCCCAAAGTCTAAAAAATATCGATGGGCTCCCCCTAGATGTGTGTGTGCGCTTAATCAAGTGTGCTTTTGGAATGCAAAGCCCACACACTAGGATCAACACTCCCCCTATATTTTATAGACCGGCAATACTAGCATCTATAAACATGATAGGACATAATGCCCATAAACTAACAGGGTACTAGACAAGCATAAGATAATAATAATATAGCATATGTCTCACACCAAATGGCAAGATAGCCAAGTCTCACAAGCAGCATAAACCAAAGCAAAGCAAACGAGTTTGAGCGAGGAAAGCAACTGCAACCGGAGAAGCACACTCGACTCACGACACAACGATAACGGCACACAACAAATCCCTACACTCTCTCCCCCTTTGGCATCGAGATACCAAAAGGGCAGAGAAGACACCTACGACATATGGTGGCAGCAATACTCCAGGACATCACCAATCATGCTCCTCCTTGCCAGACTCCGCTGCAGCAGGTGTAGGGCCTCTAGTGCCATCGTCAAAATCAGTCTACGGGAAGTGCACATGGACCCAAGCCTCCTCGTCAGTGCTCCTATCCTCAGGGCCATCAGAAACGGTGAGGCCAACCTGCCTCATAATGGACTTATCACGACAACGAGCCTTCTTTGCAGCAACATGAGCCTTGTACTGCCCCGAGCCTGAAGGCAGAACAACTTTTTCATCTTCTTCTTGAGTTTCTTAGCCCATGAGGGCTCCTCTGACGGCTCATAGTCTGGCTCATCATCATCATCATCATCATCAGACTCAACCGCATCATGCACTAAGGGGGCAGGAGTAGTCGACCCCCACTTCTCCTCTTGCTTGAGCTGAACCACCTCATGAGAGACCAATTCTCCAACATCAAGATTCTCCTGTGGAAACGAAGAGGCCCATGTTTCATCAATGAGCTGCATCAGGTAGGGGCCACAGATGATGCATTTGCGCTCCAAGATGGCACAACGAAGTTCAGAGAACATGACACAAGAAACATCCAACACCTACTAAGAGCCCTTCTCCTTCTGGCAAAATAGAAGTAGGTCCACCAGATAAGAGTGCACCATGTCCTTGTTGCCAACGCGATGAAACAGAGAGTTCCTGAAGATCTGGTGCAAGATATCCAAAAAGGAACATAGCTCATATGAGACATGCCCAGTCTTAGACACCTTCCTAGTAGAGAAAGGCCACAGAGCATCCTTGAGAGTAGCAGTAGCCTTCCTATGAGGGCGAAGGCCAACTGGGGTCTCGGGGCCCTGATCATCATATGACAAACACTCCATGAAGCTCTTCCAAGTGGCACGCGGACGTCGACCGTTGGTCATCCAGGTGAGATTCATGTCCTCATCATGCCCAAAGTGGACGGTGACATAGAATTGTGCCACAAGCTATGCATCATAATCCTTGTTGAACGTGATAATCCTCTTGATGTCCAGCTCCTCGCACCTCTGAAGTGCAACTCCAAAATAAGGAAAGTCCTTGTCCATGTGAGAGAGATCAACAGACTTGATAGGCACAAACATATTCTTCTTGCCCTTCAACACGTCATGGTAAATAGATTGCTGAAACTTGTTCGGTAACTTATGATGAACAAGCGAAGGATCCTAAGGCTCGCGGTACGGATTGCGCTTACGAGATGTGCTGAACTCCATGGCACCCATCCCATGAGCTCTCTTGGGCCCCTTGTTCTTGGAAGCAACCACTTTGAGTCACTGCCTTGGCTGCTCTCCAGAGCCACTTACTGGTAAAGTGCTCCCCACTGGCACATCGGCAGACTAGTAGCGCTTGGAGCCACTATAACGGGTGGGATTCTTGCGATGAGAGCCTGATGACCGGAGCTACTACCACCTGAAACACACACACAAGAACACAAATAAGGAAAAAATCTTAAGCCAAAAAAACACGGAAGACCCACGATCGAAGGTGGAACAGGGAAAAGCTAAAGTTGGCAGCTCTGAGCGGCAGTACCGCACCTTGATACGTCTCCAACGTATCTATAATTTTTTATTCTTACATGTTATTATATTATCTATCTTGGATGTTCCATATAGTATTTTATATGATTTTTGGGACTAACCTATTAACTGAGAGCCCAGTGCCAGTTTCTGTTTTTCCTTGTTTTTGAGTTTCACAGAAAAGGAATATCAAACGGAGTCCAAAGCGAACTAAACTTTTTGGGGATTTTTCTTGGACCAGAATACATCAGATGGACTTGGAGTACACGCTAGCGGATCCACCAGGCGGCCACAAGGGTGGGGACACCCCCAGGGGGTAGGGCGCCCCCCCTACCTTATGGGCCCCTCGTGCCTCCCTCGAACGACTTCTTCTGCCTATAAATACCAATGTATTCCAAAAACATCAGAACATCCATCGAAACCACTTTTCCGCAGTCGTAGCCTTCTATTCTCGCGAGATCCCATCTGGAGGCCTTTTCCGGTACTTTGTCGAAGGGGGAATCAACCATGGAGGGCATCTACATCAACCCTATTGCCCTTCCGATGAAGTGTGAGTAGTTTACCACAGACCAACGGGTCCATAGGTAGTAGCTAGATGGCTTCTTCTCCCCCTTTGATCTTCAATACCATGTTCTCCTCATTGTTCTTGGAGATCAATCCGATGTAATCTTCTTTTGTGGTGTGTTTGTCACGATCCGATGAATTGTGGGTTTATGATCAGATTATCTATGAATAATATTTGAGTTTCTTCTGAATTCTTCTATGCATGTGATACGTCTCAAACGTATCTACTTTTCCAAACACTTTTGATATTGTTTTGACCTCATTCTTGCATGATTTGAACTAAACTAACCTGGACTGACGCTGTTTTCAGCAGAGCTGCCTGTATGGTTTATTGTGTGCAGGAAAACGGATTTTTAGGTATCTCAGAAAAATCCACGAAAAATCACAGAAAATCCACGCACCAGAAGGAACCAGGAGCCAGAAGAGGGGCCAGAGGGGGGCCAGGGGGTGCCCAGGCGCCCTGTGGGCGCGCCCCCCTGGGCCGCGCCGAGGGATCGCCTGGGTGGGGCCCACACCCCCTGGTGCCCTACTTTGCCTCGTATTTTTACTCTCGACATGGAAACCCCAGATCAGAAGTTCTTTTTGCAGTTTTCCGTCGCGGAGCCGCCGCCACCCTCTGTTCTTCCTCGGGAGGGCTAATCTGGAGGCTGAATTGGCCTCCGGAGAGGGGAGATCGTCGCCATAGTCATCATCATCACCACTCCATCATCCCTCCATGACTTCTCCCTCCATGTGTGAGTAATTCCCCTGCTGTAGGCGAAGGGGATGGTAGGGATTGGATGAGTTAGATCATGTAATAGTTTGTCAGATCATTGGGGGCATGTTGCCTATCATCTACTATGGTGTTTATCATCTTTGCTACAACTTGTTATTCTTAATGCTTGACACTTAGGGCCCGAGTGCCATGATTTCAGATCTGAACCATATGTGTTTGCATGAATATATTTGTGTTCTTGATCCTATCTATGAGTTGTTTGCACCTATTACGGTTTGGAACCGGCGATCCCAAAAGTGACAGCTTGGGACACCAAAGGGGATGGTCCGTAGTTTGAGGATTACATGTATCCATTGAGTTCATTGCTTTGTTCCGGTGCTCTTTGACAGGAGCACCTTAATCTCCATAAGTTCCTTTTGGCCCCGTTCGTAGCGGGATGGTAGGACAAAAGATGTTGTGCAAGTTCTTATTGCAAGCACGTACAACTACCTACGGGATACATGCCTAATGTTTGATATTTGCCTAGATGATCATTACTTTTCCGTGTGCCGTGCCCCAAGTTAGAATCATGATATATCTCATCCATGCAGCGCCCAACCATCCGTCTCCCTAGCCTACAGTGTTTTAAACCCTGCTTGTCACTAGTTGCTACTTTTGCCATTTACCTTTACTATTTACTTTTGCTGTTTACTTTTACTATTGCTATCATCACTATCATATCACTGTTACCATTTATCTTTTGTTGCAAGTAAGTATATTTCAGGTGCGGTTGAATTGACAACTCAACTGTCAAAGCTTATAAATACTCTTTGGCTCCCCGTGTGTCGAATCAATAAATTGGGTTATTCTTACCCGCGAAGACTATCTCGATCCCTTACGGTTGAGGGTTATCAAGTACCGTTTGCCTCACCACCACCACATGATGCTCCTACTGAATGAGTTACAATGTCCGATACTCTTGATGATGCTTCTACTACTGTTGATGATATTAGTTCCCTTGGTTATGCTCTTGAGAAACAAATTGATGCTGCTGCTAAAAAGTCTGGAATTGAAATTCCTGTTACTCGCTACCCTATTGGTGAAACTTATGATTATCCTGATTTGAGTAAACTCAAAGAGAGGCTCCTTGATGATGATTACTATATGCTTGATGAAGATTTGTGCAGGGAACTGACGGAGTTTTCTGGCTCTGACCCTGAAGTTATTAAGAAACTATTTGAAAAACACTCTTTGAAGAACAAAACCGTTCCTGATCCTGAATTTGCTACATCTCCTATATGCATTGATGATCCTGATTATGATTTCTCTGTTGATCTTTCACTTATAACTATGGTTGAAGCTGACCCCTTTTATGGCAGAGAAAATGATGATGCTATTGCACACCTAACTAAACTCGGTGAGTTAGGTGGCCTATTTACCACAGATGAGAAGATACGATACTTTTATGTGACCAAGCTTCTTCCTTTATCCTTGAAGGAAGGTGCTAAAGCATGGTATGATTCACTCCCATACAGTTCCATTAAGAGTCCTCAAGACTTAGCTCACTCTTTTGTTGATAAGTACTTTCCTGCTGACATGCAACATGCTGCTTTACAAAGAATTTTTAACTTTAAACAGTTGCAGGATGAGTCCCTCCCTAAAGCTTGGGGGAGGTACTGCGGTCTGATTCGGGCTAGACCAGGACATGAAATCCCTAAGAATGAATTAATCGATATATTCTATGCTGGTCTAACTGATGAATCCAGGTCCTATTTGGACAGTTGTGCTGGTTGTGTTTTCAGGAAAAGAACACCGGACGATGCGGAAGATTTGATGGGAAGGATTGCCAAAAACCATGAAGATTGGTCCGTCCCTGAACCACCTCCACCACCAAAGAAGAGGGGCATGTTTGTTCTAAGCCCCGAAGATATGCGGGAAGCAAAGAAGTCTATCAAAGAGAAAGGTATTAAAGCTGAAGACGTGAAGAATCTACCCCCTATTGAGAAGCTGTGTGAGCCTACTACTCACCCTCCTATGGTAGAGGTACACTCTCTTTTAGATTTCAACGCAAGTGACATCCCTCATGGTAAGCCTCCTGATCAATGTTTAGATGAGTTTGATAATTTTATTATGAAACAAAATCATTTTAATGAGAGGATACAAACTCAATTGCATGATAATTCCCTTTCTATCAAAAGACTGCTTGATATTTTAGATAGAACAGTTAATGATGTTCAATGTCTTGTGAAGCATTTTCATATGGTTCAAACTCAGCTTGACCAAATTTCTAATGTGCAAAGAGATTTGCTTGCTAACAATGCCAAACAAGATAATTTGCAGGCTTTCGGGATTAAGACCTGAGGAGGAACTAGCACTCAAGATCCTCTCTACCCAGAGGGGCATCCGAAGAGAATCGATCAAGATTCTGAAATGCAGGAAGAAGAAATTGTTGGCTCTCCAAAGAAGAAGAAGAAAGATAAGGAGACTGGCAATTCTAATGACTCTATTGCAGATGAAGAGCCAGCTGTTGATCCCAACAGTGTATCTATCTCCGATGCTGAGACTGAAGACGGTGCTGAACCTGAAGGTAAGGATAATGAGAAGAATGATCCGCCTGAAGTTCGAGAAGAAGAAGCACCTGACAAACGTAAGAGGTACACTAAAGAAGACTTCATCGCGAGAAAACATGGGAAGGAAAGAGAACCATGGGTACAGAAACCCATGCCCTTTCCAGGTAAGTCCATCAAATCTAAGGAAGAAGAGCATTACAATAAGTTCTGTGAGTGGATTAAACCTCTTTTTCTTCAAATCCCTTTGACTGATGCTATTAAGTTACTTCCTTATTCAAAATATATGAAAGATATTGTCACTAATAAAAGAAAAGTTCCTAATGATGCAATATCTACTATGCTTGCTAACTACTCTTTGAGTGGCAAGATTCCTGAGAAGCTCGGTGATCCAGGTATACCCACCATTCCTTGCTCCATAATAATTAATTATGTCAAAACTGCTTTATGTGATCTTGGAGCAGGAGTGAGTGTTATGCCTCTCTCTCTTTACGAGAGGCTTTGTTTAAAGAAACTAATTCATATAGATATCTCCCTTCAGATGGCTGACAAGTCAACCGCTGTTCCGATAGGTATTTGTGAGGATGTTCCCGTAGAAGTTGCTAATTGTTTGATTCTTACTGATTTTGTTGTGCTTGACATGCCCGAGGATGGGAGCATGTCCATTATTCTTGGTAGACCTTTCCTTAACACCGCAGGTGCTATTATTGATTGCAATAAAGGGAAGGTTACTTTCCATGTGAATGATAAAGAACACACGGTATATTTTCCAAAGAAGACCGACAGGAGGCATGGCCTCAACTCTATAGAGAATATCGAGACCGTGAAAATTGGAGAATGGGACTGTCCACTACATGTGCCTCACAAATACAAAACTATCATGGTGGGGACAATGTCCATCAAAGTAAAGGTTCAGTGATTACTTCGTAAGAGGTGAGACTTTTTGCTCTATATATCGCCTGTTTGTTGGTAAGACTTGATCAACCTTACTAGTAAACATGTTTTATATAGATAAAAAGTTGAGCTTGTTATGTTTTCTTGTTTTTAGTTTTTGTTCTACTAGCTGTACCAAGTATTTATGTTTTGAAGCTTCACAATACTACTAACTGCTTCAAGTTTTCAGAGAGTTTCACAGCTTTTTGAACTTCGAAAAAATTTCAACAGTGAAGTTTTCAGAAAAATTCCAAAAAAATAAAAATAAAAATTTCCGCATCGGGGGTGACCCAGAAAGTCCTCGGGCCAGCCAGGGGGACCCACCAGTGGCCCAGGCGGCCAGCTGGCGCGGCCCAGCACCTGGTCCCGCCCACAGGGCGCCTGGGGCCCACATGGCCCCCCTCCAGGTATGTCTTCTTCCTCCCTCTCTCTCTTTCTCCAAAAACGCGAGTTCTGCACTTGTTCTTGTGTTCTTGCTGTTCTTGGAGGCGATTCTTCGATCTCTCTCTACGGCCCATCATTTGAGCTGAAATTTTGAGCAAATACTCCCTGGTATGTGACTCGTCCACCCCTCCAATTAGATTTCTGATTGGTGGCTTCATTTGTGAGTATTTAGTAGTTCTTGGTGCTGTATAGATGAGCTTGCATGCATGTGTAGAAAGTTATATTCCAAGTTTTGATGCAAGTTTATGCCTTGGGCAAGTGAGTTGAGTAGTTTGCCTTAACTCACCTTGTTTTAATCCTCGTTTTTGTAAATTGTCAAAAAAATTCAGAAATGAGTTTGCTAGGAAGGGCAAAAGGGTGGCTTGAGAAGAGGAGACCTGCACACTCCGATCGAGTTACTAGAGCCACAGCTTCACCCTCGACTGCTAGGGTGAGCTACAATGAAGATCATGTGCCCCTGGAGTTGTTGGAAGACACAAGTCCAGCGCGTGCGATGATGTTTCCATGTGATGAATTCCTTGCAGCCACGGGAATCAAGGATGAGTTTTATAATATTTGTGCTAATGCAGGTTTGACACGGCTCGTCACGAGCCGTGTTACTCAGTATCAAAAACTCACCTCCAGTTTCATTAACAGTTTTAGATATAATCCTGATTCAGGTGCTATTGAGTTTAAAATTTACAATGATCTTATCACCATGACTTTGGGAAATTTTTGTGAAATAATAGGTGTGCCGAACGTTGGGAGGACGGCTAGGATGGCCACTCAGCCCTCCGAGCTGACAACCGTCATCAACTCTCTCTACAGCATGGGTACGAGGGATATTCATCGGTCGAAGATCTCCAGCATCTTATTTCCTCACCTCAGGTATTTTGCATAATATATTGCCAGAGGGGTGTTAGCTCGTGACAACACGAGCAACATTTCTGCTCCGGATATTGCTATCCTGGCAGCAGCCCTCTCAGGGAGGTCTAATTATAATCTGGGTGCCTTAATTGCTCGACGCCTTGCTATGAACGGTAACAAGGGGGACTTATATGGTGGTGTTTATGCCACACTTATCTTAGAACATCTTGGAGGCACCCCACACCCTGATGATAATCCTTTTACTTATTTAAGCTTTGATCTTGCTGCTATGAAAAGGCATAAGTTTGTTACCGTGGCTTCTGAGCTTGATAATCTTGTTTATATCTTGCGTTTCGGAACTACCGCGGAACGCGAGATCCGTCTACCTGCACCTCTTTTGTTTGATTTTTCTCGCAGGAACGGATGGTCCTTTGATGTTGTCCAGTTCGATGAGTTCATGGTCCAGTATCAGTTTCATAACCCCATGGAGGGGGTTGTGCCCAACGAGGAGGAGCACGGTGAGTTACCACCTTTTCAGGAAGAAACCGCCACCGAGTTTGGTGAAGGGTCTTCCTCTGTTTGGCGTGCGGAACCTTCCTCGTGGGAGACTCCGAGGAGTTTGGTATACGCGCCAGCATCCTTCTACGACCCTTGGTCTCACCACCATATCCCCGGAGCAGGAGGCTCCTGGGGGCAGTAGCTGCTACCAACTTAGGCCAAAAGCCTAAGCTTGGGGGAGTACGTGCCCCTCTCACTTTTCAATTGTATTATCCATTTTATTCGCTTTGATCTTTTCGAAGTTTTTGCCCGTTCTTCTTTGTTTCTCTTTGCAAAAACAACAAAAATATTTTCTCTTTCTTTTGCTTTTCGTTTAACCTTTGAAATAATCCAAAAAGATTTCCTTTTCTCTTTAGTTTGCTTTGTTTTCAGAGTTCAGCTCGAGTCCGTGATGGCATTTAATTATATTTCCTACGTTCGATCGTGCAAGTGACAAGCAGTAATGACGAAGATCGACCGAAGGGAAGCAACAAGGAAGACCGGTATGAACTCTTCTTGTTTCTACTTTTGTACATATGCCTGTACTTATGATCTAGAGACCAGCTTGTAGCAACATAGTGCTATGTTTACAATGCTCGTCCAGTGGTTCGTGCTTTCCTTGTGGCTAGTCTCGAATAACTAGAGTATATAATGTGTTATTGAAATGATCTACATGCATTGCACTGTTCATAGTCTGGTATACTAAGGTGGTATTTCCCTTTAGAGAATTTTTGGATTGACTTGGTACATGCTTACACATGTTTAAGACTAAAAAGTCTGCTTTGCCTTGATGATCTTTGAGTTTCAGAATAGTTATATCACTTTTATGCCCGATTCAATGTTGCTTTGTCGCTCTGCATGATTATGACCGTTATTGCTCTCTAGTTGGTCGCTTCCCAGTCTTTTGCTAACCTCCACCTGTACTAAGCGGACTGACTGCTTGTGCATCCAAAATCCTTAAAACCTGTTATGCCATATGAGTCCACCATACCTTCCTATACATGGTATTTACCTGCCATTCCTAACGAAGACTTTCGTGTGCCATCTCGAAATTAATCAAAAGCATTTCTCTTTTTGTGCCTATGTTTTAGCTCATGAGGAAGTAGTAGTTAATTCATGATCTTTTTAAGTTGGACAAGTTTCACCCCTGGATTGCATGTATAATGTGCAAACCCCTAATACGAGAAGGAACTGGCATTGAGTGCGCCCGGCTCAAAAAGATAATATAACAAACAAACCCTCCTTCACGCTTTGTTCATGAGAAATCAGAAAACTTTGGCAGTGATAAACAAAGGAGATTAAGAGGATGTGATCGTCCTCATGCGGGAGCCGTTCCTCGAGACTTGTCCAGCTCAAGAAGTGATTGAATTATCTGCTAGCATTCGTTGACGAAATATGCACCTCTCAAAACGTTTTTACCTCTGTTTCTAAAAACCAAGAGCTCTGGTACATGTCTAGTTTTTGTTTCTGATCACGCGTTTTCAACTTTGCCAACAAATGCCACGGTTCGAGAGTCTCCACCTTCTTTCTTCAAAGCACAAACTAGGAGAGCATAATTGTCATTCTGAGTGTAATGTGCATTGTCCCAAAGTATTACATTGTCTTCTGCATGCTTGTGATATGATTTATTCTGAAATTCTTAGTTCTAGTCTCCTTTAA
Organism: Secale cereale; assembly: GCA_902687465.1. Classification (NCBI taxonomy): domain Eukaryota; kingdom Viridiplantae; phylum Streptophyta; class Magnoliopsida; order Poales; family Poaceae; genus Secale; species Secale cereale. The sequence continues at coordinate 460,130,739 of LR738713.1, read as the reverse complement.
AACTCTGGAGGAGTTTCTGCATTTATGTTTTGCTTCACTCATGGAGACTAGCGAGATACCACCCTAGTATGCTCAAGCTATGTGCAATGTAATCTTGTCTTGATTTTCAGTAATATATTATTTACTTTTAAGTATTTGTGACTAGTCACTTGAAAGAAGGATTGCTCCTTGCATTGTCCTCATAGTACTGTTTCAATACTTGCTAGACTCTTTTCGTAGTACATGCTTATATACATCTAATGAAGCAAAAGAGTTTGTCAAAGTTTTCTTTGTCGCGTCCAGTTCGTTGAACTGAATTGCTTGAGGACAAGCAATATGCTAAGTTTGGGGGAGTTGATACGTCTCAAACGTATCTACTTTTCCAAACACTTTTGATATTGTTTTGACCTCATTCTTGCATGATTTGAACTAAACTAACCCGGACTAACGCTGTTTTCAGCAGAGCTGCCTGTATGGTTTTATTGTGTGCAGGAAAACGGATTTTTAGGTATCTCAGAAAAATCCACGAAAAATCACAGAAAATCCACGCATCAGAAGGAACCAGGAGCCAGAAGAGGGGCCAGAGGGGGGCCAGGGGGTGCCCAGGCGCCCTGTGGGCGCGCCCCCCCTGGGCCGCGCCGGGGGGTCGCCTGGGTGGGGCCCACACCCCCTGGTGCCCTACTTTGCCTCGTATTTTTACTCGCGACACGGAAACCCCAGATCAGAAGTTCTTTTCGCAGTTTTCCGTCGCGGAGCCGCCGCCACCCTCTGTTCTTCCTCGGCAGGGCTAATCTGGAGGCTGAATTGGCCTCCGGAGAGGGGAGATCGTCGCCATCGTCATCATCATCACCACTCCATCATCCCTCCATGAATTCTCCCTCCATGTGTGAGTAATTCCCCTGCTGTAGGCGAAGGGGATGGTAGGGATTGGATGAGTTAGATCATGTAATAGTTTGTCAGATCGTTGGGGGCATGTTGCCTATCATCTACTATGGTGTTTATCATCTTTGCTACAACTTATTATTCTTAATGCTTGACACTTAGGGCCCGAGTGCCATGATTTCAGATCTGAACCATATGTGTTTGCATGAATATATTTGTGTTCTTGATCCTATCTATGAGTTGTTTGCACCTATTACGGTTTGGAACTGGCGATCCCAAAAGTGACAGCTTGGGACACCAAAGGGGATGGTCCGTAGTTTGAGGATTACATGTATCCATTGAGTTCATTGCTTTGTTCCGGTGCTCTTTGACAGGAGCACCTTAATCTCCATAAGTTCCTTTTGGCCCCGTTCGTAGCGGGATGGTAGGACAAAAGATGTTGTCCAAGTTCTTATTGCAAGCACGTACAACTACCTACGGGATACATGCCTAATGTTTGATATTTGCCTAGATGATCATTACTTTTCCGTGTGCCGTGCCCCAAGTTAGAATCATGATATATCTCATCCATGCAGCGCCCAACCATCCGTCTCCCTAGCCTACAGTGTTTTAAACCCTGCTTGTCACTAGTTGCTACTTTTGCCATTTACCTTTACTATTTACTTTTGCTGTTTACTTTTACTATTGCTATCATCACTATCATGTCACTGTTACCATTTATCTTTTGTTGCAAGTAAGTATATTTCAGGTGCGGTTGAATTGACAACTCAACTGTCAAAGCTTATAAATACTCTTTGGCTCCCCGTGTGTCGAATCAATAAATTGGGTTATTCTTACCCGTGAAGACTATCTCGATCCCTTACGGTTGAGGGTTATCAGCATGATCTTATATCTTAGTAATTCTCTTCGAACTATCAGTTTTGTTTGGCCAACTAGATTGATAATTCTTGCAATGGGAGAAGTGCTTTGCTTTGGGTTCAATCTTGTGGTGCTCAATCCCAGTGACAGTAGAGGACATGACACGTATTGTATTGTTGCCATCAAGGATAAAAAGATGGGATTTTCATCATATTGCGTGAGTTAATTCCTCTACATCATGTCATCTTGCTTAAGGCGTTACTCTGTTCTTATGAACTTAATACTCTAGATGCAAAATCATTTCGATCGATGTGTGGAGTAATATTAGTAGATGCAGGCAGGAGTCGGTCTACTTGTTTCATACATGATGCCTATATTCATGATCATTGCCATAGATGTCGTTATAATTATTTGCTTTTCTATCAATTACTTGATAGTAATTTGTTCACCCACCATAAACTTGCTATAATGAGAGAAGCCTCTAGTGAAACCTATGGCCCACGAGTCTCTTTTACATCTTATAAGTTTCAGATCTACTATTTTGCAATCTTTTACTTTTCAATCTATAAACCAAAACCCCAAAAATATTTACTTTACTTGTTTATTTATCTCTATCGGATCTCACTTTTGCAAATAACCTAGAAGGGATTGACAACCCCTTTATAGTGTTGGGTGCAAGTTGTTTGATTGTTTGTGCAGGTATTTGGCGACTTGTGTGTAATCTCCTACAGGATTGATACCTTGGTTCTCAACAAACTGAGGGAAATACTTACTTCACTCTGCTGCATCACCCTTTCCTCTTCAAGGGAAACACCAACATTACCTCGAGAAAGCAGCGAGGAAGCAGAAGAATTTCTGGCGCCATTGCCGAGGAGATCTATGCCAAGTCAAGACCTACCAAGTACCTATCATTAAACTCTCATCTCTTGCATTTATATTATTTGCCATTCGCCTCTTGTTTTCCTCTCCCCCACTTCTAAAATGATTTTCGAAAAATTAGCCTTCTTTCTTCGCCCTTCTTTCGTTCGTCTTGTTCTCTTGCTTCTTATGTGCTTGTGTGTTGGATTTCTTGCTTTGTCACCATGGCTCAAGAAAATACCAAATTATGTGATTTCTCCAACACCAATAATAATGATTTTATTAGTACCCCGATTGCCCCCGCTACTAATGCGGAATCTTGTGAGATTAATCATGCCTTATTGAATCTAGTCATGAAAGATCAATTCTCTGGCCTTCCTAGTGAAGATGCCGCATCTCATCTGAATAATTTTGTTGATTTGTGTGATATGCAAAAGAAAATAGATGTGGATAATGATCTTATAAATTAAAACTATTCCCGTTTTCACTACGAGATCGGGCTAAAACTTGGTTTTCATCTTTGCCTAAAAATAGTATCGATGCATGGAATAAGTGCAAAGATTCTTTTATTACCAAGTATTTTACTCCCGCTAAGATTATCTCCCTTAGGAACGATATTATGAATTTTAAACTACTTGATCATGAGCATGTTGCACAATCTTGGGAGAGGATGAAACTTATGATAAGAAATTGTCCTACACATGGTTTGAATCTATTGATGATTATACAAAAAATTTATGTCGGATTAAACTTTGCTTCTAGAAATCTTTTAGATTCGGCTGCGGGAGGTACTTTTATGGAAATCACTTTAGGAGAAGCTACTAAACTCCTAGATAATATAATGGTTACTATTCTCAATGGCAAATCGAAAGATCTTCCACTAGTAAAAAAGTACATGCCATTGAAGAGATTAACGTTTTTAGTGGAAAGATGGATGAACTTATGAAATTATTTACTAGTAAGGGTACCAATACTGATCCTAAGGATATGCCCTTTTCCACTTTGATTGAGAATAATAATGAATCTATGGATGTGAATTTCGTTGGTAGGATTTTTTTGGTAACAATGCTTATAGAGGAAATTTTAATCCTAGGCCTTTTCCTAGTAATTCCTCCAATAATTATGGTAATTCCTACAACAATTCTTATGGAAATGATAATAAGATGACCTCTGATTTTGAGAATAGTGTTAAAGAATTTATGAGTTCTCAAAAGAATTTTAATGCTATGATTGAAGAAAAAATTCTTAAGATAGATGATTTGGCTAGAAGTGTGGATATAATTTCTCTTGACGCTGATTCTTCGAAGCTTAGATATATCACACCAAAGCATGATATCAATGAGCTAGTCTCTCAAAGCTATGAGAATTTCCATTGATGAGTGCAAAGAAAGAAATGTTAGGATGAGTGCAAAAAAAGAGTGGGTTATGAAAACATGTTCTTCACATTCCCGTGAAAATAATGATGAAGATCTTAAAGTGATTGATGTGACTCCTATTGAATCTTTGTTTTCTAAAATAGATCTTTATAAAGATGGGACTGGAGATGAGTCTACTTTAGTTAAGAGGCGTCCCAATGATTCAGAGTTTTTAGATCTTGATGCAAAAATTGATAAAAAAAGGGATAGATGAAGTCAAAACCCTAAGTAGTGATGAACCTACTAGATTGGTTCTCAAGGAATTTAATTATGATATTTTTTTGTTAATAGATTGTATTTCCTTGTTGCAATCCATGTTGAATTCTTCTCATGCATATAATCAAAATAAAGATTTCACTAAACCTATTGTTGACGCTATGATGCAATCCTTCGAAGAAAAGCTTGAATTGGAAGTTTCTATCCCTAGAAAACTTTATGATGAGCGGGAACCTACTATTAAAATAAGATTAAAGATTATGAGTTCCATGCTTTGTGTGATTTGGGTGCAAGCGTTTCTACGATTCCAAAAACTTTGTTTGATGTGCTAGGGTTTCGTAAAATTGATGAGTGCTCTATAAATTTGCATCTTGTGGATTCCACTATTAAGAAACCTATGGGAAGAATTAATGATGTTATTAATATTGCAAATAGGAATTATGTGCCTGTAGCGACCACGATCCCAATGGATCAAAGTCTCTGTGCTTAAGTGTCATCCCTGGATCGGTATGCTAACACATACAGTACTCGAGGAATTATAACAGAGTATTAATCACACACTTATTACATTGAGATCCTCATAAAGAGTATTATTACAAAAATATGGTTGAAGGCCAACTAAGTAAGATACTGCGGAAGCTTCGAAGATAAATGAGTCCATCCAACTCCACGGCAAAACTGAGTGCATGACAACGACCTATCGCACCTTAATCTTTGTCTGAAAACTCTGCAACATGAGACGTTGCAGCCGTATAGGTCAACACATGAATATGCTGGCAAAGTCACACTGTAGCAATAATGATGAGCAAATAACTACCACTACAGGCATATTTGGCTGGTGGATGCTCTAAGTTTAATTATTTGCATAAAGCTAATTTTTCCCTACAACAAAGGAATACATTTTAATTACTACTAAGTTAAATTAACCATATTGAGAAAGGTTCCTCCAACTCAATCCCAAAATTCACCAAGTCATTAGTAACCTGACAATTTAATTATATAGAGTGATCAGATCAACCAATAAATTAAATACCAGGATACTCAAGATGTCCATAACCGGGGATACGGCTAATCATGATTAGTTTGTACACTCTGCAGATGTTTGCACACTTTTCCCCACAAGACTTGACCGCATCCATGATCGGAAGAGTGAGACATAGCCTTTCGGAAGCATTAACTCTTTACTCTGGGTAGACCGGTACATATACATTCCCCTACATCTGTCCACCACTGAAAGAGGTCACACAACTTACTCAACTATGCCAAAGCCCATAACGGCTTGTGGCTACACACAGAAGTTTCGAGGCATGAATACTTATATGATCCCTTTGAGCCTGGGTGGCATTCCATAGGATGATCACATGGGTCCTTCGGGATCTCCTAGGACAACACTGGATTCTCCAGGTTCCCGCAACTAGTCCACCTAGATGCGTATTATGTTGCCACCTTAAACTTTCCCTTAGTTATTATTACTCGCAACTTTCATGAATCTCACATACCAATCCAGTCTTCGAGCATGGCTAAGCAATAAGTAAAAATGTATATTCCCGGGGTGATCACAAGTCATAGGTCCCTACCTCATGAGGTACATAACATAACCACATGTATCCAAGTCCTACTCATGCAAATCTTTGAGGGTGTAACTAATACAAGTAAAACTGGGTATTGAAGAGTATGATCAAAGTGTAACTTGCCTTGCTGATGATCGTTAAACCCTAGAGACTCGTAGTAGCAAGCTTCGCACTCCGGAAAGTCTATCGTAAACAAATAATATCATAGATTGGCACTCATGCACAAGATTCAAAGAAAAGATCTCGGAAAACTTCGAAAACAAGCAAATAGCTCTTGCAACAGAAAACAATTGTCAACAATACTAAAATTGTGTGGATTAGATCTTAACAGAAAGATTAGGTCAAGAGCTTCGATTTGCAAAAAGAATCAACTCAAACAGAGTTACAAAAGTTAAGATACGATCAAAAGAAGTTCAAATTCAAATCTATATGAATTCAAAATTTATATCTTTCAAAAATAAATTTGAGTTGGTTTTTCTGGATATATGAGATCATACAAAAAAGTTTGGTGTTGGTTTCATCGAATTCGGACAAACGAGAAAAAAGTAATAAGCGTTTGAAAAACAGGGACTAATTTGTAAATATAAAACTAGCGAATAGGTCGCTGGCAGAAAAAAGAAAAAAAACTAACGTACAAACGTTCGCTACAGAACCTAATACAACGAAAACGTTCCCTAAACAGATCTAAACAGAAAATGTTTGTTGAATAAAATGAAATAAATAATACGGGTTCTAAAAAACGAAAACAAAACCGATCGGTCCGGTGGTATTTTTACCGGTCGGGTTCGGCGGTTCCGACCGCGGCGCGGGCGGCGGTGGCTACACGGGGCAGCGGTGGAGCAACGACCGCGGCTGGGTGCGGCGCGGGCGACAGCGGCGACTTGGCAGAGGCGGCGACGCGCGCGAGGCGAGGCGGTGGCGGTGGTGGCTGAGGACGAGAGGGGGGGTCCGGGGCGGCGCTTATAAAGGGGGAGAGGTGGAGTGGAGGAGGTGCAAGGCGGCGCGGAGGCCGGGGTGGACACGGTGACCGCCATGGCGAAGGCAGACTCCCGAGCGAAGTCCTGCTCGGGGACGGAGGCAAGGCTGTGGGCCGGCCGGGCTGGCTGGGCCGCGTCCCAGTTCGGTCGGCCTACTTTAAAAAAATCCTGGAAATACCAAAAATTGGAAAAATACAATAAATATATTTTTAAAAATCGCAGAAAAATTCACATATAACTAGGACCTTATTAATGACCTTGTGAACATTTTTCTGGGCCTAAATGCCTAAATAAATTAAACATTTTAGTACTAATAAAGCTGCATAAATAAATATTTTTGCGAATAAAAATGCAATGAATATATTTTTACTCAAAATTCAATTTCCAACATGTTTATTCTATTTCTGAAGAAGTCATGTTATCTTCTCTCATTATTTTATTTATTTTAAAAAATATTGGAATTGAAAATTGACAAAATTTGTTTGATCCAAACCCACTTGGAAAGAAATAAAAATTGTTGGTCTTTTTCGGAAAACTTCCAACTCTCTCATTTGGTCCTTGAGTTGCTTAAAGTCTCTTGGATCAATCTCCAACCAAATGAAAATTCAAAATGCTCAAATGTTGAATGCATATGAATGATCTATATGATAACATCCAAATTGAAAATTGGGATGTTACAAACCTACCCCCCTTAAGGTGAATCTTGCCCTCGAGATTCGGGTTGACTAGCAAAAAGGTATGGGTGGTCCTGTCGAAGGCCGTCCTCTTGTTCCCAGGTGGCTTCGTCCTCTGTATGGTGGCTCCATTGAACTTTGCAAAACTTGATGACCTTGTTGCGGGTAACTCGGTTTGTAAACTCGAGAATCTTGACAGGCTTCTCCTCGTAAGTCCGGTCACTCTCAAGCTGAATTGCTTCCAGGGGCACTGTATCTCGTAGAGGAATATCGGCCATCTCTACATGGCACTTCTTCAACTGAGAAATGTGAAACACATTGTGAACTCCGGACAAAGCTTCGGGTAATTCCAACTGATAAGCAACTCTTCCTCTACGTTCCAAAACTCTGTATGGTCCCACAAAGCAGGGTGCCAATTTACCCTTACCTCAAAGTGGAGACACACGAAGGTATGCTCTATCTCCGACTTCTTAGGTTACCTCTTTGCGCTTGGTATCGGCATAACTCTTCTTTCTGGACTAGGCTACCTTGAGTCTGTCACGGATCAGCTTAACTTTCTCCTCTGAATCTCTGACTAAATCGGGTCCAAATAATTTGCGGTCTCCGACTTCATCTCACATCAATGGTGTCCTACACCTCCTTCCGTACAAAGCCTCGAAAGGGGCCATCTGCAGACTGGTCTGATAACTGTTGTTGTAAGAGAACTCTACATAAGAAAAATTATCATCCCTACTAGATCCATAATCTAGCGCACACGCTCTTAACATGTCTTCCAGAATCTGATTGACTCTCTCTGTCCGTCCATCTGTTTGTGGATGAAAGGCTGCACTGAAATCAAGCCTAGTACCCAAAGTCTCGTGCAACTGCTTCCAAAACTTCGAGGTAAACTGTGTTCCTCTGTCTGATACGATGGTCCTCGAAACTCGATGCAGACATACGATCCTGGTCATGTATATCTTGAACAACTTAGCACTCGTGTAAGTGGTCTTCATGGGGATGAAACGGGCTACCTTAGTCAAGCGATCAACTATAACCGAGATAGAATGATACCCTTATCATGTCTTGGGTAATCCTATGATGAAATCCATTCCGAGCTAGTCCCACTTCCAATCTGGTATTGGCAACGGCTGAAGTAACCTTGCTAGATTTTGATGTTCTGCCTTAACTCTCTGATAGACGTCACATACCGCTACATACTCGGCAATGTCCTTCTTCATACCTGTCCACCAGAATTTTGCTTCAAATCCAAATACATCTTGGTGTTGCCTGAGTGTATCGAGTAAGGCGAAACATGAGCCTCCTGAAGAATCAACTTCCTGATCTCTGGGTCATTGGGCACGTGTATATGCTCTTCAAACCACAGTGTTCTGTATTCATCCTCACGGAATCCTTCTCGCCTTTCCTTGGTTCATTCTGACCTTTATTTCTACAATACCTTTGTCCATCTTCTGGGCTTCTTGAATCTTTTCTAGCAATGTGGACTGAATCTCCAATGTGGCAACATAACCTCTCGGAACTATCTCCAACTGTAAGTCTCGGAGATCCTCTACTAACTCCCGGGGCAAACCTCCGGTTGTGAGAGTATTAGCATAACTCTTACGGCTCAAAGCATCTACCAAGACATTGGCTTTCCTGGGTGATAATGCAATTTCATGTCGTAATCCTTCCAACCATCTCCTTTGCCTGAGATTTAACTCCTTCTGCATGAAGATGCACTTCAAACTCTTGTGATCTGTGTAAACATCGCAATGGTTTCCAATAAGAAAGTGCCTCCAGGTCTTGAGTGCATGCACTATGGCTGCTAACTCCAAATCATGCGTGGCATAATTCAACTCATGTGGTCGAAGCTGACGTGAGGCATTGATACGTCTCCAACGTATCTATAATTTTTTATTGTTCCATGCTGTTATATTATTATTCTTGGGTGTTTTACAATCATTTGATAGTCATTTTATATCATTGTTTTGGACTAACCTATTGACATAGTGCCAAGTGCCAGTTGTTGTTTTCTGCATTTTTTTTACATCGCAAGAAATCAATATCAAACGGAGTCCAAACACCGCGAAACTTTTTGGAGATTTTTTGTGGGCCAGAAGACACCTAATCGGTTGAAGCTGCACCTAGGGGTGCCCCGTGGGGGCACAACCCACCATGGCATGCCAGGCCCCCCTGGCACGCCCAGGTGGGTTGTGCCCACCTCGGTGGCCTCCTGCACCACCTCTTTACCCTATAAATTCACAAATATTCAGAAACCCTTGGGGGTAGGCCTAAATAAGAAGTTCCATCGCTGCAAGGCTCTGTAGTCCACGAGATCCAATCTAGATCCCTTTCCGGCACTCCGCCGGAGGGGGAAATCATCACCGATGGCCATCTTCATCACCCGGAGGGCACCATGATGAGGAGGGAGTAGTTGATACGTCTCCAATGTATCTACTTTTCCAAACACTTTTGCCCTTGTTTTGGACTCTAACTTGCATGATTTGAATGGAACGAACCTGGACTGACCCTCTTTTCAGCAGAATTGCCATGGTGTTATTTTTGTGCAGAAATAAAAGTTCTCGGAATGACCTGAAAATCAATAGAGAATTATTTTGGAATATATAAAAATACTGGCGAAAGAATCAAGACCAGGGGGCCCACACCCTGTCCACGAGGGTGGGGGCGCGCCCTCCCCCCTGGGCATGCCCCCTGTCTCGTGGGCCCTCTGACGCTTCACCGACCTCAACCGCAACTCCATATATTCATGTTCGGGGAGAAAAAAAATCAGGGAGAAGGATTCATCGCGTTTTACGATACGGATCCGCCGCCAAGCCCTAATATCTCTCGGGAGGGCTGATCTGGAGTCCGTTCGGGGCTCTGGAGAGTGGAGATCACCACCGTCGTCATCATCAACCTTCCTCCATCACCAATTTCATGATGCTCACCGCCGTGCGTGTGTAATTCCATCGTAGGCTTGCTGGCTGGTGATGGGTTGGATGAGATTTACTGTGTAATGGAGTTAGTTTTGTTAGCCCTAGTATCCATTATGTTCTAAGATTGATGTTGCTATGACTTTGCCATCCTTAATGCTTGTCACTAGGGCCCGAGTGCCATGATTTCAGATCTGAACCTATTATGTTTTCATGATTATATGTGAGTTCTTGATCCCTATGTCACTAGGACCCCGCTGCCATGGGAGGGTAGGACAAAAGGTGTCATGCAAGTTCTTTTCCATAAGCACGTATGACTATATTCGGAATACATGCCTACATTACATTGATGAACTGGAGCTAGTTCTGTGTCACCCTATGTTATAACTATTACATGAGGAATGGCATCCGACATAATTATCCATCACTGATTCAATGCCTACAAGCTTTTCATATATTGTGTGTTGCTTAGTTACTTTTCCGCTGCTACTGTTACAATTACTACAAAACTGCTACTATTACTTTTGCCAGTGTTACCGTTACTTCCATATTACTTTGTTAATAAATACTTAATTTGCTGCAGATATTAAGTCTTCCAGGTGTGGTTGAATTGACAACTCAACTGTTAATACTTGAGAGTATTCTTTGGCTCCCCTTGTATCGAATCAATAAATTCGGGTTAAATACTCTACCCTCGAAAACTGTTGCGATCCCCTACACTTGTGGGTTATCAAGACTATTTTTTGGCACTGTTGCCGGGGAGCATAGCTATATTCTTTGAGTCACTTGGGATTTATATCTGTTGATCACTATGAAGAACTTGAGAGACAAAAAAACCAAGATCTATCCCTCATCTACGAGGGGAGTTAAGGAACTGCCATCTACTCTGCACTTGATTCACCCTCTGTTATGAGTAAATTTGCGACACCTACTCCTGCTATTGAATCTGATATGTCGCATGTTCTTGATGATGCCACTTCTGCTATGCATGATACTTATGATGAAACTACTTCCATGCTTGATAATACTGTGCCACTAGGTGAATTTCTTCATGAACAAATTGCTAGGGTTAGAGAGAAATAAATTGTTGAAACTGATAATATTGATGAAAGTGATGATGAAGATTCTACCCCTAGATATGAATTGCCTGTTGTGCATGAGGGTTATGCTATGGATGAAGAAACTACTAGAGACTTTCTTGCTTGCAATGATAGATATGACCTTAAGAAACTGTTAGCTAAGCTGAAAGAAAAGTCTTTGAATGCTAGAATGGAATATGACCCTGCTTTTGCTACTTCACCTATGTGTGTTCCTGATAAGGATTATGATTTCTTTGTCGATCCTGAGTTAATCACTTTGGTTGAATCTGATCCTTTCCATGGCTATGAATCTGAAACTGTTCTGGCACATCTTACTAAACTGAATGATATAGCCACCCTATTCACCAATGAGGAAAAAATTCGTTACTACTATATCCTTAAATTATTTCCATTCTCGTTGAAGGGTGATGCTAAAACATGGTTTAATTCTCTTGATCCTGGTTGTGTGCGTAGTCCCCAGGATATGATTTATTACTTCTCTGCTAAATATTTTCCTGCTCATAAGAAACAAGCTGCCTTAAGGGAAATATATAATCTTGTGCAAATTGCAGATGAGAGTCTCCCACAAGCTTGGGGAGGCTTCTCCGATTACTTAATGCTTCGCCTGATCATCCTTTTAAGAAAAATGAAATACTTGATATCTTTTATAATGGACTAACCGATGCTTCCAGAGACTACATGGATAGTTGTGCTAGTTGTGTTTTTAGGAAAAGAATTGTCGATCAAGCTAAATTGCTATTTAACAATATGTTGAGTAATGAAAACAATTGGACACTTCCTGAACTAGCTCCTAAGACAACTCCGAAGAAAAGGGGTATTCTATTTCTCAGTCCTAAAGATATGCAAGAGGCAAATAAATCTATGAAAGAAAAAGGTACTAAAGCTGAAGATGTTAAGAATTTACCACCTATTAAAGAAATACATGGTCTTGATAACCCGACACAGGTAGTAAAGGTAAATTATCTTTATAAATTCGATGAAGGTGATATTCCTTGTTATAAGTCTGCTAGCCAATGCTTAGATGAGTTTGACAATTTTATTGTTAAAGAAGAAAACTTCAATGCTTATGTTAGTAGACAGTTGCAACGTAATGCTTATATGATTGAACACTTGAGCAATTATATGTCTAGAGTTAAAGGTGAACCTAAACTCATTAGTAAACATGCTTCTATTGTTACCACTCAAGAAGAACAAGTACTTAAGGCACAAAATGATTTGCTCAATGAATTAAATAGTAAGAAAATGATAATGGTGTTAGAGTTGTGACTAGAGGTGGTAGAATGACTCAGGAACTTCAATATCCTGAAGGCCACCCTAAGACAATTGAGCAAGATTCTCGGAGAACTAATGTATATGCACCTAGTCCTTCTAAGAAGAAGAAAAAGAAAAATGATATGACTTTGCATGCTTCTAGTGAACCTGTTGTTGACACACCTGAGAATCCCAATGATATTTCTATGTGTGATGCTGAAAGACAATACGGTAATGAACATGAACCTAGTGATAATGTTAATGATGATGCTCAACCTAGCAATAACGATGATGTAGAGATTGAACCTGTTGTTGATCTTGATAACCCACAATCAAAGAATCAATGTTATGATAAAAGAGACTTCGTTGCTAGGAAGCACTGTAAAGAGAATCATGGGTTCAGAAACCCATGCCTTTTCCTCCTAAACCATCCAGGAAAAAGGATGATGAGGATTTTCAGCGCTTTGCTGAAATGATTAGACCTATTTTGTGTGTGTGTGTGTGTTTGACTAATATGCTTAAAACAAATCCTTATGCTAAGTATATGAAATATATTATTACAAATAAAAGGAAGATACCGGAAGTTGAAATTTCCACCATACTTGCTAATTATACTTTTAAAGGTGGAATACCAAAGAAACTAGGAGATCAAGGAGTACGAACTATACCATGCTCCATTAAAAGAAACTATGTTAAAACTGCTTTATGTGATCTTGGAGCCGGTGTTAATGTTATGCCTCTCTCTTTATATCGTAGACTTGATTTGAATAAGTTGACATCTACTGAAATATCTTTGCAAATGGCCGATAAATCAACTGCTATACCTGTCGGTATTTGTGAGGATGTGCCTGTTGTGGTTGCAAACGTTACTATTTTAACAGACTTTGTTATTCCCCGAGGACGATAGTATGTCGATTATCCTTGGTAGACCCTTTTTGAATACTGCAGGGGCTGTTATTGATTGCAACAAAGGCAATGTCACCTTTCATGTTAATGGTAATGAGCATACGGTACACTTCCCAAGGAAACAACCTCAAGTCCACAGTATCAATTCTATTGGAAAAATTTCAACGATTATTATTGGAGGTTTTGAATTTCCTCTTCCTATTGTCAAGAATAAATATGATATGCTTATTGTTGGGGACATACATATCCCCATTGATGTAACCTAGTGTTATTCGAAAATTCTCCGGTTTCATGTTATTCGGAAAGAGTTTATTAACAAGACTTGATCAACCTTGTTAATGGATTCCTTTTGATGAGCATGCGATGGATGAATTTAGAAAGCACAACTCTGTGTACCCTCTTTTGACTTTATGTTATTTAGAATAAATAAAGAAAAAATAATATTTTCTAGCTGTTTTCTGAGTTAACCGTGCAATAAAAAATACCCCGAAAATAAAAGTTCTCCAAATGTCCCAAAAATGAAATATGATTTTTTTCTAGAATATTTGGCACTGAAAACACATTAGGGGGGCCACATCACCTGGCCACGAGGGTGCAGTGCGCGCCCTCTGCCTCGTGGGCCCCCTGTGGCCCCCTCCACTTATTCCAGCACCCACACACTTCTTCTTCCTCTAGAAAAAAATCCTCCCATAGCTCAAACTCGTGTTCTAGCTCATCTTGCTGCCATTTTCGATCTCCTTGCTCAAAGCTCCATTCACAAAACTGTTTGGGGAGATTGCTCTTCGGTATGTGACTCCTCCAATGGTCCAATTAGTTTTTTGTTCTAGTGCTTTATTTATTGCAATTTTTTGCTACTAAGGTGACCCTCTTCTTGAGCTTGCATGTCAAATTTATGTGGTCAAAAGTAGTTCTAATGCATGATATAGTCTCTAGGCACTTGTGGGAGTAGTTGCTATCAATCTTGTTGAGTTTGGTTCACTTTTATTTTGAGTCACTAAAAATTTCAGAAATTTTCAGAGGAACAAAATGATGAGGAGATTATTAAGAGGCTCTTCGAGCCAAAGATCAAGGGATAAGCAGAAAGAGGAGAATAAAAAGCCCAAATACAATCTTCCTCGCACTGCGGAAGTTTGGCCGTGTGAATGGCCTTGCAATGAGTTCTTGGAAGTTGACGGGATTTATAAAGACTTTTATTACTTGGCTGAGAACGCAGGCCTCACAAACTTCCTCCACGACCAGCCCGAACAGTATCTCTTACTCACTAATATTTTCGTGCAAAATTTTCATTTCCATGCTAAGAAATCACCACCTTCAGTGGAGTTTCATTTATATGATGAGGTTAAGGAGATGTCACTATATAAATTTTGTCAAGTTTGTAAGATACCCTTTGAGGGTAGCTTAGAGGAACCACAACGTAAGGATGTGGAGGGGTTTATTGATATGATCGCTGTAGGGGAAATGAGGAAAATTTCCGGGGCAAGAATTACTAGTATACATTTTCCTGTTCTATGCTACTTTGCGTTATTTGCTAGTAGATGCTTAATTGGTCGCGGGAACAGTGGAAACCTTAGTGCCCTTGATATTGTTATTTTGCGCCATGCTTTGTTCCGAGATACAACTTTTAGCTTGGGTGCTGTTGTTGCTAAACGATTAAGTCTGAACCGTACAAAGGGCCCCATCTTTGGAGGCATCTTTGCTTCACGCCTAGCTGAACACTTTAGGATACCTATTAGGCATTATGAGAAGGAGGAGAAGTTACTAGCCCCTGCTTTTCTAAATTATAAGAGTATGATAGCACATGATTTTATTGTTAAAGATAAGAAGAAGTTGCTGAAGAATAAATTGATATTTGATGAAAAGTATTGTGAGATTATTACCTTGCCTGCACCTTCTTTGTTTGATTTACTTTCAGGCACGTACCTCGTCTTGCTAGATGCCGTTTATGCGTACTGGAGCCGAGCACATGACTCATAGCCCGAGCCGGAGCCATCACTTGACCCTTATCGGCAATCGGTTTATCAGTGGGATCCGGAGGAGATGCCAACCAGTGGCACCCAGAGGACACTCCTCCGCCCACGGGAGAGAGTAACTTTAATCCGTGGCAATAAACCAACTTAGGCCAAAAGCCTAAGCTTGGGGGAGTACGTATTTCTCACCGACGTTACATTCATGTTCACACACTCATTCCAATAGTCGGTGCTCACACTTTTTAATTGTACTATCCAGGCTAGTCTATTTTATTTTCTAAGTCTTTTTCTTGTGTGTTAGAAAAACTTTAAGAAAAACAAAAAAAATAGTTGTAGCTTTTAGCTAGTTTACTTTTCATGCATATAGTAGTAGTAATTAAAAGAAAACCCAAAAAGATTTCTCGTTCTTCTTTTGCTTGTTGGGAGCTTTCTCGTGTAAATAGTTTTAGTTTATTTTCCTTTCTTTTGGGGGTAAAGAGGAGAAGACCATGATGAAAATGTTTAGTGGCTCTCATATGCATTACTGTTGATTTAACCATGAGCCATATTACTTTGTCTTCTCCCTTGTATTAAATGCTTGCAGATTCCATCTTAGTCCAATGCACGTGCGCTATTATTATCCACACTGTTCGGTCGTGCAAGTGAAAGGCAATAATGAAGATATATGATGAACTGATTGAGATGAGAGAAGCTGGTATGAACTCGACCTATCTTGTTTTTGTAAATATGATAGTTCATCATTCCTGATTCAGCATATTATGAATGAAACATGCTTGCAATGACAATTAGAGATCACAGTTGCTCATGTCATGCTTAATTAGCTAGGAGTATATAATGGTCTTCCTTGCGTGCCAACATGTTATTAAAATGGTTGTGATGTGGTATGATAGGGTGGTATCCTCCTTTGAACGATTCAAGTGGTTTGACTTGGCACATGTTCACGCATGTAGTTGAAACAAAATCAACATAGCCTCCACGATATTTATGTTCATGGTGATTTATATCCTACTCATGCTTGCACCCATTGTTGATTAATTTTAATGCATGTTCATGACTGTTGTCGCTCTCTAGCTGGTCGCTTCCCCAGTCTCTTTCTAGCCTTCACTTGTACTAAGCGGGAATACTACTTGTGCATCCACTTCCATGAACCCCAAAGTTATTCCATATGAGTCCACCATACCTTCCTATATGCGGTATCTACCTGCCGTTCCAAGTAAATTTGTATGTGCCAAACTCCAAACCTTCAAATGAAATTCTGTTTTGTATGCTCGAACAGCTCATGTATCAACTAGGGCTATCTGTATCTTCCATGCTAGGCGGGTTATTCTCACGATTAGTGGACTCCACTCATCATTCACGAGAAAAAGGCCGGTAACCGGGATGCCCAGTCCCATGCTCAAATCAAATCATAATAATTAAACAAAACTCCCCCAGGGCTGTTGTTGGTATGGACGGTACCCCGTGGATTCGGATGACCATGGAGTGTGCTTGTTGGTGGTGGGGGAGTATAAACTTTACCATTCTGTTTGGAAACCGCCTATAATGTGTGTAGCATGGATGATATCTGGAACTCTTGGTTGTTATGTTGACAATGAAAGTATACCACTCAAAATATTATTCACCTCTATTTCAAAAATCGAGCTCTAGAACCTCTACAAATCTCTGCTTCCCTCTCTGAAGGTCCTATCTATTTACTTTTATGTTGAGTCATCATCCTCTTATTAAAAAGCCCTAGTTGGAGAGTACCGCTGTCATTTCCATGCATTGCTATTAATTTTCATTGAGTATGACTGTGACTGGATCTCTTTTACAATGAATTACAATGTCTAGTCAATCCTTGATCTTCAGAGGTGCTCTGCATTTATTTTTTGCGGTCTCATAAGGGCTAGCGAGATACCATCTTGTTATATCATATTATGATTGTTTTGAGAAAGTGTTGTCATCCGAGGTTTATTATTATTGCTCGCTAGTTGATTATGCCATTGATATGAGTAAACATGAGACCTGCAAGTTATTGTGAATGTGGTTAGTTCATAATCTTTGCTGAAAACTTGAATGCTGCCTTTACATATTTGCAACAAAAAGAGCAAACAGAGTTTGTCAAAGTTTTCCTTTATCAGTTTTAGTTTGTCAACTGAATTGCTTGAGGACAAGCTAAGGTTTAAGCTTGGGGGAGTTGATACGTCTCCAACGTATCTACTTTTCCAAACACTTTTGCCCTAGTTTTGGACTCTAACTTGCATGATTTGCATGGAACTAACCCGGACTGACGCTGTTTTCAGCAGAATTGCCATGGTGTTATTTTTGTGCAGAAATAAAAGTTCTCAGAATGACATGAAAATCAACGGAGAATTATTTTGGAATATATAAAAATACTGGCGAAAGAATCAAGACTAGGGGGCCCACACCCTGTCCACGAGGGTGGGGGGCGCGCCCCCCCTGGGCGCGCCCCCCTGTCTCGTGGGCCCCCTGACGCTCCACCGACCTCAACCCCAACTCCATATATTCATGTTCGGGGAGAAAAAAAATCTGAGAGAAGGATTCATCGCGTTTTACGATACGGAACCGCCGCCAAGCCCTAATCTCTCTCGGGAGGGCTGATCTGGAGTCCGTTCGGGGGCTTCGGAGAGTGCAAATCATGCCGTCGTCGTCATCAACCTTCCTCCATCACCAATTTCATGATGCTCATCGCCGTGCGTGAGTAATTCCATCGTAGGCTTGCTGGACGGTGATGGATTGGATGAGATTTACCATGTAATCGTGTTATTTTTGTTAGGGTTTGATCCCTAGTATCCATTATGTTGTAAGATTGATGTTGCTATGACTTTGTCATGCTTAATGCTTGTCACTAGGGCCCGAGTGCCATGATTTAAGATCTGAACCTATTATGTTTTCATGAATATATGTGAGTTCTTGATCCTATCTTGCAAGTAAATAGTCACCTACTATGTGTTATGATCCGGCAACCCCGAAGTGACAATAATCGGGACCACTCCCGGTGATGACCGTAGTTTGAGGAGTTCATGTATTCACTAAGTATTAATGCTTTGGTCCGGTACTCTATTACAAGGAGGCCTTAATATACCTTAGTTTCCAATAGGACCCCGTTTCCACGGGATGGTAGGACAAAAGATGTCATGCAAGTTATTTTCCATAAGCATGTATAACTATATTCGGAATACATGCCTACATTACATTGATGAACTGGAGCTAGTTCTGTGTCACCCTATGTTATAACTATTACATGAGGAATCACATCCAACATAATTATCTATCACTGATTCAATGTCTACGAGCTTTTCATATATTGCTTGTTGCTTAGTTACTTTTCTGTTGCTACTGTTGCAATTACTACGAAACTGCTACTGTTACTTTTGCCACTATTACCGTTACTTCCATATTACTTTGCTACTAAATACTTTGCTGCAGATATTAAGTCTTCCAGGTGTGGTTGAATTGACAACTCAACTGCTAATACTTGAGAGTATTCTTTGGCTCCCCTTGTGTCGAATCAATAAATTTGGGTTGAATACTCTACCCTCGAAAACTATTGCGATCCCCTACACTTGTGGGTTATCAGTAGTCCACCCTCGGGGCTGAGGGTATGTACCAGTAGCTATATGTTGTATCTCTCTCTCTCTCTCTCTCTCTCTCTCTCTCTCTCTCTCTCTCTCTCTCTCTCTCTCTCTCTCTCGCTCGTGTTCTTGATGGCACAATCTTGATATATCGGGGGCTTTGTTAATATAGTCGGATCATATGGTGTTTTCCCCTCTCTATCTTGTGATGAATTGAGTTTTCCCTTTGAGATTTCTTTGGATTGAATACTTTAATGGATTTGAGAACACTTGATATATGTCTTGCAATTGAATACTCGTGGTGACAATGGCGTATCATATTGATCCACTTGATTTATGTTTTGGCACTCAACTTGCGGATTCCCGAAGTGACATTGGGGTAATCTATGCATAGGGGTTGATGCACGTTCTTGTCTTTGTTTCTCCGGTAGAAATCTTGGGGCACTCTTTGAATATATGTTGGTGTTATCTTAGTATGAACTCTTGATAGATCGATCGGGAAGGATAACTTTGTGTTATGTTAGTACGGACTCTTGAAAGATCGATCGGAAAAGATAACCTTGTGTTATTCTAGTACGGACTCTTGATAGATAGATCGGAAAGGATAACTTTATGTTGTTTTAGCACGAATTCTTGATAGATTGAATGGAAAGAATAACTTTGAGGTGATTTCGTTGAGGGGTGGTTATATGATCCAATTATATTAGCACTGTTGAGAGATTGCACTAGCGAAAGTATGAACCCTAGGCCTTGTTTTCCATCAATGTAGTGCCGTTCATGCTCCGTTTAATCAATTGCTACCTTGCTGTTTTTTATGGTCTGCACTACGAAAACTCATATCTACTATCCATAATACACTTGTATCACCATCTCTTCGCCGAATTAGTGCACCTATACAGTTTACCATTGTATTTGGTGTGTTGGGGACACAAGAGACTTTTTATTATTTGGTTGCAGGGTTGTTTGAGAGAGACCATCTTCATCCTACACATCCTACGAATTGATAAACCTTAGGTCATCCACTTGAGGGAAAAATGCTACTATCCTACAAAACTCTGCGCTTGGAGGCCCAACACGTGTCTACAAGAATAAAGTTGCATAGTCGACATCCAGCTCTTTTCTGGCGCCGTTGCCGGGGAGGTGAGTGCTTGAAGGTATATCTTTAGATCTTGTAATCGAATATTTTAGTTTCTTGTTTTATCACTATTTGGTTTTATAAAGAAAACAAAAAATGGAAATGAGGTTACATCATATTATTGATCATCTTTATAACATCTTTCTTGAAAATGATGCATCGGAAAATTGTGCTCAATTGTTAGAAGAAGAATTCAATAAAATGTTTTCCACAAAATATTTGAATGATGAGCATCATTTCAATGTTGTTAGTATGAATTCTTTGAATATCCGAAATGCTAATGATTATTGCACTAGTCATGAGAAAAATATTTCTTATAAGCATGTCAATTTTTGTGGTGTGGAAAGACTTTGTGAAGACATGCCTCATAGGGATGATACATTTTGCAAGATGCATAAACATGATGAAACCAATTGATGGCTCAAAGTGATAGATGAGTTTGCTACAAAATTATGTTCTCTTTATCCTATTACTTGTGAGCTTTGCAATAAAGTTGGCCACCTTAATTTCCAATGCATGCTCTTTCATGATCGAATCATGTCCAAATATTGCGATAACATGATCATCGTTGAACTTTACAATGAACTTAGTTTATATTTGGGGTGTGAAGAATTGACACATAAGAATAGTTGGTTTGAATCATTCATACTCACGGACCATGTTGAAACTTGCATGAAAGAAATATATATGTTTTGTGTGGTAAATTGCAATGAAAATGCTTATATTGCCAACTATCGAAAGATAGGAAAACCAATAGAATATAAAAGGAATACTAATGAAAGGGTAAAGATTTCCACTTGCCCTCCTATTGTCTCCCATGATGTAATAGGTGATGAGGAGGAGCTCCCTATTCAACTAATCTCATCAATAAGAAGCTCGATTTTTTTATTAAACCCACGTATGATGTGGTGAAGAAGAAGAAAACAAGAAAGAAGAGAGGTAAAAAGGCATCTCTCCAAAATAATGTTGCTCCTATTATTGTTGTGCCTCATGAAAATGAATCAAAAATAATTGTGGAAGATGATGCACTTGATGATGATATTGCTTCCTTGTCTTATGGCACAATGTCCGAAAGCACTATGGATGATGATTTTGTTATGCCTATTGCTTGTTGCGATGATTATGATTGGGAAGATAATGATACTTCTTATAATCTTGGAAATCTTTTTGGCACCAACTTTGGAAGTTATAATGATAGCAATTGTTATACTTTTGGTGCTATTCATACTATTAATGATGAGAGTGATTATGATATGCCAAGCCACAAGCTTGGGGATGCTATGTTTGATGAGAATCACATGTTTGAGAATTTATTTGTTGCAATTAATGTTTGTCCCAAGCTCGGGGATGTTATGCTTAATGAGGATGATCTTTTTAGTCCCCATACTTTGAATGATCAAATTTGCTATGATGGTTGGATGTCTCCTATCTATGATGAGAACAAACTCGCTACTTTTGATGATTATTACGATGATACTTATGTTATAAAAAGTAGTGATAATTATTGTCATAATTTTGTATATCCTTTTACTGAACATCAATCTTTTAATGTGAAAACAATTTTTAGTATTCGAGTTTCATAGGATGCTTCCACTACTATTCATGAGAATAAATTTGCTTATGTGGAGAGTAATAAAATTTCTATGCTTGTGGATCATGAAAAGAATGCTTTATGTGATAGCTATATTGTTGAATTCATTCATGATGCTACTAGAAATTATTATGAGAGAGGAACATATGCTTGTAGGTATCTCAATAATATCAAGTTTCCTCTCTATGTGTTGAAAATCTTGAAGTTTTGCTTGTTTTACCTTCCTATGCTAGTTGATTCTTGCTCCCATAAATTGTTTGCTCACAAAATCCCTATGCATAGGAAGTGGGTTAGGCTTAAATGTGCTTTCCAAGTGATTCATGATGCTCTCTTTCATGCTTCAATTCTTATCTTTTATGTGTGCATCATTGAAATCATCATGCCTAGCTAAAAGGCATTAAAGAAAAGCGCTTGTTGGGAGACAACCCAACACTTATACCTACTGTTTTTGTGTGTTCACATGATTATTCTACTGTAGTAATCATGTTTATATCTTTTGTTTCAATAAAGTGCCAAGCAAGGCCTTAAGATCATGTTGGGTGATAGTAGATTTGATCTTGCTGAAAAACAGAAACTTTTGCGCTCACGAGAAAAATTCTCATTTTTAACAAAAGAGTGCTTTTGAGTTGATTCATTTTGAATAAGATTAATATACAAATTTTTCACGTGGTCATATTTTTTCCAAGATTTTTAGAGTTGCAGAAGTATGGTGAATGTTTAGATCATTACAGACTGTTCTGTTTTTACAGATTATGTTTTCAATACATAGTTTGCTTGTTTTCTAGTTTCTATGGCTTATATTGATCAATATAAATTTTAGAAATGGTATGCTACAGTAGGCATTGTGTGAGAAAATTATGAATCTTGTCTTTGACAGTACCCAAAGTGAATGATTTGTTTTATCATACTAACCCATCTCACGAAGTTTTGGTAAGTTTTGTGTGATTGAAGTTTTCATGTTTTGGGTGAGATGCCGATATGAGGAGAATAAGGAGTGGCAAAACCCTAAGCTTGGGGATTCACAAGGCACCCCAAGGTAATATTCAAGGAATATTCAAGCAACTAAGCTTGGGGATACCCCGGAAGGCATCCCCTCTTTCGTCTCCAACATTATCGGTAACCTCACTTGAAGCTATATTTTTATTCGTCACATAACATGTGTCTTGCTTGGAGCGTCAATTTATTTTGTTAGAATTTGCTTGCAGGTATTTAGAATAATGTTTTGTATCTTTTATTTCAATAAAAGTATCAAAGATAGCATTTACCATGGTTACTTTGCTAGACTATATGTTGCTGTTAGAAAATAGAAAGTTCTCTATCATTGTCTCAATTCTTTTGGACAGTCAGAACGTGATAAAATCTTGAATTTTTTACAAAGTTAGCATGAATAAGTTCTCTGTAACTTGGTAACTTTTCAATATGTTTATATCTAGAGAAGTATGAGAACAATTCCACTCTTTACAGACTGTACTGTTTTGGCAGATTGCTGTTATGTTTGCATTGTTTGCATATGTTTGCGTGTTTAATGATTCTATTTGAGGATATGAGTATTAAATATGCAGAGGCATTTAGTATTCAATGTTGAATAATAATTTTAGTGATTTTCTGCAATAGAGGATGATAAGGTTTTGCATTGATTTATACTAACTTATCTCACGAGTTCTTGTTGAGTTTTGTGTGGATGAAGCTTTTGAGATTTAGGGAAACCGTGATATGAGAAGAATTAAGGAGACACAAAAGCTCAAGCTTGGGAATGCCCAAGGCACACCAAGATAATATTTCAAGAAGTCTCAAGCATCTAAGCTTGGGGATGCCCCGATAGGCATCCCACCTTTCTTCATCAACAATTATCGGTTAGTATCGGTTTATCCTAAGTTTTTGCTTCTTCACATGAGATGTGCTATTCTTGAAATGTCATTTTATTTTGTTTCTTGCTGTTTTAATAAATACTTAGATATGAAAGTTTTTATATTAAATAGAGCCCCCAAATAGTTGCCGGAAAAGCTAGATAAGCAGCATTCACATCCCGTGAAAGAAGCTCTTTTCTAGCACCGTTGCTCTAGTGCTTCACTTATATCTTTTTGAGCATGGTGTGCTTTAGTATTTTTGAATAAATTCTCTCTCGCTTCACTTAGATTAATTTGAGATAAGAAAATTTTATGCTCATGTTCTTCACTTATATTAGTTTGAGCTTATCAAAAGCAACACATGAAAATTAGCCCCAAAGTGATAGATATCCAAGAAGGATATAATGAAAACTTTAATGATGATCACTGGACAAAATAAACTTGATTCCTTGTAATAGTTTTGAGACATGATGAGGTGATATGTGAGTCATGTTGATGAGATAATTGTGCTTTAGTAAGATATTGGTGTTAAGGTTTGTGATTCCCGAAGCATGCACGTATAGTCTCTCGTTATGCCGGGAAGTTGGAGCACAATTTAACCTTGATTGTCCTATATTTGTGTGAAGGTCGGGGGCGCGCGATGGTTAACTCCTACCAACCTCCCCCCTAGGAGCATGCATAGTATTACTTTGCTTCGAGGGCTAATAAACTTTTGCAATAAGTATATGATTTCTTTATGACTAATGTGAGTCCATGGATTATACGCACTCTCACCCTTTCATAATTGCTAGCCTCTCTTGTACCGTGCAATTTTTGCTGGTGCATAAACTTTATTATACCTTCCTCAAAACAGCCACCATACCTACCTATATGCGGTATTCCCTTGCCACTCTAAGTAAATTTGCATGTGCCATCTCTAAATTTCAAAATAAATTTCCCTTTTGTGTGCCCGTACCGCTCGTGAGGTGGTGAGGGGTGGCCAATATTTTCCATGCTAGATGTGTTATTCTCATGATGAGTGTTTATTCACTTGTCATTACACGAGAGTAAGGCAAAGGTATTAGGGATGCCCGGTCCCGAAATGAAAAACAAATTTACTTTATGTTGTCAAATAATAAATTCCTTGGAAAGTGTTGGTATGGAAGTCAACCGTGGATTCGGTAGCCATGGCTTGTGAAAGTTTGTTGGAAAAGGAATAAACTTTATTTTATGTTTAGGAACTGCCTATGATATATCTAGCATGGAAAGTGTTGGGAACCTTGAGTCATTTTCGTTGGTGGGAAAGGTATACCTCCCAAAGTAATTTTATCTCTCAATTTAACCTTTGAGCTTTGGCACCTCTACAAATCCCTACTCCTCACATTGATATCAATTGATGGACATCTCCATAGTCCATTAGTTTTTCTAGTTGATGTGAGACTTTCTTCCCTTCTGTTGTCTACAACCACCGCATTCTATTCCACCTATATTGCTATATCCATGGCTTGCGCTCATGTATCGCGTGAGAGTTGAAAATGCTGAAGCGCGTTAAAAAGTTGGAACCAATTTCTTGGCTGACACCGGGGTAGTACATGATTTATACTTTTAGCTAGGAAGACAGAGCATGACAAGACTATATGATTTTGTAGGGATAATTCTTTAGCATTTGATATTTTGAAAGACATGGTTGCTTGTTGATATGTTTGAGTATTTAATCTCATGTCAAAACTAGACTATTGCTTTGAACCATATAAAAGTCCAAATGTCCATGCTATAAAGAAAAGAATATGATATGATATGATAGGCAACATTCCACATCAAAAATTCTGTTTTTATCATTTACCTACTCGAGGACGAGCATGAATTAATCTTGGGGATGCTGATACGTCTCCAACGTATCTATAATTTTTTATTGTTCCATGATGTTATATTATCATTCTTGGATGTTTTACAATCATTTTGTAGTCATTTTATATCATTTTTGGGACTAACCTATTGACATAGTGCCAAGTGCCAGTTGCTGTTTTCTGCATGTTTTTTTACATCGCAGGAAATCAATATTAAACGGAGTCCAAACACCGCGAAACTTTTTGGAGATTTTTTATGGGCCAAAAGACACCCTATGGGCTGAAGCTGCACCTGGGGTGCCCCGAGGGGGGTACACCCCACCAGGGCGCGCTAGGGCACCCTGGCACGCCCAGGTGGGTTGTGCCCACCTCGGTGGCCTCCCACATCGCCTCTTTACCCTATAAATTCACAAATATTCTGAAAGCCTTGGGGTAGACCTAGATCAGAAGTTCCGTCGCCGCAAGGCTATGTAGTCCACGAGATCCAATCTAGAGCCCTTTTCGGCACTCCGCCGGAGGGGGAAATCATCACCGATGGCTATCTTCATCATCCCGGAGGCCACCATGATGAGGAGGGAGATGTGCACCCTCGGGGCTGAGGGTATGTACCAGTAGCTATGTGTTGTATCTCTCTCTCTCTCTCTCTCTCTCTCTCTCTCTCTCGTTCTTGATGGCACAATCTTGATGTATCGGGGGGTTTGTTAATATAGTCATATCATATGGTGTTTTCCCCTCTCTATCTTGTGATGAATTGAGTTTTACCTTTGAGATTTCTTTGGATTGAATACTTTTATGGATTTGAGAACACTTGATATATGTCTTGCAATTGCATACTCGTGGTGATAATGGGGTATCATATTGATCCACTTGATATATGTTTTTTCACTCAACTTGCAGATTCCCGAAGTGACATTGGGGTAATCTAAGCATAGGGGTTGATGCACGTTCTTGTCTTTGTTTCTCCGGTAGAAATCTTGGGGCACTCTTTGAATATGTTTTCGTGTTATCTTAGTATGAACGCTTCATCGATCGCTCGGGAAGGATAACTTTGTGTTATCTTAGTATCAACTCTTGAAAGTTCGATCGGAAAAGATAACCTTGTGTTATTCTAGTACGGACTCTTGATAGATAGATCGAAAAGGATAACTTTATGTTGTTTTAGTATGAACTCTTGATAGATTGAACAATAGAATAACTTTGAGGTGATTTCGTTGAGGGGTGGTTATATGATCCAATTATATTAACACTACTAAGAGATTGCACTAGCGAAAGTACGGACCTTAGGCCTTGTTTTCCATCAGCGCAATACCATTTGTGCTCCGTTTTATCAATTGCTACCTTTTTGTTTTTTATTGTTCGCACTTCAAAAACTCATATCTACTATCCATATTACACTTTTATCACCATCTCTTTGCCGAACTAGTGCACCTATATAAGTTACCATTGTATTTGGTGTGTTGGGGACACGAGAGACTTTTTATTATTTGGTTGCAGGGTTGTTTGAGAGAGACCATCTTCATCCTACACCCCCTACGGATTGATAAACCTTAGGCCAACCACTTGAGGGAAAATTGCTACTGTCCTATAAAACTTTTCGCTTGGAGGCCCAACACGTGTCTACAAGAATAAAGTTGCGTAGTAGACATCAGGCA
This sequence comes from Secale cereale, assembly GCA_902687465.1. NCBI lineage: Eukaryota > Viridiplantae > Streptophyta > Magnoliopsida > Poales > Poaceae > Secale > Secale cereale. The sequence goes on along the minus strand of LR738713.1, from coordinate 460,103,550 downwards.
TATGAAATAATTCTTCCTTCTTGCATGAGAACGCCTCCAAGTCCCTCACGAGAAGCGTCGCAATACACTTGAAAATCCTTGCGTATGTTCGAAAGAATCAGCACTGGGGCTGTAACCAAACATTTCTTCAACTCCTGGAAACTAGCCTCACATTCCTCGGTCCAATTGTACTTGGTTTCCTTCTTCAACAACTCTGTCATGGGCTTCGCAAACTTGGAGAAATTCTCGATAAACGTCCAATAATATCCTGCGAGTCCAAGAAAACTACGAATCTCTCCGGGTGAGGAGGGAGCTTTCCACTCGGTGACGACCTCCACCTTAGAGGGGTCCGCTGCTATACCATCTCCTATCATAACACGTCTGAGGAATCCGACTTCCTTCAACCAAAAATCGCATTTGCTGGACTTGACATATACCTGATGTTCCATGAGCTTCTCGAGGACTAAACGCAAATGTTCCTTGTGTTCTTCTTCATTCTTCGAGAAGATCAATATGTCATCAATGAATACCACCACAAACTTACCCAAGAACTCCATGAACACCTTGTTCATCATACTCATAAAGTAGGGAGGGGCGTTAGTCAAACCAAAAGACATGACCGTATACTCATATAACACGTACCACGTGGTAAAAACTGTCTTAGGTATGTCCTGTTCTCGGATCTTCAACTGATGATATCCAGATCGTAAATTGATCTTAGTGAAAACTTTAGCTCCTTGTAGCTGGTCAAACAAATCATTGATCATTGGAAGTGGGTACTTGTTCTTGATCGTTACCTCATTCAGCGCACGATAATCCACAACCATCCTTAATGATCCATCTTTCTTCTCCACTAGAAGCACTGGGGCTCCCCAAGGTGAAGAACTCAGTCGAATGTAACCTTTCTCAATTAACTCCTTGATCTGCTTCTTAATCTCCTCCAGATCATTAGCGGGAATCTGGTACGGTCTCTTGGATATTCGTCTGGTGCCTGGTAACAACTCGATCAAAAACTCGATGTCTCGATCCGGTGGCATGCGTGGTAATTCCTACGAGAACACATCGGGGTAATCCTTCACAATCGGTACTTCCTCCCGAACAACTCGTGAGAGGGCATTCACTTGCGTCCTCCTTGGCGTGTGCCTCGACACGTACTTGATCCTTTTTCCTTTCGGGGTGGTGAGGAGAATAGATTTACTAGCGCAATCGATGTTTCGCTCATCTTGGATTGCCAATCCATACCTATGATTACGTCCAAACCCTGGGATTCCAAGACAATGAGGTATGTGGGAAAAACATGTCGCCCTATTGTCAGTGGAAATTGATAATATCCTCGACTAGCCATGTAGTCTGCTCCAGGGGAACTCACTAGCATAGGTGACTAAAGGGCTACGATTGGCAAATTATACTTTTCCACAAAACCCCTTGATATGTATGAATGCGATGCACCAACGTTAAAAAGAACCAGGGTTGTAACTGCATTAACCAAAAACTTACCAACCACTGCGTCGGGATGCTCTTCAATTTCCTCCACATTGACGTGATTCACCTGACCTCTGGTGAAGGGGTTGGGCTTCTTTCCTGAGCTTCTGTTGCCATTTCCATTCTTTGCCTCACGACACTCAGTGGCGTAGTGTCCGGTCTTCCCGAACTTGAAACAAGTAATGTGACTCTGATCCTTCTGGGTGGGGGTTGCTAGGGTGGAACGGCCCTGACTATTGTTTCATCCATTCCCATTGCCATTCCTGGGGCCACCATGGTTGTGTGAATTTCATCCATTGTGAGAATGGCCTCCATGGTTATGTCCTCCATGGTTGTGATGGGTATGTACTCCCGAGTACGGGGAATAGCGGGGCTTCTGCTGAGCTCTAGAGTTGTACTTCCCCTATACATAGTTCCGCTTGCGGCTCTCTATCTACTGATGCTTTCCTTCAATCATGATGGTCTTGTCTACCAACTCCTGGTAGTTGTTGAAAGTTGCCACCATCAGCTGCACACTCAGCTCATCATTGAGTCCCTCAAGAAATTTCTCCTGCTTTGCGGCATCTGTGGCCACATCATCTGGGGCATAGCGAACTAGCTGTCTGAAGTCATCCACATACTGCCCCACAGTACGGTTTCCCTGGCGTAGGTTGTAGAACTCACGCTTCTTCAGACTCATGGCTCCAACTGAAACATGTGCAGTGCGGAAGGCTAGCTGAAACTGATCCCTAGTAAATGTATTAAGGGGATAAGTGGCTGTGTAGTTCTCCCACAAAGCGGCTGCTGGTCCCTCTAGCCGATGTGCGGCAAAGCACACTCTCTCTGCATTTGTGCATCCAGCAGTTGCTAGCTCCCTTCCCATCTTACGGAGCCTGTCATATGCAACAATCGGCTCGGTGCTACTAGAGAACACCGGCAGATTCAACCTTAGGAAACGAGTCAGCTTGTCAACTAGGGGAGGGTTGTTGTTGTTGCCTTGGTTCTGGACAAGTAGTTGCATCATATAGTTCTGCTGCTGGATCAACTGGGTGAGCTTGGGTGGGAAAGTGAATCTAGGCTCACATCTCGGAGGCATCTGATGGGGTAGAAGGGTGAGAACAGAATAGAATAAGGTCTAATGAGAGATTTCACGACCCATATGCACATAAGACAAACATATTCACATCACACCACTCAATTTCAAACAAGATTCATACAATCGATCCTAAGCTACTATTACAAAAACTCGCGAACGATTTCTAACTACTTGGAAGAATACTAATAGTAATAGGGTGGTCATCTAAAAGTGTTGATCGGCAGAAGACTCCATAATATCAACTCCAGCTTCGTCTTCATAATCATCACTATCTTCATCATCATCACTGTCGGTGTCAGTGTCATCTAGTATGATGTAGTCTTCTGAACGAATGTCCATTTCAGGTTCTAGTTTCACCATGGGTACTCCTAAGTTCTTCTTGAGGTCTTCATTCTGCTCCAGTAGCACAACTATTTCCTCTTCATATCCATCACGGGTTGCCTTGAGTTCATCTTCTATCTCGATATTCCTTGTCATCACCGTCTTGGTCTTCTACATGATAGTGCACATCTGATTCTCATATCGGCGGATGTGCTGGTCCATCTCCTGTATGAATGTAGCAATAGATTTATCATTCCTGGTGCGAATCATCTCCCATTGCTCATATCGGCGTCCACTAATCTGGTAGGTGTTTTCTTCAGGATCCTTGTTGTAAACCGCACAAATATGTCCAAAGGTGATGTGCGCGGCCATACTCTTTCCTAAGCTCCAAGTTGGTGCATCAAAGATAAGCTCGATGGGCTCTGTGACTGGTGTAATAGTCCTCCCAGGAACACAAATTTCGATCCTCCAGCGCTCCTCTTCTTGTATAGTTGCAGTGAAGGTTCCGGTGAAACTTGGTATTCTGATGTTCAGGTACTTCGTGACTTCTTTCAAGTGTCGTCCGAAAGGGGTGCTGTCATCGTGATGAGTAAACTTGTTCTTGGGGTCCGACATCTATAGAGTAGAAATAGAGAAGGATTAGAAATGAGGAGAGAATAGTATCCTGTGGATTTTCCTGGTGGTCGCGTCCTACAGTCAGTGTGTGCTCTGATACCATCTTGTAGCGACCACGATCCCAATGGATCGAAGTCTCTGTGCTTAAGTGTCATCCCTAGATCGGTATGCTGACACACACAGTACTCGAGGTATTATAACAGAGTTTCAATCACACACTTATTACATCGAGATCCTCATAAAGAGTATTATTACAAAAATATGGATGAAAGCCAACTAAGTAAGATACTGCGGAAGCTTCGAAGATAAATGAGTCCATCCAACTCCACGGCAAAATTGACTGCATGACAATGAACTATCGCATCTTAATCCTCGTCTGAAAACTCTGCAACATGAGACGTTGCAGCCGTGTAGGTGAGCACATGGAATATGTTGGAAAATTCACATTGTTGCAATAATGATGAGAAAATAACTACCACTACATGCATATTTGGCTGGTGGAGGCTCTAAGTTTTTTTCATCAAGCTAATTTTTCCCAACAACAAAGGAATAAATTTTAATTACTACTAAGTTAAATTAACCATATTGAGAAAGGTTCCTCCAACTCAATCCCCAAATCCACCAAGTCATTAATAACCTAGCAATTTAATTATATAGAGTGATGAGGTCAACCAATTATTCAAATACCAGGATACTCAAGATGTCCATAACCAGAGACATGGCTAATCATGATTAGTTTGTACACTCTACAGAGGTTTGCGCACTTTTCCCCACAAGACTCGACCGCATCCATGATCGAAAGATCAAGACATAGCCTTTCGGAAGCATTAACTGTTTACTCTGGGTAGACCGGTACACCTACATTCTCCTACATCTGCAAGTCCACCACCGAAAGAGGTCACACAACTTACTCAACTATGCCAAAGCCCATAATGGCTTGTGGCTGCACACGGAAGTTTCTAGGCATGTGTCGGATCTTGGGTTCAGCAAACCCTTGAGGTTTGAATGTTGGGGTGCGCTTGAAGATGTCTCCTTTCCGCTCTAGCTTGCTCTTGCACCGATTCCTAGGCCTAGCTCGTCGAACCCAAAGAACAAGAGACACAAGGATTTATACTGGTTCGGGCCACCGTTGTGGTGTAATACCCTACTCCAGTGTGGTGTGGTGGATTGCCTTGTTGGTTGAGGATGAACATGAAGGAAATATGCCCTAGAGACAATAATAAAGTTGTTATTTGTATTTCCTTATATCATGATAAATGTTTATTGTTCATGCTAGAATTGTATTAACCGGAAACTTAGTACATGTGTGAATACATAGACGAAACATAGTGCCCCTAGTATGCCACTACTAGACTAGCTCATTAATCAAAGCTGGTTATGTTTCCTAACCATAGACATGAGTTGTGATTTGATCAACAGGATCACATCATTAGGAGAATGATGTGATGGACAAGACGCATCCGTTAGCTTAGCAACTGAATCGTTTAGTTCTTCTGCTATTGCTTTCTTCATAACTTATACATGTTCCTATGACTATGAGATTATGCAACTCACGAATACCGGAGGAACACCTTGTGTGCTATCAAACGTCACAACGTAACTGGGTGATTATAAAGATGCTCTACAGGTGTCTCCGAAGGTGTTTGTTGTGTTGGCATAGATCGAGAATAGGATTTGTCACTCCGAGTGTCGGACAGGTATCTCTGGGCCCTCTCGGTAATACACATCATAATAAGACTTGCAAGAATATGACTAATGAGTTAGTCATGAGATGATATATTAAGGAACGAGTAAAGAGACTTGCCGGTGACGAGATAGAACTAGGTATGATGATACCGACGATCGAATCTCGGGCAAGTAACATATCGATGACAAAGGGAACAACGTATGTTGTTATGCGGTATGACCGATAAAGATCTTCGTAGAATATGTAGGAACCAATATGAGCATCCAGGTTCTGCTATTTGTTATTGACCGAAGATGAGTCTCGGTCATGTCTACATAAATCTCGAACCGGTAGGGTCTGCATGCTTAACATTCGATGACGATTGGTATTATGAGTTTATGTGTTTTGATGCACCGAAGGTAGTTTGGAGTCCCGGATGTGATCACGGACATTACGAGGAGTCTTGAAATGGTCGAGACATTAAGATTGATATATTGGACGACTATATTCGGTCACCGAAAGTGTTATGGAAGAGTTTCGGATAATACCGGAGTACCGGAGGGGTACCAGATCCCCCCGGGGAGTACATGGGCCTTGTTGGGATTTAGGGGAGAGAGAGAGAGGGTCTGGGCCGTGCGCCCCCCAAGCCTAGTCCGAATTGGACTAGGGGGAGGGGCGGCGCCCCCTCCTTCCTTCTCCTCTTCCCCTCCTTCCCTTCTTCTCCTACTCCTACTAGGAAAGGTGAGTCCTACTCCTAGTAGGAGTAGGACTCCTCCTTGGTGCGCCTCCTCCTAGGGCCGACCGCCTCCTCCCCTTGCTACTTTATATACAGGGGCAGGGGGCACCCTAGACACACAAGTTAACATCAGTTTTAGCCATGTGCGGTGCCCTCCTCCACTGTTACACACCTCGGTTATATTTTCGCAGTGCTTAGGCGAAGCCCTGCGTCGGTAACTTCATCATCACCGTCACCACGCCTTCGTGCTGATGAAACTCTCCTGTGACGCTCAACTGGATCAAGAGTTCGTGGGACGTCATCGAGCTGAACATCTGCTGGACGCGGAGGTGACGTACGTTCGGTGCTTGGATTGGTTGGATCGCGAAGACGTTCGACTACATCAACCGCGTCACTAGATGCTTCCACTTTCGGTCTACGAGGGTACGTAGACACACTCTCCCTGCTCGTTGCTATGCTTCTCCTAGATAGATCTTGCGTGATCGTATGATTTTTTTTTGAAATACTACGTTCCCAAACAGTGGCATCATGAGCCTGGTCTATGCGTAGATGATATGCACGAGTAGAACACAATGAGTTGTGGGCCGTAATAGTCATACTGCTTACCAGCATGTCATACTTTGATTCAGCGGTATTGTGAGATGAAGCGACCCAGACCGACATTACGTGTACGCTTACGAGAGACTGGTTTCACCGTTACGAGCACTCATTGCTTTAAGGCGACCGGCGGGTGTTTGTCCCTCTCACTTTAGTTGAATTGAGTGTGGCTACGCCCGGTCCTTGTGAAGATTAAAACAACACACTTGACGAGAAATCATTGTGGTTTTTGTATGCGTAGGTAAGAACGGTTCTTGCTAAGCTCATAGAAGCCACGTAAAACTTGCAACAACAAAGTAGAGGATGTCTAACTTGTTTTTGCAGGGCATGTTGTGATGTGATATGGTCAAGACGTGATGAGTTATGCGTTATTGTATGAGATGATCATGTGTTGTAAATTATCGGCAACCGGCAGGAGCCTTATGGTTGTCTCTTTATTGTATGAATTGCGAAGGCCATGTAATTGCTTTACTTTATCACTATGAGTTAGCGATAGTAGTATTAGTAATAGTTGGCGAGACGACCACGACGCTACGATGAAGATCATGGTGTCAAGCCGGCGACGATGAAGATCATGACGATGCTTTGGAGATGGAGATCAAAAGTAGAAGATGATGATGGCCATATGATGTCACATATTTTGATTGCATGTGATGTTTATCTTATTATGCTTCTTATTTTGCTTAGTACAGCGGTAGCATTATAAGATGATCCCTTACAAAATTTCATGGTACAAGTGTTCTCCCTAAGATTATCCCTGAGACACCACGTGATGATTGGGTGTGATAAGCTCTACGTTCAAATACAACGGGTGTAAGACAAGTTTGCACATGCAGAATACTCGGGTTAAACTTGACGAGCCTAGCATGTACAGATATGGCCTCGGAACACTGGCGACTGAAAGGTCGAGCGTGAATCATATAGTAGATATGATCAACATAAGATGTTCACCATTGAAAACTACTCCATCTCACGTGATGATCGGACATGGTTTAGTTGATTTGGATCACGTGATCATTTAGATGACTCGAGGGATGTCTATCTAAGTGGGAGTTCTTTAGTAATTTGATTAATTGAACTTTAATTTATCATGAACTTAGTCCTGATAATTTTTGCATATCTATGTTGTTGTAGATTAATGTCCCGTGCTACCATTCCCTTAAATTTTAATGCGTTCCTAGAGAAAGCTAAGTTGAAAGATGATGGTAGAAAGTACACGGACTGGGTCCGTAACTTGATGATTATCCTCATTGCTACACAGAAGAATTATGTCCTGGAAGCACCGCTTGGTGACAGGCTGCTACAGGAGCAACTCCGGACGTTATGAACGTCTGGCAAGGTCGTTCTAATGACTACTCGATAGTTCGGTGTGGCATGCTTTACGGCTTAGAATCAGGACTTCAACGATGTTTTGAACGTCATGGAGCATATGAGATGTTCCAAGAGTTGAAGTTAATATTTCAAGCAAATGCCCAAATTGAGAGATATGAAGTCTCCAATAAGTTCTATAGATGCAAGATGGAGGAGAACAGTTCTATCAGTGAACACTTGCTCGGAATGTCTGGGTACTACAATCATATGACTCAACTTGGATGCAAAGTTGATGAAGATAGTGTTATTGATAGAGTTCTTCAATCACTGCAACCAAGCTATAAAGGCTTCATGATGAACTATAATATGCAAGGGATGCATAAGACAATTCCCGAGCTCTTAGCTATGCTCAAAGCTGCGTAGGTAGAAATCAAAAAGGAGCATCAAGTGTTTATGGTTAGCAAGACCACTAGTTTCAAGAAAAAGGGTACGGGAAAGAAGGGGAACTTCAAGAAGAATAGAAAGACAGTTGCTACTCCTGCGAAGAAACCCAAGTCTAGAGCCGAGCCTGAAACTGAGTGCTTCTACTGCAAAGGGACTGGACACTGGAAGCGGAAATGCCCCAAGTATTTGGCGGATAAGAAGGATGGCAAGGTGAACAAAGGTATATTTGATATACATGTTATTGATGTGTACCTTACTAATGCTCGTAGTAGCACCTGGGTATTTGATACTGGTTCGGTTGCTAATATTTGTAACTCGAAATAGGGGCTACAGATTAAACAAAGATTAGCTAAGGACGAGGTGATGATGCGCGTGGGAAATGGTTCGAAAGTTGATATGATCGTCATCGGCACACTACCTATACATCTACCTTTGGGATTAGTTTTAGACCAAAAAATAGTTATTTGGTGTCAGTGTCGAGCATGAACATTATATCTGGATCTGGTTTGTTGCGAGACGTCTATTCATTTAAATCAGAGAATAATGGTTGTTCTACTTTTATGAGCAATATCTTTTATGGTCATGCACCCTTGAAGAGTGGTCTATTCTTGTTGGATCTCGATCGTAATGATACACATATTCATAATATTGAAGCCAAAAGAGGCAACATTGATAATGAATAGTGCAACTTATTTGTGGCACTGCCATTTAGGTCATATTGGTGTAAAGCGCATGAAGAAACTCCGTTCTGATGGACTTTTGGAATCACTTGATTATGAATCACTTGGTGCTTGCGAACCATGCCTCATGGGCAAGATTACTAAAACTCCGTTCTCTGGAACAATGGAGCGAGCAACAGATTTGTTGGAAATCATACATACTGATATATGTGGACCGATGAGCGTTGAGGCTCACCACGGGTATCGTTATTTTCTGACCTTCACTAATGATTTGAGCATATATGGGTATATCTATTTAATGAAGCAAAAGTCTGAAACATATGAAAACTTCAAAGAATTTCAGAGTGACGTAGAGAACATCGTAACAAGAAAATAAATGAGTTACGAGTTTGGTCTTCATTCGAAACAATGTGGAATTGTTTCACAGCTCATGCCACCCGGAACACCACAGTGAAACGGTGTGTCTGAATGTCGTGACCATACTTTATTAGATATGGTGCGATCTATGATGTCTCTTACCGATTTACCACTATCGTTTTGGGGTTATGCTTTAGAGACAGCTGCATTCACGTTAAATAGGGCACCATCTAAATCCGTTGAGACGACGCCTTATGAACTATGGTTTGGCAAGAAACCAAAGTTGTCATTTCTTCAAGTTTGGGGCTGCGATGCTTATGTGAAAAAGCTTCAACCTGATAAGCTCGAACCCAAGTCGGAGAAATGTGTCTTCATGGGATACCCAAAGGAAACTGTTGGGTACACCTTCTATCACAGATCCGAAGGCAAGATATTTGTTGCTAAGAATGGATCCTTTCTAGAGAAGGAGTTTCTCTCGAAAGAAGTGAGTGGGAGGAAAGTGGAACTTGATGAGGTAACTGTACCTCCTTCCGAATTGAAAAGTAGTACATCACAGAAACTAGTTCCAGTGATTCCTACATCAATCAGCGAGTACCGGAGGGGTAACGGACCCCCCCGGGGGGGAGTACATGGGCCTTGTTGGGCTTTAGGGGAGAGGGAGAGGGGCTGGGCCGCATGCCCCCACGCCTAGTCCGAATTGGACTAGGGGGAAGGGCGGCACCCCCTCCTTCCTTCCCCTCTTCCCCTCCCTTCCCCTCATCTCCTACTCCTACTAGGAAAGGTGAGTCCTACCCTTGGTGCGCCTCCTCATAGGGTCGGCCGCCTCCTCCCCTTGCTCCTTTATATACAGGGACAGGGGGCACCCTAGACACACAAGTTAACATCTGTTTCAGCGGTGTGCGGTGCCCCCTCCATTGTTACACACCTCGATCATATTTTCGCAGTGCTTAGGCAAAGCCCTGTGTCGGTAACTTCATCATCACCGTCACCACGCCGTCTTCCTGACGAAACTCTCCCTTGATGCTCAACTAGATCAAGAGTTCGTGGGACGTCATCGAGATGAACGTGTGCTGAACGCGGAGGTGCCATACGTTCGGTGCTTGGATCAGTTGGATCGCGAAGACGTTCGACTACATCAACCGCGTCACTAGACGCTTCCGCTTTCGGTCTACGTGGGTATGTAGACACACTCTCCCCCCTCGTTGCGATGCTTCTCCTACATAGATCTTGCGTGATCGTAGGATTTTTTTTAAATACTACGTTCCCCAGCAGAACAAGTACACGGGAAGAGCAGCCTCCCGAGGAGAGGTGTTCTTGTGCTAGGTGAGCTAGTGGGTGTGAGGGTGGTATGGATGATCCTCCGTCTAAGGTTGGGTCAGCTCTCGATCAGATCAAGACGAGATGCCCTCTATGGTGGTGGCTAGTCCTATTTATAGAGGCCCGGGTCCTCTTCCCAAATATTGAGCGGGAAGGGATCCCCCAACGGCCTAGTTTGTAGGGAGACAGCTAGTACAAGCTATCCTGACAAAAGGTGGTGTTCGCGTGCCAAAGGATCTGGCGGTGATGTCGTCGTGGGCTCCGTGGTGACCTTCGCCCTGCTGTCCTACTGGTCTTGGTCTCGTTGCACCGATATGGAAATCTTTGCCTGACGCCTCGGAACTCCTCGCCTGCGCTTGCCCCATTAGCGCCAAGGAGGAAACTAGCTTCCTGCGCCCGCTCGCGCCCGCCTGGCCTTGGTCATCATGGCTCACATCACGCGAACCTCATGAGGTGCCCCTTGCCTTGATATCCCCGCTCATCATGGCTCACATCTTGCGTCGTCCGCATCACGAGGGTCTTGAGTAGTTGCTGATGAAGATGGGTCGTACCAGGCCGCTGGATGAGCCACGCTCTGGGCCGCTGGCAGGCAAGTCTGGGTACCCCCATTCCTAGAACACCGACAGTAGCCCCCGGGCCCAAGGTGCGCTCGACTTGGCTTCGCGGCGAAGCCATGGGTCAAGTGCGGTGTGCCGCGGGCCCCAAAGGCATGCGGCCTTGATTAACGTGTGCCGATTGACAAGACGTGGGTGTCTCCACTTCCCCATGCAGCCTCGATTTCCGCCCGGCTAGGCGGCCGCCGTTGCTTAAACAACTCCACCCCCTTTGCCAAAAGAATGCCCTGCAACTTCTTCGTCTTCTGGATCCCTTCTCCTTGCTCGATTCGACACCAACTCCTTCCGCCACCATGGTACCCAACCGAAAGAAGGAGAGGAAGAAGGAGTCCCGTACCTCAGCCCCCATGCCACCGGCTTTCGAGCCCGCCACCGAGCAGTCGGTGGTGCTCAACAAAGAGATGATGGACAAGGTGCACCCGGTGCTCGCCGCGGATTCCAATGAGTGGGGGGCGATGGTGGCCTGGCCCGCCTCCCACGCCGTAATTGACAGGACGGCCACCGAGGTCCCCCACCACCTTCACACCCTCTGGGCAGGCCTGATTCATCCCTTCTCTGATTTCTTCAATGCGGTGCTCTCGCATTACCAGATCAACGCGCTACACCTCGATCCCCAATCCATCATCATCCTCACTGTTTTCGCCTTCTTCTGCGAAGCCATGGTGGGCATTGCCCCCTCTGTGGCCTTCCTCCGCCACTTCTTCTCGCTGTACCTGACAGATGCACTCCAACGCTCAAGGTATTTATCCTTTCAGGCTATCGCGGCGACGGCCGGCTCGGGGATCGATTTCGTCCTCTCGCCGATCGTCAGAGGTTTTAGGAAGCGGTGGGTGTTAGTGGATGTTAGTGTGCACAGCCCCCTGCTGCTTCTTCCGCGGATTCCGGCTACTCACGTTTGGCACCAGTTGGCTAGGTTGAAGAAGCTTGGGGTGACGGCACCCATGGTGGTGAAGGAGTACATCCAGTGCTGCATCGCTCCACTTCAGCGCCACTCTCGGCCGATGTGGACCTTCTCCGGCTACGGGGACCGCCTGCTCTTCCTCGCGAGGTACGGCACACGGTGCTCGAGCTCCTAATGGGCGACCCAGCGCCAGCCAGCTTTCCGGAGGAAGGTTGTCTTCTGTACTGCTGCTCGAACAAGGTGGAGTTTGTGAAGTTGATGCTCTCCTTCGACAAATGGGGGCTTCGCCTAGTTGGCCTTGAAGGACCTCGCGAGAGCCGTGTTCGCGTGGCTCCCCTGCCCACTGCCGGCGCGGCGCTCACCCCAGAAGGGGGCGCGGGGGGCGATTGCCGCTGAGTGCTGGTGGCGCTACTGCTCCGGCATCGGCGTCTCCTGGGCCTCCTGAAGCGCCGTCCCCTCTGGCTCGAGAGAGCCGCCCAGAGGGAACGGCCGAATGGTCGGTGCAGCCTGGTGGTTCTGAGGCCAAAGCACCCGAGGCCCCAGTGAGTCGCCCTGAGGCGGGGGTCGGGTGCCCCGTATGGCCCAGTGTTCCTGAGGGCGCCTCCTCAGGAGCCGCCCCGATCGTGCCCGACGCTGGTGACCGCATCCAACGCTTTAGTCGGCTCCGGCCTATGGGGAACCCGACTCATAAGTCGTGATCACCGAATGCATGTGTACAGTGATCCCAGAGATCAATGCTCACTGAACACACAGAAGCTGAACAACAAGAGTCTTACATTCATACATACCGTGTTACACAAGTTGTGACCATTATGGTCAAGTCCTGAGTATAAATCATCGCAGCGGAAATCTTCGTCGACACTTGGACCCATGCCATCCGCCTTAACCCTACAGGCATTCTGACTGGGAAGCGTCCTAGCTCGCATGTTCGCCACCAAGAAATCTTCATCATATCTTGTTCATACATGCCTGGCCAATAAAATAACTAGTGCCAAGCCAATGAGTACTTTGAATGTACTCGCAAGCAACCCAAGAGTGATAACAGAATAATTATGCAAGGCTCTACTGCTAAATTGGCAGTTTTGCGTAAAGCTAGTTTTTCATATGCAAGTATGATCAACATATATCAAGGACATGCACGCGTCTGCAACAAGAATCAGGAGGTTACAGACATCAATATCGAGAAAGAGCTATAAACAAGTCATGCTCGAGCTCATCATGACTTCCTCAAGAATCACACCACCAATATCACCAAACCGTGTTGTTTCCCTCAGACACACACACCAGGTTTCGCAAACATTGGACTTAGCCCAAGAGCGGTTACCCAACTGTCCTTGACCGTGGACACGGCTATTCGAATAGTTTTACACTCTGCAGAGGTTGCACACTTTACCCACAAGATCCGGGGAACTTCCGTGTCATCCACGACCCGCGGTACCTCAAGTACCTGGGGTAAGCACCCGATCACTATGTTTACCTAGACGACACTAACATAGAATCCACTCGATTGGTAGCAACCCCTGTGCCCAACATTTCACATATTAATATTTTGGAGCCTCGCTCCCATATTCACCACATACCACAAGCACGGGGTACCAACGGTGTGTCCGGCCGCCTATTCAAGCGCGACCCCGTCCCGAGAGTGACCTCATGTCACCCCCGTCACTAGTAATGCGGGCATCATGCTAGTACCGGCCTAGGTAATCAATAATGCCCTTTCCCATATAAGGGTAGAGTGGTTGCACATGTAAGGTTGGAATAACGGTCGCAACTTAAGCCAATACGTTTTCAAAACAACACACACACTTGCCTCAGTACACCACTTTGTCATCAAGTGGTTACCCAACTCATCATCTCCCTCGGACATAAGAGGCACCCGGCGGGGTTTTCGAAAAGTCTTTTTGAAAGTACTCTGCCTCCGTCACCATGCATATTCCCGTCCCATTTGCGTAGCCACTACTATAGCAACCTATCTACTCCCACCCACATAACCCTCATAGGAAGGTAGGGTCATGCTTAATGCAAGTTTCAATAGTAAAGTAACAAAGGTACCAACCAAAGTGGTCACCACCTCAACATGATTCCGATGCATTGAAAATAAGGTGCTATAAGACATGCATAAAAAGGTTTCTCGAACATGGTCAAGGGGTTGCTTGCCTTGTCCTTCAGAGTCTTCAAGCCTTCTGGTCCATCTCCAAGTACTCTGTTTATTTCGTCAACTAACGATGGAAACAATCATAATAAGCAACACAACAAGGCAAAAAATAAAAGTGCTCTAAAAATAGGAGTTGGACTTTTCTAGGATACCTCTGGTCATATGAAAAATGACCAAGGTGGTTTCATTGGGATATGATCAATGGATATCTCTGAACATTTCAATATGATGTAATCAGGGGATTTGTGGATTTGCAAGAAGTGTACAGAAGAATTATTTTGAACAATGGTCAGAGGCACCCATCTAACAAGGAATGATTTTAGAAGCAGCTAGGAGTTGGTTTCACTTGATTTAGAGTTCAAAAGAATTTCCTACGATTTTGCAAAGTTGACAAATATGAAGAAATGGCTTATTATTTTGTGGGGTACAGAAAGTATTAAGAAAAATGTTCATAAACTAAGTTATGAACTTAGAAGCATCTAGGAATTTGAATCGTGGCATTTGGATCAATTTTGAGCTCTCTGTGATTTTCTAAAGTTCATCACAAAAATAGGAAAAATAGGATTTGATAAATATTTGTGAAGAAAATGTTTCTGGGAAAATGTGCAACTAGCACCATGTGATAGAGCATGATTTATGGAGTCACTGGAAATTTGAATCACCTAATTTGGAGTTCAAATGAATTATTTATGGATTATACAATATTTTTGGAAAAAGAAAAAGACAAAGGAAAAGGTTATACCTATACTACGCACAGAGCGCAGCATAGCGCCATAGCGCACTGGGCTGGCCCAGCTGCACGGCCACGCGCGTGCTTGAGCGATGTCGAAGGCGTGTTTCGAGAAATACGCTTCCCTGCGGGGAGGGTAGAAATCTCGGGGCGCCTTCACTTAAACAGTGCGGGCCCGGCGCCGACCCGCTGACGTGTGGGCCCCATGTGGCCCAGTGGCCACCCGTCGTCGTCTACCTCTGGACGACAGAAGACAGAGGCACCGGACGCCATACGCCAGCGCTCGCCGGTGGCACGAGCCGCCCGAGGCGGAGCTCGGACCACTGCTAGGACCGGGAGAAAACGCCGGTGCTGTTCCCGCCGGCGGAGGGCCCTGGGGAGCCCGAGAACGGTCGCCGTCTTGCTGGCAACCGAGATGGGCTTCCACCGCTAGGCATCAAGCTGCGAAGCCTCCCCGGACGGGCTGATGAGGGCGGAAGGTTGCGGAGACTCCGTGGAAGCTCGGAGGCTTCGAAGGAGAGGAGGGGAGGGCTGGAGAGCTCGAATTCGAGCGGGGGACCGCGGCGTCAATGGCGGCATCAGGAGGGGAAAATAATGCATGGGAGAGAGGAGGAGGATGACCGGGAGGTTGCTGGGATGAGGGAGATCGGGGAGAGGCCAGAGTAGTGCTTTGGGTAGCCTTATATAGGCGTGGCTGCGGTGCACCATGGGCAGCGTCCACGGACGCGCTCAGGCGAGCTTGTGCAGGGAGAAGGAGAGCAAGGGAGGAGGGGGCCGACAACGTGGCGTGTCCCGAACGTCGAGGCCACCTCGGGAGACACGTTCCCGGCACCCAAGGTCGACGAGAGCATTGGGCAGAGGGCGACTACAGTCGGCTGGGCATTGTAGCGCGCTCCAAAGCGCCATTTTGGCATGCCAGGGCATGCCGTTGGTAGTTGTGCGTGGCCAAGCTTGTCTACTAGCTGTGGGGTGGTACTGGGATTCTCTGGGATGCTTAGGAGGTAAGGTACGAAGGACGGGTAAGAAGTAGGAGGGTAGAAAGGTGCTACCATGGTGGAAACAGAGAGGTAATTGGGGGTTTTACCCTCTCCAATGATTGAGCTGAGGCATGGGTGAGTTACTGGAGGTAGAAGGTGACTAGGAGAGGCCCTGGTAAAAAGTTAAGCTCATGGAGAGCAAGGAAAGTGGTAAAAGTGACAGTTTTGGAAAATTACCAAAAGGTGTTTGATGTAGTTTGGGGCAAGCAAATGATTTCCAATTGACATGAGACTTAACAGGATCAAATGGCATATAGAAATAGGGTGTTCCACCAAGTTTGAGCTCATTTGAGGAAAGTTGCCAATGTAACTTTGGTGAACCCTAGAAATCAACAGAAATGACTTTTCCATGATTTGGTCATGCAATTCATCCCTCCTTGATGCACCACTTGGTGTAGTGTCATCATTTGGGGTTGTGAGCATGTCCACAAAATTTGAGGCCACAAGTAAAAAGTTGGCAATGTAGAGTTGCTCGAACTTCAAAATGGACACAAATGGTTTTGAGGGTATTAGATGATGTTTTCTTGATCTTCAAGGCATGAGGCTTCGTAAGATCATCAAATATGTCATATCTGACATGATATAATTTCCCTGGAATTTTTATAGAATATTTCCTTTGTAAATATTTCAAAAGCTTGAAATATCCAGAAAGGGTTTTTTAAGGATTTGCCCAATATTTTGAACATGACCATGTGTTGAAACTTTTATATATGGACAATATATGTCCTATGAGTTTCCCTGAATTTTGAAAAATATTTTTGAAACAGTTAAATAATTTTAACCTATTAAAGACCATTTCTGGCCTAAAGAAAAAGCTTTTAAAAAAAATAGGAAAATAAATTTTAAAATTATAACTTTGTGGTTTCTGGGAGTCCTATACCTAATGGGATTCAAATATACTTTTTGAAAGATTTTTCACACATGAAATCAAGTACTTGCAGTACAAACCTCAATTCAGGGGTTTTTGGAAAACTAATTTTAGAAAATACTTTTTGGCCAAATTATTTTTATAAGAAAATACTATACTGTCCTATACACATGACATGATCATTGGGAAAAGGTTTTGGATCAAGGATATGAAGTATAAGAGTTGAATGATTTATTTTATTTTTAGAGCACTTGCAAACAGCAAACAGAAAACCAATCAAGCAAGGTCAAAAACACTCAAAAGTTTTTGCCAAACCACATTTTAGCATGACTATTAGCTTAAGTGATGTGGCATGAAAATCAGGGTGTGACAGACCTACCCCCCCTTACAAGAATCTCTTCCCCGAGATTCCCAGACTAGGCATGGAAAGGAATACGAAAACTTGGATATGGGGTAGTCTTCACTTCTTCTTGTTGGTTCTGCTTCCGAGTGATGCTCCATGGAACCTTGAAGTACTTGGTGGTGTCGCTTCTCGCATGTTGCCCTCTTTGATGCAGGTTGCTGAGGGGTCTCTTGCATAGGTTAGGTTGGGCTAGACGTTAATGGCTCGGTGATTGATGTCCTTGTAGGGACCGGGCTAGTTAGGAAGTTAAAAGTATTTCCAGAGTTGTGACTCATGGAAAATTTGGTGCACGGTGGGTAACTCCGGTGGTAAATCTAGCTGGTAGCCGTCTACTATTTGTCTTGAAGTGGTCTTGAAAAAAGTCAATAAATCTTGGTGTGAGCGTCCCTTTGACATGGAAATGCTTGGTTCCTTCAAGAGGAGTGGTTTGCAGATACGCCTGGTCTTCGACGCGGAAGATTACTTCTTGATGACGGTGGTTGGTGTAGTTCTTCCTTCTTGACATGTCAGTCTTCAGATGTCTTCTATCCAGCTGACTGTCTCTTCTTTTGTCTCCGGGCAAACAAGTAGGTCATCAAATAATGATGTTACCCAACTTGTCCAAGTACTCCATGAAGTCTACGGGGTACGCGAGGTAGGCTGGGGTATTGGTGGTGGTCTCGGTTGAATATTGGCAATGGTCTTCTGACTTAGAGTCAACGCCCGTGGTCATGATCCGACCATGTTGTGGCTTGGTGAGGCTCAAGGGTTTTAGGATTCTAGTGTGCGAGTGAACGTTTATTATCTTATCCTTAAGCATGGTTTCTGAGATGCCAATAGTTCTTCCTAGTCCTGCAATCCTTATACCACCGAAAGCATCATCTCGCATAGGTCAACTCCAATCACCACTCATGCCATACATATCCTCATGACTCCCAAAAGGAGGTCTAACAAAATTATACATGTCTACGATCCGCGAAAATCATATGTATGGCTACCCCTAAGAATCCATGGGTAAGGCATACAAGCTGCTAAGCTTGAATTAAACACGACAATCCAAGTGCTCAGCCTATTCTTGCAAGGTTCAAGATAATGCATCTCTATTCTAATGAAAGACGGCATATGCCACTCCAAGATCTTGTTTCCTTCCTATGGATCAACTCCAACAGCCCGTTAGTTTCCATCAATCACCACATAATCCAACAAATCCGATGTCTACGGTGTTCCACAAGATCTCAAGTCCCTATAATACCCAAATACTTGGAAGGGTTGTCCATTACTATAGTGAGTCCACCAAATTCCTACCATCATGGTCAAGTAAACTCCAAGGTCATGCTTATATAGATCCCTAAATCAACTCCGACAATTGATCCAATCTCCTAGTTTATTGTCCACCGGGAAACATGGAATCATGATCGGGATCATCAGTCTAAATCCAATTTACTCCGAACCATGTAGACATACCTAGCAACTCAACTAGAATCTCCTACTTAAATCCAAATCTCATGTCCAACGAGAATTCCTACATGCTTCCCTAAAGTCATCCTCAATATGTCAACTATCTTCTATCAATATCCCCTGGCCAGGTCAAATCCTTATACCTCCAAGAATTTCAGCTTGCGAACACAATTATCCTACCAAATCCAATTTACTCAAGGGTAATGAGAGTCATGCTACTCTATTAACTGACCCCACCAAGTTCATCTACCGACATGAAAGCCTTATAATCCTCCGAAGAGTCTCAAATAATTCCTCAAGGTCAATGATATAAACTCATCAAGTCATTTGTCCTCTGTTCCTATATCCTCAAATTGGTCTTCCCTATGGCATCGTCAGTTTTGGTGCTATCTTAGGATGACAATGTGCTCGTTCACTGTGTCCACTAGTTCCATTACGAACCCAATGTTGTGCAAGGTTATAGAGGCTTAACTGGCTTTCTTGCAATTATGCAGGCTAAGCACATGGTTAAGGATTCGAGAGGGGGTGTCTTGTGAAGTCTCGAAGGGTCTGGGGATGAGTTCCTAATCTCGAGGGGTAAACATAACTTCACGGGGTTGCACTTGGTCGTGGAGGTCGTAGCAGAAGTCTTCATTGTTAGTTGGTTGCCGACTTGGAATCCTTGGTACTTCTTGTCTCGCTGGTCTTCAGTTGAGGAGATAGGAGAGAGGGAAAAGTAGCATAGAGGGGAAGAATGCCTAAAGGGGGTTCTATAGTGCAAGTGCAAACAAACAGGTGCAAAAAGGGCGAAACAAAGGAAACAAGGCTAGGAAGATGATATAGCCATGTACTTGTTGTCTAGGGCAAAAGTGCGACTTATATCAAAACACAAACAAATAAAAGCAAGCAACACACAATCATGGTTCTATTCGAACCATCATACGGACTCGACTGCGGATAGGGGGTACACGACTCATCCAACCCTAGGGGTTCTCGGACTCTGTAGTCACGACTTGTGCCTCGTGCAGTCTTTTGAGTTTTCCTCAGGTGTTGCTATGTCCCTTGTAGTTGTTTGATGAACGATCCGGGTTGAGCCTGAAGAATATTCAACAACTTCTCTCCTGATGAGATGATGTGGTGACGGTGTCTCCTCATAGCTGGCGTTGCCTTGGTCTCTTCTTGTCTTCACTAGTAGATAAAGGGACATCTGACCCGGTTCGTTTGGGCCTTTAGCCCCGGTTTTTGAACTAGGACTAAAGTGTCGGTACTAATCCCCTGGACCTTTAGTCCCGGTTCAATCCAGAACCGGGGCAGATGGGTCTCCATGTGGCCTGTGCGCGGAGCCCGGGCAGGAGGGCCTTTTGTCCCGGTTGGTGGCACCAACCGGGACCAAAAGGCATCCATGCGTCAGCATTTCTGTGGCTGTGGTTTTTGTTTTTTTTTTGAAAGGGGAGGGGGGTTGGAGGTTTTGGGGGGTCAATTTAGGTGTTTCATATTGTGTTAGCTAGCTAATTAATAGAGAGAAGTGTCCTCTCTTATGTCCGTGCTTGGTCGACGCTACGTACTACACATACATATAGAGAGGACTAGACACGCTATCTAGCTAGCTAGTAAGCAAACGAAGGAAACAGAAGATTGTAATCAACATATATATATGCATACAGAGAGAAGTAATATCGACCACCTCTCCTTCTCCGAGAGATTGGTCGAACAACAAGTTCTCGTATATCTATCCGACACTACCGGGTACATATATGCAATAATTATCTCTTACAAATATAATCTCCTATACGATGGACGCATGGTCCACATAGTATTCTCCGTCTGGCGCGATCACGTGTTCAAGGAACAATGCCGCCAATTCCTCTTGAATTGCTCACAGACGATCTGGTGCTAGGAGTTCATCCCGCATCCGAAACATCTAATTTGAAGAAGGGGGTCAATACATGAAATGATGCTATAAAATTGTGAATATTATTAATTAATTGCTTACGCACTTCAAATGATGGTAATGAAATAAAATTGTGAATATCATTAATTGCTTACGCACTTCAAATTGTGCTTCAGAGTAGCCCCGCTCACAGGTCGTGTGGCGGATGGACTCGCAAATGTAGTATCCACAGAAATCATTCCCGGGTTCCTGCCACAACCACTTTACAAGAAATAGAGGTCAATCAAACTGATAAGCAAGAATGCCAAATGGTATTGATGAAACTAGCGCTTGATTCAAGATATCGGAGATGCGCGGAACATGCTGCTATATAGTACTTACTTTCGGGTGTCTAAATTCTAGCTTCTTAGGCAGTCCCGGAGCTTTTTTGGTGAATTTTCTCCAAACCCTGCCAGACAAAGAAAACAATTACTTGATATCAGAAATGAACAAAGTTGCTGATATGCATGGTGGATAATATTGATCGATTTAAATTACCTGTCGAGCATTTGAGTCATGTCCGCATACTCCTCGGGATCTTTACGTTTAGAGTCCAAGACAGTTACTACTCCCTTCTCAAGCTTAATCTCTAAGAGAATATAGTGGAAGCTGTGCACGCATGCATGAACTCATCAATTACATTACTATAACCTTGACTGATATATAAGGGAAACCAAATATGCACAAGACAGTAACACTCACTTGAAGTTGTAAGGAAAGAGTATTATATCTTTGTTTTCATTTACCGCCAACGATCGTAGCAAGTTGGTTTCAGTATCTGAGGCACGCCATTTAACCTCGGTTGCATCTATGAGGTATGTGTTAATGAACTCAATATCACCGACTTGTCTTTTCTTCAATTCAACGATCTTCAATCTGCATAATATAGTGAGGATAATTATAAATACATGCAATGAAAGAGCTGAGCTATATAGAGAGACTTAATGATAGAAGTAGTACTACTTACAGACAGTAGCAGGTAACCGTTGCTTTATCGAGGGCCAATTGATTGAAAAACTGATAGAACTCCTCAAATGGAATAGGCAACAGTTCAATTCCAACAAGGTCATGCTCCGGTTTAACTCTCACATACAAGCTATCCCTCCCCCCAGACTCTCTGCAGATTTTCAAGTACCAATCATGCAATCTTCGCATATTCGTTGATAGAGATCGTTCATTTTTCACGAGAGGCTTCCCGTACTCGTATCTTTGTATCTGCACCTCCAAGAAATCATATTGTACATCGTCGGACAGGTAATCTCCAAGATTGCTATAACTGGGCACCATCCTCGGATCATTAGCGACCATGTTGCTAGACACCTTGAGCGGGGGGCACGATTGGTCCGCTTGTTCGTCGAGCTGGGCAATTTGTTTCCTAGCTCATCCTTCTGCTAACCTTTCATCACTTTTAGTACTTCCCGACCGCTTCGCTTCTTGAAATGACTTTTCAATAATGCGGTCATAGTTGTCCTTCGGCTTACTTTTCGCTGGTTTCTTCAGGGCAGCAAGAGTGCGCTTTGCTTTCACCGGATCTATCTTCTCCTCCAGAGGTGGATGTCTCTGTGCTTTCAACCCTTCAAGCCAGTCCTTCACTTCGCCTTGAGCGATCTTCGTGTTTTCCTCGTCGGACCTCTCGTATGGTAACTTCTCTAGAGGCGTGAGAGAAGGACCGAATCTGCATTGCCTCCCGCCTCCTGCAGTTCGGTCTGCTGCATTTTCTTCCTCCTATCGGGGCATTTGTAGCCGCCTGCGTCCGGAAACCCAGCACTCCACGGAAGGGAGCCTGGCGTGCCTCGTGTCCGTCCAGGGTGCTCAGGATTCCCGAGGGCCATTGTCAGCTCGTCGTTCTCTCTGTCGGGGAAGAACGTCCCTTGCTGCGCTGCTTTGATATAATGCCGAAGCTTCCTGAGTGGTATTTCCAATTGCTTGTCCGTCCAAATGCACCTCCCTGATACAGGGTCAAAGGTTCTGCCAGCCCCGAAGAACCAAGTCCGGCAACGGTCTGGCCACTGCATTGTCTCTGGTTCGATCCCTTTCTGAAGCAGACCATTCTCAGCCTTGGCCCACTTAGGCCGGGCTCTGAGGTAGCCACCTGACCCCGTGCGATGGTGATGCTTCTTCTTCGCAGCATTTATCTGGTTTGTCGCCGACATCTTCTTACTCTTTTCCTATGTCTTATAGGCCACAAATGCGGGCCAGTCATCTTTGATCTTCTCATATATGCCCACGAATTCTGGAGTCTCTTTTTTGCGGACAAACTTATTCAGTTTTTACTTCCATGCCCTGAATTGGTCTGCCATCTTCGTAAGAGCAGCAGACTTGATTAATTCCTCTTTAACTGGATTCGCCGGATCATCCTCTGGCGGTAGGATGAAATTTGACTTCAGCTCAGTCCAAAGATCTTCTTTCTGCATATCAGTGACATAAGACACCTGAGCGTCTTTTGCAGCCGGCTTTAACCATTGATGGATGCTGATCGGGATCTTGTCCCTAACCAGAACCCCGGACTAACAAATTTGTTCTTTGTCCGGATGGGTTCAATCGGTTCGCCGGAGCGCGAGATTTCTGAGATCTCAAACTTTTCATCCGGCCTCAACTTTTTCTTCGCGCCTCGTTTCTTTACCGAAGATTTGCTCGATCCGGAGGGCTAGAAAAAGGAACAAAGACGAGAGTTAATGAATGCATCAATTAACTAGTCAGCACAGGCTTAACTAACATATATACCTCCTGGCCGGACTCGGTTCGGTCACCGGAGCCAGCATCACGGTCTCCTTCTTGCACCGGCATTGGGTCACCGGAGCCGTCCTCACGGTCTACTTCTTCCATGTGCATTGGGTCACCGGAGCCATCAATATCATAGCCTAGATCTTCCAGCAGCTCTCTTTCCACCAGCTCATTGGTGTCGTTGAGAAATGACAAGATGGCATCTTGTCCGTCTGCGATTATGTCCATCAACATCGCTTCTTGTGCTTGGTCTCGGGTGTTGTCGTCCATAGTTTCTACAAATATTTACAACATGCCAATTATTATTCAAACATGACAGATGGATATATTAATGGCAAACGTAGAACTAGCTTCGACCGTCGACCCCTGGATGACCCTCGACCGCTCGGCGATCCACAACCCTAGACCCCCTCATGTCACATTTTGTCTAGTGTCAAAGGATTCAACAAAACCAATACTTCATCATTAGGCGAAAGTAACAGTCGCATGATGGTACGAAGCTCTCCAAAGTTATTTTGGAACGGAGTCCCAGATAGGATAATTCGTAACAAAAGACGGATTATCCTATCAGGAACTCCGTTCCAAAAGAACTTTGCAGAACTTCGTACCAACATGCCCCGGTTACTTCTGGCAAATGATGAAGTCATGGATTTCTTCAATACTTTGACACTAGCTAGGCAACCTCTCGACCCCTCGACCCTCGACTGCTCGGCGATCCACAACCCTAGACCCCCTCATGTCACATTTTGTCTAGTGTCAAGGGATTCAACAAAACCAATACTTCATCATTAGGCGAAAGTAACAGTCGCATGATGGTACGAAGCTCTCCAAAGTTATTTTGGAACGGAGTCCCAGAAAGGATAATTCGTAACAAAAGACGGATTATCCTACCAGGAACTCCGTTCCAGAACAACTTTGCAGAACTTCGTACCAACATGCCCCGGTTACTTCTGGCAAATGATGAAGTCATGGATTTCTTCAATACTTTGACACTAGCTAGGCAACCTCTCGACCCCTCGACCCTTGACTGCTCGGCGATCCACAACCCTAGACCCCCTCATGTCACATTTTGTCTAGTGTCAAAGGATTCAACAAAACCAATACTTCATCATTAGGCGAAAGTAACAGTC
>LR738713.1:460061165-460078798 GCA_902687465.1 Secale cereale | reverse complement strand
AGTTATCGAGGAGGGTGTATATCGACAACGACATATCCGATAAAAAAAGAGGAAGAAGAAAAAAAAGAGGAGAAGAAGAAAGGAACCGCTATAGGAGAAGATCGAAGAAAAAAGAAGAAAAAAGGAGAAGAAGAAAGGAATAGAGGAGAAGAAGAGAAAATTCTCTTCTTCTCCTCTATTCCTTTCTTCTTCTCCTCTTTTTTTCTTCTTTTTTCTTCTTCTTATTTATTTCTCCTCTTCTTCCTCTCCTCTTCTTCTTTCTTTCCTCTTTTTATTTTCTTCTTTCCTATCCTTCTTTTTCTAAATTTGTAACTTTTGCATATATAAAACTTTTCTACAATTGTAACTTTCTATATATGAACAAAAAACTTTCTATGAACAAAAAAACATTCTTCTCCTCTATTTCTTTCTTCTTCTCCTCTTCTTTTTCTTCTTTTTTCTTCTTCTTATTTGTCTCTCCTCTTCTTCCTCTCTTTTCTTCTCCCCCCCAACACGAGAACATTTTAACTTAGCAAATTTATCGACGAGGGGGTATATCGACCCGCCTCATGTCGAAGTTATCCGGGACGGGGTATATCGACCCCCCCCCCCTCATGTCCCAGTTTTTCGCTTATTTTCCTTCTTACTCGATGACCCTAACCCTAAACAATACAACTAACAACAACGGAAAAAATCATATCTATCAACAATAAAAAAACATCATATGATATATGAACAAAAAAAATCAACAAAAAACATCATATATATATATGCAGAAAAAAACATCATATATATGCAGAAAAAAACATCATATATATATACATCATATATATATATATACATCCATACATATATGCATCCATACATTAACATATGTACATCAACATATATGCAAAAAAACATCGTATATATATGCAGAAAACAAACATGCATATATCAAAGGTGGGGCCACGGCGGCCACATCCACGGCGGCGGCGGACACATCCACGGCGGCGGCGGGGGGAGGGCAGGGGCGCGGGGGCTCACTGGGGGCGGCGAGGTCAGGGCTGGGCTGAAGAAGAGGTGGCGCGGGGAGGCGACGGCGAGGAGGGGCGGCGACGTGTCGGCGCGGGGAGGCGATGGCGCCGAGGGGGGCGGTGGCGACGGGTCAGCGCGGGGAGGCGACGGGGAGGCGCGGGGAGGCGCGGGGCGGCGACGGGTCGACGACGGGGCAGGGCGCGGCGACGGCGAGGAGGAGCAGCCTGGCGGCGAGGAGGAGCAACTGAAGATGAAATCTGAAAAACGCTAAGTGCGGGTTTATATAGCAAAGGCATTGGTCCCGGTTCGTGGCACAAACCGGGACGAATGCCCCCCTTTAGTCCCGGTTGGTGCCACCAACCGGGACCAAAGGTCTCTTTTCAGCAGCCCAAAGGGCGGGAAGGAGAGGGCTTTGGTCCCGGTTGGTGCCACCAACCGGGACTAAAGGGTGGCATTGGTCCCGGTTGGTGACACGAACCGGGACCAATGCCCCACTTTAGCCCCGGTTAGTACCACCGACCGGGACCAAAGCCCTGTGCTGGCGCGGGTGCGGTGGGATGTTTAGTCCCATCTCGCTAGTTGAGAGAGCTCGGGTGTTGTTTATAAGCGCTGATGCGCCCACCCACTCGAGCTCCTCTCAATTGCAGGCTTCTGGGCCTAACTCTGCGCGCTGCCATGTGAGCTTGCTGGGCCTTATAGTCCAGATGCATCCTGGGCTGTAGGCCTTGCAGGCTCACTAGGCAGCGCCCAATTTTTATTTTTTTTTCCTTTTTTGCTTTATTTATTTCTAAGTTGTTTTTTGTTGTATTTAGAGTTTCTTTGTGAATATTATTGCTTTAGGTAAAACAAATTACAAACTTTCTGCTGTGCAAGTAGTATTCAAATTTGAATAGTTTAAATTTGAAATTATTTGTTTTCTTTGTTGCTTTATTTATTTTATTTTGTTTCTACTTACAACAAAATACTTATTGTTGCTATTTTTATTTTTTTGCAAGTTTTTTTGTTTTGTTCTCTACATTATTTATTTTCTTTTGTTTTTTGCTTTATTTTTTAATTCTTTCTGGTAAAACCAATTACAAACTTTCTGTTAGTGCAAGTAGTATTCAAATTTGAATAGTTTAAATTTGAATTATTTGTTTTCTTTGTTGCTTTATTTATTTTATTTTGTTTCTACTTACAACGAAATACTTATTGTTGCTATTTTTATTTTTTTTGCAAGTTTTTTTGTTTTGTTTTCTGCATTATTTATTTTCTTTTGTTTTTTGCTTTATTTTTTAATTCTTTCTGGTAAAACCAATTACAAACTTTCTGTTAGTGCAAGTAGTATTGAAATTTGAATAGTACAAACGGACAATGGTATCATACTCATCTGTTACAAAGTTGGCATGGTATCATCATAATAGTTGCGGAAAAAAGTCTTCACTTTTTCTTCGCTTGTGTCATTTGCTTATTGCGCCGTAACCATGGATAATCTTCCTCGTTTATCAGGATGCTTGGGTCAGCCTTGACTTTGAAGGGAGGAATTTCATGAAACTTTTCATAATCTTCGGATATGTGTGTCTTGCCCTCCACTCCCAGGATGTCCCTTTTTCCTGAAAGAACTACGTGGCGCTTTGGCTCATCGTATGATGTATTTGCTTCCTTATCTTTTCTTTTTCTCGGTCTGGTAGACATGTCCTTCACATAGATAACCGGTGCCACATCATTGGCTAGGACAAACGGTTCGTCAGTGTATCCAAGATTTTTCAGATCCACTGTTGTCATTCCGTACTGTGGGTCTACCTGTACCCCGCCTCCTGACAGATTGACCCATTTGCACTTAAACAAAGGGACCTTAAAATCATGTCCGTAGTCAAGTTCCCATATGTCCACGATGTAACCATAATATGTGTCCTTTCCCCTCTCGGTTGTTGCATCAAAGCGGACACCGCTGTTTTGGTTGGTGCTCTTTTGATCTTGGACAATCGTGTAAAATGTATTCCAATTTATCTCGTATCCTTTGTAAATCAATACAGTCGAAGATGGTCCCCTGGACAACAAGTACAACTCATCACAAACAGTGTTGTCACCTCTGAGACGTGTTTCCAACCAACTGCTGAAAGTCCTGATGTGTTCACATGTAATCCAGTCGTCGCACTGCTCCGGGTGTTTGGAGCGCAGACTGTTCTTGTGTTCATCGACATACGGGGTCACCAATGTAGAGTTTTGTAGAACTGTGTAGTGTGCTTGAGACCAAGAATATCCATCCCTGCATATTACTGAGTCCCTTCCAAGCGTGCCTTTTCCAGTCAGTCTCCCCTCGTACCGCGATTTAGGGAGACCTATCTTATTAAGGCCAGGAATGAAGTCAACACAAAACCCAATGACATCCTCTGTTTGATGGCCGATGGAGATGCTTCCTTCTGGCCTAGCGCGGTTACGGACATATTTCTTTAGTACTCCCATGAACCTCTCAAAGGGGAACATATTGTGTAGAAATACGGGCCCCAGAATGACAATCTCGTCGACTAGATGAACTAGGATGTGTGTCATGATATTGAAGAAGGATGGTGGGAACACCAGCTCGAAATTGACAAGACATTGCGCCACATCACTCCTTAGCCTTGGTACGATTTCTGGATCGATGACCTTCTGAGAGATTGTATTGAGGAATGCACATAGCTTCACAATGGCTAATCGGACGTTTTCCGGTAGAAGCCCCCTCAAGGCAACCGGAAGCAGTTGCGTCATAATCACGTGGCAGTCATGAGAGTTTAGGTTCTGGAACTTTTTCTCTCGCATATTTATTATTCCCTTTATATTCGACGAGAAGCCAGTCGGGACCTTCATACTGAGCAGGCATTCAAAGAAGATTTGTTTCTCTTCTTTCGTAAGAGCATAGCTGGCAGGACCTTCATACTGCTTCGGAGGGATGCCGTCTTTTTCATGCAAACGTTGCAGGTCCTCTCGTGCCTCAGCTGTATCTTTTGTCTTTCCATACACGCCCAAGAAGCCTAGCAAGTTCACGCAAAGGTTCTTCGTCACGTGCATCACGTCGATTGAAGAGCGGACCTCTAGGTCTTTCCAGTAGGGTAGGTCCCAAAATATAGATTTCTTCTTCCACATGGGTGCGTGTCCCTCAGCGTCATTCGGAACAGCTAGTGCGCTGGGGCCCTTTCCAAAGATTACGTGTAAATCATTGACCATAGCAAGTACGTGATCACCGGTACGCATGTCGGGCTTCTTCCGGTGATCTGCCTCGCCTTTGAAATGCTTGCATTTCTTTCGACATTGATGGTTGGTCGGAAGAAATCGACGATGGCCCAGGTACACATTCTTCGTGCATTTGTCCAGGTATATACTTTCAGTGTCATCTAAACAGTGCGTGCATGCATGGTATCCTTTGTTTGTCTGTACTGAAAGGTTACTGAGAGCGGGCCAATCGTTCATGGTCACGAACAACAACGCCTTTAGGTCAAATTCCTCATGTCTGTGCTCATCCCACGCACGTACACCGTTTCCATTCCACAGTTGTAAAAGTTCTTCAACTAATGGCCTTAGGTACACATCAATGTCGTTGCCCGGTTGCTTAGGGCCTTGGATGAGAACTGGCATCATAATGAACTTCCGCTTCATGCACATCCAAGGAGGAAGGTTATACATACATAGAGTCACGGGCCAGGTGCTGTGATTGCTGCTCTGCTCCCCAAAAGGATTAATGCCATCCGTGCTTAAAGCAAACCATACGTTCCTTAGGTCCTTTGCAAACTCCTTCCAGTACTTTCTCTCGATTTTTCTCCACTGCGACCCGTCAGCGGGTGCTCTCAACTTCCCGTCTTTCTTACGGTCCTCACTGTGCCATCGCATCAACTTGGCATGCTCTCTGTTTCTAAAAAAACATTTCAACCGTGGTATTATAGGAGCATACCACATCACCTTCGCAGGAACCCTCTTCCTGGCGGGCTCGCCGTCAACATCACCAGGGTCATCTCGTATCATCTTATACCGCAATGCACCGCATACCGGGCATGCGTTCAGATCCTTGTATGCATCGCGGTAGAGGATGTAGTCATTAGGGCATGCATGTATCTTCTGCACCTCCAATCCTAGAGGGCATACGACCTTCTTTGCTGCGTATGTACTGTCGGGCAATTCGTTATCCTTCGGAAGCTTCTTCTTCAATATTTTCAGTAGCTTCTCAAATCCTTTGTCAGCCACAGCATTCTCTGCCTTCCACTGCAGCAATTCTAGTACGGTACCGAGCTTTGTGTTGCCATCTTCGCAATTGGGGTACAACCCTTTTTTGTGATCCTCTAACATGCGATCGAACTTCAGCTTCTCCTTTTGACTTTCGCATTGTGTCCTTGCATCGACAATGACCCGGCGGAGATCATCATTTGGTTCCTCTTGATCTTCAGCAGCTTCACCCGTTGCAGCATCATTGGGCACATCGTCTGGTTCCTCTTGATCTTCACCAGTTCCCCCCATTGCAGCATCACCGTATTCAGGGGGCACATAGTTGTCATCGTACTCTTCTTCTTCGCCGTCTTCCATCATAACCCCTATTTCTCCGTGCCTCGTCCAAACATTATAGTGTGGCATGAAACCCTTGTAAAGCAGGTGGGAGTGAAGGATTTTCGGGTTAGAGTAAGACATCGTATTCCCACATTTAGTGCATGGACAACACATAAAACCATTCTGCTTGTTTTCCTCAGCCGCATTTAGAAACTCATGCACACCCTTAATGTACTCGGAGGTGTGTCTATCACCGTACATCCATTGTCGGTTCATCTGCGTGCATTATATATAATTAAGTGTGTCAAAAATCATTACAGAACATCATAAATAGATAATTAAGTGACCAAATTAATAGAAGTTCATCATCACATTAAAACCAAAGTATATACATATATAGTTCTCATCTAACAACATATAGCTCTCCATACACATAGAAACTATGTAAAACATTTCAATGCGAAAACAAATGCGATCATAATCGCAACCAAGGTAACAATTGATCCAACGGCATAATGATACCAAGCCTCGGTATGAATGGCATATTTTGTAATCTTTCTAATCTTAAACCGCATTGCATCCATCTTGATCTTGTGATCATCGACGACATCCGCAACATGCAACTCCAATATCATCTTCTCGTCCTCAATTTTTTTATTTTTTCCTTCAAGAATTTGTTTTCTTCTTCAACTAAATTTAACCTCTCGACAATAGGGTCCATCTTGATCTTGTGATCATCGACGACTTCCGCAACATGCAACTCCAATTCCATCTTCTCCTCCTCCATTTTTTCCAATTTTTTCTTTAAGGAAATGTTTTCCTCTTCAACTAAATTTAACCTCTCCACAAGAGGGTCGGTTGGAATTTCCGGTTCAACTACCTCCTAGACATAATAAAACATCTATGCATGTCAGGTTGGTCGGCATAACTATCATAAACACTAAAACAAATAGTTATAAATTAAAGATAATATACCACATCTGAATCGTAGACAGGACGAGGGCCCACGTGGGCGGATATCAAAACCATCACACTATATAATAACAAGCAATAATAAACGTAAGAAAATTAGACAAATATCTATCTAAAGCAATAATAACAAGCAATAATAAAAGTAAGAAAAGCATGGACATAACAAGAGGCTCACCACGGTGGTGCCGGTGACGAGATCGGCGGGGGCGATCGACGGCGCCGAAGACGGGGACGGGATGTGACGGACCGCTAAACCCAGACAAATCTCAGAGAAAATAGAGCTTCGAGAGGATAAAAGCTTAACTACTGTGGCTCGGGCATTCCATCAAACACGTTGTGTGCATAGGAGGTGAGCTAGAGCACCACTAACCCCTCCCCCCCTCGGCCAGAAAAAAAACAGAGCAGTGTGCTCTGCTCTTGCGCGAGGGGGTATATATAGGCACCTCATTGGTCCCGGTTGGTGCTACGAACCGGGGCTAAAGGGGTTCCTTTGGTCCTGGTTCATATCACCAATCGGGACCAATGGTGGTGGGCCAGGAGCAAGACCCATTGGTCCCGGTTTGTCGCTCCAACCGGGACCAAAAGGTCCAGACGAACCGGGACCAATGGCCCACGTGGCCCGGCTGGCCCCCTGGGCTCACGAACCGGGTCCAGTGCCCCCATTGGACCTGGTTCTTGATTGAACCGGGGCTAATGGGCTAGACAGGCCTGGACCAAAGCCTTGTTTTCTACTAGTGCTTCTTAATCATAACAATCCCTTTTTATCTTCTAAGGCGTCGACGGTACTGGGTAGGTAATCCTTATGCAATGACAATAACAAGGCATAATAGAGGTCCAACATGTCGGTTACGTTGATGACAACATCGACACCAAGAGCGGGGAACGAAGAGAACGGTTTTCCTGCTCACTATAGTGAGGCGGACCAAATGGCGAGGTTCTCATCCACCGGTGGTTGCCGACACAACAACGGTAAGGACATGGTTGATCTATTAGCAATGTATATCATGATCTTGCATAACTCATGCCATGATCATCGTAGACCAAGGTCGCATCATCTTGGGGCAGTGTCAAGGGTGTCACCATCTTCTAGGTCTTCATGTCCTCATTCCTCGAGGATGTATTTTCTGTTGGTATCGTCTTGTTGTGGTGTCGTCAATCTTGTGTTCAGAAGAGGTGGGTGAGTGTTTGGCAAGGCATCTTCCATCTAGATTATCCACGAGGATTACAAGGAATCCAGTGGTCAGGGGCATAAGGGTTCTAACGACCAAAAGTTTTGAAGGGGAAGAGATCAATAAGGAATGTATAGCCTAGTTTTCGAAAAACTGAGAAGGGAAGAGAAGTATAGATAGTTTTGAAAACTAGTAATAGTTTTGGAAATAGTTTCACCCTAACTAACGACCATGCTAACTAAGGCTTCCTACAGTCAGGATGGCTCTGATACCAGCTCTGTGGGAACCCTGACTCATAAGTCGTGATCACCGAATGCACGTGTACAGTGATCCCAGAGATCAATACTCACCGAACACACAGAAGCTGAATAACAAGAGTCTTACATCCATACATACCGTATTACACAAGTTGTGACCATTATGGTCAAGTCCTGAGTATAAATCATCGCAGAGGAAATCTTCGTCGACACTTGGACCCATGCCATCCGCCTTAACCCTACATACATTCTGACTGGGAAGCGTCCTAGCTCGCATGTTCGCCACCAAGAAATCTTCATCATATCTTGTTCTTACATGCCTGGCCAATAAAATAAGCAGTGGCAAGCCAATGGGTACTTTGAATGTACTCGCAAGCAACCCAAGAGTGATAACAGAATAATTATGCAAGGCTCTACTACTAAATTGGCAGTTTTGCGTAAAGCTAGTTTTTCATATGCAAGTATGATCAACCTATATCAAGGACATGCACACATCTGCAACAAGTATCAGGAGGTTACAGACATCAATATAGAGAAAGAGTTATAAACAACTCATGCTCGAGCTCATCATGACTTCCTCAAGAATCACACCACCAATATCACCAAACCGTGTGATAACCCTCAACCGTAAGGGATCGAGATAGTCTTCGGAGGTAAGAATAACCCAATTTATTGATTCGACACACGGGGAGCCAAAGAGTATTTATAAGCTTTGACAGTTGAGTTGTCAATTCAACCGCACCTGAAATATACTTACTTGCAACAAAAGATAAGTGGTAACAGTGATATGATAGTGATGATAGTAATAGTAAAAGTAAACAGCAAAAGTAAATAGCAGTAGTAAATGGCAAAAGTAGCAACTAGTGACAAGCAGGGTTTAAAACACTGTAGGCTAGGGAGATGGATGGTTGGGCGCTGCATGGATGAGATAGATTCTAACTTGGGGCACGGCATACGGAAAAGTAATGATCATCTAGGCAAATATCAAACATTAGGCATGTATCCCGTAGGTAGTTGTACGTGCTTGCAATAAGAACTTGCACAACATCTTTTGTCCTACCATCCCGCTACGAACGGGGCCAAAAGGAACTTATGGATATTAAGGTGCTCCAGTCAAAGAGCACCGGAACAAAGCAATGAACTCAATGGATACATGTAATCCTCAAACTACGGACCATCCCCTTTGGTGTCCCAAGCTGTCACTTTTGGGATCGCCGGTTCCGAACTGTAACAGGTGCAAACAACTCATAGATAGGATCACGAACACAAATATATTCATGCAAACACATATGGTTCAGATCTGAAATCATGGCACTCGGGCCCTAAGTGTTAAGCATTAAGAATAACAAGTTGTAGCAAAGATGATAAACACCATAGTAGATGATAGGCAACATGCCCCCAACGATCTGATAAACTATTACATGATCTAACTCATCCAATCCCTACCATCCCCTTCGCCTACAGCGGGGGAATTACTCACACATGAAAGGGGAAGTCATGGAGGGATGATGGAGTGGTGATGATGATCACGATGGCGACGATCTCCCCTCTCCGGAGGCCAATTCAGCCTCCAGATTAGCCCTT
The DNA here is from genome assembly GCA_902687465.1 of Secale cereale. Taxonomy (NCBI): domain Eukaryota; kingdom Viridiplantae; phylum Streptophyta; class Magnoliopsida; order Poales; family Poaceae; genus Secale; species Secale cereale. The sequence continues at coordinate 460,069,326 of LR738713.1, read as the reverse complement.
CCGAGGAAGAACAGAGGGTGGCGGCGGCTCCGCGATGAAAAACTGCGAAAGAACTTCTGATCTAGGATTTCTGCGTTGGGAGTAAAAATACGAGGTGAAGTAGGGCACCAGGGGGTGTGGGACCCACCCAGGCGGCCCCCCGGCGCGGCCCAGGGGGGGCGCCCACAGGGCGCCTGGGCAGCCCCTGGCCCCCCTCTGGCCCCACTTCTGGTTCCAGGTTCCTTCGGGTGCGTGGATTTTCTGTGATTTTTCGTGGATTTTTCTGAGATACCTAAACATCCATTTTCCTGCACACAAATAAACCATACAGGCAACTCTGCTGAAAACAGCGTCAGTCCGGGTTAGTTTAGTCCAAATCATGCAAGAATGAGGCCAAAACAATATCAAAAGTGTTTGGAAAAGTAGATACGTTTGAGACGTATCAACTCCCCCAAGCTTAGCATATTGCTTGTCCTCAAGCAATTCAGTTCAATGAACTGGACGCGACAAAGAAAACTTTGACAAACTCTTTTGCTTCATTAGATGTATATAAGCATGTACTACAAAAAGAGTTAGCAAGTATTGAAACAGTACTTATGAGGACAATGCAAGGAGCAATCCTTCTTTCAAGTGACCAGTCACAAATATTTAAAAGTAAATAATACATTACTGAAAATCCAGACAAGATTACATTGCACATAGCTTGAGCATATTAGGGTGGTATCCCGCTAGCCTCCATGAGTGAAGCAAAACATAAATGCAGAGACTCCTCGAGAGTTTTAAAGGAAACTAGAACTAAGAATTTCAGAATAAATCATATCACAAGTATGTAGAAGACAATGTAATACTTTGGGACAATGCACATTACACTCAGAATGACAATTATGCTCTCCTAGTCGGTGCTTTGAAGAAAGAAGGTGAGACTCTCGAACCTTGGCTTTTATTGGCAAGGTTGAAAACCCGTGGTCGGAAACAAAAACTAAACATGTACCAGAGCTCTTGGTTTTAAAAATAGAAGTAAACATATTTTGAGAAGTGCATATTTCGTCAACGAATGCTAGCAGATAACTCAATCACTTTTTGAGTGGACAAGTCTCGAGGAACGGCTCCCGCATGAGGACGATCACATCCTCTTAATCTCCTTTGTTTATCACTGCCAAAGTTTTCTGATTTCTCATGAACAAAGTGTGAAGGAGGGTTTGTTTGTTATATTATCTTTTTGAGCCGGGCGCACTCAATGCCAGTTCCTTCTCGTATTAGGGGTTTGCACATTAGACATACAATCCAGGGGTGAAACTTGTCCAACTTAAAAAGATCATGAATTAACTACTACTTCCTCATGAGCTAAAACATAGGTACAAAAGAGAAATGCTTTTGATTAGTTTCGAGATGGTACATGAAAGTCTTCGTTAGGAATGGCAGGTAAATACCATGTATAGGAAGGTATAGTGGACTCATGTGGCATAACTGGTTTTAAAGATCAAAATAAAGCGGATAATACAATGGAAAAGTGAGAAGGGCACGTACTCCCCCAAGCTTAGGCTTTTGGCCTAAGTTGGTAGCAGCTACTGCCCCTAGGAGCCTCCTGCTCTAGGGGTATGGTGGTGAGTCCAAGGGTCGTAGAAGGATGCTGGCGCGTACACCGAACTCCTCGGAGTCTCCCACGAGGAAGGTTCCGAGCGCCAAACAGAGGAAGACCCTTCACCAAACTCGGTGGCGGTCTCTTCCTGAAAATGTGGTATCTCACCGTGCCTCTCCTCGTCGGGCACAACCCCCTTCATGGTGTTATGAAACTGATGCTGGACCATGAACTCATTGAACTGAAAAACATCAAAGGACCATCCGTTCCTGCGAGAAAAATCAAACAAAAGAGGTGCAGGTAGACGGATCTCGCGTTCCGCGGCAGTTCCGAAACGCAAGATATAAATAAGATTATCAAGCTCAGAACCCATGGTAACAAACTTATGCCTTTTCATAGTAGCAAGATCAAAGCTTAAATAAGTAAAAGGAGTATCATCAGGGTGTGGGGTGCCTCCAAGATGCTCTAAGATAAGTGTGGCGTAAACGCCACCATATAAATCCCCCTGTTACCGTTCATAGCAAGGCGTCGAGCAATTAAGGTACCCAGATTATAATTAGACCTCTCTGAGAGGGCTGCTGCCAGGATAGCAATATCCGAAGCAGAAATGTTGCTCGTGTTGTCACGAGCTAACACCCCTCTAGCAATATAATATGCAAAATACCTGAGGTGAGGAAATAAGATGCTGGAGATCTTCGACCGATGAATATCCCTCGTACCCACGCTGCAGAGGGAGTTGATGACGGTTTTCAGCTCGGAGGGCTGAGTAGCCATCCTAGCCGTCCTCCCAACGTTCCGCACACCTATTATTTCACAAAAATTTCCCAAAGTCATGGTGATAAGATAATTATAAATTTTAAACTCAATAGCACCTGAATCAGGATTATATCTAAAATTGTTAATGAAAATGGAGGTGAGTTTTTGATACTGAGTAACACGGCTCGTGACCAGCCGTGTCAAACCTGCATTAGCACAAAGATTATAAAACTCATCCTTGATTCCCGCAGCTTCCATGAATTCATCACATGGAAACGTCATCGCACGTGCTGGACTTGTGTCTTCCAACAACTCCAGGGGCACATGATCTTCATTATAGCTCACCCTAGCAGTCGATGGTGAAGCTGCGGCTCTAGTAACTCGATCGGAGTGTGCGGGCCTCCTCTTCTCAAGCCACCCTTTTGCCCTTCCTAACAAACTCATTTCTGAATTTTTTTACAATTTACAAAAACAAGGATTAAAATAAAGTGAGCTAAGGCAAACTACTCAACTCACTTGCCCAAGGCATAAACTTGCATCAAAACTTGGAAAATAACTTTCTACACATGCATGCAAGCTCATCTCTACAGCACCAAGAACTACTAAATACTCAGAAATGAAGCCACCAATCAAAAATCTAATTGGAGGGGTGGAGGTGTCACATACCAGGGAGTATTTGCTCAAAATTTCAGCTCAAATGATGGGCTGTAGAGAGAGATCGAAGAATCGCCTCCAAGAACATCAAGAACACAATAACGGGAGCAGAACTCGTGTTTTTGGAGAAAGAGAGAGAGGGAGGAAGAAGACATACCTGGAGGGGGGTCCCGTGGGCCCCAGGCGCCCTATGGGCGTGGCTAGGGGCTGGGCCGCGCCAGCTGGCCGCCTGGGCCACTGGTGGCTCCCCCTGGCTAGCCCCAGGCCTTTCCGGGTCTCTCCCGACGTGGAAATTTTTATTATAATTTTTCTGGAATTTTTCTGAAAACTTCACTGTTGAAATTTTTTCGAAGTTCAAAAAGCTGCAAAACTCTCTGAAAACTTGAAGCAGTTAGTAATATTGTGAAGCTTAAAAAACATAAAAACTTGGTACAGCTAGTAGGACAAAACTAAAAACAAGTGAAAACATAACAAGCTCAACTTTTTATCTATATAAACCATATTTGCTAATAAGGTTGATCAAGTCTTACCAACAAACAGGCGATATATAGAGCAAAAAGTCTCACCTCCTACGAAGTAATCACTGAACCTTTACCTTGATGGACATTGTCCCTACCATGATAGTTTTGTATTTGTGAGGCACATGTAGTGGACAGTCCCATTCTCCAACTTTCACGGTCTCGATATTCCTATAGAGTTGAGGCCATGCCTCCTGTCGGTCTTCTTCGGAAAATATATCGTGTGTTCTTTATTATTCACATGAAAGGTAACCTTCCCTTTATTGCAATCAATAATAGCCCCTGCGGTGTTAAGAAAAGGTCTACCAAGAATAATGGACATGCTCCCATCCTCGGGCATGTCAAGCCTCTCGTAAATCAATAATAGCCATCCTAAGGGAGATATCTGTAGGAATTAGTTTCTCTAAACATAGCCTCTCGTAAAGAGAGAGAGGCATAACACTCACTCCTGCTCCAAGATCACATAAAGCAGTTTTGACATAATTATTCTTTATGGAGCAAGGAATGGTGGGTATACCTGGATCACCGAGCTTCTCAGGAATCTTGCCACTGAAAGAGTAGTTAGCAAGCATAGTAGATATTGCATCATTAGGAACTTTTCTTTTATTAGTGACAATATCTTTCATATATTTTGAATAAGGAAGTAACTTAATAGCATCAGTCAAAGGGATTTGAAGAAAAAGAGGTTTAATCCACTCACAAAACTTATTATAATGCTCTTCTTCTTTAGATTTGATGGACTTACCTGGAAAGGGCATGGGTTTCTGTACCCATGGTTCTTTTTCCTTCCCATGTTTTCTTGCGATGAAGTCTTCTTTAGTGTACCTCTTACGCTTGACAGGTGCTTCTTCTTCTCGAACTTCAGGCGGATCATTCTTCTCATTATTATTACCTTCAGGTTCAGCACCGTCTTCAGTCTCAGCATCGGAGATAGAAATGCTGTTAGGATCAATAGTTGGCTCTTCATCTGCAATAGGATCATTAGAATTGTCAGTCTCCTTATGTTTCTTCTTTTTCTTTGGAGAGCCAACGATTTCTTCTTCCTGCATTTGAGAATCCTGCTCGATTCTCTTCGGATGCCCCTCTGGATAAAGAGGATCTTGAGTGCTAGTTCCTTCTCGGGTCTTAATCCCGAAAGCCTGCAAATTATCTTGTTTGGCATTGTTAGCAAGCAAATCTCTTTGCACATTAGAAATTTGATCAAGCTGAGTTTGAACCATATGAAAATGGTTCACAAGACATTGAACATCATTAACTGTTATATCTAAAACATCAAGCAGTCTTTTGATAGCAAGGCAATTATCATGCAACTGACTTTCTATCCTCTCATTAAAATGATTCTGTTTCATAATAAAATTATCAAACTCATCTAAACATTGATCAGGAGGCTTACCATGAGGGATGTCACTTGCGTTGAAATCTAAAAGAGAGTGTACCTCTACCATAGGAGGGTGTGACACCCCCGATTTGTCCGTACACTAATCATGCACGCAAATGTGTACGACCAAGATCAGGGACTCACTGGAAGATATCACAACACAACTCTAGACACAAATTAAAATAATACAAGCTTTATATTACAAGCCAGGGGCCTCGAGGGCTCGAATACAAAAGCTCGAAAACACCAGAGTCAGCGGAAGCAATAATATCTGAGTACAGACATAAGTTAAGCAAGGTTGCCTTAAGAAGGCTAGCACAAAAGTAACAATGATCGAAAAGGCAAGGCCTCCTGCCTGGGACCTCCTAACTACTCCTCGAAGCCGAACTCCATGTAGAAACATCATCGGGATCCTCTGGCTCCTGGACTCCACCATCTGGTTGCGTCATCCGAGAAGAAGGGAGAAAAGAGGAAAAGGGGGAGAAAAGCAACCGTGAGTACTCATCCAAAGTACTCGCAAGCAAGGATCTACACTACATATGCAATGATATATGTGTAAAGGGGTAATATATGTGGACTGAACTGCAGAAAGCGGAATAAGAGGGGGATAGCTAATCCAATCGAAGACTACGCTTCTCGTAACCTCCATCTTGCAGCAGAAGATGAGGGTAGCTGGAAAGTAACAAGTATCCTCGCTTCTCGCAGCCTCCGTCTTGCAGCAGTAGAAGAGAGTAGATGGAAAGTATCAAGTATCCTCGCTTCTGGCAGCCTCCGTCTTGCAGCAGCAGAATAGAATAGATGGTAAGTTCACCAAGTAACAACGTATAGCATGAACCTACCCGGTGATCCTCCCCTCGTCGCCCTGTGAGAAAGCGATCACCGGGTTGTATCTGGAACTTGTCTGGGTGTGTTTTATTAAGTATCCTGTTCTAGTTGTCATGAGGTCAGAGTACAACTCCGGGTCGTCCTTTTACCGAGGGACACGGCTATTCGAATAGATTAACTTCCCTGCAGGGGTGCACCACATAACCCAGCACGCTTGATCCCATTTGGCCGGACACACTTTCCAGGGTCATGCCCGGCCTCGTAAGATCAACACGTCGCAGCCCTACCTAAGCACAGCAGAGAGGTCAGCACGCCGGTCTAAGTCCTAGGCGCGCAGGGGTCCGGGCCCATCGCCCAACGCACACCTGCACGTTGTGTACGCGGCCGGTAAGCAGACCTAGCCTCTCCTAATACCAGAGTAGGCTTTCCAGTCCAATCCGGCGCGCGCCGCTAAGTCGCTGACGTCAAGAAGGCTTCGGCTGATACCACGACGTCGAGTGCCCATAACTGTTCCCACGCAGCTGGTTAGTGCGTATAGACCAAATGGCCAGACTCAGATCAAATACCAAGATCTCGATAAACGTGTTATTATGACATAACCGCGGACAACGACCAGGGCCAGGCCCACCTGTCTCCTAGGTTGTCGCAACCTGCCCTGTCGCTCTGCCAGAAAGTAACCATTAGGGGACTGTCGAGAACCCAGGCCCACCACTACCTGGGTGGAACCACCTGCCCCTTCAGCCCCCATATCCGAATCATCGTCATGTGTATGTAAAGTATGTATATAGTATATACCCGTGATCACCACCCGAGTGATCACGGCCCGATAGAATAGCATGGCAGACGGACAAGAATGTATGGCCACTGATGGAATACTAGCATCTTATACTAAGTATTTGGATTGCAGGTAAGGTATCAACGGTTGTAGCAGCAAAGATAGGCTATGCAACAGAATAGGAGTAACCGAACAGTAACATGCTACGCTACTCTAATGCAAGCAGTAGAAAGAAGAATAGGCGATATCTGGTGATCAAAGGGGGGGCTTGCCTGGAAGCTCTGCAGACGAAAGGAATCTTCGGAATCGTAGCCGTAGTCGAACACCGAAGCATCAATGGTCTCAGTCCCGAAGTCTATCGGAGAGAAGAGGGGGAAGAAACAATAAATATAAAGCAAACAATTGTAACACAAAGCATAACATGGCAAAACGCGGTGCTACGGGTGACCTAACGCGGTGCTCGGTGATACAGGCGAAGAGGAATAACATCCGGGAAAGTATTCCCGGTGTTAGGTATTTTCGGTCAGATAAAACGGAGGGGAATGTTGCATGTTCGGTATGATAAAGATGTGTGACGGACGAACGGACCGCGTATTCGGATTCGTCTCGTCGTTCTGAGCAACTTTCATATATAAATTAATTTCATCCGAGTTATGGTTTAAAAGATATGATTTTCTAAAGCTTTTATTAATTTCAGGAATTTAATATTAATTAAATTAATTCTAAAAAGGGTTTATGACATCAGCATGACATCATGCTGACGTCAGCATTGTTGACTGGTCAAACTGACCAGTGGGTCCCACTTGTCATTGACTGCTAGCTAATTAACATTGGTTAGTTACATTAACCGGTTATAATAAGGTTTAAATAGTGATTAAGTTAATCTAATCAGTATTAATTAAACAATTAATTAACTCTTTAATTAATTGTTAATTTAATTATTTTTATTACTTTTATTATTATTATTATTATTATATTATCTTTATCTTTTTTTTGTTCTAGGCCGTGGGGCCAATGCGTCATAGGGCAGGGGAGCAGGCCCAGCAGCCATTGGCCAAAAGGTCTTAACGGGCGACGGGCAAGCGGTAGCGGGCGAGGCCGCCCGAGCCCGCGAAGGGGATGGCCTGGGCGCGGCGGGGCGCCGGCCTCGGGCGCGTGGCCGGCGGCGCGGCGGCCGCTACTGGAAGGTGCGAGGGGCGGCGGCGAGCCTGGCGGGGCGAGGCCGCCGGGCGCGGCCATGGTTGGCCGGCCGGCGCGTGCGGGCGCCGGTGAGGGGCGGGGTGACCGCGACGGGGGGTGTGGCGGAGCGCGGCGTGCGGGGCTGCAGGCGCCAGAGATGGGGCGGGGCGGCGCGGCTGGCGTGGGCGGAGGGGGGGTCGGACGGTGCACCGGCGGCGGGAAGTGAGCGAGCGGGCGGTCGCCGGCGAGGGGAGCAAGGCGCGCGGCCACGGGTGGCGCCGCTGCGGCCGGGGCGTGCTCGGGTGCGCGCGAGCGCGGCGATGCGGGAGGGGGCGAGCGAGAGGGGGGTTGCTCACGTGGGGGGGCAGGGTAGGGGTGGTTGTTGAGGAGGAACGACGTGGGTCGGTCGGTGCTGAGCGGCGACGATCGCCGGGGGCGCGGGCGACGTTCACCGAGGGACGGGATCGGGCTGCGCCGGTTGTCGAGGTCGGGGGGGCGCATGCCCCCGATCTAGATCG
>LR738713.1:460047526-460059948 GCA_902687465.1 Secale cereale | reverse complement strand
CCCTTTTCAGTTTTTTTTGTTTGCTCGTTTTTCTTTTTCTTTTTAATTTATTTTCTGTTTATTTTAGTCCCCCATTTATTTTAGTTTTGTAAATTATAAAGGCAGTCCCAAATTTAGTGTTAATAAGTATGCCACTCCCACATAAGTTTGGGCAACAAAATAAAATAGTTTAATATTTTAATTATTTGTAAAAGGCATTTCACTAATTGTTTGGCTAGTGTTTCAACTATTTTAGGACATTCAAACACTCGATAAAAATGTGCTTTCTCCAACATGATCACCTATGCATTATTTGGCACGACCCGAACATTTTAGTTTAAACATTTGAATAATTTTATCATTTGACTTTAATTCAAATTTGAATTTGAATTGGTTTTAAACTAACGTGAGTTTATCGACAGTAACCGCGGTGACGTGGCATCATTAGTATAGGTTTACTGTAGCTTGATTATCAGGGCGTCACAATTCTCCTCCACTACAAGAAATCTCGTCCCGAGATTTAAGCGGTGGAGTAGGGGGGAAGTGCGGGTAGCGAAAACCTAACGAGTCTTCTCGGTCTTGGCTGCCCTTTCGAAGAGGTTGATACATTTCGTTGATGTCTTCATTTCTCTGGTTCAAGTCATCGTGATCAAGTCGTCAACCTTTCTTCGGGATCTCCATCGTCCTACGATCGCGATAAGGGGGATAATTTTGGAAGAACGCATCTCCACAAGGTTGGGCATCCGACGGTGAAATAATTGGGAAATACACGAAGTACCCTACGAGTAGTATTGTAGTGAACGCATTGAGAACAATAAGTGATGGTACCAAAGTTTCGATCGGGTAGGCAGTCATTCGATGCCTAACCAGAAGCTGGAATTGGGTCTTGATCAACGAGAATAATATGGTGTTTGATACGATGATGAAACATGATAGAATTTAGCTCGTGAATTACAAACGAAGCCAAGTGCAACGAATACATTAGAATCCGGGTTGTAAAGAAGAATCAGGTTTCGATCCAGTGGACCTGTGGGTTATGGGCCCACCATGTGGGTTGAAAATAGAAAGGGTGGTGACATCTCGCACAGCCTCGACAAGGAGGCATGTGAGTGGGTAGCTTGTCAGTTATGTCGGCTACAATGTCGGTACCAAGGACGGGGAACGAAGAGAACCATTTTTCCTCACGTTGTAACGAGGCAGACCAATAGGCAAAGTTCTCGCCCATTGGTGGCTACCGGAATGTTATCAATCAATAGTAACAGGGTCTTACTGACAGAGTTATACACCAAGGTTTTTTTTTACATAAGCAGAAAATTATTACTGCTTAGAGTATATGTAGAACGAAGAAAGGTTAAACAAACAAATGGAAAGGAAAATTATGATTACACACAATTAATAGGAGTATATCCTTCCCATGGACAAGCAGAACATGACATACAGGGTTGGAGAGCAAGTATCCAACCACTCAGATAAAGAGGCAAGGATTAATCAAGATGTTACCCATACAACAGTGTTTGGATTACTGACCAAGAAACATTTAGCATCGCGCCTCCAATGTTCTTGTTGAAAATCGGAGTGCCACAGACATGCTTCGATATAGCATTGGCATGGTCTTGAAACAAAGGTCGGACTTGGATACATAAAGGATTCATCAGGTACAACTTATAGAATAAGTCTTATAATTTCCTCCTGGAAGAATGGTTATACTTGCAAAAGAAATTATAATGATAGGTCCTCCAGCCAGGGGTGCCACGCATGACATCATATTACCGGGTCATCAACGGACCAACATTATAACTCCTGGAAAGTTGTCCCAACCATCATATCTGACCGAGATTCAAATCCGATTGGTATCATGATAACTCAGACTCGGGATATTCGAGAAGAAAAGGTGCAACACAAATCAATGAAATGACATTGCAAGATTCTTGAGAAATGAACTATGGGAGCGGGTTCCCGAAACAATAGTTCATCATTAAACCAAGGAGAGGATGAGGAGGTGGCTGATGGGCTCATCGACAATTCATCGAAAATTCCAAACGAATGGATTTCCACAATAATGTGAACAAGAGGATGACACATATCAATTCAAATGATATAATGTTGTATGCTCGAGGAAAACATACACCATTAATCATTAGTTGAAAGGTGTGCCCGAAATATGACCTTAGGCAGCCATATAAATGTTAGAGTGATGATTCAATAACCAACAGTCTAAGAATGAACAGTTGATCATTAACATCATAGCAATAGGGTTGCTAGAAGTATAGAACTCAAACAACATCGTTAGTATATTGGTATCCCGGTTAAAAACAACACGGGGACCAAGGAAGAATGGTGATGGTGAGAAGTATCATCATACCGAGAATTTCTAAGAGGTGGAGCAATCCCCACAACATTTTCGACATAAAAGACAGTAATACTTCAATGCAAAACACAACACTAGCTGGAGAGCAAGTTATATTCATAATGTGGACAAGTTCGCGATGAAAGGAAGTCAAGGGTGTTGTCGATGATATTAATGTTGGAAATATGCCCTAGAGGCAATAATAAAAGAGTTATTATTATATTTCCTTGTTCATGATAATCGTTTATTATCCATGCTATAATTGTATTGACTGGAAACTCAAATACATGTGTGGATGAATAGACAGACTTTGTGTCCCTAGTGAGCCTCTACAGAACTAGCTCGTTGATCAAAGATGACCGCGGTTTCCAGGTCATAGACATGAGTTGTCATTTGATAACGGGATCACATCATTAGGAGAATGATGTGATGGACAAGACCCAAACGTTAAACATAGCTTTTGATCGTGTCAGTTATCGCTATAGTTTTCTGCATGTCAAGTATAAGTTCCTATGACCATGAGGTCATGTAACTCACTGACACCGTAGGAGTGCTTTGTGTGTGCCAAACGTCACAACGTAACTGGGTGACTATAAAGGTACTCTACAGGTATCTCCGAGGGTGTCTGTTGAGTTGACATGGATCGAGACTAGGATTTGTCACTCCGTGTGACGGAGAGGTATCTCCGGGCCCACTCGGTAATACGTCATCTCAATGAGCTCAAAGTGACTAAGTAGTTGGTCACGGGATTATGTATTACGGTAACGAGTAAAGAGACTTGCCGGTAACGAGATTGAACTAGGTATAGAGATACCGACGATCGAATCTCGGGCAAGTAACATACCGACGAGACAAAGGGAACTGTATACGGGATTGCCTGACTCCTTGACATCGTGGTTCATCCGATGAGATCATCGAGAAACATGTAGGAGCCAATATGGGTATCCAGATCCCGCTATTGGTTATTGACCTGGGAGTGTCTCGGTCATGTCTACATGGTTTCCGAACCCGCAGGGTCTACACACTTAACGTTCGGTGACGCTAGGGTTGTTAGTGAGAAGAGTGCATGGTTACCGAAGGTTGTTCGGAGTCCCGGATGAGATCCCGGACATGACGAGGGTCTCCGGAATGGTCCGGAGACGAAGATTGATATATAGGATGAAAGGTTTCGGAGTACCGGAAGTGTTCCGGGGAGCATCGGGAAATCGGCGGAGTGCCGGGAAGGTTTTCGGGGGTCCGGAAGGTGTTCTGGGCCTATTGGGCCACAAAGGGGGACACCACAGCCCTCAGGGGGCTGTGCGCCCCCCCTGGGCCCTCTCCCCATGCGGCTAAGGGGGTGGGACCCCCTAGGGCTGGCCGCACCCCTTGGGACTTGGGGGGCAAGGCACCTAGGGGGGAAACCCTAGGGCCTGGGCGCCTTCCCCTGCCCTGGCCGCCGCCCCCCTCCCCTTGCCCTGGCCGCCGGCCCCTAGGGGGAAACCCTAGGGCGCCCTGGCCTCTCCACCCCCCCTATATATAGTGGGGCAAAGGGAGGGCAGCCAACACAGTTCGTGCCTCGGTGCTGCCCTCCCTCTCCCGTCATATCTTCTTCTCCCGCGGTGCTTAGGCGAAGCCCTGCTGGAGTTCTTCTCCACCATCACCACCACGCCGTCGTGCTGCCGGTTCTCCATCAACCTCTCCTCCACCCCTTGCTGGATCAAGAAGGAGGAGACGTCCCCGAGCCGTACGTGTGAAGAACGCGGAGGCACCGTTGCTTCGGTGCTAGGTCTTCGGCGATCTGAATCGCGACGAGTACGACTCCATCATCCGCGTTCATAACGCTTCCGCTTAGCGATCTACAAGGGTACGTAGATCACACTCCTTCCTCGTAGTTGCATCTACTAGATTGATCTTGGTGAACGGTAGGAAAAATTTTTGTTTCCCATGCAACGTTCCCCAACAGCTGTTGGAAATATGCCCTAGAGGCAATAATAAAAGAGTTATTATTATATTTCCTTGTTCATGATAATCGTTTATTATCCATGCTATAACTGTATTGATTGGAAACTCAGATACACGTGTGGATGAATAGACAGACTTTGTGTCCCTAGTGTGCCTCTACAGGACTAGCTCGTTGATCAAAGATGACCGCGGTTTCCAGGTCATAAGGCATGAGTTGTCATTTGATAACGGGATCACATCATTAGGAGAATGATGTGATGGACGAGACCCAAACGTTAACATAGCTTTTGATCGTGTCAGTTATCGCTATAGTTTTCTGCATGTCAAGTATAAGTTCCTATGACCATGAGATCATGTAACTCACTGACACCGTAGGAGTGCTTTGTGTGTGCCAAACGTCGCAACGTAACTGGGTGACTATAAAGGTACTCTACAGGTATCTCCGAGGGTGTCTATTGAGTTGACATGGATCGAGACTGGGATTTGTCACTCCGTGTGACGGAGAGGTATCTCCGGGCCCACTCGGTAATACGTCATCTCAATGAGCTCAAAGTGACTAAGTAGTTGGTCACGGGATTATGTATTACGGTAACGAGTAAAGAGACTTGCCGGTAACGAGATTGAACTAGGTATAGAGATACCGACGATCGAATCTCGGGCAAGTAACATACCGACGAGACAAAGGGAACTGTATACGGGATTGCCTGAATCCTTGACATCGTGGTTCATCCGATGAGATCATCGAGAAACATGTGGGAACCAATATGGGTATCCAGATCCCACTATTGGTTATTGACCTGGGAGTGTCTCGGTCATGTCTACATGGTTTCCGAACCCGCAGGGTCTACACACTTAAGGTTCGGTGACGCTAGGGTTGTTAGTGAGAACAGTGCATGGTTACCGAAGGTTGTTCGGAGTCCCGGATGAGATCCCGGACGTGACGAGGGTCTCCGGAATGGTCCGGGGATGAAGATTGATATATAGGATGAAAGGTTTCGGAGTCCGGAAGTGTTCCGGGGAGCATCGGGAAATCGGCGGATTACCGAAAAGGGTTTCGGGGGTCCCGGAAGTGGTTCTGGGCCTAATGGGCCACAAGGGGGGACACCACAGCCCTCATAGGGCTGTGCGCCCCCCCCCCTGGGCCCTCTCCTCATGCGCAAGGGGAGGTGGACCCTCCTAGGGCAGCCGCACCCCTTGGAGTGGGGGGCAAGGCACCTAGGGGGGGGGAACCCTAGGGCCAGGCGCAGCCCTTGGCCGCCGCCCCCCCCTCTGCCCTGGCCGCCGGCCCCCCTAGGGGAAACCCTAGGGCGCCCCCCTCTCCTCCTTCCCCCTATATATAGAGAGGTAGAGGGAGGGCAGCCAACACACGTTTGTGCCTCGGTGCTGCCCTCCCTCTCCCATAACATCTTCATCTCCCGCGGTGCTTAGGCGAAGCCCTGCTGGATTCCTTCTCCACCATCACCACCACGCCGTCGTGCTGCCGGTTTCTCCATCAACCTCTCCTCCACCCCTTGCTGGATCAAGAAGGAGGAGACGTCCCCGAGCCGTACGTGTGAAGAACGCGGAGGCACCGTTGCTTCGGTGCTAGGATCTTCGGCGATCTGAATCGCGGCGAGTACGACTCCATCAACCGCGTTCTTAACGCTTCCGCTTAGCGATCTACAAGGGTATGTGGATCCTACTCTCCCCTCGTAGTTGCATCTACTAGATTGATCTTGGTGAACGTAGAGAAAATTTTTTGTTTTCCATGCAACGTTCCCCAACAGTGGCATCATGAGCCAGGTTCTTGCGTAGATGCTTTCTCGAGTAGAACACAAAAGGGTTTGTGGGCGTTGATGTTTAAATTGCTGCCCTCCTTAGTCTTTCTTGATTCAGCGGTATTATGGGATGAAGCGGCCCGGACCAACTTTACATGTCCACGTACATGAGACCGGTTCCATCGACAGACATGTGACTTTTGTTGCATAAGATGGCTGGCGGGTGTCTGTCTCTCCTATCTTAGTTGAATCGGAATAGAACAAGGCGGTCCTTGTAGAAGGTTAAATAGCAACTTGAATATCACCGTTGTGGCTTTGCGTAGGTAAGAAGCGTTCTTGCTAGATACCCATAGCAGCCACGTAAAACATGCAACAACAAATTAGAGGACGTCTAACTTGTTTTTGCAGGGTATGTATGTGATATGATATGGCCAATGACATGATGAGATATATTTGATGTATGAGATGATCATGTTGTAATAGTTAATATCGACTTGCATGTCGATGCATATGGCAACCGGCAGGAGCCATAGGGTTGTCTTTAATTTTTGTATGACCTGCGTGTCAATCATTAAGCGCTTTGTAATGCTTTACTTTATCGCTAAACGGTAGCAATAGTAGTAAGAGCATGGTGGGCGCCGACAACCCCGATGGCGACACGATGATGGAGATCATGATGATGGAGATCATGGTGTGGCGCCGGTGACGATGGAGATCATGCCGGTGCTTTGGAGATGGAGATCAAAAGCACGAGTTGATGGCCATATCATGTCACTTATGATTTGCATGTGATGTTAATCCTTTTATGCATCTTATTTTGCTTAGGACGACGGTAGCATTATAAGATGATCCTTCACTAAATTTCAAGATAAAATTGTGTCCCCCCGAGTGTGCGTCGTTGCGAAGGTTCGTCGTTTCGAAGCACCACGTGATGATCGGGTGTGATAGACTCTACGTTCGCATACAACGGGTGCAAGCCAGTTTTGCACGTGCAGAACACTCGGGTTAGACTTGACGAGCCTAGCATGTACAGACATGGCCTCGGAACACGGAGGACCGAAAGGTCGAGCATGAGTCATATAGTAGATATGATCAACATGTTGATGTTCACCATTGACACCACCTCATCTCACGTGATGATCGGACTTGGGTTGGTGAATTTGGATCATGTCACGCTCGAATGACCGGAAGGATGTCAATTTGAGTGGGAGTTATAATTAATTTGATTAGGTAATAACTCACTTATCATGAACAATAGTCTAAAATGTCTTTGCAAATTTTGTTGTAGATGGCTCGCGCAGTAGCTCCCCTGAATTTTAATGCGTTCCTAGAGAAAGCTAAACTGAAAGATGACGGGAGCAACTTTGTGGACTGGCTCCGCAATCTGAGGATCATCCTCACAGCTGCCCAGAAGGTTTATGTCCTAAATGCACCGCTAGGTGAACCCCCCGCTCCTGGAGCCTCTGCGGACGTTATGAACGTCTGGCAGACGCGTTCGGATGACTATTCGATAGTGCAGTGTGCCATGTTGTACGGCTTGGAAGGAGGACTTCAAAGGCGTTTTGAACGTCATGGTGCATATGAGATGTACACGGAGTTGAAGTTCATCTTTGAGAAGAATGCTAAGATCGAGAGGTATGAGACCACCGATAAATTCTTCGCTTGCAAGATGGAGGAGAATTCGTCTGTCAGTGAGCACTTACTGAAGATGTCTGGGTACTATACCCGCATAGCTGATCTGGGACTTGTGTTCCCGGATGAGGCTATCATTGACAGAATTCTCCAGTCACTCCCTCCAAGCTACAAGAGCTTCGTGCAACAGTATAACATGCAAGGGATGAACAAGACCATCGCCGAGCTGTTTTCGATGCTGAAAGTCGCTGAGGCAGACATCCAGAAGGAGTATCAAGTGTTGATGGTCAATAAAACCACCAGTTTCAAGAAGAATGGCAAGGGCAAGAAGGGTAACTCTAAGAAGGGTGGCAAAGCAGTTGCTAATCCAGTGAAGAAACCCAAGGCTGGGCCCAAGCCAGAGACTGAGTGATTCTATTGCAAGGGGAACGGCCACTGGAAGCGGAACTGCCCCAAGTATCTGGCGGACAAGAAGGGGGCCAACAACAACAAAGGTATATGTGATATACATGTTATTGATGTGTACCTTACCAACTCTCGTTGTAGTGCCTGGGTATTTGATACCGGTTCGGTTGCTCACATTTGCAACTCTAAACAGGAACTGCGGAATAAACGGAGGCTGGCGAAGGACGAAGTGACGATGCGCGTGGGAAATGGTTCCAAGGTTGATGTGATCGCCGTCGGCACGCTCGCTCTTCGATTACCATCGGGATTAGTTATGAACCTGAATAATTGTTATTTAGTGCCCGCGTTAAGCATGAACATTATATCTGGATCTTGTTTATTGCGAGACGGTTACTCATTTAAGTCAGAGAATAATGGTTGTTCTATTTATATGAGTAATATCTTTTATGGTCATGCACCCGAAGTTAGGGGTTTATTCTTATTAAATCTCGATAGTGATGATACACATGTTCATAACATTGATGCCAAAAGATGTAGAGTAGATAATGATAATACCACTTTCTTGTGGCACTGCCGTCTGGGTCATATCGGCGTAAAACGCATGAGGAAGCTCCATGCTGATGGACTTTTGGAGTCTCTTGATTTTGAATCACTTGACACGTGCGAGCCGTGCCTCATGGGCAAGATGACAAGGACCCCGTTTTCAGGGACAATGGAACGGGCAAGTGACTTATTGGAAATCATACATACTGATGTGTGCGGTCCGATGAGTGTAACGGCGCGCGGTGGATATCGTTATTTTCTCACCTTCACTGACGACTTAAGTAGATATGGGTATATTTACTTGATGAAGCATAAGTCTGAAACTTTTGAAAAGTTCAAGCAATTTCAGAGTGAAGTTGAAAATCATCGTAACAAGAAGATCAAGTTCCTACGATCTGATCGAGGGGGAGAATATCTGAGTTATGAGTTTGGTGACCACTTAAGAAAATGTGGAATTATTTCACAGTTGACGCCACCTGGAACACCACAGCGTAATGGTGTGTCCGAACGTCGTAATCGAACCCTATTAGATATGGTACGTTCTATGATGTCTCTTGCCGATTTGCCACTATCGTTTTGGGGGTATGCGTTAGAGACAGCTGCATTCACTTTAAATAGGGCTCCATCTAAGTCCGTTGAGACAACACCGTATGAACTGTGGTTTGGTAAGAAACCTAAGTTGTCTTTTCTCAAGGTTTGGGGTTGCGATGCTTATGTCAAAAGGCTTCAGCCAGAAAAGCTCGAACCCAAAGCGGACAAATGTGTCTTCATAGGATACCCAAAAGACAGTTGGGTACACCTTCTATCTCAGATCCGAGGGCAAAGTGTTTGTCGCTAAGAACGGGTCCTTTCTCGAGAAAGAGTTTCTCTCGAAAGAATTGAGTGGGAGGAAGGTAGAACTTGATGAGGTTATTGAACCTCTGCTTCAACCAGAGAGTAGCGCAGCGCAAAAAGATGTTTTTGTGGAGCCTGCAGAGGTTGAAGAGGAAGCCAATGATGATGATCAAGGAACTTCTGATCAAGTTACTACCGAACCTCGTAGGTCGACAAGGGTACGCACTGCACCTGAGTGGTATGGTAACCCTGTCTTGGAGGTCATGTTGTTAGACAACGGTGAACCTACGAGCTATGGAGAAGCAATGGTGGGCCCGGATTCCGACAAATGGTTAGAGGCCATGAAATCCGAGATGGGATCCATGTATGAAAACAAAGTATGGACTTTGGAAGTATTACCTGAAGGGCGGAAGGCCATTCAGAATAAATGGATTTTTAAGAGGAAGACGGACGCTGACGGTAATGTCACCGTGTATAAAGCTCGACTTGTGGCAAAGGGTTTTTCACAAGTTCAAGGGATTGACTACGATGAGACTTTCTCACCCGTAGCGATGCTTAAATCCGTCCGAATCATGTTAGCAATAGCTGCATATTTCGATTATGAAATTTGGCAGATGGATGTCAAAACAGCGTTCCTTAACGGTTTTCTTAAGGAAGAGTTGTATATGATGCAACCGGAAGGTTTTGTCGATCCAGAGAATGCTGACAAAGTATGCAGGCTCCAGCGTTCCATTTATGGGCTGGTGCAAGCATCTCGGAGTTGGAATCTTCGCTTTGATGAGGTGATCAAAGCGTTTGGGTTTATACAAGTTTACAATGAAGCTTGTATTTACAAGAAGTGAGTGGGAGCTCTATAGCGTTTCTAATATTATATGTGGATGACATATTGCTGATTGGAAACAATATAGAATTTTTGGATAGCGTGAAGGGGTATTTGAACAAGAGTTTTTCGATGAAGGATCTCGGTGAAGCTGCTTTCATATTGGGCATCAAGATCTATAGAGATAGATCAAGACGCTTGATAGGACTTTCACAAAGTACATACCTTGATAAAGTTTTGAAGAAGTTCAAAATGGATCAATCCAAGAAGGGGTTCTTGCCGGTATTGCAAGGTACAAAGTTGAGTAAGACTCAATGCCCAGTGACTGCGGAAGATAGAGAAAAGATGAGTGTCGTCCCCTATGCTTCAGCCATAGGCTCTATCATGTATGCAATGCTGTGCACAAGACCAGATGTCAGCCTTGCCATAAGTATGGCCGGAAGGTTTCAAAGTAATCCTGGTATGGATCACTGGACAGAGGTCAAGAATATCCTAAAGTACCTGAAAAGGACTAAGGAGATGTTTCTCGTTTATGGAGGTGATCAAGAGCTCGTCGTAAAGGGTTACGTCGATGCAAGCTTTGACACTGATCCGGATGACTCTAAGTCTCAAACCGGATACGTATATATTCTCAACGGGGGAGCGGTAAGCTGGTGCAGTTCCAAGCAGAGCGTGGTAGCTGATTCTACATGTGAAGCGGAGTATATAGCTGCCTCGGAGGCGGCAAAGGAAGGTGTCTGGATGAAGGAGTTCATGACAGATCTTGGAGTTGTGCCTAGTGCACTGAACCCAATGACTCTGTTCTGTGACAACACTGGTGCCATTGCTCTAGCCAAGGAACCAAGGTTTCACAAGAGGACCAGACACATAAAGCGACGCTTCAATTCCATCCGCGATTCAGTCAAGGAGGAGGACATAAACATTTGCAAAGTACACACGGATTTGAATGTTGCAGATCCGTTGACTAAGCCTCTTCCACGGGCTAAGCACGATCAACACCAAGACTCTATGGGTGTTAGATTCATTACCTTGTAATGCTAGATTATTGACTCTAGTGCAAGTGGGAGACTGTTGGAAATATGCCCTAGAGGCAATAATAAAAGAGTTATTATTATATTTCCTTGTTCATGGTAATCGTTTATTATCCATGCTATAATTGTATTGACTGGAAACTCAAATACATGTGTGGATGAATAGACAGACTTTGTGTCCCTAGTGAGCCTCTACAGAACTAGCTCGTTGATCAAAGATGACCGCGGTTTCCAGGTCATAGACATGAGTTGTCATTTGATAACGGGATCACATCATTAGGAGAATGATGTGATGGACAAGACCCAAACGTTAAACATAGCTTTTGATCGTGTCAGTTATCGCTATAGTTTTCTGCATGTCAAGTATAAGTTCCTATGACCATGAGGTCATGTAACTCACTGACACCGTAGGAGTGCTTTGTGTGTGCCAAACGTCACAACGTAACTGGGTGACTATAAAGGTACTCTACAGGTATCTCCGAGGGTGTCTGTTGAGTTGACATGGATCGAGACTGGGATTTGTCACTCCGTGTGACGGAGAGGTATCTCCGGGCCCACTCGGTAATACGTCATCTCAATGAGCTCAAAGTGACTAAGTAGTTGGTCACGGGATTATGTATTACGGTAACGAGTAAAGAGACTTGCCGGTAACGAGATTGAACTAGGTATAGAGATACCGACGATCGAATCTCGGGCAAGTTACATACCGACGAGACAAAGGGAACTGTATACGGGATTGCCTGAATCCTTGACATCGTGGTTCATCCGATGAGATCATCGAGAAACATGTGGGAACCAATATGGGTATCCGGATCCCGCTATTGGTTATTGACCTGGGAGTGTCTCGGTCATGTCTACATGGTTTCCGAACCCGCAGGGTCTACACACTTAAGGTTCGGTGACGCTAGGGTTGTTAGTGAGAACAGTGCATGGTTACCGAAGGTTGTTCGGAGTCCCGGATGAGATCCCGGACGTGACGAGGGTCTCCGGAATGGTCCGGGGACGAAGATTGATATATAGGATGAAAGGTTTCGGAGTCCGGAAGTGTTCCGGGGAGCATCGGGAAATCGACGGATTACCGAAAAGGGTTTCGGGGGTCCCGGAAGTGGTTCTGGGCCTAATGGGCCACAAAG
>LR738713.1:460016315-460040838 GCA_902687465.1 Secale cereale | reverse complement strand
GCTTCTCCCTTTTCAGTTTTTTTTTGTTTGCTCGTTTTTCTTTTTCTTTTTAATTTCTTTTCTGTTTATTTTAGTCCCCCATTTATTTTAGTTTTGTAAATTATAAAGGCAGTCCCAAATTTAGTGTTAATAAGTATGCCACTCCCACATAAGTTTGGGCAACAAAATAAAATAGTTTAATATTTTAATTATTTGTAAAAGGCATTTCACTAATTGTTTGGCTAGTGTTTTAACTATTTTAGGACATTCAAACACTCGATAAAAATGTGCTCTCTCCAACATGATCACCTATGCATTATTTGGCACGACCCGAACATTTTAGTTTAAACATTTGAATAATTTTATCGTTTGACTTTAATTCAAATTTGAATTTGAATTGGTTTCAAACTAACGTGAGTTTATCGACAGTAACCGCGGTGACGTGGCATCATTAGTATAGGTTTACTGTAGCTTGATTATCCGGGCGTCACAGAGGGTGAGTAGTAGGCTCACATAGCTTCTCAATAGGGGGTAGATTCTTCACGTCTTCAGCTTTAATACCTTTCTCTTTAATAGACTTCTTTGCTTCTCGCATATCCTCGAGGCTTAGAACAAACATGCCCCTCTTCTTTGTTGGTGGAGGTGGTTCAGGGACGGACCAATCTTCATGGTTTTTGGCAATCCTGCCCATCAAATCTTCCGCATCGTCCGGTGTTCTTTTCCTGAAAACACAACCAGCACAACTATCCAAATAGGACCTGGATTCATCAGTTAGACCAGCATAGAATATATCGATTAATTCATTCTTAGGGATTTCATGTCCTGGTCTAGCCCGAATCAGACCGCAGTACCTCCCCCAAGCTTTAGGGAGGGACTCATCCTGCAACTATTTAAAGTTATAAATTCTTTGTAAAGCAGCATGTTGCATGTGAGCAGGAAAGTACTTATCAACAAAAGAGTGAGCTAAGTGCTGAGGACTCTTAATGGAACCGCATGGGAGTGAATCATACCATGCTTTAGCACCCTCCTTCAAGGAGAAAGGAAGAAGCTTGGTGATATAAAAGTATCGTATCTTCTCATCTGTGGTAAACAGGCTACCCAACTCACCGAGTTTAGTCAGGTGTGCAATAGCATCATCATTTTCTCTGCCATAAAAGGGGTCAGCTTCAACCATAGGTATAAGTGAAAGATCAACAGAGAAATCATAATCAGGATCATCAATGCATATAGGAGATGTAGCAAATTCAGGATTAGGAACGGTTTTGTTCTTCAAAGAGTGTTTTTCAAATAGTTTCTTAATAACTTCAGGGTCAGAGCCAGCAAACTCTGTTAGTTCCCTGCATAGATCTTCATCAAGCATATAGTAATCATCATCAAAGAGCCTCTCTTTGAGTTTACTCAAATCAGGATAATCATAAGTTTCACCAATAGGGTAGCGAGTAATAGGAATTTCAATTCCAGATTTTTTAGCAGCAGCAACAATTTGTTTCTCAAGAGCATAACCAAGTGAACTAATATCATCAAAAGCAGTAGAAGCATCATCAAGAGTATCAGACATAGTAACAGATTCAGTAGGAGCATCATGTGGTGTTGGTGAGGCAAACTTACTCATAACAGAAGGTGAATCAAGTGTAGCACTGGTGCTCAGAGCAGTACCTCTTCCTGTAGTAGATAGTAAGATCGGAACCTTGGGGTCCCCTTTCTTACCCATAGTGAATGAAGTGCAGCAGGTAGGATACCTCAAGTAGACTTGTAAATATTGCTATGCTCCCCGGCAACGGCGCCAGAAAACGGTACTTGATAACCCTCAACCGTAAGGGATCGAGATAGTCTTCGCGGGTAAGAATAACCCAATTTATTGATTCGACACACGGGGAGCCAAAGAGTATTTATAAGCTTTGACAGTTGAGTTGTCAATTCAACCGCACCTGAAATATACTTACTTGCAACAAGAGATAAGTGGTAACAGTGATATGATAGTGATGATAGTAATAGTAAAAGTAAACAGCAAAAGTAAATAGCAGTAGTAAATGGCAAAAGTAGCAACTAGTGGCAAGCAGGGTTTAAAACACTGTAGGCTAGGGAGATGGATGGTTGGGTGCTGCATGGATGAGATAGATTCTAACTTGGGGCACGGCACACGGAAAAGTAATGATCATCTAGGCAAATATCAAACATTAGGCATGTATCCCGTAGGTAGTTGTACGTGCTTGCAATAAGAACTTGCACAACATTTTTTGTCCTACCATCCCGCTACGAACGGGGCCAAAAGGAACTTATGGATATTAAGGTGCTCCTGTCAAAGAGCACCGGAACAAAGCAATGAACTCAATGGATATATGTAATCCTCAAACTACGGACCATCCCCTTTGGTGTCCCAAGCTGTCACTTTTGAGATCGCCGGTTCCGAACCGTAACAGGTGCAAACAACTCATAGATAGGATCACAAACACAAATATATTCATGCAAACACATATGGTTCAGATCTGAAATCATGGCACTCGGGCCCTAAGTGTCAAGCATTAAGAATAACAAGTTGTAGCAAAGATGATAAACACCATAGTAGATGATAGGCAACATGCCCCCAACGATCTGATAAACTATTACATGATCTAACTCATCCAATCCCTACCATCCCCTTCGCCTACAGCGGGGGAATTACTCACACATGAAAGGGGAAGTCATGGAGGGATGATGGAGTGGTGATGATGATGACGATGGCGACGATCTCCCCTCTCCGGAGGCCAATTCAGCCTCCAGATTAGCCCTCCCGAGGAAGAACAGAGGGTGGCGGCGGCTCCGTGACGAAAAACTGCGAAAGAACTTCTGATCTAGGATTTCTGCGTCGGGAGTAAAAATACGAGGTGAAGTAGGGCACCAGGGGGCGTGGGACCCACCCAGGCGGCCCCCCGGCGCGGTCCAGGGGGGGCGCCCACAGGGCGCCTGGGCAGCCCCTGGCCCCCCTCTGGCCCCACTTCTGGTTCCAGGTTCCTTCGGGTGCGTGGATTTTCTGTGATTTTTCGTGGATTTTTCTGAGATACCTAAAAATCCGTTTTCCTGCACACAAATAAACCATACAGGCAGCTCTGCTGAAAACAGCGTCAGTCCGGGTTAGTTTAGTCCAAATCATGCAAGAATGAGGCCAAAACAATATCAAAAGTGTTTGGAAAAGTAGATACGTTTGAGACGTATCACCATGTTGTTTCCCTCAGACACACACACCAGGTTTCGCAAACATTGGATGTATCCCAAGAGCGGTTACCCAACTGTCCTTGACCGTGGACACGGCTATTCGAATAGTTTTACACTCTACAGAGGTTGCACACTTTACCCACAAGATCCGGGGAACTTCCATGTCATCCACGACCCGCGGTACCTGAAGTACCCGAGGTAAGCATCCGATCACTATCTTTCCCTAGACGACACTAACGTAGAGTCCACTCGATTGGTAGCAACCCCCGTGCCCAACATTTCACATCTTAATATTTTGGAGCCTCGCTCCCATATTCACCACATACCACAAGCACGGGGTACCAACGGTGTGTCCGGTGCCCTGTAAAGACAGTCATGGCCGCCTATCCAAGCGCGACCCCGTCCCGAGAGTGACCTCATGTCACCCCCATCACTAGTAATGCGGGCACCATGCTAGTACCGGCCTAGGTAATCAATAATGCCCTTTCCCATATAAGGGTAGAGTTGTTGCGCATGTAAGGTTGGAATAACGGTTGCAACTTAAACCAATCCGTTTTCAAAACAACACACACACTTGCCTCGGTACACCACTTCGTCATCAAGTGGTTACCCAACTCATCATCTCCCTCGGGCATAAGTGGCACCCGACGGGGTTTTCGAAAAGTCTTTTTGAAAGTACTCTGCCTCCGTCACCATGCATATTCCCGTCCCATTTGCGTAGCCACTACTATAGCAACCTATCTACTCCCACCCACATAATCCTCATAGGAAGGTAGGGTCATGCTTGATGCAAGTTTCAATAGTAAAGTAACAAAGGTACCAACCAAAGTGGTCACCACCTCAACATGATTCTGATGCATTGATAATAAGGTGCTATGAGACATGCATAAAAAGGTTTCTCGAACATGGTCAAGGGGCTGCTTGCCTTGTCCTTCAGAGTCTTCAAACCTTTTGGTCCATCTCCAAGTACTCCGTTTATTTCGTCAACTAACGATGGAAACAATCATAATAAGCAACACAACAAGGCAAAAATAAAAGTGCTCTAAAAATAGGAGTTGGACTTTTCTAGGATACCTCTGGTCATATGAAAAATGACCAAGGTGGTTTCATTGGGATATGATCAGTGGATATCTCTGAACATTTCAATATGATGTAATCAGGGGATTTGTGGATTTGTAAGAAGTGTACAGAAGAATTATTTTGAAAAATGGTCAGAGGCACCCATCTAACAAGGAATGATTTTAGAAGCACGTAGGAGTTGGTTTCACTTGATTTGGAGTTCAAAAGAATTTCCTATGATTTTGCAAAGTTGACAAATATGAAGAAATGGCTTATTATTTTGTGGGGTACAAAAAGTATTAAGAAAAATGTTCATAAACTAAGTTATGAACTTAGAAGCATCTAGGAATTTGAATCATGGCATTTTGATCAATTTTGAGCTCTCTATGATTTTCTAAAGTTCATCACAGAAATAGGAAAAATAGGAATTGGTAAATATTTGTGAAGAAAATGTTTCTAGGAAAATGTGCAACTAGCACCATGTGATAGAGCATGATTTATGGAGTCACTGGAAATTTGAATCACCTAATTTGGAGTTCAAATGAATTATTTATGGATTATACAATATTTCTGGAAAAAGAAAAAGAAAAAGGAAAAGGTTATACCTATACTACGCATAGAGCGCAGCATAGCGCCACAGCGCACTGGGCCGGCCCAGCTGCACGGCCAAGCACGTGCTTGAGCGATGTCGAAGGCGTGTTTCGAGAAATACGCTTCCCTGCGAGGAAGGTAGAAATCTCGGGGCACCTTCACTTAAACAGCGCGGGCCCGACGCCGACCCGCTGACGTGCGGGCCCCACGTGGCCCACTCGCCACCCGTCGTCGTCTACCTCTGGACGATAGATAACAGAGGCACCGGACGCTAAACGCCAGCGCTCGCCGGCGACACGAGCCGCCCCAGGCGGAGCTCGGACCACCGCTAGGACCGGGAGAAAACGCCGGTGTTGTTCCCACCGGCGGAGGGCGCTGGGGAGCCCCAGAACGGTCGCCATCTTGCTCGCAACCGACATGGGCTTCCACCGCTAGGCATCGAGCTGCGAAGCCTCCCCGGACGGCCTGATGAGGGCAGAAGGTTGCGGAGACTCTGAGGAAGCTCGGAGGCTTCGAAGGAGAGGAGGGGAGGGCTGGAGAGCTCGAATTCGAGCGGGGGACCGCGGCATCAATGGTGGCATCAGGATGGGAAATAATGCATGGGAGAGAGGAGGAGGATGACCGGGAGGTTGCTGGGATGAGGGAGATCGGGGAGAGGCCAGAGTAGTGCTTTGGGTAGCCTTATATAGGCGTGGCTGCGGTGCACCATGGGCAGCGTCCACGGACACGCTCGGGCGAGCTTGTGCAGGGACAAGGAGAGCAATGGAGGAGGGGGCCGACCGTGTGGCATGTCCCGAACGTCGAGGCCACCTCGGGAGACACGGTCCCGGCGCCCAAGGTCGACGAGAGCATTGGGTAGAGGGCAGCTACAGTGCGGCTGGGCACTGTAGCGCGCTCCAGAGCGCCATTTTGGCATGCCAGGGCATGCCATTGGCAGTTGAGCATGGCCAAGCTTGTCTACTAGCTGTGGGGTGGTACTGGGATGCTCTGGGATGCTTAGGAGGAAAGGTAGGGGGAGGGGTAAGAAGTAGGAGGGTGGAAAGGTGCTGCCATGGTGGAAACAGAGAGGTAATTGGGGGTTTTACCCCCTCCAATGATTGAGCTGAGGCATGGGTGAGTTACTGGAGGTAGAAGGTGACTAGGAGAGGCCCTGGTAAAAAAGTTAAGCTCATGGAGAACAAGGAAAGAGGTAAAAGTGACAGTTTTGGAAAATTAACAGAAGGTGTTTGATGTGGTTTTGGGCAAGCAAATGATTTCCAATTGACACGAGACTTAACAGGATCAAATGGCATATAGAAATAGGGTGTTCCACCAAGTTTGAGCTCATTTGAAGAAAGTTGCCAAGGTAACTTTGGTGAACCCTAGAAATCAACAGAAATGACTTTTCCATGATTTAGCCCTGCAATTCATCCCTCCTTGATGTACCACTTGGTGTAGTGTCATCATTTGGGGTTGTGAGCATGTACACAAAATTTGAGGCCACAAGTAAAAAGTTGGCAATGTAGAGTTGTTCAAATTTGGATCTGGTCAGAAAGGGTTTTGGGGCACTTAGATCAAGTTATGCTTCTCCAATACTTGTTCCATTTGGTCTAGATGCATAATTAGACCGTTTTAGTATGTGTACCAAGTTTGAGAGCATTTGGACAAGTTTGGCAATGTAAAGTTGCTCAAACTTCAAAATGGATAGAAATGGTTTTGAGGGGATTAAATGATGTTTTTTTTATCTTCAAGGCATGAGGCTTCGTAAGATCATCAAATATGTCATATTTGACATGATAGAATTTCCCTGGAATTTTTAGAGAATATTTCCTTTGTAAATATTTTAAAGCTTGAAATATCCACAAAGGGTTTTTGAAGGATTTGCTGAATATTGTGAACATGACCATGTGTTGAAACTTTTATATATGGACAATATATGTCCTATGAGTTTCCCTGAATTTTGAAAAATACTTTTGAAACAGTTAAATAATTTTAACCTATTAAAGACCATTTCTGGCCTAAAGAAAAAGCTTTTAAATAAAATAGGAAAATAACTTTTAAAATTATAACTTTGTGGTTTCTGGGAGCCCTATACCTAATGGGATTCAAATATACTTTTTGAAAGATTTTTCACACCCCAAATCAAGTACTTACAGTACAAACCTCAATTCAGGGGTTTTTGGAAAACTAATTTTAGAAAATACTTTTTGGCCAAATTATTTTTATAAGAAAATACTATACTGTCCTATACACATTGCATGATCATTGGGAAAAGGTTTTGGATCAAGGGGATGAAGTATAAGAGTTGGATGATTTATTTTATTTTTAGAGCACTTGCAAATAGCAAACAGAAAACCAATCAAGCAAGGTCAAAAACACTCAAACGTTTTTGCCAAACCACATTTTAGCATGACTATTAGCTTAAGTGATGTGGCATGAAAATCAGGGTGTGACACGGCCGAACTTCAACGCACTCCGCAAGAGGAAGGGATCTCCAAGCTGCAGCGGTGATGCCTTTCGGCCATTGAAGCAGAGGAAGTACATTGTCATAGACGAGTGAGTACCTTATCTTTGTAATTCCTTGAGTTCTGCTTTCCCTCCTGACCATGGTTCATGAGGGCCCCCTTTGTTAAGGCGACGAAACCTCCTGAGAAGTAGCCCCCTACTGCCCCAAGTCCTCTGCTGATCCTGAGCGCCCTCAGCCAGCCTGCCGCCTTTGGCGCGAGGTCGCCCAGGGGGGCGGATACACCGGCCTGGCACCTGGACCCTGCGTTCTTGCCGTTCCTCCTTCGCTGTCCTACATGGGGTGCGGAAGGCGTGCCAAGGACTCCTCCCCTGGTTGTTGACCGCGGCTAGGTGACCTCGGCCCTGGCGTCTTCCTCGAGCAACGAGCCTCCGCCTCTCTGGGCCCCAGCTGAGGCCTGAAAGACGACTGGAAAGGAGGCGACCTCAAGCCCCCCGCCGGGAGGGGACGAGCCTCCTCGAGCTTCTTCAACGACCTCTAGTGGTGAGGATGAACCCAATCGCGCGTTCAAGTTTGCGCGCGAGCGGGGCGTTGTCCGTCATGAGATTTTCCAGGAGGCGATGGGTGCGCTGAATGGACTTGGGGAAGAGCTTGTGGATGTTGATGCCCGCCTTGAAACCGAGGGCCTCCGGCTGGTGGACGAATGGCATGGACTGAAGGTGGCCATCAACCTCGGGCGTCTCCAGCATGAGCGTGCCGATGCGAAGGCTGAGGCGTCCCTTGCAGCCTTGCGTGAGGCCAGCGCCCGAGCCCTGGAGGAGGCCAGGGAGGCTGACCACCACCGCAAGGTTGCAGAGAAGCGCATGCAGTAGCTCCAGGCCCTGAACGTCTCCTTGGAACAGCGAGTTGAGGTGCAGGACCGCCTTGGCATCAATGAAAGGGGCTCCTTTCAAAGAGGAGGAGATCGCGTTGATGTTGGAAGCCTTGGAGCGCATCCTCGAGCACGAGCGGCTGGAGACGAGGGAGCGCCATGTGACCCTGGCTGAGGATGTTGTCTCTACTTGCGAGGCCAAGGTTCAGGAGGAGATCAACCAGAGTGTGGCGAAGGCTCGTGCTGATCTTGTCAACAAGTTCAATCTGAAGCTGAAGCTCCTGCAGGCGGAAGCTGATGGGAGAACCGCTGCCCTCAGGACGAGGCTAGAGAGGCAGAGCAGCGCGAAAGGGCCGCCAAGAAGACCCAATCCTCCACTCAGGCCGAGCTGACCTCCGTGCAGGCCAGCCTGGCCTTGCTCCAGCGGCAAGTTGACGAAGCTGTGGTTCTTGAGCAGCAGAACAAAGATGAGGCTTGTCGCCAACAGTTGTTGCAGGACTAGCATGCCCCCATGCTCCAGGCTCTACGGCTGAAGGCTAACCGGGCGCTGGGGGCCATCTGCGAGGAGAGCATCCCTCACCCCCACATGGAGGATTACGCTGGCCACCTCGGCTTTTTTACCGAAGTCGTGACATGCCTGGAGAGCTCAGCCACGAGGGCCCACAATCTTGTTGAAGAAAAGAGCCGAGGCCTCCTCAGGTATGCATTCTCCTGGGTCATCAGTCATCTCCAGAACATTGACCCCCACTTTGATTTTGATGCCACCATCGCCCCAGTGCTCGGGGCCATCCGAGACAACCTGGCGCACTAGGTGGATGACAACGTGGATGCTCTAGTCAGGGCCTTTGCTACTGAGGACGACGCGGCCGTGGTCGTGGCAGACGAAGGCGGCGTGGTTGACGATGGTGAAGATGATGCCAGCGACAGCGCCAGAAGTGTGCACGAGAGCGACTCGGATGGCGCGGCGAGCGACATGTCCGATAGAGCTCTTGCTCCTACGCTTCGATCTTACACGCAAAGACTAGGACACGGCCCCGTAGGGTATGAGAGCATTTTGACGGGGGGAGCCCCCTATGTGTGTAAACTGATGTTCTACCCTTCTTTTTCCCTTCTTAAAACCGAACCTGGGATGTGCTTCCATGAGTCTTTTGAGTAGGGTTGTCATTGTAACTCACCTTGATCTTACCTGGCCTCGTGTAGGTTGCGACGACGTTGGCACGCCTCTCTTTGGGGATAGATCGCTGGGGGTCCGCGGCCCTGAGCTTCCTGAGCAACATGCGGCCCCGCTCTGGGGGGCTTGGCCAGGGGTGTCCTGCAGACCGCGGTAGGATGCCTATGCGGCAACTTTGCGGCGCGTACGCTCTTGCCCCGAGGGGGTCCTGCCGAGGTTATAGAGCTC
This sequence comes from Secale cereale, assembly GCA_902687465.1. NCBI lineage: Eukaryota > Viridiplantae > Streptophyta > Magnoliopsida > Poales > Poaceae > Secale > Secale cereale. Next base: position 460,031,304 of record LR738713.1, on the reverse strand, counting down.
CGCCAGGTGGGAGCGGCCATCTGGTCCCCGAGCCGGAGGGCTCGAGGCGCGAGCCTTAAAAACGACCAGAAAGCGATAGAATCCAGTAGAAATCAACGGAAAATTCCCCCCACTTTTGTCAACGAGAAAAACTCCAAATTCAATTCAAACGGGCGATGAACCAAGTTACAAAGAAAATGGGAGGAAAGCAAATAGCCGCGTCCGGCACCTAGCTAGTCTTGTGGTTTTCCACCAGCGCGGAGCTAAGTGCTACAACTAGGACGTGGGAGGGAGCCCCCGAGGCCCGAGGGCGGCACTCCGGAGACTCTGGGGCATGTACAGCCCCACCCATTGTTACGTTAGAGTGTCACGAGCGAAGACCTTCACAGGCGTGAGCCTTACTTCATATCGGCAGACGAGGGCCCCGCCTTGCGCCGTCCCCGACCATCGTTGGAGCGTTCTGAAACCAGGACGAGGTCTAGCGGCACCCTTGGCGACCATGGGCCCTCTGCCGGGGGGGGGGGGAAGAGCTCGCCAACACTTCCGCCGGCAGAGAGCCTACCTCCGTATGGCACCCTGCTCCACGCGACGCGAGGCAGGCCGTGGCTCCAGGCCCTCCATGCGCAGCCCCCAGCGTTCTGCTCTGGCCGGGGGTGGAACCACCGCCCTTGGATCTCCGATCATCGTCACGGTCTGGTCCACTTGCAGCCCACTGTTAGTGTACATCTGTTGCCGTGATACCTGCTGCACCCTGTCGTCGTCGCTGAAGGGGTCGACTGAGCCTCTAGGCGACTCATGGTAATCTCTTGCTTCAAGCGTTCTGCCGTTCCATCCCGGCCCGAGGAAGGCATTGGGGCCCTCCGCAAACGCGTACTCCAGGTTCACCATGCGGGGCACATAGGCATCGTCGGTTGCCCCACCGAGGCCACCACCTAAGTGCCCCACGCCTTGAGCTTCCAGCCGCGGCACCTGGCCTTGGCGGCTGCTGGGTTGCACTCCGGCGTGCCCTCGCAAGAGGCCTCCATCGCTTGGTCCTGCCTGTGACGAAGTCGCAGCGGTGGACGAGTGGCGCCAGCGCCCATGTTGGTGTCATTAGGCCCCCCAATCGTCCCAGGGGGCGCGCAAGCTCACCAGGACCTCGCGCGCGCCTCAGCCACAACCTGGGGCATGGGCAAGGATGAGAAAAGGTAGCGCGCCCCTACTAGCGCAATCCAACAGTTCGGCGACCCGTTCCAGCAGCACGTCATGGCCGCCCTCGGCCAGCCTGCACCATAACAGTTCTCGCGCCACGATGAGCGCGGCCCGCATGTTCGCCTGCTCCCGCCGGGTGTGCTGTGCTTTCGTCGCGGCGTAGATTGAAGATCGCGTGGCGGAGCACGCGCGCCGTGATGCGACAGAGGAAGTTGCAGGTCTGCACCGCCCGCGGCCGATGGTGTTAGGCGGTGTGCGGGCTGCCTGGAGCGCGGACTTGAGGTCTTCTTTAGTGGACGGCGCCGCCCGCGCGGGCCAGGCTTCCCAACGGCCAGCATGAGCCCCCTGATCATCGGCCATCGGGACAGCGGAGCAGTGACGAGCCGAACGATAGAAGAGAGGATTCGGCGCACCCCTACCTGGCGCGCCAAATGTCGGATCTTCGGTTCCGGGAAACCCTTTAGGTTCGAACACTGGGGTGTGCTTTAAGATCTCTCCTTTCCTCTCTAGCTCGCTCTCGCACCGATTCCTGGGCCTAGCTCGTCGAACCCAAAGAACAAGAGACACAAGGATTTATACTGGTTTGGGCCACCGTTGTGGTGTAATACCCTACTCCAGTGTGGTGTGGTGGATTGCCTTATAGGCTGAGGATGAACAAGTACACAGGAAGAACAGCCTCCTAAGGAGAGGTGTTCTTGTGCTAGGTGAGCTAGTGGGTGTGAGGGTGGTCTGGATGATCCTCTGTCTAAGATTGGGTCAGCTCTCGATCAGATCAAGACGAGATGGCATCTATGGTGGTGGCTAGTCCTATTTATAGAGGCTCGGGTCCTCTTCCCAAATATTGAGCGGGAAGGGATCCCACAATGGCCTAGTTTGAAGGAAGACAGCTAGTACGAGCTATCCTGACAAAAGGTGGTCTTCGCCAGCCAAAGGCTCTAGCGGTGACGCCGTCATCGGCTCTATGGTGACCTTCGCCCTGCCATCCTACTGGTCTTGGTCTCGTTGCACCGATATGGAAACCTTTGCCTGACCCCTCAGAATTTCTCGCCTGCACTTGCCTCTTTTGAACCAAAGAGGAAACTAGCTTCCTGCGCCCGCTGGCGCCCCCCTGGCCATGGTCCTCATGGCTCACGTCATGCGATCCTTGTGAGGTGCCCCTTGCCTTGATATCTCCGCTCCTCGGGAGCCAGCCTAGTAAGGCCGCCCCAGGGGAGGTCTTGCGTCGTCCGCCTCGCGAGGGTCTTGAGTGGTTGCTGATGAAGAGGTCGTACCAGGCCACTGGATGAGCCACGCTCTGGGCCGCAGGCACGCAAGTCTGGGTACCCCCGTTCCCAGAATGCCGACAACATGAATAATTATATGATCCCTTTGAGCCTGGGTGGCATTCCATAGGATGATCACACGGGTCCTTCGGGATCTCCTAGGACAACACTAGATTCTCCAGGTGCCAGCAACCAATCCACCCCGATGTGTATTGTGTTGCCACCTGAAACTTTCTCTTAGTTATTATTACTCTCGCAACTATCATGAATCTCACATACCAATCCCGTCTACGAGCATGGCAAAGCAATAAGTAAAAAATGTATATTCCCAGGGTGATCACGAGTCATAGGTCCCTACCTCATGAACTACATAACATAACCACATGTATCCAAGTCCTACGCATGCAAATCTTTGAGGGTGTAACTAATCCAAGTACAACTGGGTATTGAAGAGTATGATCAAAGTGTAACTTGCCTTGCTGATGATCGTTAAACCCTAGAGACTCATAGTAGCAAGGAACGCACTCCGGAAAGTCTATCGTAAACAAATAATAGCATACATAAGCACTCATGCACAAGATTCAAAGAAAAGATCTCGGAAAACTTCCAAAACAAGCAAATAGCTCTTGCAACAGAAAACAATTTTCAACAGTTTTAAAATTGTGTGGATTAGATCTTAACAGAAAGTTTAGGTCAAGAGCTTCGATTTGCAAGAAGAATCAACTCAAACAGAGTTACGAAACTCAAGATATGATTAAAAGAAGTTCAAATTCAAATCTATTTGAATTCCAAATTGAAAACTTTCAAAAATAAATTTGAGTTGGTTTTTCTGGATAGATGAGATCATACTAAAAAAATTGGCGTTGGTTTCATCGAAAATAAGCAAAAAGTAATAAGCGTTTGAAAAAAGGGACTAATCTGTAAAGATAAAACTAGCGAATAGGTCCCTGGCAGAAAAAAAAAGGAAAAAACTGACGTACGAATATTCGCTACAGGACCTAATACAACAAAAACGTTCGCTAAACAGATCTAAACAGAAAACGTTCGTTAAATAAAATAAAATAAAAACAAAACAGGTTCTAAAAAACCCGGAAACAAAATCGATCGGTCCCGCAATTTTTTTACCGGTCGGGGGAAGGCGGTTCCGACGGTGGCGGCGTTTTACGGCGGCAGCGGCTTCGAGCGGCGACGGCGCGGGGCGGCGATGGAGCAACGACGGCGGCGTGGGCGGCGACGGCTACTTGGCAGTCGGTTGGCGCGGGCAAGGTGAGCCGGTGGTGGTGGCGGCTGAGGAGGAGAGGGGGGGGTCCGGGGCGGCCCTTATAAAGGGGGGCGGAGAGGTCGCGTGAAGGAGGGGTAAGGCGGCACGGAGGCCGTGGTGGACACGGCGACCGGCGGCCGTGGCGGCGGCGGACTCTCGAGCGGAGTCCCGCACGGGGACGGAGGCGAGGCAGTGGGCCGGCCTGGCTGGCTGGCTAGGCTGCGGCCCAGTTCGGTCGGCCTAAACTTTTTTTCGAAATAAATATTTTTTCCACAAATACCAAAAATCGGAAAATACAATAAATATATTTTTAAAAATCACAGAAATATTCACACATAACTAGGGCCTTATTAATGACCTTGAGAACATTTTTCTAGGCCTAAATGCCTAAAATAAACCAAAATTTTTAGTACTAATAAAATTGCATAAAATATATATTTTTGCAACTAAAAATCCAATAAACATATTTTTACTCAAAATTCAATTTCCGACATTTTTACTCTATTTTCAAAGAATTCGTGTTATCTTCTCTCATTATTTTATTTATTTTAAAAAATATTGGAATTGACAATTGACAAAATTTGTTTGATCCAAACCCACTTGGAAAGAAATAAAAATTGTGGGTCCTTTTCGGAAAACTTCCAACTCTCTCAGTTGGTCCTTGAGTTGCTTAAAGTCTCTTGGATCTATCTCCAACCAAATCAAAATTCAAAATTCTCAAATGATGAATGCATATGAATGATCTATATGATAACATGCAAATTGAAAATTGGGATGTTACAGTGCCCGTACATTTCATTGTTCTTGATATAGATTGCAATCCTACATGTCCTATTATTGTTGATAGACCTTTCCTTAGAATGATTGGTGCAATTATTGATATGAAAGAAGGAAACATTAGATTTCAATTTCCATTACGGAAGGGCATGGAAAAATTTGCAAGAAATAAAATTAAATTTCCTTATGAATCTATTATGAGAGCTATCTATGGATTGCATACCAAAGATGATAATACCTAGATCTCTTTGTTTTTTATGCCTAGCTAAGGGCGTTAAAGAATAGCGATTGTTGGGAGGCAACCCAAATTTATTTTTTCTTTTTACTTTTTGGTTCTGTTTTGCATGTTTTACACATTATTACTTTTGTAGTAATTGTGTTTTGGTGTTTTAATTAGTGTTTGAGCCAAGTAAGACCTTTGGGATGGCTTACGGGTATCGTTGATTTGATTTTGCTTAAAACAGAAACTTTATGTCTAGTGCAGAAAATTCAATAAATCACTCGAACGTCGAAACCTTCTGAAAATTTTACACAAATTCGATATACAAATTCCCCACGTCTTCCAATTGTTTCAGAATTTTTAGAATTACAGAAGTATGCGAAGTTTACAGATTGCTAAAGACTGTTATGTTTTTGACATATTCTGTTTTTATGTGTTGTTTGCTTATTTTGATGCATCTATGGCTTGTATCGGGGGGTATGAACCATGGAGAGGTTGGAATACAGCAGATATTACACCAATATGAAATTAGAATAAGATCACAACAGTACCTTGGGTGGTGGTTTGCTTTGTTTTACTAATGGAGCTCACGAAATTTTCTGTTGAGTTTTGTGTTGTGAAGTTTTCAAGTTTTGGGTAAGCATTTGATGGACTATGAAATAAAGAGTGGCAAAAGCTTGGGGATGCCCAAGGCATCCCAAGGTAAAATTGAAGGACTGCCAAGAGCCTAAGCTTGAGGATGCCTCGGGAAGGCATCCCCTCTTTCGCCTTCATCCATCGGTAACTTTACTTGAGGCTACATTTTTATTCACTACATGATATGTGTTTTGCTTGGAGCGTCGTATATGATATGGGTCTTTGCTTTTTAGTTTGTCACAATCATACTTGATGTACACCCCTTTTGAGAGGGACACGCTTCAATCGTGATTTATTAGAATACTCTATGTGCTTCACTTATATCTTTTGAGCTAGGCAATTTTGCTCTAGCGCTTCACTTATACCTTTTAGAGCACGGCGGTGGTTTTATTTTATAGAAATTGTTGAACTCTCTTGCTTCACTTATATTATTTTGAGAGTTCTTAAGAACAACATGGTAATTTGCTTGGGTTATGAAATTAGTCCCAATATGATAGACATCCAAAGGAGATATAATAAAAATCTTCATATAGAGAGCATTAAATATTGTGTGAAGTTTGACTCCTTGTAATTGTTTCGAGATGTTAATATGGTAATATTAGAGTCATGTTAAAGGTAGTTTGTGAGGTTAAAGAAATAATTGTGTTAAGGTTTGTGATTTCCGAAGCATGCACATATTGCCTATGTGACCAAATTGGCGCGCATTGTATTTTGAGTGTTTCATCTTTGTGGGAAGGTTGGGGGCGCACGATGGTTAACTCCTACCAACCTCCCCCCTAGGGGCATGCGTCATAGTGTTTTGTTTTGAGAGCTAAGTAGATTTTTACAATAAGTATGTGAGTTCTTTATGACTAATGTGAGTCCATGGATAATAGGACGCACAACTCAAAGTATGTAAGTAGATTTTCACCATTCCACCTTTCTAGCCACTCTAGTGACGCGCAACTTTCACATGTGTATAAAACCCTCCTTATACCTTCCTCAAAACAGCCACCATACCTACCTATTATGGCATTTCCATAGCCATTCTGAGATATATTGCCATGTAACTCCACTGTTCCGTTTATTATGACATGCTTCATTATTGTCATATTTGTGGCACCCCGATCCGCATGGAGTCGGGGGGCCTTCGCACGTCAGCCCAGGATAACACCTAACGCACGACAGGTCCATGATACAGCATTGCAGGTTCAATAATATTCATAAAATACATGTGTATAAAATTACATCATTGATGAATACAATTATCTGGCATAGCCCTAAGGCTATTTAAATGACGGCGGAAGTCTTGGTTTAGCAGCATAACACTCTGGCTGGGATCCACAACTCACAGGACTGTCAAGATTACAGCCTAGCACGACGGATCAAGTGAACCATTTGGGTACGACCTACAAAACTGGCATTACACGCCAGGTCAGTACATTGAATGTACTTGCAAGACAACCAAATACATAGCATCCAAACAAGAAGAAGACCAAGCAGGGACCAAGCATATGCAACACCATATCTTATATTAATTTCTAAACATGGCATGATATAGTTCAACTAATCATGAACAACATCATAGCATCTACTAACATGGTAATAACATGGCATATCAAAACATGATTATAACATAGTAATAGCATATCACCTCCATCATGGCATAATTTAACTAATAAATCAAAGCATGGCACGGCATCATGAGACTATGCTAAAAATAAACTGCTGTACATATATTCAATGCAGACATAACATGATAACTTTATGCAAACATTTCTTGTTCTACCATGGTTCTTAAAATGCAACATATTACTCATGCAATGCAACCAAACTTGTGCACCGAGTCCCTCAGACTCTCTTACCAACGGGTTGCCTCGCAACCGAACGGTGATCACCCACAGATCACAAACGGAACCACACTTGGTTCAACACTCACCGAGACTTCGTCTCGTGGTCTTATCAAAACATCGACGTGACTTCTCATGACTATCTCCTAGTCCAAGTCACCACATTATTGTTATCACATAATTTAATTTGATTCATTAAGGTTTATCCTGCATTTCGACCAAGACCCGATAGTGTGACCTACTACGAACTGTGTGCTATCGATAGACTTTATAAACACTTTGCAGAGGTAGCGCACTGTACCCACACCACGGAACCCATGTCCTCGTCATCCCATTCGGGTGGACCAATGGCGTTTTGACGAAATCGACTTACTGTCATGACACTCTCCCGGCCAATCTGACTCATTCCCCACTGGGCTAGTCCTGGGTGGCCCCGTGTCTACCAAAGACACACGACCACCGTCGTGGCCAAACATAAACGGTCCCAAACGGGGACCCAGTACCAATACAACAACAACGGGCACACAAGGCTTATGTCAGCCTACCTGATCAGGGTAGTGTGTGCCCATAACCTTCCCTAGTTGGAGGCATCGGCGAGAGGCATGACAATAGTTCACATTAAGGCCTTCCGACAAAGGCAAATGTGGCTGCACTGAAAAAAGTTCGATTTGGTGACACTATGACTCGATCCCATCGATGACGGAGGAGGTTTATTATTATTAAGTCATCTTATTAACTTCTCCATCATCTTGAGCATATTTAACATGAATGCAATAATGAGCATGCAGCATACAAAAGCATGTACGAAATGTCGAACTTCTCAAGTGCGCAACTAAAGCATAAAGAACATAATAATGCCAAGTACTAGCATATTAACAGTGCATAAAAAATCATCAAAGCATTTTATAATGATGTCATGCAAGTAAAATAGAGTAGTGACCTGACATTATTAATAACAACATTCTAACTAACATGGCAAGAGATATCATGAAAACACAAGCATGCGGGCAAGACATAAAGAACTAACTGCAACTGAAAACAATAAGAAACAACTGCAACTACACACACACAAGGCACAAGCAAAGTCATCATGCAAGTTCGGGGCATATGATAAGAGGTTGGCTTGCCTGGGGTTGATAAATACTTCGGGAAGAAGCGCGGAACAATCGCGAAAAGATTTGTCAGAAACACTTCTCTCTCGAAAGAGGCTGGTTAATGGCAAGGGCAAAATGGTCATTTTCAGAATGCTGAAACATGATGCCAACAGAACGGGCTCGGCGAAACGAAGAAGTGGGCTTTGGATTCACCTCATTCGGAGTTACGGATAAAAAGATACGGCCATTTAAAACTCAGGGACTAGTCCATAAAAATTCTTCTACAAACAGGTCCCTGGCAGTTTAAACAAAATGTGTCTTTTCTGAGAATACATTTTCCAGAGAGGAAAACGTATTTTTGGCCGAAGAAGAGGGAGAATACGCTTCTGTTAAGCGAAGACGTACTCTTAGGAGTACGCCTCCACTTAACCACGTCAGCGGGCCGGCCCGGTCAGCGCTAAGTGGCCGACAGGTGGGGCCCAGGGCAGGGTCATCGTCGTCTTCGTCTCCCTCATGCGCTCGCCCGTGCGGGACAGAGTCCAGGGCCAGCGCCGGCGATGGCCCGGGTAGCTCCGACAGTCCCCGGACGCGCCGAGGTCCCCGGAGAGGCCAGGAGCGCTGCGTCCATTTGGGCATACTGCGGGCACCGTGGAGGGACAAAGTGGCAGTGCTTCGCGGAGGCAGAGAGCGTGCGGCGGCGGCTGAATCTTAGGGTCGCGGCCCGAGGTACTCCGGCGACGAGGTGAGGGGCTGGGAAGGTCACTGGCGAGTGGGGAAACTAGTGGAGGTGGAACAGAGGGACGAGAAGGCTCGGGTTGGCCAAGTTTGTGTGTCCAGAGACGGCGGCCAAGGTGGCCAACTGCGGCGAGGAGGAGCTCTGGAGCTCGAGGGAGAAGTCGAGGGGATCTAGAGGAGGGAGTAGAGGAGGCTGGAGAGCACGGGGTCTCGGAGTGGCTACTTATAGCCGCGGGACAGGCTCGAGAAGGGGGGGGAGGAGTTGGCACGCGGCGGGCGACGTGTCCGCGCACCGGCGACGGCGCAGTGTCGGCAGACGCGGCCAAAGTGCTCGGGGAGCGGCTGGAAGGCGACGAGGGGAGGGCAGACGAGCGCCAGAGGCTCACGGAGACGAGCAACGCTCTGAGACGAACAGAGGAAGAGGACAGAGGTGACGACGGCCATAGTAGCACACTGTTCGTTCATTGGCACGGCTTGCCGGAGAAAAAACGTAAGGGGCAGGAGGTCCTTGGGGAAGAGGACACCGAGGGGGCACTGTTGGGCATCGATGGCGAGGCCAGAGCTGGCCGGAGCAATGCTGCCGATAACAACAGTGGCTAGACCACCGTTTTGGCTGGCTTCTCGCATGATCACCACAGACAAGGCGCGCTCTGGGATTTTTTACTGAAGTAAATTCTTGTCTACCGCGTAGTCCTTCGAAGATAGAGAGTTACTATGGTGAAAAGAGGGGCATGGGCAAGTTGAGTTGAGTAAAATAAGCTTCACAAGCTTGTTGTTGCAAACTTGGCCACACTCCAGAGATTAAACCAGAGAGGGTAAAAGGTAAAAATGATGTCTGGGAGGCTTAGAGTAACAAGGACGACTATCCTGGGAATTTTGAGGTCGTTAGGATAAATATTTAGCATAGTTGCTTTACATCTGCCAAAATATGTCCAGAAACTAAATGAGGAAAAATCACTCACTAGGAGTGATGGATTGAGCTAAGATTTGGCAAAGCTTGATGATTTGGACATACAATGATGTTGTAAAAGTTTCATACCAAATGGACTTGCCAAATTGGTACTTGTTTCACAAACATCACTTCTGACCAAAAACTTACGAAAAATCTAGGAAAATATTCGCTGCATGAAATGATCCAAAACCTTGGGTAGGGGAGTTATATGAATAGGATAATGCTTGGGAATATTTTTAGCTATAATGGAGCAAGTGAAAATGTACTTGTTTCACAAACTGAAAATTTGGGCAGAAAGCAAGAATTGCTTATGTGCTCACATAGCTCAAGAAAATGAGCTAAATTTAGGTGAAGGCTAATGATTTGGAATACTTGAGAGGATGGAAAAGTTTCATCCCATTTTAAAACTTTATGAATGTACTTTCTTCACAAAGTTGTATTTTGGTCAGGAACTTTGAAAAATAGCATAGGGAGCTAGGATGAGAGGATTGAGCTCATAGTTGGTATTCATGGGTGATTTATCAATGTTAATCACCCCACCAAATTGCAGCTCAATTGGAATTAATAATAAGGCACTTCCTTTGCAAAACTTCAGAGAAGGCAGAAACTTGCATTGGATCATGTGCCAAAATTTTGAACTGTGGAACATGAGCTAATGATGGAACTAATGATAATATAGCAAGTACAAGCTCCACAATTTATGTGAGAATTTTCTCTGCTATAAAAATAGTAGTTCCTATGGAAAATGTTTAAAATGCAATATTGGCTTAAAATAGGAAAAGGCAATTTTCCTTATTTTAATGCGGCCAATATTTTTGCTAGAGCTTGGATTAGGCATAAGTATTAAGTCCATCAATTCTCATGAATTTAGGAGATGGCTAGCTATGCCTTTGGATTTTATTCCTCAGACACACAAGAAAAGGAATGAATCACAATGCAAAAATATGGCATGGGACTTAGCAATATTTTTGCATATCCAAGGATTAGGAGGATAAGAGGGTCTCTTGGAATAGATGGAATGATCAACAGATCAAAGAAAATGATGGCTCCTTTGTAATCACAAGGGCCACATATAAATTCCAAAAGTTTGGAATTAGGGTTTGAGAGGATTAGAGGTGATGCAAATGAGGTCTTGCCCACTGACAAAGACATGAGCAAGGTTTTTAAGGTTTGGAAATGGCAAGAATTCTCAGAGTCATCCAGCAGGCTCATGAGAACATTTGAAAAATTATTGCTAGGAAGAAATAACATCACAAAATTGATAACCCAATTTTGAGGTTGTTACAATATTGCTTTGCATGGTCATGTAGTTGACATAGTATTTGTGGCAAGGCCACCTTTCATATTTTTCATACATGTCACTCTTAGTCATTACACATCCGGTACACCGCTGAAGGCATTCATATAGAGTCATATCTTTGTTCTAGCATCGAATTGTAATATCGAGTTTAAGTAAATAAAAATGTGATGATCATCATTATTAGAACATTGTCCCATGTGAGGTTATCAAAAATAAAAGATGCCAATGAAGCCCAAATAAAAAAAGAGGCCAAAGAAGCCCACCAAGAAAAGAGGTCAAAGAACCCAAAATAATAATAATAAATGAGAGAAAAAGAGAGAAGGGACAATGTTACTATCCTTTTCCACACTTGTTCTTCATGATAGGGAGTCTCCTATGTTGCCACTTTCAAATATCACTAGTGGGAATTTTCCGTTATAAATTTTGGTTTGTATATTCCAACGACGGGCTTCCTCAAATGCCATAGGTCTTCATGAGCAAGCAAGTTGATGCACACCCACTAGTTGTCTTTTTGAGCTTTCATACACTTATAGCTCTAGTGCATCTATTACATGACAACCCTACTCACTCACATTGATATCAATTGATGGACATCTCCATAGTCCATTGATTTACCTAGTTGATGTGAGACTTTCTCCCACCTTTTGTCTATTACCACCTCCACTCCACCCATAGTGCTATGTCCATGGCTCGCGCTCATATATTCCGTGAAGAGTTGAAACGTTTGAAAGAGTAGAGCATGAAAGCTATTACTTGGCTGACTCCGGGATGGGCACGAGGGGTGCTTTGTGTTAAGAAAAGGGAGAATGAGGACTATATGATTTGTAGGGATAACGTTCTTTAGCCATGTTCTTTTTGAAGCTTCAGAGATTGCTTTTGGTATGATTAAAGTATTATTATTTTGATATTGAGAAACCTTTATTTTGAGTCTTATGGATCTGAACATGCATGCCACAATAAAAACTATTACATTGATAAATATGTTGAGTAGCATTCCACATCAAAAATTCTGTTTTTATCATTTACCTACTCGAGGACGAGCAGGAATTAAGCTTGGGGATGCTTGATACGTCTCCAACGTATCTATAATTTTTTATTGTTCCATGCTATTATATTATCTATCTTGGATGTTTTATATGCATTTATATGATATTTTATATGATTTTGGGGACTAAGCTATTAACCTAGAGCCCAGTGCCAGTTTCTGTTTTTTCCTTGTTTTTGAGTTTCGCAAAAAAGGAATATCAAACGGAATCCGAATAGAACGAAACTTTATGGAGATTTTTCTTGGACCAGAAGACATCAGATGGACTTGGAGTACACGCCTGGGGATCCACGAGGAGGCCACAAGGGTGGGGAGCCCCAGGGGGTAGGGCCCCTCGTGCCTCCCCCGACCGACTTCTTCCGCCTATGAATACAAATATATTCTAGAAACATCAGAACATCCATCAAAACCACTTTTTCGCCGCCGTAACCTTCTGTTCTCGCAAGATCCCATCTGGAGGCCTTTTTTCGATACTCTGTCGGAGGGGGAATTAACCATGGAGGGCATCTACATCAACCCTATTGCCCTTCTGATGAAGTGTTAGTAGTTCCACAGACCTATGGGTCCATAGCTAGTAGCTAGATGGCTTCTTCTCTCTCTTTGATCTTCAATACCATGTTCTCCTCGTTGTTCTTGCAGATCTATCCGAAGTAATCATCTTTTGCGGTGTGTTTGTCAAGATCTGATGAATTGTGGGTTTATGGTCAGATTATCTATGAATAATATTTGAGTTTCTTTTGAATTCTTTTATGCATGATCTTATATCTTAGTAATTATCTTCGAACTATCGATTTTATTTGGCCAACTAGATTGATAATTATTGCAATGGGAGAAGTGCTTTGCTTTGGGTTTAGTCTTGCGATACTCAATCCTAGTGATAGTAGGGGACATGACACGTATTGTATTGTCGCCATCGAGGATAAAAAGATGGGGTTTTCATCATATTGCTTGAGTTAATTCCTCTACATCATGTCATCTTGCTTAAGGCGTTACTCCGTTCTTATGAACTTAATACTTTAGATGCATGATGACACACAAGTGTAGGGGATCTATCATAGTCCTTTCGATAAGTAAGAGTGTCGAACCCAACGAGGAGCAGAAGGAATAATAGGCAGTTTTCAGCAAGGTATTTTCTACAAGCACTGAAATTATCGGTAACAGATAGTTTTGTGGTAAGGTAATTGGTAGCAAGTGACAAAAAGTAAAAGAAAATAAAGTGCAGCAAGATGGCCCAATCCTTTTTGTAGCAAAGGACAAGCCTGGACAAACTCTTATATGAAGTAAAGCGCTCCCGAGGACACATGGGAATTAACGTCAAGCTAGTTTTCATCACGTCCATGTGATTCACGTTTGGTACTTTGATAATTTGGTATGTGGGTGGACCGGTGCTTGGGTGCTGCACTTACTTGGGCAGGCATCCCACTTATGATTAACCTCTATTGCAAGCATCCGCAACTACAAAAGAAGTATTAAGGTAAACCTAACCATAGCATGAAAAATATGGATCCAAATCAGCCCCTTATGAAGCAACACATAAACTAGGGTTTAAGCTTCTGTCACTCTAGCAACCCATCATCTACTTATTACTTCCCAATGCATTCATCTAGGCCCAAACAATGGTTAAGTGTCATGTAGTCGACGTTCACATGACGCCACTAGAGGAGAGACAACATACATCTCATCAAAATATCGAATGAATACCAAATTCACATGACTACTTATAGCAAGGCTTCTCCCATGTCCTCAGGAACAAATGTAGCTACTCACAAGACATATTATTATTCATTATCAGAGGGGTATTAATATGCATAATGGAACTGAACATATGATCTTCCGCCAAGTAAACCAACAAGCATCAACTACATGGAGTAATCAACACTACTAGCAACCTACAGGTACCAATCTGAGGTTTTGATACAAAGATTGGATAAAAGAGATGAACTAGGGATTGAGAGGAGATGGTGCTGGTGAAGATGTTGATGAAGATAACCCTCCCCAAGATGGGAGAGTTGTTGGTGATGACGGCGATGATGATTTCCCCCTCCCGGAGGGAAGTATCCCCGGCAGAACAGCTCCGCCGGATCCCTAGATTGGTTCCGCCAAGGTTCTGCCTCGAGACGGTGGCGTCTGGTCCCAAAAGCCTCCTTTTGATTTTTTCCATGTCAAAACACCTAATATAGGAGAAGATGGGCATCTAGGGGTCACCGACCGGGCCACGAGGCAGGGGGCGCGCCCCCCACCCTCGTGGACAGGTGGTGGCACCCTTAGCAGATCTCTTTCGCCAGATATTTTTTATATTTTCTGAAACGGTGTTTCATGGAGTTTCGGAGCTTTTTGAGTTGTGCAGAATATGTCTCCAATGTTTTCTCCTTTTCTATCCCAGAATTCCAGCTGCCGGCATTCTCCCTCTTCATGTAAACCTTGTAAAATAAGAGAGAAATGGCAAAAGTATTGTGACATAACATGTAATAACAACCCATAGTGCAAGCATGATGCAAAATGGACGTATAACTCCCCCAAGCTTAGACCTCACTTGTCCTGAAGTGAAACCCAATATCGAAAAATATGTCCACAAGTTTAGAGATAGAGGTGTTGATAAAAATAACGGACATGAGGGCATCATGATCATTATCATAATAGCAGCACACGCACACACACACACACACACACACACACACACACACACACACACACACACACACACACAC
>LR738713.1:459952868-460016258 GCA_902687465.1 Secale cereale | reverse complement strand
ACACACACACACATATATATATATATATATATATATATATATTGTCATATGACTCTTATTCTAAAGTAACAATTCATTCACAATGTCAAGTATGAATCAGAAACTTCATTGAAAACCAACAAACTATGATCTCAGTCATTGAAGCAATTGCAATTTATCATAACATCAAAAAGAGTCAATATAAGAGCTTTTCAGCAAGTCCACATACTCAACTATCATCTAGTCTTTCACAGTTGCTCACACTCACGCAATACTTATGGGTATGGAGTTTTAATCAGACATAGCAAAAGATAGGGGCTTATGGTATTGCCACCCAACCTTTTACCTCAAGGTAATGTCAACAGTAATAGACCATGATAACTTACATCCAATTGGGTATATATGTCAGGATCTTTCCAACACAATGTGCTCGCCAAAGGATAAAATATAAAAAGGAAAGGTGGAAATCACCTTGACTCTTATAAGCCAAGAATAATAGATAGGCCCTTCGCATAGGGAAGCAGAGGTTGTCATATGATTTTATGGTTGGATGCACAAAGTCTTAGCGCAAAAGAACTTCACTTTATATTGCCACTTGTGATAGGGACCTTTATTATGCAGTCTGTCGCTTTTATTACTTCCATATCACAAGATCGTATAAAGCTTATTTCCTCCACACTAATAAATCATACATATTTTAGAGAGTTTGCAACCATGACAACTTACTTGAAGGATCTTACTCAATCCATAAGTACGTATGGTGGACTCTCAAGGCAAAACTGGGTTTAAGGATGTATGGAAGCACAAGTAGTATCTCTACTTGGTTCAAGAGGTTTTGGCTAGCATGAGGGTGAAAGGCAAGCTCAACATGTTGGATGATTCATGACAATGTACTTTATTTTGAATATAAGAAAACAAACCCATTATGTTGTCTTCCTTGTCCAACATCAACTCTTTAGCATGTCATATTTTAATGAGTGCTCACAATCATAAAAGATGTCCAAGATAGTACTCCCTCCGTTCCTAAATATTTGTCTTTCTAGACATTTCAAATGATTACAACATACGGATGTATGTAGACATATTTTTGAGTGTAGATTCATTCATTTTGCTTCATATGTAGTCACTTGTTGAAATGTCTAGAAAGACAAATATTTAGGAACGGAGGGAATATATTTGTATGTGAAACCTCTCTTTCTTTATTACTTCCTATTAATTGCAACGATGACCAAAACTATGTTTGTTAACTCTCAACAACTTTTATTCATCATACTCTTTATATGTGAAGTCATTACTTTCCATAAGATCAATATGATCTCTTTGATACTTTTTATATTTTCTTTTATTCTCTCATGACCATAGCGAGGAAATCAAGCCCTTGACTCAACACTAATCTTTATTATATAGCTCACGGACTCGATTACAAAGGTAAAGATCATAAAGCAAAAGCTCACAACTAGATCATGTTAACTTTATTCTACTAGATCAAGATATTACCAAAAGGATCGACTAAGAAAAACGGTGAAGATAGGAGTGTGATGGTGATACGATACCGGGGCACCTCCCCCAAGCTTGGCAATTGCCCAGGGGAGTGCTCATACCCATATGATTATGTCTCCTTCTTCGAGGATGGTGATGATGGAGTTGAAAGCAGTGATGCCGGATCCCCCTACTTGCAGATAATACCTTTGAGTACGGCGATATGCTCCTTCAGCAAAATATTTTCACTTGTGAGATACTTGTTTTGTATTTGAGCTAACTCAATCATCTTGAAAGCTTCAATTTCAGTTGAAGTAGAAAGGTTTGGAAGGGGTTGAAGGATGTCTTCTTCTCCTGTTGCCGGAGCCTGATCTTCCATAGCCTTCTTGACCCTATTCTCCTTGTTGATCTCCTCTGGTTCTTCCCTCTTCAGCTCTATCTTCATTAGCCAAGTAGCATTGCCCTCATTGTTGGAGGAGCAGGACAACATGATGCCTGGCCTTGTCAACCCTAGTAGAGAATAGATCAAAACAAAAACAGAGGATTTTCGCGTGATACGGTGGTCAAAACCTTCGGGAGAATATATAATGAATTTTTACCGACCAAAAGAAGTAAGGTGCAAGAAATCGGAGTCCGGGAGGCACACGAGGTGCCCACGAGGCAGGGGGCGCACCCAGGGAGGTAGGGCGCGCACTCCACCCTCGTGGACGCCTCATGTCCTTTCCGGACTGCCTCTTATTTTTCTTTTTTCTAAATATTCCAAAATGGTGAAAAATTGCCATTAGAACTGTTTTGGAGTCGGTTTACTTACCGTACCACATACCTCTTCCTTTTCGGGGTCTGAATCGTTCTGTAAAGTGTCCCTTATGTATTTTTCCGGGGTTACGGTTTCAATAACATTGGTTTCAACATTTATAGGGTTACCTGAGATATAATGTTTGATTCTTTGACTGTTCATTGCTACCTCTTGAGCTTGCATTGTATTCCCTCGAAGAGAAAAGGGAGATGCAGCACAGTAGTGTAAGTATTTCCCTCAGTTTTTGAGAACCAAGGTATCAATCTAGTAGGAGACCACGCGTGAGTCCCTCGCACCTGCACAAACAAATAAGAACTTCGCAGCCAACGCGATAAGGGGTTGTCAATCCCTTTACGGTCACTTACGAGAGTGAGATCTGATAGAGATGATAGTTTATATTTTTGGTATTTTTAGTTTAATAAAATAGCAAATAAAAGCGGTAAAAGTAAAGTAGATGTAGATTGATATGTTGAGAATAGACCCGGGGGCCATAGTTTTCTCTAGTGGCTTCTCTCATGATAGCGATATTCTATGGCGGGTAAACAAATTACTGTCGAGCAATTGATAGAAAAGTGAATAATTATGAGACTATCTAAGCATGATCGTTGTATATAGGCATCACGTCCGAGACAAGTAGACCGGAACGATTCTGCATCTACTACTATTACTCCACACATCGATCGCTATCCAGCATGCATCTAGTGTATTGAGTTCATACGAACAGAGTAACGCCTTAAGCAAGATGACATGATGTAGAGGGATAAACTCAAGCAATATGATATAAACCCCATCTTTTTATCCTCGATGGCAAAAATACAATACGTGCCTTGCTACCCCTACTGTCACTGGGAAAGGACACTGCAAGATTAAACCCAAAGCCAAGCACTTCTCCCATTGCAAGAACTATAGATCTAGTAGGCCAAACCAAACCAATAATTCGAAGAGACTTGCAAGGATATTATGAGCACACATAAAAAGTTCAGAGAAGAACCAAATATCTTTCATAGATAACCTTGATCATAAACTCACAATTCATCGGATCTCGACAAACACACCGCAAAAAGAGATTACATCAAATAGATCTCCTCAAAGACCGAGGAGAACTTTGTATTGAGATCCAAAGAGAGAGAAGAAGCCATCTAAATACTAGCTATGGACCCGAAGGTCTGTGGTAAACTATTCACAACTCATGGTGAGGGTGATGATGATGATGATGAAGGCCTCCGTGATGGATCCCCTTCCCGGAACAGGCTCCAATATGGGATCCCCACGGGAACAGAAGCTACGGTGGTGGAATTAGGGTTTTCTCTCTGCGTATGGAGTTTCTGGGGTACGTAGGTATATATAGGAAGAAGGAGGGCACCTGGGGCCACAAGGGCCAGCCTCGAGGCAGGGGGCGTGCCCTGGGAAGGGGGGGGCGCCCCCCACCCTCGAGGGCAGGCCCTTTTTCCCCTGACTTGGTCCTAACGTTTCCTGAGCGTGATTTCCTCCAAAAATATCTCTCGCGAAGGTTTCATTCCGTTTGGACTCCGTTTGATATTCCTTTTCTTGAAAACCCTGAAATAGGCAAAAAACAGCAATCTGGACTAGGCCTTTGGGTTAGTAGGTTAGTCCCAAAAATGATATAAAAGTGAATGATAAAGCCCATTAAACATCCAAGACTTCATAAATAATAGCATGAAACAATCAAAAATTATAGATACGTTGGAGACGTATCATTCACCCCCTTCGGATTCGTGCCTTCGAAGTTGTTGATTTTTATGGCACCGAAACGATAGACCTCCTCGATAACGTAAGGACCTTCCCATTTAGAGAGAAGTTTTCCTGGAAAAAATCTTAAACGAGAGTTGTATAGCAAGACATAATCACCTACGTTAAACTCACGCTTTTGTATTTGTCATGCCATCTTTTAACCTTTTCTTTAAATAGCTTGGCATTCTCATAAGCTTGGGTTCTCCATTCATCAAGTTAGCTAATGTCAAATAACCTCTTCTCACCGGCAAGTTTGAAATCATAATTGAGTTATTTAATAGCCCAATATGCCTTATGTTCTAGCTCAAGAGGTAAGTGACAAGCTTTTCCATAAACCATTTTATATGGAGACATGCCCATAGGATTTTTGTATGCAGTTCTATAGGCCCATAATGCATCATCAAGTTTCTTGGACCAATTCTTTCTAGACCTATAAACTGTCTTTTGCAATCATCTCTTTGTTACTTAGTTCTACTTGACCACTAGACCGTGGGTGATAAGGGGATGCAATTCTATGGTTAACATCATACTTAGCAAGGATTTTACGGAAAGCACCATGAATAAAGTGTGAACCACCATCAGTCATTAAGTATCTAGGGACTCCAAACCTCGAAAAAATAACTTCGTTAAGCATCTTAATAGAGGTGTTGTGATCAGCACTACTAGTTGGAGTAGCTTCTACCCACTTAGTAACGTAATCGACAGCAACTAAAATATGTGTATACCCATTAGAGGAAGGAAACGATCCCATATAATCAAAGCCCCAGACATCAAATGGTTCAATAACAAGTGAATAATTCGTATGCATTTCTTGATGTCTACTAATATTACCAACTCTTTGACATTCATCACAAGATAAGACAAACTTACGAGCATCCTTGAAGAGAGTAGGCCAATAAAAACCAGATTGCAATACCTTGTGTGCAGTTCTATCTCCAGCATGGTGTCCTCCATAAGCTTCGGAGTGGCACTTGCGTCGGATCTGTTCCTGTTCATGCTCAGGTATACAACGTATAATAATACCATCTACTCCTTCTTTATAAAGGTGTGGGTCATCCCAGAAGTAATGTCTTAAATCATAGAAGAACTTTTTATTTTGCTGGTATGTGAAACTAGGTGGTATAAACTTAGCAACAATGTAATTAGCATAATCAGCATACCAAGGAGCAGTATGAGAAGTATTTATGACAGCTAATTGTTCACCAGGAAAGCTATCATCAATAGGTAGTGGGTCATCAAGAATATTCTCTAGCCTAAACAAGTTGTCTGCAACGGGGTTCTCAGCTCCCTTTCTATCAGTGATATGCAAATCAAATTCTTGTAGCATGAGAACCCATCTAATAAGTCTAGGTTTAGCATTTTTCTTTTTCATAAGGTATTTGATACCAGCATGATCAGTGTGAATAGTTACTTTAGAATCAACAATATAAGGTCTAAACTTATCACAAGCAAATACGACTGCTAAAAATTCCTTCTCAGTAGTAGCATAATTTCTCTGGGCACTGTCTAGAGTTTTATTAGCATATTGGATGACATTCAATTTCTTATCAACTCTTTGTCCTAGAACAGCACCTACAGCATAATCACTAGCATCGCACATAATCTCAAAGGGTAAATTCCAGCCAGGAGGCTGGACAATAGGTGCAGAGATCAATGCTTTCTTAAATATTTCAAATGCTTCTACATAATCATCATCAAAGACAAAAGGAACATCTTTTTATAAGAGATTAGTCAGAGGCCTAGAGATTTTGGAGAAGTCCTTAATGAACCTCCTATAAAACCCGGCATGACCAAGGAAACTTCTTATACCTTTGATGTCCTTGGGACACGACATCTTTTCAATAGCATCAACTTTAGCTTTGTCAACTTCAATACCTCTTTCAGAAATTTTATGTCCCAAGACAATGCCTTCATTAACCATAAAGTGGCACTTTTCCCAATTCAAGAGAAGATTAGTCTCTTCACACCTCTACAAAACTCGATCAAGGTTGCTCAAGCAATCATCAAAAGAAGTCCCGTAAATGGAAAAATCATCCATGAAAACCTCAACAATCTTTTCGCAAAAATAAGAGAATATAGCCATCATGCATCTTTGTAAGGTAGCATGTGCATTACATAAACCAAAAGGCATACGTCTATAAGCAAGGGTACCGAAGGGACAAGTAAAAGTGGTCTTTTCTTGATCCCCTTTTGACATAGGTATTTGAGAGAAACCAGAATAACCATCTAGAAAGCAAAAATGGGTATGTTTGGATAACCTTTCTAGCATTTGATCAATAAAAGGCAAAGGGTAATGATCTTTCTTAGTGACTTTATTTAATTTACGGAAATCAATTACCATCCTATAACTTGTAACAATTCTTTGCGGGATCGATTCATCTTTATCATTAGGAACAACAGTCATACCTCCCTTCTAAGGGACACAATGGACAGGACTTACCCACTGGCTATCAACACCTGGATAGATTATACCTGCCTCTAGAAGCTTTAGTATTTCCTTCCTTACCACTTCTTTCATCTTAGGATTTAACCGTCGTTGATGATCGATAACCGGTTTTGCGTCCTCTTCCAACTTTATCTTGTGTTGGCATAAGGTGGGACTAATGCCCTTAAGATCATCCAGAGTATATCCAATTGCAGCACGGTGCTTCTTCAGAGTTTTCAATAATTTTTCTTCTTCCTGCTCTGAAAGGTTAGCACTAATAATAATAGGATATATCTTCTTTTCATCGAGATAAACATACTTAAGAGTATCAGGTAATGGTTTAAGTTCAAACACAGGATCACCCTTGGGTGGAGGAGGATCCCCTAGAATTTCAACAGGCAAGTTGTTTTTCAATAAGGGTCCCTGCTTAAAGAATATTTCATCTATTTCCCTTCTCTCATTCATATACATATCATTTTCATGGTCTAGCAGATATTGTTCTAAAGGATCGTTAGGAGGCACAGCAATAGAAGCAAGACCAATAATTTCATCCTTACTAGGCAATTCTTTATCATGAGGTTGTCTACAAAATTTAGCAAAGTTAAAATCATGAGACATATCCCCTATTCCAACAGTAACAATATCTTTTACGCAGCCTATCTTAGCATTAACAGTATTCAAGAAGGGTCTACCAAATATAATGGGGCAGAAATTATCTTGTGGGGAACCAAGAACAAGAAAATCAGTAGGGTATTTAACTTTCCCACACAAGACCTCAACATCTCTAACAATCCCCATTGGTGAAATAGTGTCTCTATTGGCAAGCTTAATAGTGACATCAATACCTTCTAGTTCAGCAGGTGCAATATCGTTCACAATTTCTTTATATAAGGAAATGGGTATTACACTCGCACTAGCACCTACGTCACATAAACCATGATAGCAATGATCTCCTATTTTAACAGAAAGAACAGGCATGCCTACAACAGGACTATGTTTCTTCCTAGTATCGGGTTTGGCTATTCTAGCAGCTTCCTCTTGGAGGTAAATAACATGTCCATCTAAATTTTCGACGAAGAGATCCTTAACCATAGCAACACAAGGTTCAACTTTAATTTGCTCAGAAGGTGTAGGTGTTCTAGTATTACTCTTATGAACCACAGTTGAAGCTTTAGCATGATCCTTTATCCTAACAGTGAAAGGCGGTTTCTCAATATAAGCAGTAGGAACAATAGGATCAACATTATAAGTGATAGTCTTTTCTTCAACTTTAACAGGTTCAACTACTTTTACTTTAATGGGAGGATGGTATTTAAACCACTTCTCCTTAGGGAGGTCAACATGAGTAGCAAATGATTCACATAAAGAAGCTACTATCTCAGAGTCAAGTCCATATTTAGTGCTAAATTCACGGAAAACATCGGCATCCATAAAAGATTTAACACAATCAAACTTAGGGGTCATACCTGACTCCTTACCTTCATCGAGATCCCAATCTTCAGAGTTGCGTTTAATTCTTTCCAATAAATCCCACTTGAATTCAATAGTCTTCATCATAAAAGAACCAGTACAAGAATTATCAAGCATGGAGCGATTATGAAGAGAAAGCCGAGCATAAAATTTTTGAATAACCATTTTACTTGAGAGCTCATGATTGGGGCATGAATATAACATTGACTTAAGCCTCCCCCAAGCTTGGGCGATACTTTCTCCTTCGCGAGGTCAAATATATATATAGGGTGGGTCTATTCTCATAACACCCCTTAAGACCTTATTCTCATAACAGTAGCCTTATTCTCATAACACACTCCCCTCGACGCCGCTCCCCCTCCCCTCCCCTCCTTCTACCGCGGGAGCGGCCGGGAGAGCCGCCGCACCTCTCTCGCACGATTCCCCCCACCCCGCCCTACTGCCTCCGCGCCTCCTCTCACTCCCAACCGGCGCACCTCCCCTCCCCATCCACGATCCACCTTCTTTCTTCGCCGGCGACGCACCTCCCCTCCCCCTGATCAACCGTCTGCCGGGCGCCGCCCAACCCTGTCTGACTTCTTCCCACGCCGGCACCGCACCTACCGGCCGACCGTCGACCCACCCCGCCGCCAGTCTGGGCTGGCACCGTCCCTGCCCTGCATTGCCGCCGGCCTGGCTTCTCGCCGCCCGTTCCCTGCATCACCGCCGGCCTGGCCCACGAATCCCCGAACCCCTTCTTCTACTCTCGATCCCCAAATCCCCGAACGTCCTTCCCCAATGACCCCTGTTCTCCAACCGCCAACTGCAGCACCCCCACCCCACTTCCAGCCCGTGGCAACCAGCCACCGGATCTGGCCCCTGCGCCGCCTGATTCGGCGCGCCGCCGCCCTCCTCTTACCCAGCGACAGATCTAGGGGGAACACCTTAGTGCAAGATCAGGGACACGACAGCGGAGGGGAGGCGTTGCCGCGCGCTTGTCCAAACCACGACCGGCGTCATCACTTCCTCAGCCAGGAGCGCCCTCATTCATCATCGGACATAGCACCGCAACCAACGGCCTTGAGTGTCTGCTCCCCGGCCGATCTTCTGCTTGTCGGCGTCGCCCCGGCCGATTCAGGCAGTTGCGTGAGGATTGGGGTGTCCCGGGCATCCAGCCGACGTATTGCCGCTAGTGAGTTCGACCTCTGCCACCCTCTTCCACCTCCCCTCCTCCATCGCTGGAGCAGCCCGCGAGCGGTTGTGAAGTGCACTGCAACTACACATCCAGTGCTGATCAAGGCATTATGAAGCAATGCAGTTCGAAGAGGAGGCTACGTCCCTCTGCTCCTCTCAGTGTTGTCCTCCCATTGACGGCGAGCAGTGCAGGTAAAATCTCATTGCAGGTTACTTGTGGTCATTGAATTCACAGGCACACGAGGGCATGACGGCGTGTAGTTCCCCGATGTATGGGAGTTCGGTTTAAGGAATGTGACGCTGCAGTGCTGATGTGGGTGGGTAGCAGGTTCTCGAGCCAGCGCATTGCATTTCGTCGGAGAAAACATCAGTTCGGTTAAGAGACTATTGCTGGTAATTTTTTTTGGGGGGGGCATTCAGTTTTGCAGTGAAGTGTGTATGTGTAGTCAAAAAATTGGTGTATATTTTTTGATGTATAAAATGGTTGTATATGTTGGTGTAGTTTATTTGCGTTTGCATTTATGAAGTGGTTGTGCCTTGTGCACTTCAGTCAACTATTTGGGGTGCTCCAGTGCCAATTTTCTACGTGGTTTGATGATTGTATGACCCTAGGTAAATCGAATACGGTTCACTTTTTTGGTGAAAAAAGTTGAGTGCAAATGCTGTTCCAGTGTTTGTTGTTCTTGCAGTCCATTGTTTTTTTTGCAGCACAAAAAAACAGTGTTACGGTTGGTGGTTGGCGGTTCACTTTGCAAAAAAGAGGACAACAAATCCCCATGAGAGGTTCACTTCTTTTCTTAATGCACATTGTTTTGTTTGTGCGACAATTGAAGAAAAATGTTTCCAATTTCACTAGCAAAAAATAATGCGGTCAATTTCGAGAGTGTTACGATTTACTTTCAAAAGTGTTGATGTTCACTTGCGCACCGATTTTCATTTACTTTATTTTTTTTGTTTCCTACAGAATGCGGGGAACAAAAATAAAACATTGAATGCAGTTCGCTCGCGTTGTCCTTCCATCATCGTGCATGTTTTGTTCAGTTCATCTAGGTGGTTCGCTTTGTAAAAAAATAGAATTTCCCATGAGAGGTTCACTTCTTTGTCTAATGGACTTTATGAGACTAAGGAGGTGTGGGCGTTTGCAATTTGTGTAGCAGCTCCTTATCCCTATGCTCCATCTGCAGTGCACTTGGTCATTGTGTGATGAAGAAAAATGTGTATACTGAATTTGGTGTGTTCTTTTGGGTACTGAATTAGGTGTGTTCTCGTGTGTACTATTTCTGTCCCTTTTTAAGTGATGCCGTTCACTTGCCCCAACATGAAAATGCAAAAAAAAAAAAAATAGAGGAATCTCAAAAAAAAAATTGTTACCAAAACAACACAAAAAAGTAATGCGGTTCACTTGGTGATCAAAAAACAAAACACACATCGGAAAGCAGCTCACTTCACAAACACTTCTCAACGCGCGCAAAAAATTAATGAGGTTCACTTTTGGTAGTGTTCCGCTTCACTTTGGGGAGTGTTGCGGTCCACTTTCCTTCGAAAAAAACTTGGAAAAAAGACAACAAAACTCCTCTGAGAAAAATCTACGTCCAACAAAATAAATCATGAGGTTCGATTGACTGTCTGATGCAGTGCGTTCTTCAGTTTGAAGCAGTGCGATTTTCTGTCCGATGCAGTGCACGCGTCGATTTTGTTTGTCGCGAAAAACAGAGTTTCCACGTTTTTGTAATTTCAAAACTGCTCTTAAACCGTAATGAATTAGAGGGAGTGTTCTACATGAGAAAGTAGCGGCTCGACGATATCTTTCCAATGGTGTATCATTTGGATCATTTCGGCCAACGTTTTGTAAAAATTTCACGAAAAAACGGCCGCTGCCGTTCGTAGTCAGCCGCACGATTTTCAAATTTAACTAAAAACCGTAAAGAAATCTTAAAAACATTTCAACATATGAAAGTTGCGCCTCGTCCGTAGCTTTCCAACGGTATATTACACGCCTTATTTAGATAAACGGTTAGAAAACTGGAGTGAAAACAGTACCGAAAATTTGAAAAAATTCGAAAAACACAATTCCGCGATTTAGTAAATTCAAAACTGCTCTTAAACCGTAGCGAATTAGAAAAAATAATAGATATGAAAAAGATTCGCGTCGACGATATCTTTCCAACGGTGTATCATATGTTTCATTCCGACGAGCGGTTTAGAAAAAAAGCCAAAAAAACGCTCGCTGTCATTCATTATGAGCCGCACGATTTTCGAAACTGCTCTTAAACTATGATGAATTTTGAAAAGTGTTCAACATGGCGAAGTTGCGTCTACTCCATAGCTTTTCAACGGTATATTACACGCATAATTCCGATAAACGGTTAAAAAACTAGAGCAGAAAAGGTACCGAAAAAACATCACGTACAGTTTTTTCAAACATGAAGTTCGCTGGACTTTGTGGTGCGGTGCGTATAGCTTTCCAATGCAGTATTGCAATGCAGTTCGGAAGTGTTATGAGAATATTATTCACATAATGTTATGAGAATAGACCGGCTATATATATATATATATATATATATATATATATATATATATATATATATATATATATATATATAGGAAAATGGTTGTGTACTCCTGAGAGTACGTACTTCCGCTCCTCATATACCATATAGATGAATCTTTTATACTTTTTTATTATTTTTAATATACTTCATTAGTAATTATTAAATACCCCAAAATGATTTTCATGAAAAAATCCATGCGAGTCTACATATTTTAAATTTTTACGTATATACTGATGTGTTTGTACGTGAAAAAGGTATATTATAAAAAATACGCCGCAGATAATATTTTTTCAACAAAACTCGTATTGGGGTATCTTGGAATATTTAATGAAGTATATTGAGAGTGATAAAGAGGTATAATTAATGCGTATATGAGGTATATTGAGGATGAGAGTACATACTCCCAGGAGTACAAAAGAGGAGTCATATATATATATATATATATATATATATATATATATATATATATATATATATATATATATATATATATATATATATGTATATCCTATATATCCTATAATTACGATCACGATGAACCTGATGCATAGGATAGAACTTCTGATGAAATTCCAACTTCAATCGATTGTAGTTCCATGATCCAATATCATCGCATAGCCTAAGCAATGTCAATGCATCTCCCTTCTAAGATAAAGGGAAGACCTTCTTCTTGATAACATCCTCGGGCATACCTGCAAGCTTAAATAATCCACAAACTTCATCCATATAGATTAGGTGCAAATCGGGATGCAAGTCGGGATGCAGTGTTCCATCTCCTGTAAAGGGATTATCTAGCAGTTTCTCTATCATACCCGAAGGAATTTCAAAGCAAACATTTTTAGTAGGTTCAGTAGGTTGAGGAGCAACTCTTTGCTCTTCTGGTCGGGGTGAAGATACCCCGAACAAGCCCCTCAAAGGATTATGAGCCATAGTAACAAGTAACAATAAATTTCAGCACACTATATAAAATTTTCCTTACCAAATTCCACTTACCAAAGGCGCTTCACTCCCCGGCAACGGCGCCAGAAAAGAGTCCTGATGACCCACAAGTGTAGGGGATCTATCGTAGTCCTTTCGATAAGTAAGAGTGTCGAACCCAACGAGGAGCAGAAGGAAATAATAGGCAGTTTTCAGTAAGGTATTTTCTGCAAGCACTGAAATTATCGGTAACAGATAGTTTTGTGATAAGGTAATTGGTAGCAAGTGACAAAAAGTAAAAGTCAATAAAGTGCAGCAAGATGGCCCAATCCTTTTTGTAGCAAATGACAAGCCTGGACAAAATCTTATATGAAGGAAAGCGCTCCCGAGGACACATGGGAATTATCGTCAAGCTAGTTTTCATCACACTCATATGATTCGCGTTCGGTACTTTGATAATTTGGTATGTGGGTGGACCGGTGCTTGGGTGCTGCCCTTACTTGGACAAGCATCCCACTTATGATTTACCTCTATTGCAAGCATCCAGAACTACAAAAGAAGTATTAAGGTAAACCTAACCATAGCATGAAACATATGGATCCAAATTAGCCCCTTACGAAGCAACGCATAAACTAGGGTTTAAGCTTCTGTCACTCTAGCAACCCATCATCTACTTATTACTTCCCAATGCCTTCCTCTAGGCCCAAACAATGGTGAAGTGTCATGTAGTCGACGTTCACATGACACCACTAGAGGAGAGACAACATACATCTCATCAAAATATCGAACGAATACCAAATTCACATGACTACTTATAGCAAGACTTCTCCCATGTCCTCAGGAAAAAACGTAACTACTCACAAGACATATTATTGTTCATGATTAGAGGGGTATTAATATGCATAATGGATATGAACATATGATCTTCCACCAAGTAAACCAACAAGAATCAACTACAAGGAGTAATAACCACTACTAGCAACCTACAGGTACCAATCTGAGGTTTTGATACAAAGATTGGATACAAGAGATGAACTAGGGTTTGAGAGGAGATGGTGATTGTGAAGATGTTGATGAAGATAACCCTTCCCAAGATGGGAGAGTTGTTGGTGATGATGGCGGTGGCGATTTCCCCCTCCCGGAGGGAAGTATCCCCGGCAGAACAGCTCCGTCGGAGCCCTAGATTGGTTCCGCCAAGGTTCCGCCTCGAGATGGCGGCGTCTGGTCCCGAAAGCCTCCTTCTGATTTTTTTTTCCAGGTCAAAACACCTCATATAGGAGAAGATGGGCATCGGGGGGTCACCAGCTGGCCCACGAGGTAGGGGCGCCCCCACCCTTGTTGACAGGTGCTGGCTCCCCTGGCAGATCTCCTTCGCCAGATATTTTTTATATTTTCTAAAACAGTGTTTCGTGGAGTTTCAGAGTTTTTTGAGTTGTGCAGAATAGGTCTCCAATGTTTGCTCCTTTTCCAGCCCAGAATTCCAGCTGCCGCCATTCTCCCTCTTCATGTAAACCTTTTAAAATAAGAGAGAAAAGGCATAAGTATTGTGACATAACGTGTAATAACAGCCCATAGTGCAATAAATATCAATATAAAAGCATGATGCAAAATGGACGTATCAATGCATGTTGGATAGCGGTCGATATGTGGAGTAATAGTAGTAGATGCAGGCATGAGTCGGTCTACTTGTCTCGAACATGATGCCTATATTCATGATAATTGCCATAGATGTCGTTATAATTATTCGCTTTTCTATCAATTGCTTGACAGTAATTTGTTCACCCACCGTAAACTTGCTATCATGAGAGAAGCCACTAGTGAAACCTATGGTCCCGGGTCTCTTTTACATCTTATAAGTTTTGAGATCTACTATCTTGCAATCTTTTGCTTTTCAATCTATAAACCAAAAACCCAAAAATATTTACTTTACTTGTTTATCTATCTCTATCAGATCTCACTTTTGCAAATAACCTAGAAGGGATTGACAACCCTTTTATAGCATCGGGTGCAAGTTGTTGATTGTTTGTGCAGGTATTTGGCAACTTGTGTGTAATCTCCTACTGGATTGATACCTTGGTTCTCAACAAACCGAGGGAAATACTTACTTCACTCTACTACATCACCCTTTCCTCTTCAAGGGAAACACCAACGTTACCTCGGGAAAGCAGCGAGAAAGCATACCTGCGAGCGGTAGTACCGCTCGAGGAGGATGTCAACACTCTGACCAAATCCGCAGAGAGATCCGATAGTACCAGAGATGCCAAATTCAAATTTTCATGGTTCAAACTTCAATCTACCTGCCCTAGCAGTCTTCTACGTCCTACTCATGCCATAAGCCAAAAATCAAAGAATGCAATGAATATTTCCCAGAAACCTAGATCCAAAAAGTAGAACCAATGAGGAGAAGAACGGGGGCAATACCGACATCCATGGCAAGAGGAGAGGGTGGGGATCGATCCCACCGGACGGAAATGCGGAAGACAACTTGAAGACTGCGGCCCGGAGGCCGCCCTCCGCTGCCTGTTTGTTGCCTGAGAGAGAGAGATAGAGTGAGAGGGGGGAGGGGGAGAGTGAGTTGGTATGGGAAAGAAACTTCCCCAGCCCTGACTCATAACCCCCTCATCCCAACTCCCCGCGGGGTAGTACCGGGTGGCAGGGCGGTAGTACCGCACTAGCTCAGCGGTAGTACCGTGCAGGCGAAAACAGGCAGGAGCAGAGATGGGAAGAACAAGCTTATGCAAAAGAGAGGACCAAGCACTACTGCACGATGCTGCTAACACGACACTACGATCAGAGACACTTCGACGAAACTGTGTGCTATGCCATAATCGCAAACGGGGGTGTAAAAAACCATAAAAAAAGGTGCAATACTTTTGCAATGGAGGATGCATCAAACACGGTTCAGATTTTAGTTGCGTGTGCGATGCAGTGCATATGATTCAGTTCAATTAATTTTTTGTGATGAGGAGGCACAAAAGAAACGGGTAGCCAGATAAAGGTGTGTGTGATATACAGCATATGGTTCACTCGGATGAACTGCTAGTGATTAGGCAACACAAAAGAAACGGTCAGCCAGATCAAGGCGTGTGCGATATACGGCATCCGGTTCAGTTGGATGAACTATTTGTGATTATGCAACACAAAAGAAGTGGTCAGCCAGATCAAGGCGTGTGCGATATACGTCATGCGGTTCACTCGGCCTTGTCGTCAGTGTGTGACCTCTATGGCAACCGTTCGCTCCCCACTAGCCTCTTCTTGTACAGTGGAAACCGTCCACCGCCTCTTCGCCTTTCCCTCTCGATTTGGAACTGCTGTCGCATGCTCTTCCTCCCTCCATTTGCCTTCGCCCTTCCTTCTGCCATTGTTCGATCGTCTTCTCCATGGAGGGAACAGGACGGAAACGACCCCGTTATTCTTGCCCCGATATGAAAGATGACGTGGTGGAGGAATTCATTGACTGGTGTGACGTCATCACCTCGGCTAGCATGGCAGGTTCGTACAAGACCATTCTCGACCCAACAAATAGGATCATTACAAAGAATCCAAGGGTTCAGGAGCGGTTTGATGTCTTCTATCTTCTTCGCCATGACCCCGCTCACCGTTGCGAGGATGACGGAAGCCTTGCCTTCTGCAAGTTGATGCCGCTTGATAATGATATGTGTGATGTTAAGATGGCATCGCTTAAGGGTAAGGCCTTGGCAGGCGCAAATGGAGAATGGGTTGTTTATATTGGGAACAAATGTGAGTGAGAACTTGTGAATGTGTACACTCGTCACCGGGTTCCACTTCCAAAAATCTCAGACCGCCATGAGGTTTAGCACACAGATATTCTACGTACGTTCAGATATGATCACCATGACTATCGTCACCGGAAGGTAGTTGTTTCTCGAGTTCCCTACCACTCTTGGGATTACAAGAACTATGTTCTTGTTGCTATCTTCGACAAGCTTGTTGTGGTCTCTGCTTCCACAGATGGATGGATATTGCTCAAAAATCAATTTCTGGACACGAATGGGTATTGTGATGCAATTCAATATGAGCGTCTTGTGTTTGCTGCCACCACTCGTGGCACTGTTTTTGCATGGGATCCTTATTGTTTCGGTACGTTTGTCTTCCAACGTAATTATAATTGATTTATCCACATGCATGCGGGTTAGCTAGTTTCCCTTTACTAATTAACCTTCTTGTGTTTCCAAGGTCCTGTGAACATTCCACCACCTATAGTTGAAAAAAATTATAACCAAGGGGGAGATAACGATGGTTATGATCACGAGCATGACATATTAACACAATGGCGCCTAACAACTTATTCTGATGGATGGCCTCTTCTTGTATGTATACAGGGCACTGCTGATGTTACTAGCGAAGCAGGTTGAAAGAACATGTGGTGCTGATACGTCCAAAATGCATCACTATTTTGTATGTAATTCATCCCTATTTATTGATATATTTCACATTACGATGATGTTCTTATGTTGTTTTGGCTTATTTTACACAGTTTGCAACTTTCCGGTGCCGAAGCAGCAGACGCTGGATTCAGCGGTAAAAAGTGGACGCTGAGTTGCTGAAGAAGAATACCTCCAAATTACCTGAAAATCGACGGAGGGTATTTTCCAGACGGATCACGAAGGCACGCAAAAGGGCAACCAGAGGGGGGCCACAGGGCGCCCAGGCGGCCACCTGGCGCGCCCCCCTCCCTGGCCGCGCCGGGGGGGGGGGCGCCTGGAGCCCCTGGCCCACTTCCGGCTGCCCCCTTTTGCCTATATACTCCTCGTCGTCCGAAAACCCTAAAAAGAAGAGTTTTTACGGAGTTCCACCGCCGCTCCGTGGCGGAAACCTACAGAGAAGAAAAAGCCATCTCCGGCGGGCAGATTCCGCCGGGGAGATCACCTCCCGGAAGGGGAGATCATCGCCATCGTCATCACCATCGTCACGGGCATCATCGAGATCATCATCAACATCATCCCCAACATCAGCACCATCTCCATCTTCATCCAATCTCATCTCCCCATTGCAATTTGTGTTGTAATCCGTACTATCTATCCTCTCTACTCCATCGGTGTTGATTACTATTTTGTGGTGAATGCTATTGAGTTTTGTTGGAGAAATATCATTATGTCCAGATTGTTTATCATCCATTTATCTCCACTGATCATGATCTCTTTTATGTCTTGTGAGTAGTTACTTTAGTTCTTGAGGGCATGGGAAAAGTCTTGTTGTTAGTAGTCATATGATGTTGAAGTAATATGTGTTGTTTGCTATTTAAGTTGTGTTGTTATTTTACTAGTGGTGTTGTGTGAGCCGAACACTCAACACTTCGCCTTATTAAGGACCTAGGGGAATACATTGTGTACAAAGAATGCTTACGGTGGGTTGCCGGAGTGACAGAAACCTGAACCGCAGTTCGCACGCTTTTGCACAAGGGAACAATGGATCATCGATCGTATTGCTATGGTTAGGCTTTTGCCTTAAATACTATCTTGTATTTGCGGATGCTTGCAAGGTGTTTAATCATAAGAGTGCACCCATCTTAGTCTAGAGAGTGTACTAGCATAGATCCACCCACTCAACACTTATCAACAAATCACATAGTACCGATACAGAATATGATGAAAGCACATGACTACCTCTCCCGTGTGTCCTCAAGAACACTTTAGCCTTTATAAGTTCAGTTGCTAGGCCTCTCCTTTGCTCAGAAGGATTGGGCCACTTGTTACTCTCCAGTGCCTTTTACTTTGCTCGCTTTTACTTTCCTATTGCTTATATCAAGAAAACCCCTAAAAAGTTATCTTACAGTGCTTGCAGTTATTCCTTTCTCAGAATCACTTGTCAATACCTTCTGCTCCTCGTTGGGTTCGACACTCTTACTTATCGAAAACGCTGCAATAGATCCCTTACGGTTGTGGGTCATCAAGTACCGTTTTCTGGCGCCGTTGCCGGGGAGTGTAGCGCTATTGGTAAGTGAAGCTGTAAGGAAGTTTTTATTTCTATTTTCATTTTGTTGTTGCTGCTCTTGGTCCTTATGGCAACCTTGCTATTGGATGGTTGCTTGTGGGAAGACACCCCACACCTGTGGTGGTTGCTCCTCCCCCTACTGAAATTGTGCCCTATAAAATATCAGCTGGTATTATCGATTATGTTTTGGCTAATCGTTATGCAGGAGACAGACATCCCGGTGAACACTTGCTATATCTGTCACAACTATGTTCATTATTTAATCTTGCAGGTGTATCAATGGAGTTTGTCATGAGGAAATTGTTCTCCGTATCGCTTATAGATAAAGCTTCAGATTGGTATAAGCTTCTCGATAACTCACACTTGCTTGATTGGCAAGAGCTTATGTCTCTCTTTTATACCAAGTTTTATCCTCTTCATGAAATTCATTGAGACAGGAACTATATCTATAACTTTAGGTCTCGTGACGGAGAAAGCATTGCTCAAGCTTAGGGGAGATTGAAGTCCCTAATGCTCAAATGTCCTATTCATGAGCTCCCCAAGGAAATTATACTTACAAATTTTTATGCCAGGCTTTCTCGTCAGGATAAGGAGATGCTGGATGCCTCCTCTAGTGGGGTATTTCAGACGAAGAGTGTTGAAGAAAGGTGGGATCTCATTGAAAGGATCCAGAGGAATACCGAAGATTGGGAAATCGATAGAGGTATTGAACCCGCTATAAATTATGA
The DNA here is from genome assembly GCA_902687465.1 of Secale cereale. Lineage (NCBI taxonomy): Eukaryota > Viridiplantae > Streptophyta > Magnoliopsida > Poales > Poaceae > Secale > Secale cereale. The sequence goes on along the minus strand of LR738713.1, from coordinate 459,997,031 downwards.
GCATGATTATATTGAGAGCTATGTGAAAACTGATTACTTCAATACTTTTTGCTCTAAGATTGGTCTTGATTCCCATCTAATGATTGATTTCTGTAAGGATTTTGCCTCTCACGTTGATTCTTTTAAAAAGAAGAGAGATCAGCATCATGAACCTTTCAAAGAGTTACCTGTTGATATTCATGTTGCTGACCCTATTTTGCCTGCAGTTATATATGAAAAGCCTCCTTTTTCCCGCAAGGATAAGGGAGCACTCTATTGTGACAGGCGTAATAAATAAAAGTGAGAGAAGAATTGATGAGCCTGAGGACCAGATCAAGGTCGATCCTCAAGTTGCATTGGTTAAAGACCTTGTTACTAATGATGTTTTGGATTCCAATGTAAATTTTTGTGCTGTTTCCACTAACCTTGTCACAACCAGGAATAAAGGCCCAATTTCAGGTACTCCAATAGTATCTGTTAAAATAGGAGATCACAATTATTATGGGCTATGCGATTTGGGATCAAGTGCTAGTGCTATCCCCTATTCACTTTATGAGGAGATCATCGGTGAGATTTCCCCTTGTGAACTTGAAGGAGTTGATGTTACCATTCATCTTGCAAACAGAACAACTATCTCTCCTATCGGAATCGTGAGAGACGTTGAAGTCCTATGTGGAAAGGTAAAATACCCTACCGACTTTCTAGTACTTTGTTCAGAGAGAGACAATTTTTGTCCTATTATTTTTGGTAGACCTTTTCTTAGAACTTGTGGAGCTATAATAGATTGCAAGAAAGGTAAAGTTTCTATTGAATTCAATGGTGAGCCATATGAATTTAATTTTTCTAAGTTCTCTAAGCAGCCTCGTGGTACCGATTTACCTAGTGATGATAAAATTATTGAAAGTATTGCTTCTATTGCTATTCCCCCTAATGATCCTTTGCAGCAATATATGGAGGACCACGAGAATGATTTGCATATGCAGGAAAGAAATGAACTAGATGAAATATTCTTGAGACAACCTGCTATCCTGAAGCACAACATTCCGGTTGAACCTTTGGGAATTTTATCAAAACCAAAAGAAGACCCGGTGTTCGACCTTAAACCTCTTCCCGATACGCTCAAGTATGCTTATTTAGATGAAAAGAAAGTATATCCTGTTATTATCAACTCTAACCTTTCAGGATATGAAGAAGAGCGACTATTGGAAGTACTTCGTAAACACCGAGGTGCAATTGGATATACCCTTGATGACCTTAAGGGGATTAGTCCATCTATCTGTCAACATACTATCAACCTTGAGACCGATGCTAAACCAGTTGTTGATCATCAACGACGGTTGAACCCGAAGATGATGGATGTTGTAAGAACTGAGATTCTCAAGCTTCTAGCCGCAGGTATTATCTACCCTATAGCTGATAGTAAGTGGGTAAGCCCGGTACATTGTGTTCCTAAGAAAGGAGGTACAACTGTGGTTCCTAATGATAAGAATGAACTAATACCTCAGAGAATTATTATTGGATATAGAATGTGTATTGATTACAGGAAGCTGAACAAGGCAACCAGGAAGGATCACTACCCGTTGCCGTTCATTGACCAAATGCTTGAAAGGTTATCCAAAAATACCCACTTTTGTTACCTCGATGGTTATTCTGGTTTCTCTCAAATTCATGTTAACACTGCTGATCAAGAGAAGACCACTTTTACTTGTCCCTTTGGTACTTATGCTTACAGGTGTATGCCTTTTGGTTTATGTAATGCCCCTGCTACTTTTCAAAGGTGTATGTCTGTTATCTTTCATGGTTTCTGTGAGGAGATTGTGGAAGTCTTCATGGACGATTTCTCCGTCTATGGAACTTCCTTTGACCATTGTCTCCACAACCTTAATAAAGTTTTGCAGAGATGTGAGGAGACAAATTAGGTACTCAACTGGGAGAAGTTCCACTTCATGGTTAACGAAGGAATTGTTCTTGGTCACAAGATTTCCGAAAGGGGAATTGAGGTGGACAAGGCCAAGATCGAAGCAATTGAGAGGATGCCCTATCCAAGGGACATCAAAGGTATTCGCAGTTTTCTTGGTCATGCTGGTTTCTATAGAAGATTTATTAAAAACTTTTCTAAGACTTCGAGGCCCCTCACTAATCTCCTCCAGAAGGATGTTCCTTTTGTATTTGATGAAGATAGTAAGGAAGCTTTTGAAGTTCTTAAGAAAGCCTTAATAACCGCTCCTATAGTACAACCACCTGACTGGAATTTACCTTTTGAGATTATGTGTGATGCTAGTGATTTTGCTGTTGGAGCTGTTTTAGGACAAAGAATTGATAAGAAATTGAATGTTATACATTACGCTAGTAAAACCCTTGATAGTGCTCAAAAGAATTATGCTACTACTGAGAAAGAATTCTTAGCTGTAGTGTTTGCTTGTGATAAGTTTAGGCAGTATATTGTTGATTCCAAAGTTATTATTCATAATGACCATGCTGCCATTAAGTACCTTATGACAAAGAAGGATGCCAAACCAAAGCTTATCAGATGGGTACTCCTTCTTCAAGAATTTGATTTGCAGATTGTTGATAGGAAAGGAGAAGACAATCCGGTGGCGGACAATCTTTCAAGGATGGAAGATATACCGCATGATCCCATCCCAGTCAATGACAGGTTTCCAGACGAGCAACTAGCCGTTGTAAAAGTACAATCTCTCTCCGATCCTGGTTTTGAAAATTATGCTAATTTTATCGTTGCAAAGTATTTGCCTCCAGGTTTAACATTTCAGCAAAGGAAGAAATTCTTTCATGATTTGAGGCACTACTTTTGGGATGACCCACATCTTTTCAAAGAAGGTCCCGACGGGATCGTCAGAAGATGCATACCGGAACATGAGTAGAAGGACATTCTCAGACAGTGCCACGATAGTCCCTATGGAGGACATCATGCCGGTGAGAGGACTGCACATAAGGTTCTTCAATCAGGTTTTTATTGGCCTACTCTCTTTAAGGATGCTAGAAATTATGTTTTAGCCTGTGATAAATGTCAGAGAGTTGGTGACATTAGTAGAAGGAATGAGATGCCTATGAATTACTCACTAGTGATTGAACCTTTTGATTGCTGGGGTTTTGATTTTATGGGTCCTTTTCCTTCTTCGCACAAGTACACTCACATTTTAGTAGCTGTTGATTATGTGACCAAGTGGGTTGAAGCAATCCCCACTGAAAGTGCTGATCACAAGACATCTTTGAAAATGCTCAAAGATGTGATTTTTCCTAGGTTTGGTGTACCTAGGTATCTCATGACTGATGGAGGATCACACTTCACGCATGGAGCTTTTAGAAAAGCTTTAGCCAAGTACGATGTCAATCATAGAATTGCTTCACTGTACCATCCTCAAACTAGTGGGCAAGTTGAGCTCACCAATAGAGAGATTAAGTTAATCTTGCAGAAGACAGTAAACAGAAATAGAAAGGACTGGTCAAATAAGTTAGGAGATGCTTTGTGGGTGTATAGAACTGCTTACAAAAACCCCATGGGCATGTCCCCCTATAAGATGGTGTATTGCAAGGCTTGCCATTTGCCATTAGAATTAGAGCACAAAGCTTTCTGGGCTGTTAGAGAGCTTAATGCTGACCCAAAGTTAGCTGGTGAGAAGCGTCTCATGAACTTGACTTCTCTAGATGAGTGGAGAAGTGAAGCTTACGAGAGCGCTAAAATGTTCAAGGAAAAGGTAAAGAAGTGGCATGATAGGAGGATTCTGAAACGTGAATTTAATGTTGGTGATAAAGTTTTGTTGTTTAGATCCCGTTTCAGGTTTTCTCCAGGAAAACTACTTTCCAGGTGGGAAGGGCCATTTCATATTGAAGAAGTCTATCGGTCTGGTGCAATCAAGATTAACAATTTTGAAGGCACCAAACCTGAAGTTGTGAATGGGCAAAGACTTAAGCATTACATAGCAGGAGACCCTGTCAATGTTGATGTGAATATGATATACACAACAACTCACGAAGAACATGTTGCAGCCCTGTTTCAGACACCAGCAGAAGCAGAATAAGAAAAGGTATGTATTATGGTAAGGAAACATCGTGAACCGCCATAAAAGTTCTATATTATGAGTTTTTGCAAAATTAGTAAAATTCTAAGCCTAAGTAGAGCCGGAGACGAGCTCCAGGGGGCCCAGGCGCCCCCCTGGCGCGCCCTACCTCCTGGCCGCGCCGGGAGGCCGCCTGGGCACCCAGGAGTCCGCCTCCGACCCCGCTTTAGCCTGTTACCTTCCTTTCTGTGCATAAATTTTTGCTATATATTTGCCCGGATTGTTCCGGCAACGTATCTCGCGATTTCGTGTGTTTTCTTTTCGATCTGTTTCTGCGAGGGAATCTTTCAGCTGGACATAGGTGCCATGGCTTCTCCAAGTTCCTCCAAGGACAAGTTCGTCGTCAACGTCATCAACCCTTACCTCGCTGAGGTGAAGAAGCACCCTCAGGTTGTTCGGATGGAGGACGGTGTCCTCCATCAAGAAGATCTGAAGGGACCTATCAAGGAGGGGGCATCCAGGCCAGGCTAGAAGAAGTGGAGCAAGAAGTCTTCGAGTACAAGAAGATGATTGAGCGTGGTGTTGAAGCTAACTTTGACATCATCAACGAGCTGAAGACCTACTTCCTGAAGGAGATGTGGAAAAGCATCACCGCATCTGAAGAAAGAATTAAAGAACTCCAAGGGCAAATTTATGATCTACATCACCAGAACTGTGAGTATGAACTAAGGTTTATGCGCATGGGTATGGGTGCTGCATACAGGATTCAGGAGACAAACTTCTCATATGAAACTGGAGAACCCCTTCCATGGAAGCGCTTCGCCGAGGACTACGTGATCAACGTCAACAAGAATGAGGAGTGATATCTCCTTGGGTAATGGCATTCCCTTGGCTTGTTCCAAGCTTGGGGGAGTGCCCGATATCTTTATCTTTATCTTTTGTCTTTTAGAGTCAAGTAGAGTCGTATCATGTCTAGGGAGGTTATTATATGAAATAGGTGTGTGCATTGAGGTCTATCACTCCTTCGGTGGAGAGATTGTATCCGTGAGTGTGGAGTCGTCTATGATGGAATATTAATGATAAGTCTATTGGTTCCTTTGCTGCACTCGGTATTCTCTTCATGCAATCGACCTTATATGATGATTCTTATGGGGAGTATTGACCTTATATCAGGTATGGCTTTGAAAAACTTTATTTAATCTTGGCAAATATAGCTTTGGTCATAACAACAAGCATGATTTTCTTAAAGTAGCGACATAGCCAAAACCTTTATGTTATTATGCTTGAAGTGTTATGCTGACAAGGAAGACAACTTGATGTGTTATGCTTATTTTAATGTTTATGCTTTATATTGCTTTGCATCTTAGTCATCATCAATTGTCTGTTCTCTCAATGCCTTTGCTAGCCTAAACTCTGTACTAAGCGGAATTCTGCTTGTGCATCCATACCCTTAAACCAATACCTTCCATATGAGTCCACCATACCTTCCTATTCGTGGTATTCCACTACCACCTCCTAAAGTATAGAATTTGTGTGTTATCCTTAAATGTTCAAAATCTTCTTATTTGTGCCCCTGTTTTAGCTCATGTGGAAGTAGTAGTTAATTCATGATCTTTTTAAGTTGGACAAGTTTTACCCCGGGATTGCATGTCTAATCTGCAAACCCCTAATACGAGAAGGAACTGGCATGAGTGCGCCCGACTCATAAAAAGATAATACAACAAACAAACCCTCCTTCACGCTTTGTTCATGAGAAATCAGAAAACTTTGGCAGCGATAAACAAAGGAGATTTAGGGGATGTAATCGTCCCCGTACGGGAGCCGTTCCTCGAAACTTGTCCAGCTCGAGAAGTAATTGAGCTATCTATTAGCATTCGTTGACAAATCATGCACCTCTCAAAACTTGTTTTCATTCTGTTTGATTTATGGATAGCACATGAGTTTTCCCTACTTCCCTAGAGCGGGGCCTATCTCTTAGTTTTAGGTTGAGTCAGTTATTCCTACTTCCTTCCATTCTTAAAGAGAGCAGACATTTGATGTTGACGAGGATTCATTGTTATAAAGTTGCATTAAGATTTGTCATATCATATCCTTGTTGACATTATCATTTGATAAGTAAGTTGTTTGTCAAGCCCAGCTAAGGCAAACATCTTCCTTTGTGTTAACACTTTCACTTCTTACCTAATAACATGTTCTTTCAAAAGCTTCAATTAATCTCATCAAAACATAAAGAGAAATAGCAAAAGTAAAAGCTATTAGTTGTTCTTTGACCAAAGGACATGTTTGCCATGAATTGATGAGTTTCCTTAGCCCTACTTTTGATTATAAGTGTTACCACTCTTTTATAAGGGCTTTATGAGTTGAAAATTGCTGTCAAGGATATTTGAGTTGGTGAAGAAACTGTGATGCTTCTCGTCCGTATTCTATTTATCGACACTTCACTCTCTAAACTTGTGGACAGGTTTACCGAGCTCAGTATTCGCTTGGGGACAAGCGAGGTCTAAGCTTGGGGGTGTTGATACGTCCAAAATGCATCACTATTTTGTATCATAATTCATCCCTATTCATTGATATATTTCACATTACTATGATGTTCTTATGTTGTTTTGGCTTATTTTACACAGTTTGCAACTTTTCGGTGCCGAAGCAGCAGACGCAGGATTCAGCGGTAAAAAGTGGACGCTGAGTTGCTGAAGAAGAATACCTCCAAATTACCTGAAAATCGATGGAGGGTATTTTCCAGACGGATCACGAAGGCACGCAAAAGGGCAACCAGAGGGGGGCCACAGGGCGCCCAGGCGGCCACCTGGCGCGGCCCCCTCCCTGGCCGCGCCGGGGGGGCGCCTGGAGCCCCTGGCCCACTTCCGGCTGCCCCCTTTTGCCTATATACTCCTCGTCGTCCGAAACCCCTAAAAAGGAGAGTTTTTACGGAGTTCCACCGCTGCTCCGTGGCGGAAACCTAGAGAGAAGAAAAAGCCAACTCCGGCGAGCAGATTCCGCCGGGGAGATCACCTCCCGGAAGGGGAGATCATCGCCATCGTCATCACCATCGTCACGGGCATCATCGAGATCATCATCAACATCATCCCCAACATCAGCGCCATCTCCATCTTCATCCAATCTCATCTCACCATTGCAATCTGTGTTGTAATCCGTACTATCTATCCTCTCTACTCCATCGGTGTTGATTACTATTTTGTGGTGAATGTTATTGAGTTTTGTTGGAGAAATATCATTATGTCCAGATTGTTTATCATCCATTTATCTCCACTGATCATGATCTCTTTTATGTCTTGTGAGTAGTTACTTTAGTTCTTGAGGGCATGGGAAAAGTCTTGTTGTTAGTAGTCATATGATGTTGAAGTAATATGTGTTGTTTGATATTTAAGTTGTGTTATTATTTTACTAGTGGTGTTGTGTGAGTCGAACACTCAACACTTCGCCTTATTAAGGACCTAGGGGAATACATTGTGTACAAAGAATGCTTACGGTGGGTTGCCGGAGTGACAGAAACCTGAACCGCAGTTCGCACGCTTTTGCACAAGGGAACAATGGATCATCGATCGTATTGCTATGGTTAGGCTTTTGCCTTAAATACTATCTTGTATTTGCGGATGCTTGCAAGGTGTTTAATCATAAGAGTGCACCCATCTTAGTCTAGAGAGTGTACTAGCATAGATCCACCCACTCAACACTTATCAACAAATCACATAGTACCGATACGCAATATGATGAAAGCACATGACTACCTCTCCCGTGTGTCCTCAAGAACACTTTAGCCTTTATAAGTTCAGTTGCTAGGCCTCTCCTTTGCTCAGAAGGATTGGGCCACTTGTTACTCTCTAGTGCCTTTTACTTTGCTCGCTTTTACTTTCCTATTGCTTATATCAAGAAAACCCCTAAAAAGTTATCTTACAGTGCTTGCAGTTATTCCTTTCTCAGAATCACTTGTCAATACCTTCTGGTCCTCGTTGGGTTCGACACTCTTACTTATCGAAAACGCTGCAATAGATCCCTTACGGTTGTGGGTCATCAGGTGCCCTCATGTTTGGTTTTGGTAATTGATGACAATCTCTATGGACTAATGGTTGCCTTTAGATATATTTGAAGGGTTTGTCCATAGACTTTTCTTGGAGTCCATTTGTTGGTTTCAAGGAGCGTTTGTGATGACCAAGGTGTTATTAAGGAATTATCCAAAGATTGGTCTTATGAGTGTTGAGCTTATTGCAAGCATGCCTTGAATATGAAAAGTGTGTGATCATTCATGTTTACCTTTAAGACATCATCCAAATGAATAGAGTTGGAAAGATTCAAGGTTGATCAAGACTAAGTACAGAGAATGTTTCAAGTTGATCAATACACAAAGCATAGAAGATGTACCGAGAGGGATCAAGCGATCCCATGGTACGGTAAGCATTGTCAATTACGCTTTGTGTACTAACCCATGGTATTTGTGAGAGTTCTATGTGGGGTTAGGTTATCTTCCATGGGATTGCGTCAAGAGGAAGATCACATACAACCCATGGAGGATGACATCAAATCAAGGTTGTGGTGGGCAAGTTCAAGTGATGCATCACGAAGAGATAAAGTGCTTGAAGCTTGCCGTCCATTGTGGTGACAATGAACTTGTGAAGATATGCCTAAGAGTAGCTCAACCATAGTGGAGTATGAGGGAGCAATCTACTAGTCTTCACCGAGCCAACGAAATCAAGAAAGGTGGTCCAACTTGAGGAAGTCAAGATCGTCTACATCTAGCTCAAGTGGACTTTGTGCAAGGCAAAGGTTTGCCCTTGATAGGTTCTCTATTTTACCGGTCTCATGGTGGTAGTTTGGAGACTGGGTTATAGGATCGATTGCCGTACTATCAAGGGGGTCTCTCAAGTGAGTAGCATGATCGTATCATTCGTAGAGATCTCAAACCATTGCATGCTTGCATCATATTTCTTGGTTCTTGTTTGGTTTTCTTCTTGTGAGATTTGGAGCTTATGGTCATCTTCTTGACAAGCTTGAGTTCATCGAAAACGGAGTTCACATGCATCTTCTATTGCGTCTTCAGTGTTGGAGGTTTTACCGGTCTCTTTCGAGGAAGGGTTCTCTCCAATTTCTTATGGGCCTTTTCTCATTTTCTTCTTATTGTTATTTCTATCAAGATTGTGTTAGGCCAGGTCGTTAGCATTCCAACAAACTTGGTTTCATTGAATTCGGAGTCTGTTTGCAAATGTTTTGTCAGTTTTGGTGTCCCCAGAAGGGCTGCAGCGGTACTACCGCAAATGGGAGCGGTACTACCGCTTGGAGCGGATGTAATTTTTTTACTTCCATGGCTACTTCTGCTCTGGACCAAAAACTTGTCACACGTCCAGCGGTGGTAGGCACGGATGTAATTTTGTAGTACCGCTCGCAAGCAGTATTACCGCTACCCTTAGCAGTAGTACCGCTACCGCTAACGGTAGTACCGTGAGGTCAAGCGGTACTACCGCTCCGATGGTTCTTCTGGCCTTTTTGCCTCCTCGTTGTTGTGTTTCAAAGGGCTACTACCGCCCTAGCGGTAGTACCGCTCGGTGCGGACTGTGAGCATAACGGTTGGATTTTTTCCCACCTATAAAAGGGGGTCTTCTTCCCCAATGAACCTTATCCTTTGAGCTCGTGTTCTTCCCCCATTGTTGACCTTCTTCGAGCTTGCTATCTCTCAATCCCTCCATGGATTCTTGCTAGTTTTGGGGGGAAAGAGAGAGGAGATCTAGATCCACATTTCCACCAATCACTTTCTCCTCTAGGTGAGGGGAACCCCTTGGATCTAGATCTTGGAGTTCTTGGTGTTCTCCTTCTTGTTCTTCCTCTCTTTTCCCTTCCTAGCATTAGTTGCTTTGGTGGTATTTGAGAGAGAAGGACTTGGGCACTCCGTGTGCCCTTTCCATTGCATTTGGTCCATCTGCTTGAGTTCTCCACGGTGATACGTGGAAGTTACAAGTTGAGAAGCTTATTACTCTTGGGTGCTTGGTACCCTTGAGTTTGTTCCTCTTGGGTGCTTGGGCGCCCTAGATGGTTGAGGTCACCTCAGAGCCATATTACATTGTGGTGAAGCTTCGTGGTGTGGTTGGGAGCCTCCAATTAAGTTGTGGAGGTATCCCCAACCTTGGTGGTGTTCGAAGCTCAATCATTGTGGTGTAAAGCTCCGGGCAAGCATCGGGGTCTCCAATTAGGTTGTGGAGATTACCCCGAGAAATTTGTACGGCTTTGGTGGCCGCCCCCAAGGGTTGCCATTTGTACGGGTTCGGTGACCGCCCTCAAGGGTCCCTTAGTGGAATCACGACATCTTGCATTGTGCGAGGGCGTGCGGAGATTACGGTGGCCCTAGTGGCTTCTTGGGGAGCATTTTGCCTCCACACCGCTCCAAACGGAGATTAGCGCCCGCAAGGGTGTGAACTTCGGGATACATCGTCGTCTCCGTCTGCCTCAGTTATCTCTTACCCGAGCCCTTTACTTATGCACTTTACGTTGTGATAGCCATTTTGTTTCTTGTCGTATATCTTGCTATCACTTAGTTGTTTATCGTGCTTACCATAAGTTGTTGGTGCACATAGGTGAGCCTAGTGGTTGTAGGTTTTGTGCTTGACAAATTAACCGTTAGGTTTATTCCGCATTTGTTCAAGCCTAAACCATAATTATTTGAAAGCGCCTTCAACCTCCCCCCTCTAGGCGACATCCACGATCTTTCAATTGGTATCAGAGCCTCGTCTCTCTTTATAGGGCTTAACTGCCTAGAGAGTAAGGATGTCGACTACGGGTTTAGGATTCTCTGACACTCTTAGTTTTGATGGCACAAATTTTGATGTTTGGGTAATTCGCATGCTTAATCTCTTTGGGGTCATGGACCCAAATTTAGAGCGAATTGTAGATATGGGTTTTTATCCTCCAAAGGATCCACAAAGATTATCTTTAGAAGATGAGAAAAACTCTTATCTCAATGCTCAAGCTTCTGATGTGCTTTTTGATGCTTTGAGCAATGTAGTTATATTTCAACTCATGTCGTTCCAGGATGCTCATGAGTTGTCGACAAAGCTTCAAGATAAATATGGCGTGTCCAAGAATTGTGGGAATGACTGTTCTCCCTCCACCTCCGGCCGTGTTGTATTCTCAACTTCTTCTACTTCACCTACATGTGGTTTGCCACAAGGTAATGATATGGTGAGTAGTGTTGGTCATTGCAATGATGATAGTATGCCTATTGTGGATGATCCTTCATCACTATCTTATTGCAATGCATCTTCTTTGGACTTTAACACTTAGAGCACCCTACATGTTTCACATGCTTGTGTTGATAGTCCTTGCATATCATGTAGAAATTGCTTGACTAAAACTCATGATGATATGCTTACTATATCTTATTGCCATGATAAAAATGCATCTATTTCCTCGAATTGTTGTGCTAACAATGTAGAGGAAACCCAACACCCCATGGAAGAAGATGTAGTCTTGAATGATGCTTCAAGGGATCCTACATCATCATCTATTGTGTTTTGCCTTATGGCTAAGGCTTCAAAGGTATCTCCCACTTTGAATCCCAATATATCTTGTGATGATAGTGATGATGACAATGATGATGATGTTGATAATGATGAAGAGAATGATAATGTTGCCTCCTTAAAAATTAAGGGGGAAAGGATTTTTAAAGCTCTTCATAAGAATAAAATTGCTCGTTCCAACTTCATGGAAATCATGTCTATTGCCATTGAGGGCAAGAAATATATAGAGGAGTTGGAATCACATCTAGAGGAGCATGAGGTCACCATTGATAAAATGGAAGGTCATGAGCGTGATTACGCTAATGAGATCGCCGACCTCTCGCAATCTCTTACTTGAACAAACCACCAAGGAACCTCTTGAGGAGACTTTTGCTCTAGAACTATCTATAATAAAGGAATCCCGTGATAGAGCTCTCGAGGTGGCTAATGATTTTGAAACTAAAAATGAGAAGCTTGAAGTTGCACATGCTAAACTCCTTGAGGATTTTGAGCACCTCGAAAATTGTTCAAGGGTCATTAAGAGTGAGCTCATCAAACTCATCGAGTATCATGCTCAACTTAAAGCTTCATATTTTAAAGAGCTTGCCAAGTTGCCTTCTCCTCTTGCCATTATTGATGATGCTTATGCTACTAACTCTATTACTAGTGAAGCATCCATTTTGAAGGAGAATGTTGAGCTAAGGGCTCAACTTGAGTTGCTATCTAGCAATTATGGGAAATTGGAAGAAAGTCATGTAAAGCTCACAAGCTCTCATGATGATCTTGTAGTATCCCATAATGTGCTCAAGATAGCTGATGAGGATATGAGTATCAAGGTAACATCTAGTGAGCCTCATGTGGATACTAGCACTACTTCAAGTCAAAATGATATCTTGCCACGTGCTAGTCCTCGTAATTCATCTACTCACAATGTTGATACTTCTTGTGAAGAATTACTTTCCTTACCTTGTTGCTCTAATGATGAAGCGTATACTTCCTCTAGTACTTGTGTTGATACTAACAATGTAGAGGAAATCAAAGAGCTCAAGGCCCAAGTCACTTCCTTCAAGAAAGACTTGGAAACGTGTCATGAAGGGAAGTCCACACTCAACAATATCTTGAGTGTGCAAAATCCCCCAATGACAAAGGTGGACTTGGATTCAACTCCAACAAGAAGAAGGGCCAAGAACAAGTCAAGAATTCAGCCAAGATTATTTGCTTCAAGTGCAAAATTGAAGGGCATCATGTTAGATCTTACCCATTGAAGAAGAAGGCCATTAGTGACAAGCAACAAGGGAAGAGGCCACAAGTTCAATCTCATGCTATACTGCAAGTTGAAGAAAGGCCACTTCCCAAGAAGACTCATGGTAATGCTTCGCATTTTGAGAACTCAAGTGAGAAGAAAGTGAAGAGTAGATGTTGCTACTTATGCCGTGAGAAGGGTCACCTTGCTTCTTCATGCACTAGTGGTAACTTATCCAACCCAATTATTATTAATGATATCAACTCTCTTGGGAAGGATAAGGTTGGTGTCAGGGATATTACTAGCAGGTATAAACCGTCTAGGAGGGTCCGGATTACACTGACAAGTTTGTATCATTACAAGCCCAGAAGAATATGTATCAAAGAGGTCATAGCCCATAGAGGTTTAGGGCCCAAGTACAAAGCCCACGGTATGTAAACCGTCGTACCATGTAACTTGGGATGTAAGATAGAAAGAGTAGAGACCGAGGCGGACACGTTTATGAGCCGGCCTCGGGACTCTGTAAACCGGACCAGGCGTCGCCTCCTATATAAAGGGACGACCCGACGACGGTTCAAGGACAAGAAACAAGAGCTCGAGACACAGGCAAGCAGATTCGCTCCCTGGTCATCGACGCACAAGCAATACCACACCAAACTAGACGTAGGCTTTTACCTTCATCGAAGGGGCCGAACTAGTATAAACTCCCTGTGTCCTTTGTCCGCTTTAACCTCTTCAAGCTAACCCGCGCGATGGCCTCACACCTAAGTCCACTAAACCGGACATCTGCCGTGCTAATTCCACGACAGTTGGCGCCCACCATGGGGCTATCGCACGATGGTTTCGAGTTCTTGAAGGGCAGCTTTGAAGGACTCAAGGGTTACGCGGTTGGCCGGATGACCAAGAGTCATCGCGGCTGGATCTACATCGACGATGCAGGCTGGGGCCCCGAGGCCGATTCAATCGAATACGGGTAGCGGGTCCCCTTCGATGGCATCCACGTCTTCATCGGGAAGATCGGCGAACCGGGACCTGAGCCGGACATCTTCCCCAACATCATCGAGCTAGCTCAGCGTGCGAGATCAGCCCGGATTCAGCCCGCCGTGAAGCGTGTTTTCGTGGGAGCAGTGCATGGAGTGCAAGTCGAGGACGGATCGGATTCTGGTGGCGAGACAGTTTTCTATTCCGACGATGAATCTTCATCCGGAGAGACCAAATCTTTGTATCTGTTGCAAGGCGGCCGGTCAGAGGGCGTGTCCGATGGTGATAGTATTCTGGGCCCCTTTGATCCGCCGAGCAGGGTTGCTGTTTTCATGGCCGGATCACAGTCTACGCAGCAGCCCTCGATGACCGGGGCGTTCACCTCAGAGGCAGCGGGCGCCGGGGCAGGCAACCAAACCTCGTTGCCCTCTGACGTCCTATCCACCTTGGTCGGCAATTTGACGGCGCTTGTAACAGCAGAAGTAGCCCCTGCTGACAAGGCGCAGCATGATGCGGAGATCATTCAGTTGAAGAGCCGGATTGAGTAAGCTAAACTGGATCTGGATGCGGAGAAAGTCAGGATGGCTGCAAGGCAGGCAGAGCTAGACTCCCAAGCATTCCGGCTCAGGTTGGATCAGAATTCTACACGTGAGGTAATTACAGAAGGCGGCAAACTCGTCTACCGCCGGTTTACGAGGCAAGGAATCTCTTTGGCACACGAGGAGCGGGAGCCAGTAACCGCCCAGAGGTAAACCGGGGAGGAGCTCCAGGGACTGGCGCATCGGTTCAGCCGCCGGCCACCGAGCGGAACCACCAAGTTGTGCCAACGCCGCACGTTCCCACCCCTCCTGGCCACTATTCTAACCCGTTGGACAACATAGTCGCCGCCACTTCGCGACTGGCCGCTTTACCCATTGAGGGGACATCCCCCGTAGCAACGGAAGCACGACGGGCTAAGGAGTTGTTGGACACGGCGCTGACACAGCTGCAGGCGTAATCTTATAGCCGGGAGAGGACTCATTCAACCCCCCGCCCGAGCCAGAGTTACATAAGACACTGGGATGAACCGGCTGTATCTAGCAGCGAGCGAAGACGGCACCGTCATAGGCAGGATAATCCGGCAGGGGCAGAAGCACACGCCCAAGAGGCGGTAAACCAGGCTAGACATACTGCCCGTGAGGACACCCGTCAAGCGACGCCGGCTCATCCCACAACCGTAGAAATGGGAGTCATGGCTAGTTCCTTTGGAGTACAGTGTCTCATCCCCGCGTTACGAAGCGTGAAATTGCCCAAAGACTTCAAAGGTCCGCGCAAGGTACCCAACTACACGGCGGATCTGGTTCCAGGGGCATGGGTTGAAAGTTATGAGATGGCTATGGAGATGCTTGATGTGGATGAAGCGGTGTGTGCCAAATACTTCACAATGATGCTTGAGGGTACAGCCCGGACATGGTTAAAGGGACTGCCACCTAACTCCATCGGATCATGGGGTGAGTTGCGCCGCCGGTTTATGAGTAATTTCAAAGACACGTGCAAACAACCGATGTCTATGGTGTACTTAGTAGCATGTGTTCAAGGAGAACAGGAGACCACGAGCAGTTGGGTGCGGCGAGTATCAGAAATCCTGCACTCTTCTAATAGTATCAACCCCAGTACAGCGATAGTGACGTTGGAAAACAATTGCCGGTTCGACTCTTTGAAGCTGAAGTTAGGATGGCTCAAGCGCGGTTGCAATGACATGGGAACGCTCATGAGCGCTTTGGTGAAGTATGGGGACTCTGGTAACACCAAGTACCCAGATGTAGACGGAGACAAGTCTAGGAAGGCGAACAATCCGGCAGGTACAGGTTACAATGGCAAGCGAAAAGCGGAGGGCGGCTCGGACTTTGTGGCCAATACCAACGTTCAGGGAAACGGGCAGCGCCGCAAGGGTAAACCACTCCCGCACAGCGAGGGGCTATCCTTTAATCTAGATCAACAGCTAAGTGTGCCTTGCCCAAGACACAGTACAGAGGGAAACCCAGCTAAGCATCTCTGGAAGGACTGCCGTATCATGCAGGAGGTCATGAAACAGGCCAGATATAACCATGGACCCCCTGGCGGCGGATCAAGTTCCAGCTTTCAGGGTCCAGGTTACCAAGGTAATGGATCCGGATCAGGATATCACGGCGGTAACAATAACTACAACGGCAACAGTCAGCATCAACATAACCAGCAGCATGGTCAGGGTGGTTACAACAACCAAGGCAATCACCAGCGTCAGCAGCAGCAGCAATCCGGATATCAGAATAATCCGAAGGAGCTAAGCAGTCGGCAGTATCATGTTTTCACTACAAGTTTGTGCAAGCGAGATCAAAAGGTGCTGAAACGGGCAGTACACGCAGTCGAACTGGCGATACCACGTTTTTTACGTTGGTCTGAGCAACCCATTGTGTGGAGCAGAGAGGATCACCCGCCACGGGTTGATAATCCGGGCCAGTTGGCATTAGTGGTGGCACCACAGGTGGGTGGCTACAAGTTCACAAAGGTACTTATGGACGGCGGCAGCAACATCAACATCTTATACTATGAGACTTTCCGACGTATTGGGTTGACAGATAAGAAGCTCCGGCAGTCCAACACAGTATTCCATGGAGTGGTGCCAGGTAAATCGGCTTACCCAGTTGGGAAAATTGATCTGGAAGTTACCTTTGGGGATTAGCAGGATTCTAGATCAGAGACAGTGACCTTCGAGGTCGTAAAGATCAGGAGCCCATATCATGCTCTGTTTGGGAGACCGGTTTACGCCAAGTTCATGGCTAGACCGTGTTATGTTTATCTACAGCTCAAGATGCCAGGTCACAAGGGAACCATAACGGTTCACGGAAGCCGCAATATTGCATTGGAATGCGAGGAAGGAGACACAGCATACGCTGAGGCAGTTTGTGCTACGGAGGAGCTGAAATTCTACAAAGACAATGTTGATCCGGCGGATATGTCCCCGTTAAAGAAACCAACTACAGAGCATGATCCGGCGTTAAAGTTTAAGTCGGCTAAGGAGACCAAGCAGGTTGACTTTGTTCCGGGCGATTCGTCTAAGCAGTTCACTATCAGCGCTAACCTAGACCCCAAATAGGAAAGTGCGCTCATCGAGTTCATCTGTGAGAACTGGGATATCTTTGCATGGAAGCCTTCTGACATGCCAGGTATACCGAGGGAACTCGCTGAGCACAGTCTTAATATTGATCCGAAATTTAAACCGGTCAAGCAGTATTTGCACCGTTTCAATGAGGAGAGGCGCAAGGCGATAGGTGAAGAAGTGGCCAGGCTTTTGGTCGCAGGATTCATAGTTGAGGTGTTTCACCCAGAGTGGTTGGCTAATCCGGTGCTGGTGCTAAAGAAAAATGGAACCTAAAGGATGTGTGTTGATTACACGGAATTAAACAAGGCTTGCCCAACTGATCCTTTTGCTCTCCCCCGTATTGACCAGATTATTGATGCTACGGCAGGATGTGAGCGGCTAAGTTTTTTGGATGCATATTCAGGTTACCATCAGATAAAGATGGCAGTTAAGGACCAGGAGAAGACGGTTTTCATAACTCCTTTTGGAGCCTTCTGCTACGTATCCATGCCTTTTGGGCTCAAGAGTGCCCAAGCAACTTATCAACGTTGTGTGCAGAACTGTTTCAAAGGACAGATTGGAAAAAAATGTCCATGCTTATGTTGATGACATTGTGGTGAAATCCAGGAAGGAGGAGACGCTGATAGAGGACTTGAAAGAAACCTTTGACAACCTCCGGGTTTACAAGATGTTTTCTTAATCCGGAGAAGTGTGTTTTCGGTGTGCCAGCAGGCAAGGTCCTTGGATTCTTAGTGTCAAACAGAGGGATTGAGGCTAATCCGGAGAAAATCAAGGCGATCACATCCTTGGCTAAACCGGCTTGTATCAATGATGTCCAGCGCGTAGCAGGCCATATTGCAGCGTTGAGCCGGTTCATCAGCCGTTTGGGAGAGAAGGCGATCCCGCTTTATCAGATGCTGAAAAAGACGGATCGGTTTGTATGGAGCGATGCTGCAAATGCTGCGTTCGAGGATTTGAAGTGGCAATTAGCAGAACCGCCAGTTCTTGCTGCCCCGGTTGACAAGGAGCCGCTGTTGTTGTACGTGGCCGCCAAAGCCCGTGCAGTCAGCGTGGCAATTGTGGTGGAACACAAGGAAGCAGGCAAGGAATATCCGGTTCAGCGCCCAGTTTACTACATCAGCGAGGTCCTTATTGAGTAAAGGAAAGATATCCACACTGGCAGAAGTTAGTGTACGGGGTATTCATGGCAAACCGGAAGCTGAAACACTATTTCCAGGGCCACCCAATCACGGTCGTCAGCTCAACTCCATTGGGGGATATAATCCAGTATAGAGAAGCCACTGGCAGAGTGGCGAAATGAGCCATTGAGCTTAGCCCACACGGATTGAAGTATGTACCTCGTACTGCTATAAAATCCCAAGCGCTGGTGGATTTCATCAATGATTGGACAGAGTTGCAAGCACCTGAGGAGAAGCCAGATCATACATACTGGACTATCCACTTTGACGGTTCAAGGCAATTGGAGGGCTCGGGGGCTGGAGTCGTGTTAACTTCCCCACGAGGTGATAAGTTCTGTTATGTCCTTCGATTAATGTTCCCTTGCACTAACAATGCCGCTGAGTATGAAGCTCTCCTTCACGGTTTACGGATGGCCAAGGAGATGAACTTGAGCCGGGTGAAGTGCTTTGGTGATTCAGATCTAGTGGCACAACAGGTGTCCGGTAAGTGGGACTCTAAAGATCCGCTCATGGCGGCTTATCGGCGAGAAGTTGAAACAGTCGCAGGGTACTTCAAAGGATATCAGGTGGACCACATAGACCGGTGGAAAAACGAAGCGGTCGATGCATTAAGCCGGCTGGGCTCTCGGCATAAACCGGTTCCACCAAATACCTTCTTGGATGAATTACATAGTCCGTCGGTACAGATACCGCCAGAGGAGGATTTAGCTGTTCCTGATCCGGAAGCACACCTAGTAGCAGCACTTCACATTATTCCGGATTGGACACTCCCTTACTTGGCTTACCTGAGCTGAAGTGAGTTGCCAGAGGATGAAGTTGAGGCTCGGCAGATAATTCGGCGGTCCAAATCTATTACCATCGTCAATGGAGAACTTCATCACCGCAGTGTTTTTGGGGCATTTCAGTGATGTGTATCATCAGAAGAAGGCTGTGATATTCTTCGAGAGATACACGAAGGAGATTGTGGTCATCACGCTGGTTCAAAGTCATTGGTAGCTAAAGCTTTTCGTCATGGGTTCTACTGGTTAACGGCTCATGCTGATGCAGAGGACCTGGTCAGAAAATGTGATGCTTGCCAGAAATTTTCACGGCGTGCTCATGTTCCGGCACAGGAGCTACGGATGATTCCAATTACTTGGCCGTTTGCGACTTGGCGGCTAGATATGGTTGGACTCTTTAAAAGATCCCAAGATCGGAAAACTCACCTGTTGGTAGCAGTGGACAAGTTTACAAAGTGGATCGAGGCAGAGCCTGTCAGTAAGTGTGATGCGGCAACATCAGTTAAGTTCATAAAAAAGGTAATTTTCCGGTTTGGCTTTCCACACAACATCATTACTGATAATGGCACCAACCTATCTAAAGGAGAGATGGAAGAGTTATGTCGAAGGGAACATATTCGCCTGGATGTATCATCAGTAGCTCACCCTCAGTCCAATGGCCAAGCTAAGAGGGCCAACCAAGAGATCTTGAGAGGCATCAAGCCCCGGCTTATGGTTCCTTTGCAAAGAACACCAGGTTGCTGAGTAGAGGAGTTACCTTCTGTCCTCTGGAGCATCAACACTACACCTAACAGGTCTACAGGTTATACGCCCTTCTTCATGGTATATGGTGCTGAAGCGGTTCTCCCTAGTGACATCCGACACGATTCACCACGGGTGGCAGCTTATGTTGAGGCGGATAATGAGCAAGCAAGACAAGACAGCTTGGACCGGCTGGATGAGGAACGGGACATGGCAGCAGCACGATCAGTGATTTATCAACAAGACCTGCGCCGGTACCACAGCCGCCGGGTTAAGACCAGGACGTTCCAGGAGGGGGATCTGGTGCTCCGGCTCATCCAAGACCAGACAGATATGCACAAGTTATCCCCACCTTGGGAAGGACCCTTTGTGGTCAGAAAAAACCTACACAACGGTTCATACTACCTGGTCGAGATTCGAGAGCATAAAGACTCACGTACAGCAGAGGAAGAGATGAAGCGGCCGTGGAACATCGCTCTTCTGCGACCTTACTACGCTTGAGCCATTGGCTCCGGTTTATGTAGCATGTATATATTATGATTAATAAATAAACCGGCGCTCCCAGTAAACCGGGGAATCAGCCATCTTCTTCGAAAAGAGTATCACATGGGAGTTTCGCTGAAAACTCACCATGACCTCCTAAACCGGCGCCCCTGATAACATCAGGGAGTCAGCTGTGTTTTTCTTCAAAGGAGTATCACATGGGAGTTTTCTCTGAAAACTCACCATGGCCTCCTAAACTGGTGCCCTTGATACATCAAGGAATCAGACATTGACAATCATCGAGTTGATCACCTAAAGACAAGATCCCTCAGAGGTTTTGAAACATTGGGTCGTGTATCATCGATGAAAATGTCAAATATGGAGTCTGGCAGCTCGCAAAAAGCTTAGAGCCTGGCAGCTCACAAAAAGCCTCAAATATGGAGCCTGGTAGCTCGCAAAAAGCCTAGAGCCTGGCAGCTCACAAAAAGCCTCAAATATGGAGCTTGGCAGCTTGCAAAAATCCTAGAGCCTGGCAGCTCAAAAAAAGCCTCAAATATGGAGCCTGGCAGCTCGCAAAAAGCCTCGAATTTAGAGCCTGCCAGCTCACAAAAAGCCTAGAGCCTAGCAGCTCACAAAAAGCCTGGAGCCTGGCAGCTCGCAAAAAGCCTTGAATTTAGAGCCTGGCAGCTCACAAAAGGCCTAGAGCCTCGGAGCTCACAAAAAGCCTCGAATTTGGAGCCTGGCAGCTCGCAAAAAGCCTCGACTACATGGTCTTATTTGCTGAAAAAGCTTTATTTCTATGATTTCTCAAACTTTGATCGTTATGATCATTAGTTTTTAACCAAGTCTATCGATGTGGGATTGGGTAACTACAAGGTTGACCATATATCTACAAAGTTAAAAGTCTGGGTCATGAACACCAGCGTGAGTGAAACCGGCGTTCATTATAACCCGGATCAGCCATCAGGTAAAGCCAAACAAGAGAGCCAAGAGCCTCATCAGCGCCTACACTTTCAATTATGCCTACCGGATTAAGGTCGACAGGCACACTTAATCAGAGGTATGATGTATATTTGTGATAAATAGTTATTCCCTTGATATATATATATATATATATATATATATATATATATATATATATATATATATATATATATATATATATATATATTGGAGTAGTATAATTGGTCCGATAGTAAACCGCCAGGACATCTTTTAGCCTCATTCATGCAGGCACAGATAATATAAACGGATCAAGCATGTCAAACATAAGCTTAAATTGACAGATGCCAAGTCGAGCAGTGCCATCCATATTGGGACAAAGACAGTGTTTCAACTATCCTATTACAAGACACCTGCAGGCCCGAATAGATCAAAGTTTTTTGCAAAATATTCAGCAACTACAAATTAAACCGGACGGTTTACGACTCCTCTTCACGCTGCGAAGGCTGAGGGTCAACTTTTTCCGAGTCTTCATCAACTTCAGGCAATGGCTGGAAACCAGGAGCGCACCAATCAATCTTGGAGAGTGCACGGAAATACATTTCGTCATCAATAAGACCTGAAGGGTCAATATCTGGAGCGAAAGTATGGCCACGAACTGGTGGGATCAGATTTTCAGTGTCGTAAACTGGCCGCTCCACCCGTGAATTTTCTAAGTTATAGGCCGGATGATACCTTGTCAAATCTGCCTCATCGGCAAGCTTACTGGCAAGCGGGCGCATGTCCTTAGTCAAAGCACGGAGATCTTCGGCAGAGAATGCTGACCCGTCCTCTTTGTTGCTGGGATAGCCGTTCATAGCTTCAGCCGGATCGAAATCAGGGAACCATGCTTTGGCCCGGGTCAGCGCCATAAGAGAGCCAGCCCGTGCAGCAGACTTCTTCACCTCCACCAGACGCATAGGCAGGATAGATAGTTTCTCCAAAGTGGCTTGGATGGTAGTCGGTGCCGGTTTATTATGGGACATGGCGCTGATAGCCCTTTGAGCGCCGGAATAGAGCTGCTCTACCAAGGTATAGGCTGCCTTGAGCTTCTTCCGGATATCATCTCCAAGATGAGTTATGCGCCTCCCTATATACAATTAGCGAGTTAAAATTGGAGTGGAACAAAAGATGGCAAGGATGAAAAAAATACAAAGATGGGTACTCACCGAAGATAGCAGAAGTCATGAGCTCTATTTGCTGTTTTAAACCGGATAACTCCCGCGTCATTGGATTAAGAGCAACTTCGGCGTCCTTTGCTCTTTTTTCAAGAGCATTCCTTTGCACCTCCCATGTGGACCGCTCCGCTTCAAAGTCTTTTTTTTTCAATTTCTCCATGTTGGTCAAAGTAAGCACAAGTTCTTCCTTGGCTTTGGCTGAAGCAGTTTCATGGAAAGCCAAGCTATTCCGGAGCTTAGTTACCTCCGAAGCCCTCCGGGTTAAGTCAGCCTGCAAGGAAATAAAACGGATCAGAAAGACAGATCAATCAAGTCTCAAGCACATAACAAGTTATGCACTTGACACTTGGGGGCTAATGTGCAATTGAAGTAAAGAAAGAAAAAATTTCAGACAAGTCCCAAGCGCATAAACAAGTTATGCCCTTGGCACTTGGGGACTAATGTAAGCTCATTCTCAGGCATAAGGGAAGTCCCGGTTCACGTACAATGAAGCTAAACCGGCACCCGGGGGCTACTATGGCCTAGAGATAGGATTGCAAAATTACAAAGCAGAGACAGAAATGAAAGGAAAGAAAAACACCTCATACTTGTCCTTCATCATATTCACTAAACCGACTTCATAGTCACGGCTAGTAAAGAGTCGGTTCAGATACCCGGAATGAAGTTCCTGGGCACTCAACTGAGCATAACTGGATAAATCTGTGCTTCACTTGCCTTTGTCTTGTTGAAATTTCTCTTCCTTGGCATTATGCCTAGCCAAGGTGACAGGCTCTGTGGGAGTAGTGAAGCCTAGACCGGTTATCTCAACGTCTGCGGATGAGGCAGTGATACGTCCAAAACGTATCTATAATTTATGCTTGCTCCATACCTCTTTTGTGTGATATTGCTATGATATTTATGCACTTCCATACACTTTTGATCATATTTGGACTAACCTATTAACTTAGTGCACCACAGTGCCAGTTCCTGTTTTCTGCTATTTTTCTATTTCAGGTTTCCCCCATATTAAAAGTGCTCTAAAAATTCCGGGAAAAATACAGGAAAAAGCGTACCGGGAGCTTCAAGAAAAACCAAAGCAGGGCCAGAGTGGAGCCTGGGGTGGCCCAGGCAGCCACCCGGCGCGGCCCCACCTCCGCCTCTGGTGACCCCCTTCGCATATATATTCCTCGCGTCCCGAAACCCTCGAGGACGGAACCCTTTTTCGCGATCTCGCCTCTGTTCCGCCGCCGCCGCGCTTCCAAGATCGGGAGCATCAGGAGAACTCTTCCCGGCACCCTGCCGGAGGGGAGAATCACCACCGGGAGCTTCTCCACCACCATGGACGCTTCCCGGATGAGTCGTGAGTAGTCCACCTTGGACCATGGGTCCATGATCAGTAGCTATGTGATGTTCTCCTCCCCTCTTTGTTCTTCATGGTTTAGACCTCGTGAGCTGCCCTACATGATCGAGGCACATATGTAATCTTTATGCTATTGCTCTGCTGAGTTTGCTGGGATCCGATGGATTATGAGATTATGTTCAGATTGTGTGTGAGTAATATATTTGATTCACCTCTTTTATATTTATGTTCTTGGGTAATTCTTTCATGTTCACCGTTGCTGTTTATTGCTTTGGCCGAGTAGTAGGTAGTAACTCCAAGAGGGAGCGTTATGCTTGATTGTGGGTTCATGCCCCTTGATGACTAGCTTGAGTGACAGAAACATGAGTCTGGGGGATATGATGTTGCCACAAGGGGGAAAATAACGGTGCTTGTACTTGCGGGTGCAAGGATTGTTTACTTTACGCAAAGTTGTTTTAATGCAGTTGTTTGTTGTTTTGAGTCTACACTTTGGGTGGGATTCACAACTTAATACCAGCGAGATGTTCTGGATAGATATCTCAAGGTGGATGATTAGTAGTAGATGCAGATGGATTTCGGTCTACTTGCCTTGGCGTACCGCCCATGCTTTTGAGCCTCTACCTTTCCTTGCAGCATAGTTAGCATTGGTTTGCGCACATAATCATGTCAATTGCCCAGCTGTAATTTGTTTACCTCGCTTCGCTGTTTTATCGTCTTTTGGGAGAGAGACATCACTAGTGAACATCATGGGACCCCGGTCCATATTACCATCACTGATCACACCCGCTATTTACTTCCTGTTCTTATTTCCTAGTTGCAGTCATACCTATCACTATTACCTCTTGTGTTTGATCCTTTGTAAACGACAAGGCCGGACGGATTGACAACCTCTCTGTACTCATTGGGAGCAAAGTTATTTGTATCTGTGTGCAGGTCCTGTCAACCGCTAAGTTTCTGGCGCCGTTGACACCTTCTTGTCGACCCTCGGAGTCTCACGGGATTCGATCCTTGGTACCTTTGCCAAGGGAAACTTGCTGCTACGCTACATCTCAAACCTTCCACTTGGGGTAACTAACGAGGGGCGAGAAGCCATCAAGCAATGTTTCTGGCGCCGTCACCGGGGACTCCACTCTTCAAGATAGGGGAGTTGCATGCTATCTTTTATCTTTGCTTTTTAGTCTTGTTAGTTTACCTTTCAGTTTTTGCTTTAGTGTCCCTTACCAAAAATCACAAAAATAGTTATCTTGCTTGCTGCTGCTATGGGTTCCACCAAGAACACCAAGTTGTGTGACTTCACTAGTCATAACAACAATGACTTTATCTACACGCCTATTACTACACCTGCCACTTCAGCACCCTCTTATGAGATTAAACCTGCTTTACTGAACCTAGTTATGAAAGATCAATTCTCCGGTGCTGGAGATGATGCTGCTTTGCACTTAAATAATTTTGTTGAGCTCTGTGATATGCAAAAGTACACAGAAATAGATGGTGATATTGTTAATCTTAAACTTTTTCCTTTCTCCTTGAGAGGAGGAGCTAAAATCTGGTTTCAATCCTTGCCTAGGAATAGCATAGATTCCTGGGACAAGTGCAAGGATGCCTTTATTGGGAAGTACTATCCCCTGCTAAAATTATCCAACTAAGGAGTAACATAATGAATTTTAAACAATTGGATAATGAACACGTTGCCCAAGCTTGGGAACGCATGAAATCTCTTGTCAAGAACTGCCCTACTCATGGTTTGACTACTTGGATGGTTATCCAAACTTTTTATGCAGTCTTGAACTTTACCTCGCGGAACTTGTTAGATTCGGCCGCGGGAGGAACCTTTATGTCAACTACACTTGGTGCTGCCACGAAGCTTCTCGACGAGATGATGACCAATTATTCCCAATGGCACACCGAACGCGCTCCAACAGGTAGGAAGGTAAACTCTATCGAGGAGATTTCCTCCCTAAATGAAAAAGTTGACTTGATCATGTCTCTACTTTCCAAGCAATCTTCTATTGATCCTCATGATGTTCCTTTAAATTCTTTGATTGCTCAAGATCAAGTAGATGTGAACTTTATCTCTAGAAACAATTTCAATAACAATGCTTATAGGAGTAATTTTGGTAGCAACCCTAGACCGTTCCCCTCTAATTTCTATGGGAGCAACAATGCTTATCCTAGCACCAAGAACTCCACTTTTGAACTAGAGATTATGCTTAAAGACTTCATCACGACCCAAAAAGCCTTCAATAAGAGTGTAGAAGAAAAACTAGACAAACTAGATAATCTCTCTTCGAAGGTAGACAATTTAGCCCATGAGGTAGAGTTGCTTAAAATTAGAACTTCTCCTCTTGAGGAGAGGAAGACCACTCCTATGAATGCTATTCAAGTGAAAATTAATGAAAACATTAGGATGATGGCTAAACTTAAAGAGAGATGGGCTAGAGAAAAGGAGGAAGAAGATAGAATTAAGAGCCTTCCTACCCACCACACTGTTGCTACTATCCAAGTTGTTGAGGATATCCAAACTCTTAGCACCCAATGCACTCCTAGTCCCATTGGACCTATTAATGGTGATGCTATGACCTCAACCGTAGAAGAAGAAACTCCTATAACCATAGAAGCTACCAAACAAGTGAGCCTAAAGGACACCACTACCACTTTACTTGATAGTAGTGACCTTGATTTTGATAATTGTACCCTTTCTGAAGTTATTGATTTTCTTCACAAAATGTCTAGAGATCCCCACACTAGCACACTTAATCTTGCCTTCACAGAGCATATCACTAATGCTCTCATCAAAGCTAGGGAGGAGAAGCTTAGGGTAGAAGCCTCCATACCTAGAAAGCTAGAAGATGGTTGGGATCCTATGATTAAAATTAAGTTGAATAACTTCTCTTGCTATGCTTTATGTGATGTTGGAGCTAGTACCTCCGTTATGCCCAAAAGAATATATGATATGTTTAAATTGAAATCTTTTGATCCTTGTTCTTTTGGTGTTCGTCTTGTTGATTCTTCCGTAAAGAAACCTTTGGGGAAGATCGATGATGTTCTTATCATTGTCAATTACAATTATGTTCCCGTTGATTTTACTATTATGGATATTGAATGTGAACCTTCATGTCCAATTATTTTGGGACGTCCTTTTCTTCGCACCGTTGGTGCTATCATTGACATGAAAGAGGGGAATATAAAATTCCAATTCCCTCTCAAGAAAGGAATGGAACACTTCCCTAGAAAGAAGATTAAGTTGCCTTTTGAGTCCGTTACACGGGCTAGCTATTCTCTCACTCTTGATAAAACTTGACTTTCTCTTTTTGCATCATGCCTAGCTTAAAGGCATAAAAAAAGCACTTTTGGGAGGCAGCCCACAACGAATTAGGTTTTATTTTGCTTTTGTTGTGTTTTGATGTTTGTTACTACAGTAGCATCATCATTGTATCTTTTCTTTTCAGCTTTGTGCCAAGTTTAGCCTCCGATTGCAAGAAAGTTCAAAAGTTGTGACGTGCAGTCCAGAAAACAGATTCTGTCCTTGGACAGAAAAATTCGTATAAAATCACCAGATCATCTTTTTGATCTGAATTTTTTTCACAGCGTGCTCTATACAATTGGCTTTCGGGCGTCTGTTCTGAGTTTTTTAATTTGAGTTGAGAAGTGCCCCGAAAAAATTATTTACTACCTGCTGGTCTGTTTTTCACAGATTCTGTCCTGTTTTGCCTTTTCTTCGTTTTGCAAACCTTGAGCTTGCTTTTTTTTCTTTGCAAAAACCTTTTGGCAATCTTGAGAAACAGTAGCTCTTCAAGATTATCCTTATTTCCAGTAGGGAAAAATTATTTTGTTGTGGGTACTAACCTCGCTAATCAGATTATGATGAGTTATGTATGAAGGGATTTTTCAAGTGTGCGAGGGAATATGATAAAAGAAGATTCAGGAGGGTCAAACGCTCAAGCTTGGGGATGCCCCCATGCACCCCCAAGAAATATTCAAGAAGACTCAAGCGTCTAAGCTTGGGGATGCCCCCATGCATCCCCTTCTCCATCAACAATCATCAGTTCGTCTTTCGTTCCACTGTAATTATCACTTCACGTATTATGTGCTATGCTTGGAGCGTCTCGCTCTTAGTTTCCTTTTTAGTTTTCTTTAGCTTTGCTTGCTGTTCATAACAAGTTAGAACCCAGCTTTCTTTGTGTGGGAGAGAAACACGCTCCACTTCAACCTAGAACACAACATAGGATTTTCATGCTTATCTTTGCTGTGTGTGTTCTTTGTCTTTCCATAGCTGTTGTCATGTTTAGCTCTTAGTTTTCATGCTTTTCTTTTTAAAGAGCTTTTGTTTAGTTGGTTGCTGAACTCTCTTGAGTTTTCATGTTTATCTTGTTAAGAGAGTTTTGCCTGTTGCACTAAGTTGTGTGTCTTAACTTAAAGTAGGTACTTGAGGTTGCTATTTAATTTTAGTAGTAACTTGCAATAGTTTTGAGGTATTGCCATGAGTAATGTCTGAACTTTTGGTGTCAAGAGCTTTAGCCTATTAGTGATAGATGTCGTATTTTGGGCAATCCATTTTTATTTTCGAAAACCTACAAAATAGTTGAGAACTTTGGCTACTAAATGGATCACTAGTCTTTGGAGGGATCGAATATTAGAGTACACTCACGTACCATGACTCGAGGATGCGCAAGGATAACCAAACCCCCATACACTCCTCCTCGGGGTACTTGTCTCTTTGTGAACCTCCTAATTAGATTGAGAGTTACCGATAATAAGTGCATGAGTTCTTCGAACTAATGTGAGTATTCGAAAGTTGACACTTCCACCTAGCCATATTTTTCTAGCCTCTTCGGTACCGTGCATTGCCCTTTCTCACCTCGAGAGTTGGCGCATACTTCGCCGGTGCATCCAAATCCTTGGCACGATATGCTCTGTCATCATAAGCCTGATTATATCCTTCCTCAAAACAGCCACCATACCTACCTATCAAGGCATTTCCATAGCCTTTCCGAGATACATTGCCATGCAACATCCATCTTCTCATGACTTGATCTTCATGTCATACATGCTTTTTGCTTGATCGATGAGCCGCATGCTAGTTGGGCCTTGCCCTAATCATTGCTACATGATGCGCTAGTATCATTGCATATCCTGCTACACCGACAGAGGCATACATTTGCATACATCATGATAGTTTCATTTTCTTTATGTTGAGTACTTTTGTAAAGTGTGAAAGATCTTCTATACTTCTTGTAATAAATAGAGTGTTGCCCCTAAAGTGAGGAAAAGATCCCAAAGAGGACAAAATCAAAAGATCCCAAAGAGGACAAATGAGAGTTAAATAGAAAGAGCCATTGAGGCCACAAAAAAAATAAAAAATAAAGAGAAAAAAGAGAAAAAGAAATAAAAAGAGAGAAGGGGGCACACTACTAT
Source organism: Secale cereale (assembly GCA_902687465.1). Taxonomy (NCBI): domain Eukaryota; kingdom Viridiplantae; phylum Streptophyta; class Magnoliopsida; order Poales; family Poaceae; genus Secale; species Secale cereale. Next base: position 459,968,092 of record LR738713.1, on the reverse strand, counting down.
TTCCTTTTGAGAGATCCACACTCGTACTCCATCTTATACCTTGTACTCCATAGAGATTATCATTCATGCATATAGCTATGTGGGGACCTTCACACTATAGAACTTGTCTTGTATATTCCAATGATGAGCCTCCTCAAAAGAGCTCTAGGTCTTCTTGAGCAAGCAAGTTGGATGCACCCCCACTAGTTCCATTGGAGAGCTTATCTTAGCTCATATGTGCATCCGTTGCATGGCAATCCCTACTCCTCACATCATATCTATCATTTGGCTTTCTCTCGCCTATGATTGTCCTCATTGATGTGAGCCTTTCACACCTTTTTTGTCTTCCCCCTTCATCATTTTTCTCTCTTTGCCATCCTAAGTGTCAACTTTGTTTCTTACGCTCATCCATTGCATGAGTGCTCAAAATATCGAAATGGAGTGGATCATTTTGACTTGTACCTGGCTGACGGTCTGGGGATGAGTCAAGATAAGATTCCAAAGAAGACCAAGTGTGAAACTTTAGTAGATTAAGTTCTCAACAATACAAAAACTATGTTTTACTCTCTCATATATCCCTATCCCCTTTCTTGCACGCAAACACCATTTGGAGACATTCGAGCCACGGACAGCGAGAGCTCTTGCACCTTTATGTTCTTATGTTACTTGTTACAATGCTAATATAGACTCTTGCTTGTTATGAATTGAATTGAATTACAAGCCTTGATTGCTTTACTTAAAAGTTCTTATATGGTTGATAGCATGTCACCACAGTAATTATGCTTGTTATCATTTACCTACTCGAGGACGAGCAGGAATTAAGCTTGGGATGTTGATACGTCCAAAACGTATCTATAATTTCTGCTTGCTCCATGCCTCTTTTGTGTGATATTGCTATGATATTTATGCACTTCCATACACTTTTGATCATATTTGGACTAACCTATTAACTCAGTGCACCACAGTGCCAGTTCCTGTTTTCTGCTGTTTTTCTATTTCAGGTTTCCCCCATATTAAAAGTGCTCTAAAAATTCCGGGAAAAATACAGGAAAAATCAGCGTACCGGGAGCTTCGAGAAAAACCAAAGCAGGGCCAGAGGGGAGCCTGGGGTGGCCTAGGCGGCCACCCGGCGCGGCCCCACCCCTGGCCGCGCCAGGGGGGCGCCTGGGGCCCCAACTCCGCCTCTGGTGACCCCCCTTCGCATATATATTCCTCGCGTCCCGAAACCCTCGAGGACGGAACCCTTTTTCGCGATCTCGCCTCTGTTCCGCCGCCGCCGCGCTTCCAAGATCGGGAGCATCAGGAGAACTCTTCTCGGCACCCTGCCGGAGGGGAGAACCACCACCGGGATCTTCTCCACCACCATGGACGCTTCCCGGATGAGTCAAGAGTAGTCCACCTTGGACCATGGGTCCATGATCAGTAGCTATGTGATGTTCTCCTCCCCTCTTTGTTCTTCATGGTTTAGACCTCGTGAGCTGCCCTACATGATCGAGGCACATATGTAATCTTTATGCTGTTGCTCTGCTGAGTTTGCTGGGATCCGATGGATTATGAGATTATGTTCAGATTGTGTGTGAGTAATATATTTGATTCACCTATTTTATATTTATGTTCTTGAGTAATTCTTGCATGTTCTCCGTTGCTGTTTATTGCTTTGGCCGAGTAGTAGGTAGTAACTCCAAGGGGGAGTGTTATGCTTGATTGTGGGTTCATGCCCCTTGATGACTAGCTTGAGTGACAGAAACATGAGTCTAGGGGATGTGTTGTTGCCACAAGGGGGAAAACAATGGTGCTTGTACTTGCGGGTGCAAGGATTGTTTACTTTACGCAAAGTTCTTTTAATGTAGTTGTCTGTTGTTTCGAGTCTACACTTTGGGTGGGATCCGCAACTTAATTCCAGCGAGATGTTCTGGATAGATATCTCAAGGTGGATGATTAGTAGTAGATGCAGATGGATTTCGGTCTACTTGCCTTGGCGTACCGCCCATGCTTTTGAGCCTCTACCTTTCCTTGCAGCATAGTTAGCATTGGTTTGCGCACATAATCCTATCAATTGCCCAGCTGTAATTTGTTTACCTCGCTTCGCTGTTTTATCGTCTTTTGGGAGAGAGACATCACTAGTGAACATCATGGGACCCCGGTCCATATTACCATCACTGATCACACCCGCTATTTACTTCCTGTTCTTATTTCCTAGTTGCAGTCATACCTATCACTATTATCTCTTGTGTTAGATCCTTTGTAAACGACAAGGCCGGAGGGATTGACAACCTCTCTGTACTCGTTGGGAGCAAAGTTATTTGTATCTGTGTGCAGGTCCTGTCAACCGCTAAGTTTCTGGCACCGTTGACACCTTCTTGTCGACCCTCGGAGTCTCAAGGGATTCGATCCTTGGTACCTTTGCCAAGGGAAACTTGATGCTATGCTACATCTCAAACCTTCCACTTGGGGTAACCAACGAGGGGCGAGAAGCCATCAGGCAGCAGTTGGCTGGAGGGGGACAGCAGTAGGCACCGGACTAACAGGAGTCGGGCTAGCCCGAGGAGGGCTAACCCGGACAGGGCTTGCCGGTTCAGCCGTATTCTCCATGTTGTCACCTCCCGGAGCAGCAACATCGTCACGATCCATAGGAATGGGATCATCAATTTGAGCTTCAAGGTTATCTTCTAGAAGGATGGCTGCTTCAGGATCCTCGGTCGGTTCAGCAGTAGTGATCTCCACAGCTGGTTTATTTGCTTTCGCCTTTTTGCTAGGCTTTGGCATTCTGGTAAGGATCAAAGGAACAATGAGAATCATAAAGTTAAAAACAGAAAGGTAAACCGGATGTTTGAAAGAGGGACTTACCCAGGCACGGTCTTGAGCACTGGGACCTGTGTAGCTGTCGACTCGCCGGAAGAGGACAGAGGAGCCTCTTGATAGTTAGGATCAGACGGTTTAAGCAGTTTACGTATGAGGCCTGCTTTTGGATGAAGGAGAGTTGGAGAAAGTAAAACCTCGGAGCGGCATCTGCGAGCCGGCGTAAGGGGTATTCCGGCCGATTCAACCACATGGCCGCTATGGCGCGTGGTCCGGCGAGCTTCATGCTGCTGTTTCTTCAAAAGAAAGTTGGGATCCAATTGAGTGTAAGGATGAGAAAAGGGATATTTCCGGGATTCCCGACGGATCTTGGGTGGCAAAGGTTCTGAATGAGATGAGAGAGAAATTACCTCAACTCCCCCCGCTTTGCTTCCTTCCGCCAGATCCTACAAAAGAGCATTGTTAACATAAATTTAGACAAAGAGAGATCAAAAGATGTAAGAGTTAATTGGTACCTCAGAGTCAGGATCATCCTCCTCAGGGTGTGAACCGGAAGCGGCAACAGCCTTTTTCTTCTTAACAGCGTAAGTTTTCTTCCGTGATTGCTTGGCCAATTTATCCAGAGATTTCCTCTTCCAGACAGGATCGTTGGCCTGTGCGAAGGGATAGTAACGAGTTGAAGACAACTGATATGAACGGATAAAGACAAACATGAAAGGGTTGGAAGAGACTTACCGCTGGCGGTTCATTGGTTGCGCAGAACGGAGCTAAATCGGTCCGGCTGCACTCCTCTAGAGGGATGTTCAGCATTTTCTTGGCGGGCTCAGTAACTTCATTTTCAGGAAGTATCATTTCAGTGTGGCGCTGAGGATCATCCGGTTTGCCGGTGTATTCGCGCATCAGATTTGAGCGCCGACTTAGTGGGAGGATGCTCCAAGAAAGCCAGTAGCGAACGAAGTCGACTCCGGTTAAGCCGTTGGCCACAAAAGCTCTGAGTTTGGAAAGTTGAGGGGCAAATCGAGCCCGGTCTTGGGCACTAAGGCGCTGAGGCAGAGGATGGGTTACTGCCAGGCGATAGGCGCGGTAACCCGGCAGCGGGTTCTCTCCTTCAGGCGAAGTGTCCCTACAATAGAACCACGTTTGGTTCCATTCTTTGGGGTGGCTATGAAGGGCAGCGTGAGGAAAACTCACATCCTTTCTTTTCTGGATGCTGACACCCCCCAGCTCCCGATGAGGCCCATCGGTAAACTCCGTCCGCCGGTTCAGATGGAAGAAATCCCGGAATAGGTCTACTGATGGCTCTTCTTGAAGATATGCCTCCGAGAAAACTTGAAAGTTGCAGATGTTTGAAACAGAATTCGGGCCTACATCTTGTGGGTGGAGTTGAAAAGCGGCTAATACATCCCGGAAGAATTTTGGACCGGGAGGACTGAAACCCCGGGCCAGATGATCGTAAAAAACTACGACTTCTCCCTCCTTAGGCTCAGGAGGGCATTCCTTTTCAGGGGCCTGCCAGTGCAGAACTTCCTTAGGGCCCAGAGCGCCAATTGAGGCCGCTTCAACCAAATCATTTTCTGTGATCTGGGAAGGAACCCAATTGCAAGCGACAAATTGCTTGGCCATCGTTTTGGATGAAGAAGTGCTGAAAAATATAGTGTAAAATCCGGTTTACCAACTGCTAAAGTATAAGCCGGAGCATTCTATGACGTTATGGGCTTAATTGTCGGTTTAAACAAGGGACTAATGGTATTACTAAACCGGAGGCAGATATGCGTGAGACAGCTACCGGTTCATGATGATAGGAAAAGAAGAAGCTAAACCGTCAATTACGAGATACGAGCTTATATCTAAACCATCAAAGAAAGCATATGAAGTGCATGTTATGGCTAAACCGGTGAGATGAGCTACAGATCTAAAGTATAAATAAACGGTTTCCGCGGAAAGCTGAGGTTGATATGGATCTAAGGCGCAAGAAAAAGATGGAATAATACAAGTTATATTCAGGGAAGGCCGCGAAGGTTCTCTACAGATTGAATCTAAATTGGCAAAGCTAGAGGAACTAAGGATATAGTGACGGAGCAGAAGTGCATGGATGAAGGTCGAGCCTAAACAAGTTTAAATCTACAGCAAGACTGACCTACGAGGATGAACTACAAGGCCTCGAGGGTTCATGGCGAGCTACAAGAGAAACCCTAGAGTGAGATCTACGGGGAAGAAGAAGGCAGAAGGGGAAAGGAGATGAGCTTCAGCGGTATTTATAGGCCGAGGAGGTGAAAACGATAAGCGCGGGAATCGAGGAGGCCAGAGATCGGATAAAGATTGAGCTATCGCCTCGATCTCTGGTGCGGCATTAAAGAAAGATAACAGACATATGCGGGCATTAAATGCGGAGATGATGTCACGACGGACTAACACGATTCTAGGAGATGACGTCACGGCCGGTTTATGAAGCAAAAAGGATGCAGAAAGGAAGTTTGTGCAATACTTTGAAGACTGACATGAACAAGTTCAAATCAGGCCTAATGTCAGGGATATTACTAGCAGGTACAAACCGGCCAGGAGGGTCCGGATTACACTGACAAGTTCGTATCATTACAAGCCCAGAAGAATATGTATCAAAGAGGTCATAGCCCATAGAGGTTTAGGGCCCAAGTACAAAGCCCACGGTATGTAAACCGTCGTACCATGTAACTTGGGATGTAAGATAGAAAGAATAGAGACCGAGGCGGACACATTTATGAGCCGACCTCGGGACTCTGTAAACTGGACCGGGCGTCGCCTCCTATATAAAGGGACGACCCGGCGACGGTTCAAGGACAAGAAACAAGAGCTTGAGACACAGGCAAGCGGATTCGCTCCCTGGTCATCGACGCACAAGCAATACCACACCAAACTAGACGTAGGCTATTACCTTCATCGAAGGGGCCGAACTAGTATAAACTCGATGTGTCCTTTGTCCGCTTTAACCTCTTCAAGCTAACCCGCGCGATGGCCTCACACCTAAGTCCACTAAACCAGACATCTGTCGTGCTAATTCCACGACAGTTGGCAATGTGTTTGCCAAGTTTGTTGGTACTCAAAGTGGTGCCAAGCAAAGAACCATTTGGGTTGACAAGCCTATTGTGACTAACCTCTTAGGACCCAACTTGGTTGGGGACCAACAAGCTCAAACTTGATCGATAGGTGATGTTCGAGGGCATTGGAGACTTGGCTACATTATGAAGAATTAAGGGGTCTTCATCACTCATATTGTGTAAAGCCAAGTCATTCAGTTTATCAAGTTTCTATCTTATATCCAATGTTCCTCCATGCGGTAACTCATGCTTAAATTGTATACATTGAAAGTTACTTGCCCCTTAGCATGTTGTGGTCTTGTACTGTCGGGACCCCGATCCTAAGCCACACAGGTCTAGCATGTAACACATCATATCACTTTGCGGCCTCACGCACAGTATCCCCACGGGTGTCACCTTACCTGGCCCGGGACCGTTTGCGCATTTTGGCACACGTATATGATAGTGTCACTAGCATCCATATGACAGAGAACCCGGGCCGACATGACCAGTTATAAACCAAAAGTGGCACTAAATTACAGGGACAGTCATACATGACCCAGCAACGAACGTGTCGGTCATCAACGTATGAACCCAAGTCGTAGCAAGCTACAAGGACTTAAAGGAACAACGCGTGACATTTCCCCTAAGGGACAGACACAGGAACGAAGAAGGACACATGCCGGCCAGCCTAAGTGTTCTGGAGCAGTAGCAAGCTACCAAGGCTCAGTGGAAACACTAGGAGACATTTCCCTGTAAGATAGGCTACCAAAGGTAAACAACTAGGTGTCGGATCCCACACATAGCAATACACATTACACGTACGCATAACAAGCAAGTATGTGCTGTACAACATGGCATCACAACATAACTCAACAACTCATATAGATAAAGGCCCAGAAGAGCCATCATAACATTTATTACAAACAGAGGTCACATGACCCAACATACAGAGCATACATGCAACGGAAGCATTACATGTCTGAGTACATACAACTATAAATGAAAAAGGCTGAGAAGCCTGACTATCTACAAGACCCTCCTAAGGGCACCAGACCGTAGCTGAGGTAACAAGCTAAACGTCGAAGTCCACGCGGAACCACTAGCGAGACTGAAGTCTCTCTGCAAAAACATAAATTAAGCAAACATGAGTACAAAGGTACTCAGCAAGACTTACATCAGAACTAACTACATATGCATCAGTATCAACAAAGGGGTGGTGGAGTTTGACTGCAGCAAGCCAACTTTGACTCGGTGGCTATCCTGAACTAGACTGCAAGTAACTCTTTTGAGGTGGCGCACACGAGTCCACATATTCACCAATCAAAACACCACTATGGATCCGCTCCGTCAATCAAAACACCACTATGGATCCGCTTCGTCTCCCTACGAGAACGCCATCCATAGCACTCACACTTGTCTTGAGCATTTTAGAGTATCCACTTTCACTTGTCTATGTACCACGTAAGCATCCAAGAAGTCCATATCCGCGGACCCGGCTATTCGAATAGATCATGTTAACCCTACAGGGGTGTACTTCTTCACACACGCTCTCGCCACTTACCGCCATGTACACGTCGTGTATCTCGGCAACCTTCAAGCGGAAGCCTGGCGAGGGTGTCAGCCATGACCTGACTAACCACACAAGTCTCTCGTCCAGGTTTATCGCCTATTCGGGTTCCATCCGTGGGGAGATCCGGCCGGGGTGTCTCTCACGGCCCCAAAAGATGTGCGCAGGGTTCCCAAGCCCACCTCGACGGATGGATCTACGCTTGGTACACCGTGCCACGGTGCCTAGTCTGACCCAAGCCCACCTGTATCGGGTGCCACTTGGTAGACTACTAGCACTACCTACAAGCACCAGAAACTAGTTGCAACTCCTGGACAGAGATCGAGTTGATTAATAAGTCGAGAGGGGCACTTAAGCATTCCAATGCGTGGTAGTAGCTTTGTCATTGGACAACTTACACAGAACTCAGTTCTTAAGGACGGTTCCAGTGAGACAACCCACCATGTACTCCTACATGGCCTCTCACCGCTACCTTTACCAAATTGTGTTCACGCACTTAGCTCACACACAGTAGGACATGTTCACCACAATTCATCCCCGATGAATCAGACCTGACTCAACTCTAAGCAATAGCAGGCATAACCAGAAAGCATGAATGAGTAGGCACAACATGGCTCAAACAACTCCTACTCATGCTAGTGGGTTTCAACTATTTACTGTGGCAATGACAGGTCATGCAGAGGAAAGGGGTTCAACTACCGCAGCAAAAGCAGTTCAATCGTTGTTGTCCTAATGCAGTAAAAGAGAGCAGGAGCGAGAGAGTGGGATTGTATCGGGATGCTCAATGGGGGTTTGCTTGCCTGTCACTTCTGAAGATATCAATGAGTCTTCATCGGTGTCATCGAACTCATCGTCGGAACAGCGTCTACTGAGAGGGGACAAAACCGACAAACAGAGAAAGAACACAATCAATGCAATGCAACAATATGATGCATGAATGTGACATGGCAATATGATGTTTATTGAGCTAATGCAACTAGCAACACAATTAAATGAAGTTGGTTTGAACCAAAGGTTCAAATTCAAACTCCATATGTGATTATTCAAATGTCATTTATTCAATTTGTCCTAAACAGCAGCCATAAGTTGTTCTAACATGCATGAAAATGCCATAAACAGATTCCTTGGATTTTTCTGATCAATTTTCATATATAAATTATTTCCATCTGAGCTACGGTTGGTTTTATATGATTTTTAGAAGTTTAAAGCAGTTTCTGGAATAAATAAATCATTTCTGATTTATTTAAAAAAATAATCCCAGAAACATTTACTGCATCAGCATGACCTCATGCTGACGCCAGGAGGGTCAAAGGGCTGGTCCAGGTCAAACATGACATGTGGGCCCGGCATGTCAGTGTCATAGCTAATTAACAGAGTTAATTAGTGCTAAGCTAAGAGCTAATTAAACTGTCAGTGGGGTCTGGGCCCACTAGTCAGTCGCACGGCATCTAACAGTAAGTAACTAGACCTAACTAAGCTAATTAACAGGCACTGGGGCCCACTGTCAGTGACTCTAGGTTGGGTTAGTTAGTCACTAACGACGATGCCACGTCAGCACGCCGGAGTTACTCGCCGGCGACCTCATTCCGCGGCGGTGACTCGCCGGAGAGGGTCGAGTTTCGCGTACAAGGGGCGGTTTTGGGCGCGGTTGGTCCCGTTGGAAAGCTGGCACTTGGCCGCATCCAACGGTGCAAGCTGTTCGACCTAGGGTGGCCGGAAACAGCGCCGGCGGTGAGGTTTGCGGCGGCTGGAGCTTGGGTGGGTGCGGGGTTGGTGCCGCGGCTTGCAAATGAGCTGGTTGTCGCACTAGGGTTGCTCTACGGGATGTGGCGAGTGCAACGGACACACGCGCGGGGCCAGAAGGTCACCGGGGCTTTGCCGGCGACGAGCCCGTGCGGCGGCGGCTATGGTAAGCAAGGGGGCGATGGCTACGGCGACCAAACGGAGGCAGAGATAGGGGGAAACAGACCGGGGGCTCACAGTGGTGCCGTAGAGATGGCCAGCGTGCCCGGGGAAGCGACGACGGTGGCGAATCGACGGTGGGGGTCCTCGGTGGCCGGCGGTGAAGAAGGCGATGATGGCGAAGATGGAGGACGTCCGGGCTCGATTCCTTCGGCTTGGAGATGGAGAGCGTCGCGGCGGACCTCGGGGACAGCTCGGGGAGGCGGGGCGGTAGCTGTGGCTGCGGTGGTTGCGATCGGCGGCGGCGGCGGCAGCATTCGGGCGCGTGCGAGGGAGAGCGCCAGGAGAGGGGGGAGAGATCGAGGGGGAGTGAGAGGGGCCTGGGGGCGTGCGTGGCGTCTCCAGGGGGTCGGGGAGGGCCGACGGAGCAGGAGGTGGCGGGGAGACGTGGCCGCGGCCGGCTGTGCGCCGGGCACGCAGCTGCTTCTCCTCCTGGCAGGAGGAGGAAGACAGTGCTGCCCCTGGTGGGCCGGGCCTGCAGCTGGGCCAGGCGGGCTGCTAGGTAAGCCAGGTAGTTTCCTCTCTCTCTATTTTCTGTTTTAATTTCTGTTTCTGTTTTTCTTTCTTTGTTTATTTTCTTTTGCCACTATTTTGAAATTAAACAATTTCAAACAATGCCAAAAACTCCTCTAAACAATTTTATGTTGCTAGATGGACTTTTCCAAAAGCACATACAACATTTCAAAGTTATTTGAAAATATATTCTATATATTATGAATATAATTCCAAATTCAAATACAATAATAAATTAAATTCCATGCCCAAAATATTCCACAAAGATGTCCATTATTTTTGGTTTGCTGCAAAAGCCTTGCCAAAAATATCCAACAAATATTAGGAACATTTTGGAAACATTGAATGCAATTTTTTTAACTGGACCTATTTGAAATTTGAAGTGCTAGGGTTTGAACAATCCCCATTTCAAGTTTAACAAAAATTAAACATGATGACATGATGATCAGGCAAGGACCACAGGGGTTGATCTAGGGATGTGACATGTACCTTGCATGTGTGTGTATATGTTGTGCTTCCAATTTTCTTATCTTGAGAAATCAAGTATGTGTATGTTGGTTTGCACATCATGTACGCGTGTGTAGTGATTTGAGACTTTGTGCATCTTCTTTGTATCTTAGTTGGCTCTTGTGAGAGATTAATGGAACATCCCATTTTGGGGGAGTGATGTGCTTTGTTGACCTCACAATCCTATAAATGCGTGTACATGAGGAATACCATATAGTTTTGAAATTACAAGATTATCTAGTCACTATGTGGTATATCTTCTCATGAGAAATTCAAATTCTAAAGTGTCCATTAATTATCTCTTGTAGGTTCCTCATATCGCCTCTTGTTTAAGTTATCTTTGGTATCACATTATGGGGGAGTAATGTGCTATGTGCATATTACTAGCCTAGAAAATGTGTACATTTGAGATATTGTCACCTAGAGTTGATATTATAAATTATCTTGTTCCTAGGTGACATGTTAGCTCTACAAGTTGCAATTTGCTTGTGTTTGGTGTGAAGATGATGTTGGATATCATTGCTATCTATCACCGGGAATTATTCCCAAATACTTCTTGTCTCTTGACAATTGGTAATCATTTATGTGGTAGAAATTGTTAATCATCTTTACATTGGCTTTTGCTTTTGTTCGTCCTATTTCTTGCCAAGATTGTATCAACTCCCATTTCCTTCCGTGCCACTTGTGGATCATGTTGTTTTCTTGATCTTGTCTAGTGTTTTATAGATATAGTGAAAGTGGTGATCCCATCGTGTGCGTTTTGTATTCAAATGCAAATTCTCTATAATGCACAACTCTTGGGGGGAGCTATCCTATTTTCTATAGAACACTCATCTTGTGATCCATTTCAAGTGTGTGTTGGTGGAAGGCAAGCCGTTTCTTTTTGGTACTTTGTGCCATCATGAAACTTTATAGAGGGCTTGGTTTGTTTGGAACTATCCTCTCTTTTGGGAGTTCGATATCTTTGTTTTTGAGTGTGTCAATGGATATCTCATTCCTTGATGTATCTTTTAATGATATCTTCCAAGTGATGATTTCTCTATTTGGTATCCTATTTTCACTTGGTATTTATTTTTTGTTTGGTATCGTTTCTTGAAAGTCTTGAGCATGCATACTTACTTCATGTAGTTTCTTTGGCATGCATTCTTTCTTTGACCCAATATATAGGGGAAACTCCATCTAGTCTCAATTTGGATGAGATGTGCATGAAATTCATTTTCATATATATATTCACATATGTATGTGGAGTTTGTCCTATGTATTGATGTTTCTAACTCTTTGGTCCCAATGATTTTGGGTACCATTTTGTTTGTGTGGTTGTTCTAGGAACAATTGGAGATGCATTGGATGCTCGGCTCACTCATAAGGAAGATGTTGTCACCATGTGCTTATTGGAGTCTATCTAGGATGATCAATGAACTACTATCAACCTTCAATTGGTATCTTCTACATCATTCCAACATTATCTCGGTAACAAGTATCATCATCTACTTCATGCACACATTTCTTGCATCAATCTTGTGTAGGTTGTATCATGGCATGTAATTCATTCTTTCTTGTGATACTTGTTTCCTTTCTCAAAGAATCCCAACAATGATCTCTTGTTGGTAGTTGTGATGTCTTTGATGCTCGTGTGGTTGGAACTCATTTATATATAATAAGACCATATCTATCCATGTGCTATGCCTTCAAGCAAATATCTTATTGGTATATTTATGACTTCCTTGTGGATATCTTATTCTTTCCTTTTTGCAACAATTTCGTGTGTACATCCTTCTTTGTGGATTGATATCATCATGATCTTCATCTACCTAGAATCTTATACACTTGAGAGAAGTTGCATATCTAATTGATATCCCCTTCTTTCACGTCCACCTTTTCTTTCTTGTATTATTTCTTTCGTGGCTCCGTGAAGATGTGTGTCTTGAGTGCGGATCTTATATCGTTGCATCTTGATGCACTCTTTTGTGGTGAAGATCATTTTCCTCATGCTTGTCTTGACAAAGCTTGCCATTTAATTGGTATCCCTCGTCTTGATGAGGCTTTCATTTTTTATCTTCACCATGGGTTGTCACAAGCTTGGTTAATATTTCTCTTTTTAGTGACCTTGTGAATCCATTTGCCTGGCGTGTGTGGGAAGGACATGTCATGCACCTTGTGTCTCAACTATTAAAGACTATGTTGATGCTTAATTCTCATCCTAATATTAGTCTTCTCAAGTGCTTTGCCATGACTCACACACATCCTTTTTGTTGAGCCTATTTCCAAGTTGCCTATTTTATATATTGCTCAACCATTTGGTTGTTGCAAGTGCTAGGATTTGTTCCCTACATGCTCACTTGCACTTGTTGTGACTTTCTATTGATTTTGGGGGAGTGATAATCCTATTTTGTGCACTTGGTATCCTAATGATAATATTCTAAAGAGTGCACAAATCATGGGGAGCTTCACTAGTGTCTTGTAGAACGCTCCGTTGGTCTCTTGCACTTGTCGTGAAGTTCTATTGATCTTGGGGGAGCGACGATCCTATTTTGTGCTCGGTGTATCCAAATACAAAACTAAATTATTCACAAAACATGGGGAGCTTCTCTAGTTTCTCTAGGGCACTTCTTTGCTCATATCATAATATATTTTATTCATGTGGCATGTAGGATCATTAGTCTAGTTGGTTTAATTGGTATCTTTTGATAGCTTGCTTCAATTGGTATCGTTTGATTGCTTGAGTGCTTGTTTCTCTCTTTGTTATGCCTTTGTGGCATATCATTCTTTTGGCAATCTTTGGGCATCAATATAGTTTATCTTCCTCCAAGTATTTACCGTTGGATATGTGTATTGCATTCCACTCTCTTGTTGAGAAATACACAATTTATGGGGGAACACAAGTTATATTAGCCTTCTAAGCCTTCCGCCCATTTTGGCAATCGATGCCAATGGGGGAGAAGTTTCAGAGAGTTTTGTGGAGAAGTTTAGAGAGTCATCTCTTCTTGCTTTGGTTTTGTTCCTAAGCTTTTGCATCTCATGCGCATACATTATTGTTGCATGGTATGGTGATGCATAATTCCTAATATAAACTCTCTTGAAAGTGATTGTCATTAATTACCAAAATGGGGGAGATTGAAAGAACATGTGGTGCCCCCATGTTTCCTTTTGGTAATTGATGACAATCTCTATGGACTAATGGTTTCCTTGAGTTATATTTGAAGGGTTTGTCCATAGGATTTTCTTGGAGTCCATTTGTTGGTTTCAAGGAGAGTTTGTGATGACCAAGGTGTTATTAAGGAATTATCCAAAGATTGGTCGTGTGAGTGTTGAGCTTATTGCAAGCATGTCTTGAATACGAAAAGTGTGCGATCATTCATGTTTACCTTCAAGACATCATCCAAATGAATAGAGTTGCAAATATTCAAGGTTGATCAAGACTAAGTACAGCAAGTGTTTCAAGTTGATCAACATACAAAGCATATAAGATGTACCGAGAGGGATCAAGCGATCCCAAGGTATGGTAAGCATTACAATTTACGCTTTGTGTACTAACCCATGGTCTTTGGGAGAGTTCTATGTGGGGTTAGGTTATCTTCCATGGGATTGCGTCAAGAGGAAGATCACATACAACCCATGGAGGATGACATCAAATCAAGGTTGTGGTGGGAAAGTTCAAGTGATGCATCACGAAGAGATAAAGTGCTTGAAGCTTTCCGTCCATTGTGGTGACAATGAACTTGTGAAGATATGCCTAAGAGTAGCTCAACCATAGTGGAGTATGAGGGAGCAATCTACTAGTCTTCATCGAGCCAACGAAATCAAGAAAGGTGGTCCAACTTGAGGAAGTCAAGATCGTCCACATCTAGCTCAAGTGGACTTTGTGCAAGGCAAAGGTTTTCCCTTGATAGGTTCTCTATTTTACCGGTCTCATGGTGGTAGTTTGGAGACCGGGTTATAGGATCGATTGTCGTACTATCAAGGGGTCTCTCAAGTGAGTAGCATGATCATATCGTTCGTAGAGAGCTCAAACCATTGCATGCTTGCATCATATTTCTTGGTTCTTGTTTGGTTTTCTTCTTGTGAGATTTGGAGCTTATGGTCATCTTCTTGACAAGCTTGAGTTCATCGAAAACGGAGTTCACATGCTTCTTCTATTACGTTTTTAGTGTTGGAGGTTTTACCGGTCTCTTTCGAGGAAGGGTTCTCTCCATTTTCTTATGGGCCTTTTCTCATTTGCTTCTTATTGTTATTTCTATCAAGATTGTGTTAGGCCATGTCGTTAGCTTTCCAACAAACTTGGTTTCGTTGAATTCGGAGTCCGTTTGCAAATGTTTTGTCAGTTTTGGTGTCCCCAGAAGGGCTGCAGCGGTACTACCGCAAATGGGAGTGGTACTACCACTTGGAGCGGATGTAATTTTTTTACTTCCGTGGCTACTTCCGCTCCGGACCAAAAACTTGTCACAAGTCCAGCGGTGGTAGGCCCGGATGTAATTTTGTAGTACCGCTCGCAAGCTGTTGTACCGCTACCCTTAGCAGTCGTACCGCTACCCCTAGCGGTAATACCGTGAGGTCAAGGGTACTACCGCTCTGACGGTTCTTCTGGCCTTTTTGCCTCCTCGTTGTTGTGTTTCAAAGGGCTACTACCGCCCTAGCGGTAGTACCACTCCTTGGAGCGGTAGTACCGCTCGGTGCGGGCTGTGAGCATAACGGTTGGATTTTCCCCCACCTATAAAAGGGGGTCTTCTTCCCCAATGAACCTTATCCTTTGAGCTCGTGTCTTCCCCCATTGTTGACCTTCTTCGAGCTTGCTATCTCTCAATCCCTCCAGGGATTCTTGCTAGTTTTGGGGGGGGGGGGGG
>LR738713.1:459820331-459952791 GCA_902687465.1 Secale cereale | reverse complement strand
GGAAAGAGAGAGGAGATCTAGATCCACATTTCCACCAATCACTTTCTCCTCTAGGTGAGGGGAACCCCTTGGATCTAGATCTTGGATTTCTTGGTGTCCTCCTTCTTGTTCTTCCTCTCTTTTCCCTCCCTAGCATTAGTTGCCTTGGTGGTATTTGAGAGAGAAGGACTTGGGCACTCCGTGTGCCCTTGCCATTGCATTTGGTGCATCGGTGTGAGTTCTCCACGGTGATACGTGGAAGTTACAAGTTGAGAAGCTTATTACTCTTGGGTGCTTGGTACCCTTGAGCTTGTTCCTCTTGGGTGCTTGGGCGCCCTAGACGGTTAAGGTCACCTCGGAGCCATATTCCATTGTGGTGAAACTTCGTGGTGTGGTTGGGAGCCTCCAATTAAGTTGTGGAGGTGGCCCCATCCTTGGTGGTGTTCGGAGCTCAATCATTGTGGTGTAAAGCTCCGGGCAAGCAACGGGGTCTCCAATTAGGTTGTGGAGATTACCCCGAGCAATTTGTACGGGTTCGGTGACCGCCCCCAAGGGTTGCCATTTGTACGGGTTCGGTGACCGCCCTCAAGGGTCCCTTAGTGGAATCACGGCATCTTGCATTGTGCGAGGGCATGAGGTTATTACGACGGCCCTAGTGGCTTCTTGGGGAGCATTGTGCCTCCACACCGCTCCAAACGGAGATTAGCATCCGCAAGAGTGTGAACTTTGGGATACATCTTCGTCTCCGCGTGCCTCGGTTATCTCTTACCCGAGCCCTTTACTTATGCACTTTACTTTGTGATAGCCATATTGTTTCTTGTCATATATCTTGCTAATCACCTAGTTGTTTATCATGCTTACCATAAGTTGTTAGTGCACATAGGTGAGCCTAGTGGTTGCAGGTTTTATGCTTGACAAATTAACCATTAGGTTTATTCCGCATTTGTTTAAGCCTAAACTGTAATTATTTTAAAGCGCCTATTCACCCCCCCCCCCTCTAGGCGACATCCACGATCTTTCAATTGGTATCAGAGCCCCGTCTCTCTTTATAGGGCTTAACCGCATAGAGAGTAAGGATGCCGACTAGGGGTTTAGGATTCTCTAACACTCTTAGTTTTGATGGCACAAATTTTGATGGTTGGGTAATTCGCATGCTTAATCTCTTTAGGGTCATGGACCCAAATTTAGAGCGAATTGTAGATATGGGTTTTTCTCCTCCAAAGGATCCACGAAGATTATCTTTAGAGGATGAGAAAAACTCCTATCTCAATTCTCAAGCTTCTAATGTGCTTTTTGATTCTTTGAGCAATGTAGTTATATTTCAACTCATGCCGTTCCGGGATGCTCATGAGTTGTGGACAAAGCTTCAAGATAAATATGCCGTGTCCAAGAATTGTGGGACTGATTGTTCTCCCTCCACCTTCGGCCGTGTTGTATTCTCAACATCTTCTACTTCACCTACATGAGGTTTGCCACAAGGTAATGATATGGTGAAAGGCGATCCAGCTGCTGTTGACACGATGTTACTACCATTTATGGGAAGCAACTGTATCTATACCTTGGAAATTGCTATGGTTCCCTACCCTGGCTATCACCATACGTGTCCTGATATAGGCCGCTTCAGCCTAGATGATCAGTCCAGTGTTGGTCTCGAGATTGACAATAGCTGGCCCTTCCTAGAGAATCAGTTATGGTTCAAAGCAAGTGTTTCCAACACCGAGGATTGGTTGAGCTGAAGTTCATTTCATCGCTTTGTTATTTGGTGTGTGAGAAAAACTTTACTTTACTAGAATGTTTGTTGGAAATAATCTATAATTAATTCAACATGTATCCTCGTTGTTGTTGTGTGTTGATGACTTGTTGTATGTAATGAATGGTACATTTGCATATGCGTCCCATCAACTCACGCATGCTCGCACCTCACGCGGGTCACGTGGCGGCACATATATTATTTTTCTATTTGGATGACAAAAAAAGTACAATGCCACTTTGTATTGGTGTCCATATTAACATTGCTAGTGATTTTAGTAGCAAAAATTAGATAGTGCTAGTGATTTTTAGCTGCATATTTTGACAAATCGTTGTGTTACAAGGTTGAGAAATGGCAATGTTACTAGATAAAAAAATGTCAATCTTTCCAGTTTGACAAATGGCAACATACCAAATATGACAGATGCAAATCTTACCAAATTGTTTGTACGTGGTTGCACATGGGTCATCCAAAACAACCGTTTGCGTTGAAGGGGTGCACAAATCCTACGCTGCTCTCACTTTGCATACGGGTGTTCTATCTAAAACGTTTGCGATCAAGAGCTGCAGAAATCTTGCTCGGCACATTTTCTCTTGGCTTCCTGGGGGAGCTGTCGGTTTGTATACGGGTGTTCTAACTAAAACATTTGCGATGAGTGTTTTATATTTAAAAACCGAATTAAACTGCGGCTTGGCGCCATTAATGGAGAGGATGCGAGCAAGGCGGGTGGAGATGGAAGTCAAAGGACTCGCTTCCTAGTGAGCCTGCACAGCGTATAGCTCGCACGCTTCCTGGTGAGCGTGTGCACTTGAGGACAGCTTGCACGCCTCTCGGTCAGCTTGCGCACCGGACGGCGCTCGCACGCCTCCCGTTCAGTCAAGGTCAAGCAGCTGTCCGCGCGGCACCTCCTACAGCCATTAAAACCAAGACACGTGGCGTCTCGTAAATGGTTAACAGAACGCACACGGTTTGAATTATACAAACGTTTGAGATATTAAAGTGGCAGCTGTTTTTTCAAAATGCCTTTGTAGGTTGTCATTATTCAAGTGCGCCTTCCCTCAAAATGGACACGAAAAATACCACAGCATGTCGGGTGCCATTCCATGATAGAATGCCAAGTTTCATGAGTTTCATATGACTTTTGGATTTACTAGAATTGAAAAATAAAGTACTCAACGTTTTGCCGGCAATCAACGGTGCCCTCGTGTTTGAAATTCATTCCCATTTCTTGCATGTGACCTAAGCATGCACCCAATGACACATATATGATTTTCAACCCATTTATATGCATTGGAGTATGTGCATGTAGTTCAAATTTGAATTATGCACATAAATGCATTGAAAACTTAGTTAATGCATAAAAATGTCCGAACGAACCCCGAAAAATCACAAAAATTGACACAACACTCCTGTTGTTCTATGTTGACATGAGAAAAAAATTTGAAAGCAATAAGAAGCAATGGATATCGTTTCGTCCCCAAATGTGGGACGTTCCCTACCGAAACCATCATGCTTGTTGTGAGAAGCTCTGGTTTGTGAGAAGCATATACCCAAACCTGCCCCAAATGGGACAAATTTTTTCCCACAATGTGTTGATGCCGCTCCATGATAGTATGCCAAGTTTCATGAATTTCAGACGAGTTTTGGATTTATTAGAATTTAAAAACCAGGCTTCTCAATGTTTTGCGGCAATCAACGGTGCCCTGGTGTTTGAAATTCATTCCCATTTCTTGTATGGGACCTAAGCATGCACCCAAGGACACTGATTTGATTTTTCAACCACTTTATATGCACTAGATCATGTGCATGTAGTTCAAATTTGAATTATGCACATAAATGCATTGAAAACACAGTTAATGCATAAAAATGTCCAACCGAACCCAGAAAAGTCAAAAAAAATTGACACAACACTCTTGTTGTTCTATGTTGACACGAGAAATTTTTTGTAAGCAACAAGAGGCAATGGATATCATTTCGTCCCCAAAGGTTGGACGTTCCCTACCGAAACCAGCATGATTATTCTGAGAAGCTCTGGTTTGTGAGAAGCATATACCCAAACCTGCCCCAAATGTAACAAAAAAATTACCACGGCATGTTGATGCCGCTCGATGATAGCATGCCAAGTTTCATGAATTTCAGACGAGTTTTGGATTTACTAGAATTTAAAAACCAGGCATCTCAATGTTTTGCCGGCAATCAACAATTCCCTAGTGTTTGAAATTCATTCCCATTTCTTGTATGGGACCTAAGCATGCACCCAAGGACACAGATTTGATTTTTCAACCAATTTATATGCACTAGAGCATGTGCATGTAGTTCAAATTTGAATTGTACACAAAAATCCATTGAAAACTCAGTTGATGCATATAAATGTCCAAACAAACCCCGAAAAATCACAAAAACTGACACAACACTCATGTTGTTCTATGTTGACACAAGAAAAAATTGGAAGCAATAAGAGGTAATGGATATCGTTTCATCCCAAAAGGTGGGACGTTCCCTACCCAAACCAGCATGATTATTGTGAGAAGCTCTGGTTTGTGAGAAGCATATACCCAAACCTGCCCCAAATGGGACAAAAAATTTAGGGACATTTACATTTATGCCCCTAATTTGCGCCCATTCTCAGATTTACCCCTAATTTCAAAGCCTGCTCAAATCTGCCCCTATGCCGTGATGTGCACTTATACAAATGCCCTTTTGTGCCGTTACCGTACGATCAAAGCCGGTCAAAGGGCTTTGACCGTCCTGAAGAAAATAGCAAAAAAATCTTGAAAATCTGAAAATTTGTGGGATCAAAGATAGTCATGTTTGCAAGGTGCGTGCAAATTTTCGTGATGTTTGGACATTCCAGGAGCTCGTGTCAAAGGAAAAACAATAAATATGTAACCTTGTGAACAGTAAGTACAAAAAATAGCAAGAAAATTCAAAAATATACAAAAATTTTAGGCATCAAAGAGGCTCGGTGTGAAAGCTGCGTGCAATTTTTTATTGTGTTTGGACATTGGAGAGCCTTGTGGAGAAAAAAACAAAATTTGGCTTGGGAAAAAACTTGGGAAAAATGACTACTTTGTTTTTTCTTGCTAGTGCTCCTCGCATGTCATTTGATCACAAAAACTTGCAAGCACCTTGTGCACCCAAGCCTCCTTGATGTCAAAAAATTTCATATTTTTAAAATTTTCTTGCTATTATATTTCAAATTTACTGTTCACAAGCGTGTAAATTAACTGTTTTTCCTCGCCGCGAGCTCCTGGAATGTCCAAATAGCACAAAAAATTGCACACACCTTGCGCACATGAGTATCTTCGATCTCACGAAATTTTAGATTTTTCAGATTTTTTTTTTGCTATTTTTTCAGGATGGTCAAAGTTGTTTGACCGACAGTAACGGCACAGAAGGGCATTTCTATAAGGGCACCTAATGGCGGATATCTGATTAGGTGTTTCGAGTTAGGGACAGAAATGCAAATGGCCAAAAATTTACCACGGCATGCTGATGCTGCTCCATGATAGAATGCCAAGTTTCATGAATTTCAGACGAGTTTTGGATTGACTAGAATTTAAAATTAAAGTATCTCAATGTTTTGGCGGCAATCAATGGTGCCCTGATGATTGAAATTCATTCTCATTTCTTGCATGGGACCTAAGCATGCACCCAAGGACACAGATTTGATTTTTCAACCAATTTATATGCACATGAGCATGTGCATGTAGTTCAAATTTGAATCATGCACATAAATGCATTGAAAACTCAGTTAATGCATAAAAATGTCCAAACAAACCTTGAAAATTGACAAAGATTAACACAACACTCTTGTTGTTCTATGTTGACACGAGAAAAAAATTTGAAAGCAATAAGAGGCAATGGATATCGTTTCGTCCCCAAAGGTGGGATGTTCCCTACCGAAACCATCATGTTTGTTATGAGAAGCTCTGGTTTGTGAGAAGCATATACCCAAACCTGCCCCAAATGGGACAAAAAAATTACCACGACATGTTGATGCCGCTCCATGATAGCATGCCAAGTGTCATGAATTTCAGACGAGTTTTGGATTTACTAGAATTTAAAAACTAGGTAACTTAATGTTTGCGGCCGAGTGATGGTGACAGGGTGTTTGACATTCATTCCCATTTCTTGCATGGGACCTAAGCAGGCAACCAAGGACACGGATTTGAATTTTCAACTAATTTATATGCATTAGAGCACATGCCTGTAGTTCAGATTTGAATTATGCAGATGAATGCATAGAAAACTCAGTTAATGTATAAAAATGTCCTAGCGAACCCCGAAAAATCCCAAAAATTAACACAACACTCATGTTGTTCTATGTTGACACTAGGAAAAAAAGTTGAAATCGAGAAGAGGCAACGGATATCGTTTTGTCCAGAAAGGTGAAATGTTCCCTACCGAAACCATCACACTTGTTGTGAGAAGCTCTGGTTTATGAGAAGCTTATGCCCAAACTTGCCCCAAATGGGACATAATTTTTACCACGACATGTTGATGTCGCTCCATGATAGCATGCCAAGTTTCATGAATTTCGGACGAATTTTGGATTTACTAGAATTACAAAAGCAAGTATGTCGACATTTGCCGGAGAGCCACGATGTCGTGGTGTTCGAATTTCATCCCCATTTCTTACATCGGAGATAAGCATAAACCCATGGACACATATATGATATTACAACCCATGTTGGTGCACCGGAGCATGTGCATGTAGTTTAATTTTGAATTGTGCACCTGAAATGGCTAGAAAACCAATCTAATGTATAAAATGTTCAAACGAACCCCAAATAATTCCAATTCTTTAATGCACACATATAGTTGCATGTTCACTCCAGATAAAAGGTCTAGCAATTCAAACACCGTCCATTGCCACTGTGACACCTTTATGTAATTCAAATAAACATGAAAAATCAAGTAGACCGCACACAGTTTATTATCACCAACCATGTGAGATGCAGCACAAAATATCCTGGAGCACCGTCGGTGTATAGTATGCCTATGGCTTACGTGAGAAGGCGCATTGGCTACAGTCCACAGTCTGCGTCTCAAGCACACCAGCTCGCTCCCCAAATATTATTTCACTGTTTAATCGTCGCCGGTGAAAGATGTGCATGTGGACCCACGTCGTGAGGGCAACTTCGGTGGTCCACTCCTGCGAGAGCGCGGCCGCAGCCGCCATGCGCGTGCTAACAAGGTGCATGAGCGCGGCCACAATCTGCGACCGGGCGGCAAAGGCAGCCCAAACGGCCGTTGTTGCTTCTCAGGTAGCGGCGGCAACATCTGCCTTGGGGATAGCAACAAGCGAGAGCGGCACAGTAGCTGTCCGTTCCGCAGCGGCGGCCTTAGCCCTGTTGGAGGCCACCCACGACCATGTCGAGGCCGCCCACGCCCAGCTCCTGGCGGTCACCGCGCAAATCGAACGAAGCTTCTCCGATAACTGTCGGCAACCCACGGCCAAAGAGATGGCAATCGCCAAGAGCGTTCGAGCAGCCATCCGTTCCTCCGCCGCATACCTTGCAGCGACGGAGCCCGTCCAAGCCCAGATCGCGTCCGCCCACGCCCAGCTTGTGGCAGCCTTTTCCAAAGAGATGGCGGACACGGATGGCGAGATGCTTGCCGAGTATGGCGCGATTGATGCCATGGAGCCCCTTCCCCAGGAGACCGTCGGGCACGAGCTGGACATGGAGGTGGCGGCGGAGATCGACGAGCACCAGCCGTAGTAGTACTCTTTGTTTTGTTTCATTAATAGGTTAGTCCCAAAAATGATATAAAATAGCATATTAATGCATATAAAACATCCAAAACAAATAATATAATAGCATGGAACAATAAAAAATTGTAGATATGTTGGAGACGTATCAGAGCGCTTCATGTACCTTTTGGCATCAACACAAGAAACAAACGTGTGATTCTCATAGAAGTTTGTTAATAGTCTATGAGAAGTTACCCCTTTTCTTAAGCTTCCAAGCACATTCTCCAACACATGTTCTTGACGCTTGAGAGTGGAGGATATCTTGGCAGCACGACGCTCCAAAAGTTCCTCAATAGGCATATGATTGTCAACTTGAGGGTCATCATCTTGATCACCTTAAGCGTCGTCTTGAGCTTGCTCTTGATCTTGAACTTGTTCTTGATCTTGAGGTTGCTCAGAGGAATGAACTTGATCTTGGGCATCACTTGGTGAACCATCTTCACCATTAGGTTGATCTTGCCCTTCGTCCTGTTCACGGGGTTGAGGGCCTTCACTTTCTTCTTCGAAAGCGTGTGGGTCTAGTGTTGGTGATGGCTCCACTTGAATGGGGCATTGTCCTTCTCCTTCAGACACAAGGGGTTCCTCAATGGGGAGTATTTGACCAATCCCCATTCTTCTTATGGATTGAGGAGGAATTTCATCACCTACATCACACAGACCACTTTGCTCCACTTGGGAGCCATTATTTTCATCAAACTCCACGTTACATGGATCCTCAATAAGTCCGGTGGACTTGTTGAGGACATGGTAAGCATGAGAGTTTGTAGCATAACCAACAAATATGCCCTCTTGAGCTCTAGGTTCAAATTTAGACAAACGAGCACCTTTCTTGAGAATGAAGCACTTACACCCGAACACCCGATAGTACTTGAGGTTGGGCTTGTTAAAGGTGAGTATCTCAGATGGAGTCTTGTTCAAGCCTTTACAGAGATAGAGCCGACTGGATGCATGACATGCGGTGTTGATGGCTTTGACCCAGAATTATACGAAGATTTGAATTCCGCCATCATGGCCCTTGTTGCGTCCATCAATGTCTGGTTCTTCCACTCCGCTACACCATTTTGTTGAGGGGTATAAGGTGCGACATATTGGTGCTTGAGCCCCTCGTCACTAAGAAACTCATCCAAGGTGTAGTTCTTGAACTCGGTGCCATTGTCACTTCTAATCATAAAAATGTTTGCTTCATGTTGACGTTGAGCTTCAATAGCAAAGTTGACCACGGTTTGTTGGGTCTCACTCTTCCTCTTGAAGAAATATACCCAAGTGTATCTTGAATAATCATCCACAATCACCAAGCAATACTTTCTTCCCCCAAGACTGTCAAAGGATGGAGGACCAAAGATATCCATGTTAAGGAGCTCCAAGGGCCTCTTTGAGTAGATCAAAGTCGTGGGACGGTGAGACGTTTCATGAAGTTTCCCTTCAATACAAGCACTGCAAGCACGGTCTTTTGCAAAACTCACATTTGTTAGTTCACGAACATGGCCCTTTGAGGAGACTTTGCAAAGATTTCATATTGACATGGGCTAGCCGGCGATGCCAAAGCCATTCCACATCAACTTTACCCATTAGGCAAGTCGCGGTCTTAGTGGGTCGC
Source organism: Secale cereale (assembly GCA_902687465.1). NCBI lineage: Eukaryota > Viridiplantae > Streptophyta > Magnoliopsida > Poales > Poaceae > Secale > Secale cereale. Next base: position 459,943,707 of record LR738713.1, on the reverse strand, counting down.
TCCGAAAAGTTCACCATGTAGAGATCATTCTCGACATGCCCAACGAAGGCTACTTTAAGAGTCTTGCTCCACAAAAGGGACACGGTATCAAGATCAAAGAATTTTGCAAAGCCCATAAGTGCAAGTTGACGAACGGGAAGCAAATTTTACTCAAGGGACTCAACAAGCATGACCTTCTCAATAGATAAATCTTGTGAGATGACCACCTTCCCAAGTCCGAATACCTTTGATGTTTAAGCATCACCGAATTGGACATGGGTGGGCATAGATGGAATTGGATGCACGTCCACCACCAAGTCCTTGCTTCCGGTCATATGATTTGTTGCTCCACTATCAAGCAACAATGACACTCCACCGGAAGCAAAATTCTACAGGAGATCAATGCTTGGTTTTAGGTACCCATTTAGTAATTGGTCCTTTGATGTTAGCAACAAGGGTCTTAGGAACCCAAATAGACCATTCAATGTACTCATATGGAGAACCAACAAATTTGGCATAAACATGCCCATCACTAGCATGTCATAAGACATAAGATGGGTTAAAATCGCCGGAGTTCTTGGGAGAAATGGCATTTCCCTTCTTGCCATTACCACCTTCCACCTTGTTCTTCTTCTCCACATGAGCACCTTCTCTCTCTTTGATAAAAACATCCTTGAGAGGGAGATGTTTGATACATCTCCAACGTATCTATAATTTTTTATTGTTCCATGCTATTATATTATCTGTTTTGGATGTTTATGGGCTTCTATATGCACTTTTATATTATTTTTGAGACTAACCTACTAACCAAAGGCCCAGTGCAAATTGTTTTTTTGCCTATTTCAGTGTTTCGCAGAAAAGGAATATCAAACGGAATCCAAACGGAATGAAACCTTCGTGAGGATCATTTTTGGAACAAACGCAATCCAAGAGATTTGGAGTGGACGTCAAGGAAGCAACGAGGCGGCCACGAGGTAGGAGGGCGCGCCCAGGGGAGTTGGCACACCCCCCACCCTCGTGGGCCCCTCGTAGCTCCACCGACCTACTTCTTTCGCCTATATATACTCATATACCCTGAAAACAACCAGGAGCACCACGAAACCCTATTTCCACCACCGCAACCTTCTGTACCCGTGAGATCCCATCTTGGGGCCTTTTCCGGCGCTCCACCGGAGGGGGAATTAATCACGGAGGGCTTCTACATCAACACAATAGACTCTCCGATGATGTGTGAGTAGTTTACCACAGACCTTCGGGTCCATAGTTATTAGCTAGATGGCTTCTTCTCTCTCTTTGGATCTCAATACAAAGTTCTCGTCGATCTTCTTGGAGATCTATTCAATGTAATACTTTTTGCAGTGTGTTTGTCGAGATCCAATGAATTGTGGATTTATGATCAAGATTATCTATGAATAATATTTGGTTCTTCTTTGACTTCTTATGTGCATGATTTGATATCTTTGCAAGTCTCTTCGAATTATCAGTTTGGTTTGGCCTACTAGATTGATCTTTCTTGCAATGGGAGAAGTGCTTAGCTTTGTGTTCAATCTTGCGGTGTTCGATCCCAGTGACAGAAAGGGAACCGATATGTATTATATTGTTGTCATCGAGGATAAAAGGATGGGGTTTATATCATATTACTTGAGTTTATCCCTCTACATCATGTCATCTTGCTTAATGTGTTATTTTGTTCTTATGAACTTAATACTCTAGATGCATGCTGGATAGCTGTAAATGTGTGGAGTAATAGTAGTAGATGCAGAATCGTTTCGGTCTACTTGTCACAGACATGATGCCTATATACATGATCATGCCTAGATATTCTCATAACCATGCGCTTTTCTATCAATTGCTCGGCAGTAATTTGTTCACCCACCGTAAAATATGTTATCTTGAGAGAAGCCACTAGTGAAACCTATGGCCCCCGGGTCTATTTTCCATCATATTAATCTCCCGTCAACTAGCTATTTTTATCGTAGTTTATTTTGCAATCTTTACTTTTCAATCTATACAAAAAAATACCGAAAAAATTTATCTTATTATCTTTATCAGATCTCACCTTTGCAAGTGGCCGTGGAGGGATTGACAACCCCTTTACCACGTTGGTTGCAAGGTTCTTAATTGTTTGTGCAGGTACTAGGGATTTGCGTGTAGTCTCCTACTGGATTGATACCTTGGTACTCAAAAACTAAGGAAAATACTTACGCTACTTTGCTGCATCACCCTTTCCTCTTCAAGGGAAACCAACGCATGCTCAAGAGGTAGCAAGAAGGATTTTTGGCGCCGTTGCCGGGGAGATCTACGCACAAGTCAAGACATACTAAGTACCCATCACAAACTCTTATCCCTCGCATTACATTATTTGCCATTTGCCTCTCGTTTTCCTCTCCCCCACTTCACCTTTGCCGTTTTATTTGCCCTTTTTTGTTTGTCTCTGTTTGCTTCTTGCGTGTCCGTGTGTTAGATCATTTGTTTCGCTGTCCTGGCTAGTCCTTTATCTGCTCCTTTGTCTCCCGAGTTTGAAGTTCTTCACTTCAAACAAAGACAAGGAGAAAACTTAAAATATGCTTGGTATAGGATGATGGAATCATATTGTAATTGTACCTTAGAGGTAAATTTTAGAATTTTACTTCGCAATTTTTATGTTGGACTAAATATGTCCCATAGACAACTCTTGGATTGCACTGCCAAAGGAAATTTTATCAAAGTTAATCCCAGTATTACGCATGAAATTATAGAGGGAATAGTGGGAACACTACCTCAACAAAAGGGGCTACATCATACCCAGGAAGAGACACAAGTTTTTGAGAAGATTTGTAAAGTAACGAAAATTTTACAAAAGTCTCTTGAACCTCTTAAGAGTGTTAGCGGAAATCTTCACCGCATGAATATGTTGATCACCCATTGCAATAAGAGGTTGAAATCTTCACCACAAAAATTTCCGAATATGAAGGGAAACAAAAAGAACCTCCCGGATTCGAGCATGACTCCGCAAAAAAACCAAAGATGATAATACCTAGATCTATTCTTGTTTTTATGCCTAGCTAGGGGCGTTAAATGATAGCGCTTGTTGGTAGGCAACCCAATTTTATTTTTGTTCCTTGCTTTTTGTTCCTGTTTAGTAATAAATAATTCATCTAGACTCTGGTTAGATATGGTTTTGTGTTTTAATTAGTGTTTGTGCCATGTAGAACCTTTGGGAAGACTTGGGTGAAGTCTTTGTGATCTTGCTGTAAAAAACAGAAACTTTTGCGCTCACAAGAATTGCTGCCAATTTTTACTGGAGAGTGCTTTTAAGTTGATTCTTCTTGAAGATGATTAATAGAAAAATTACTCACGTACACCAATTTATATCATAATTTTTGGAGTTACAGAAGTATTCCAAAGTTATAGATTACTACAAATTGTTCTGTTTTTGGCAGATTCTGTTTTGCGGTAGTTGTTTGCTTATTTTGATGAATCTATGACTAGTATCGGGGGGTATGAACCAAAGAGAAGTTGGAATACAGTAGGTTTAACACCAATATAAATAAAGAATGAGTTCATTACAGTACCTTAAAGTGGTGGTTTGTTTTCTTATACTAACGGAGCCCATGAGTTTTCTATTGAGTTTTGTGTTGTGAAGTTTTCAAGTTTTGGGTAAAGATTTGATGGGTTTTGGAATAAGGAGTGGCAAGAGCCTAAGCTTGGGGATGCCCAAGTCACCCCAAGATAAAATTCAAGGACAACCAAAAGCCTAATCTTGGGTATGCCCCGGAAGGCATCCCCTCTTTCGTCTTCGTCCATCGGTAACTTTACGCGAGGCTATATTTTTATTCACCACATGATATGTGTTTTGCTTGGAGCGTCTTGTATGATTTGAGTCTTTGTTTTTTAGTTTACCACAATGATCCTTGATGTACACACCTTTTGGGAGAGACACACAAGAATCAGAATTTATTAGAATACTCTATGTGCTTCACTTAGATCTTTTGAGCTAGATAATTTTGCTCTAGTGCTTCACTTATATCTTTTTAGAGCACGGTGGTAGTTTTATTTTATAGAAATTATTGATCTCTCATGCTTCACTTATATTATTTTGAGAGCCCTTTAGAACAGCATGGTAATTTTATTTGGCTATAAAACTAGTCCTAATATGATAGGCATCCAAGATGGGTATAATAAAAACTTTCATATAAAGTGCATTGAATACTATGAGAAGTTTGATACTTGATGATCGTTTTGAGATATGAGGATGGTGATATTAGATTCATGCTAGTAGAGTAGTTGTGAATTTGAGAAATACTTGTGTTGAGGTTTGCAAGTCCTATAGCATGCACGTATGGTAACCGTTGTGTGACAAATTTGAAGCATGAGGTATTTCTTTGATTGTCATCCTTTGTGTGGAGGTCGGGATCGCGCGATGGTTAACTCCTACCAACCCTTCCCCTAGGAGCATGCGTGTAGTACTTTGTTTTGATGACTTGTAGATTTTTGCAATAAGCATGTGAGTTCTTTGACTAATGTTGAGTCCATGGATTATACGCACTCTCACCCTTCCACCATTGCTAGCCTCTCTAGTACCGCGTAACTTTTGCTGGTACCATAAACCCACCATATATCTTCCTCAAAACAGCCACCATACCTACCTATTATGGCATTTCCATAGCCATTCCGAGAAATATTTCCATGCAAGTTTCCACCGTTCCATTTATTATGACACGTTCGATCATTGTCATATTGCCTTGCATGATCATATAGTTGACATCGTATTTGTGGCTAGGCCACCATGCATAATTTTTCATATATGTCACTCTTGATTCATTGCCTATCCCGATACACCGCCGGAGGCATCAATATAGAGTCATATTTTGTTCTAGTATCGAGTTGTAATTAAATACAAGTGTGATGATCATCATTATTAGAGCATTGTCCCGAAAAAAAGGAAAGGCCAAATAAAAAAAGAGAAATGCCAAAAAAAGAAGAAAAAAGGGGACAATGCTACTATCTTTTTTTCCACACTTGTGCTTCAAAGTAGCACCATGATCTTTTTGATAGAGAGTCTCTTATTTTGTCACTTTCATATACTAGTGGGAATTTTTCATTATAGAACTTGGCTTGTATATTCCAACAATGGGCTTCCTCAAATGCCCTAGGTCTTCGTGAGCAAGCAAGTTGAATGCACACCCAGTTAGTTTCTTTTGTTGAGCTTTCATACATTTATAGCTCTAGTGCATCCGTTGCATGGCAATCCCTACCCACTCACATTGATATCTATTGATGGGAATCTCCATAGCCCATTGATACGCCTAGTTAATGTGAGACCATCATCCTCTTTTTTGTCTTATCCACAACCACCATTCTATTCCACCTATAGTGCTATGTCCATGGCTCACGCTCATGTATTGCGTGAAAGTTGAAAAAGTTTGAAAAAATTAAAGTATGAAACAATTGCTTGGCTGAAACCGGGGTTGTGCATGACTTGAGTATTTTGTGTGACGAAGATGGAGCATAGCCAAACTATATGATTTTGTAGGGATGAACTTTCTTTAGCCATGTTATTTTGAGAAGACATAATTGCTTTGTTAGTATGCTTGAAGTATTATTATTCGTATGTCAATATTAAACTGTTGTCTTGAATCTTTCGGAACTAAACATTCATGCCACAATAAAGAAAATTACATTGAAAATTATGTTAGGTTGCATTCCACATCAAAAAATCTGTTTTTTTTGTCATTTACCTACTCGAGGACGAGTAGGAATTAAGCTTGGGGATGCTTGATACGTCTCCAACGTATCTATAATTTTTTATTGTTCCATGATATTATATTATCTGTTTTGGATGTTAAATGGGCTTTAATATGCACTTTTATATTATTTTTGGGACTGACCTACTAGCCAAAGGCCGAGTGCAAATTGTTGTTTTTTTTGCCTATTTCAGTGTTTCGCAGAAAAGGAATATCTAACGAAATCCAAACGGAATGAAACCTTCGCAGGGATCATTTTTGGAACAAACGCAATCTACGAGACTTGGAGTGGACGTCAAGGAAGCAACCAGGCGGCCACGAGGCAGGAGGGCGCACCCAGGGGGTATGCGACCCTCGTGGGCCCCTCGTAGCTCCACCGACCTACTTCTTTCGCCTATATATACTCATATACCCTGAAAACATCCAGGAGCACCACGAAACCCTATTTCCACCGCCGCGACCTTCTGTACCCGTGAGATCCCATCTTGGGGCCTTTTCCGACGCTCTGCCTGAGGGGGAATCGATAACGAAGGGCTTCTACATCAACACCATAGCCTCTCCAATGATGTGTGAGTAGTTCACCACAGACCTTTGGGTCCATAGTTATTGGCTAGATTGCTTCTTCTCTCTCTTTGGATCTCAATACAAAGTTCTCCTCGAGCTTCTTGGAGATCTATGTCAGGCCCAAGATGCGATTCTATCCCGATCACGTGACACTTACGTGATTGGGGCACAACCGCATTTCGGGCGCTTAGCGAGATGGATATCATTACAACGTACCATTACATACATACATGGGGGATACAACAATACATACAAGTCACATGAATACAACAATATCAAAACAAGTATCCGACTACGGATACAAACATGAAAAGCGCAAAGACATCCATCTGCTATCCCAGGCTGCCGACCCGAAACCTAACCCAAGACTGAAGAAGAAGAACTCCAACAAAAGAACAACGCTCTCGCGTCAAGTCATCGGAAACCTGCACCTGCAACAGTTGTTGTAGTATCTGTGAGCCACAAGGACTCAGCAATCCCATAACCATGGGTAACAAGACTATCAAAGCTTAATAGGTAGGAAGAGGTAAAGTGGTGAGGTTGCAGCAGCGGCTAAGCATAAATATGGTGGCTAACTTACGAGTACAAGAATAAGATGAGCATCTACGCAAACGGTCGCAAACTAGTAGTGATCGCTAAAGATCCTGAACTACATACGAGTCAAACATAACCCCGCCGTGTTCTCTTCTCAAAGTGAAAAGAGACAGTCAGGGTAACTCACACAGTTGTGTGTTTTACTTTCGATCCTCTGTCAAGTTTTCTACAACCGGACATTAACAAATTCCAATCTGCCACATAACCGCGGGCACGGCTTTCGAAAGATCATAACCCTGCAGGGGTGTCCCAACTTAGCCCATCACAAGCTCTCACGATTAGCTGAAGTGATAAATATAATATCATCACCCCTTATCTTAGGGAAATCCGATCAGGCTCGGCATCCCGGTGCACAAGACATTTCGACAATGGTAAAACAAGTCCAGCAAGACCTCCCGGTGTGTCGACACCCTGATAGTAGCCGCGCGTATCTCGTCTCAGGCCACGACCGGATGGGTGATGCTACAGGTAAAACAAAACCTCGAGTTTCCCCGTGGTGGCCCCGCAGGACCCCCGTTTGGGACCAACACCATCAGCACTGGCCCCCCCTGCTATGTAGAAAAGAAACCCGAGGGCGCGACCCCCTATGCAAATTCAATTATTTAATTAAGTTGTTATTATGAGGCAAATTAAAACCAATGTTGGGCCTTGCTAGAGGAGTTATATTTAAAGACGAACTGTCAAGGGGTCCCCATATACCCATCGTGTAAGGAACGCAAAATCAAGGAACATAATGCCGGTTTATCGGCGCCTAAGGTGGCATGAGTGGAACAAAACACCGAGCAAAAGGCCAAGCCTTCCACCCATGCCCAGTATATAGGTGTGTTAATAATAATTATAGATATTGTGATATTCCAACAACAAGTTCCCTCCTGGAACAGTCTTCATCTTCACCTGCAACTAACAATGCTATAAGAGGGGCTGGGCAAGCGGGTAACATAGCCAAACAAAGGTTTTGCTAGGAAGGTTTCAAAGGTTAAAAGTTTCATGGCAACAAGGAGATGGGCTGACAATAATGATGGGTAGCGCGACATGTAACGATAGCATCGCGACAACTAAGCATGGCAATGGTAGTAAAGGTATCCAAGGGTATGATCATCTTGCCTGAGATCCCGCAAGGAAGAAGAACGGATCCATGAAGAAGACGAAGAAGAAGCCTTGAAGAAGAACCACGGGTAGACGAACGAATCCTCACGAACGCAACGGAACAAGCACTAACGAGAAGAAGCAAGCAATGCGGTAAACAAACCACTCAAGAACATGACAATGCACTACCAAGTAGGATGCAAAACAAGTCTACTTATGATGCACAGAAAGTCTTCACAGGAAGCAAAACATGGCAAGGTAGGAAGCACAGCAAAACAACACAAGTTTATATATGATGCATTACATGGCAAGGTATGATGCATGACAATTACATACAGGAAGCAATACATGGCAAGGTATGATGCATGACAAGTCTATACAGGAAGCACAGCAAGTCTATGAAGCATAACATGGCAAGGTATGATGCATGACAAGTCTATACAGGAGGCACAACAAGTCTATACAGGAAGCATTACATGGCAAGGTAGGAAGCACAGAAAGCAACACAAGTTTATATGATGTAATACATGGCAAGGTATGATGCATGACAAGACTATACAGGAAGCACAGCAAGTCTATACATGAAGCATAACATGGGAATGTAGGAAGCATAACATGGCAACCGTGCAATATGCACCCAAACCTCAACCAAACTCACTCCAATCATGAAAACAATATGATATTATGAATATACATGCAAAAGCACACAAGTTTCATATAAAGAACACTCCAAACGGAGCAACGGGCTAAAAGATACACATGAAACAAGATATAACAACAAGCTGAAATTAACAGCCACATAGCAACTTTGGAGCATGATAAATATAAGCTACAGCACTCAAACAAGGTGATAAGAAGCATGAACATGAAGTAGACATATCTTACAGCAAACAACTCCATTGGAGCATCTCCATAGGAGGCATGGATTAATAGCAACAAGCTACAACATTTTGATGATGACAATAAAAACCCGACAGCAATATTTTATAGCAACTTGGGAGCAAGAAATAAGTAAGCTAAAGCAACCCAAATGAGCAAGTGAAGGCATGAATGGATAGACAACAACATATACAACAAGGAATGATCAATGGCCACCCCAAAACTAACATGGATTGACCTAGGGCATCAAGCAAACATAGCATCAGGATATTACAGATTCCAGACTTAGTGAAATTTCACTAAGTGTTAAAACAGCAATAACAACATGGCATGTTTGTGAGCATGTTTAAGTCAACACAAGGCATATCATGGAAAGTTAAATGCACCACATCAAAGAGCACATCATGGAGATTCTAAAACATCTAGGCATGTGACAAGGGGACAAACACAACAATAGCCACGAGCTCCTCAACTAGGCATCTCGTAACAAGTTTCAGAACATAACAGCCACATGCACTTTTGCAACATAGATAAACATGGCAATAAGAACTCAAACAAGCATGTTATAGCAACCAACATGTAGAGCATCTCATGATGAACATTTTGACATATCATTTGCATCATTTGGATAAACATGCACCAAGTTATCATATCTCAAACATAGCAACAAAATAACAAGTAGCAGCAGTTTATAACAAGTAGCACCCTTGTAACAGATATTAGAGAAACTAGATGAACTCAAATGGGCATGGCACAATGGAACAAAGTGTAGAGCATATCCCCACAATCATTTTGACATATCATACACTCAATTTGGATAAGCACACAATTATTTACAAGCAGTCAAAGATGCAACATTATAACAGTTTCTGGGGACTTAGCAAAAAAACAGCACCTCGGGATCGGACATGTCCAGAGGCAGCGGACACTCCTGACGAACGGGGCCCGCATGGCAGTGTCACAAGAGGAAGAAGCGGACATGTCCGGGCTCCTCCCGGACATGTCCGTCGGTGCGGGGCTCGGGGTCCCACTTGGCAGTGAGAGGACGAGGGAGGCCTGGACATGTCCGTCGCATCGGACATGTCCGGCGTCCGAGCTTAGGAGGCCGGCGGCCATGGCGCGGCGGTGGCGTACCGGCGAAGAGGGGAACGGCGTCGGGGAGGTCGGGAATGGCACCGGAGGAGCAAGGGGCGGCGGATCCGGGCACGGGGGCGTCGGATTTGGCCGGCGGCGGCGAGCTGCTGCGGCGGTTCTCGGGTAAACGGCGGGGCAGCGAGCCACGAGCGGAGGAACCGGGCGACGTGGGCGGCGCGGGTCTTGAGGTCGACGAGGTCGGCGGCTCACGGTCGCGGTGGGGCCTCCTTGGACGTCGGGGAGCGTCCCGACGGCGGGGACCTGGAGAGCTCGGGATCTGGCTCGATCCCATCGAGCCCCGAGCTGGAAGACGAGCGAGGGCGCGGGAGCATGCTTCGGGCTCGGTTGCGGCCCGCGCCGGGCCTCAAATGGGCCAGCAGGGCCTGTGGCGGCGGGGAAGGCAGGAGGGGGCGCGGGAGGCTGACGGGCGGGCCCCTGCGCTGAGGTGGCGGCGGCGCAGGGAGGTTTGGGCGGCGCCAAGTGGCGGGATGGAGGTGGCTGGGCGCGGAAATGGAGGAGGAAGGGGCTAGAGGTAGGTGGAGGGGCTAGGCTGCCCAAATTTGGAAGGAAGGGGCCTATATATAGGCATAGGGGCTAGGGTTTGGGGGTTTGGAGGGGTTTTAGAGCCCTCCGATCACGTTCCGACGGATCCGATCGCGAGGGGAGTTAGGATGGGCCTAGGGGAGGCTAGTGGGCTGTGTAGAATAGGTTTCGGGCTACGAGGAGAGAAGGGAAAAGAGGCACATGGGGTTTTCGGAGACCGAAAACGTCCGACGAATTAACCGGCGACTTGTGCCGCTATATATATCCGTTGGGCTATCAAACGAGCTCTGAATGTGATGAAATTTGGCAGGCGGCCTGTCTACGCTATAATAAGACCACACGCCAAGTTTCAACCCATTCCAAGAACGTTTTTCGGCCACTCACAAAATAAATATTCGGAGGCGCCGCGGGCGCGTGCAAGTGTGTCTGGGCTCAGAACGGATAACGGAAAGGACGAGGGGACTCGGGCGGATGCAAGTTTTGAAAACATGCTGATGCAACACACATGATGACATGGCAAGATGCAACACGCAAGCAGATGACATGGCATTGACAACGAATAACCGGCTGACACCTGGCGCACCGGTCTCGGGGTGTCACAATCTATTTGATGTAATACTTTTTGCGGTGTGTTTGTCGAGATCCGATGAATTGTGGGTTTATGATCAAGATTATCTATGAACAATATTTGGTTCTTCTCTGAATTCTTATATGCATGATTTGATATCTTTGCAAGTCTCTTCGAATTATCAGTTTGGTTTGGCCTACTAGATTTATCTTTCTTGCAATGGGAGAAGTGATTAGCTTTGGGTTCAATCTTGCGGTGTTTGATCCCGGTGACAGAAAGGGAACCGATACATATTGTATTGTTGCCATCGAGGATAAAAAGATGGGATTTATATCATATTGCTTGAGTTTATCCCTCTACATCATGTCATCTTGCTTAATGTGTTACTCTGTTCTTATGAACTTAATACTCTAGATGCATGCTGGATAGCGGTCAATGTGTGGAGTAATAGTAGTAGATGCAGAATCGTTTCGGTCTACTTGTCATGGACGTGATGCCTATATACATGATCATCCCTAGATATTCTCATAACTATTCGCTTTTTGATCAATTGCTCGGTAGTAATTTGTTCACCCACCATCAAATATGCTATCTTGAGAGAAGCCACTAGTGAAACCTATGGCCCCCGGGTTTATTTTCCACCTTATTAATCTCCCGTCAACTAGCTATTTTTATCGTAGTTTATTTTGCAATCTTTACTTTTCAATCTATACAACAAAAATACAAAAATATTTATCTTATTATCTTTATTAGATCTCACTTTTGCAAGTGGCCGTGAAGGGATTGACAACCCCTTTATCGCGTTGGTTGCAAGGTTCTTAATTGTTTGTGGATGTACTAGGGATTTGCGTGTAGTCTCCTACTGGATTGATACCTTGGTTCTCAAAAACGAAGGGAATTACTTACGCTACTTTGTTGTATCACACTTTCCTCATCAAGGGAAAACCAACACATGTTCAAGAGGTAGCAATGTTGCTTGGTCTTGCTCTTCTTATTCTTAGATTTGGGTGCAAACCCAATTCCCTCCTTTTCCACAACCTCCTTTTGATTACTCAAAAGGTCATTGAGGTTCTTCTCGCCTTGTATGCAAGTCACAAGGCCCCTTTCAAGTTGCTCTTTTATCTTGACATTCTCCTCCACGAGATGAGCATGCTCACAACATGGGTCAGTAGCATGTGCATTATCAATAAGAATAAAATGAGGACAAGTAGCATTTTCCTTAGTTATCTTTACTTGGAGTTGATCATGAGATTCCTTGAGAGAGGCATGAGCACTCTTCAAGACCTTGTGGGCCATGTCAAGTGTCTCAAACTCCTCATTGAGTCTATCATGGCCAATCCCAAGTGAAACATTCTCGGATTTAAGCACACAAGTAAGAACAATAGCATGATCAAGATCTTTTTGAAGTTTAGAAAGATCAACGTTGTGTGACTCCTCAAGAGCCAAACGAAGACATTGCTCTTCCTCAAGAGCAATCGAAAGATTCGCAATTCCATCAGCATAGTCACGATTACGCCCCTCCATCTTGGAGATAGTATCCTCGTGCGACTCAATGATATCATTGGCCTCACCAAGTTGTTCCAAGAGAGCTACAAAGTGCTTCTTGGGTTCTCCCTTGAGCTTACTCAAGAACAAGTTAAACTCATTCTTTTCACCATTCACCACCTCACTATCATCTACACAATCTAACAAAGACGGAGTGGTAGTGATGGTGGTTTTGATGATGGGTGTTACCTTATTGATACCTTTATCCATGAGTCACTTGGCAATGGTGTTCTCGTTGGGGGCGCCGAAGAGAGAGACCTTGGAGGGAGAAGATGTGGCAATTGCAATGGTTGCCGTTGCCATTCCTTCTCCACTTATGTCTTCATCATCATCATCATCATCATCATCTGAGGGATACTCTTCATGAACCGCCAACACCTTTTGAGGCACCTTATTGGTGAAGTTATTCTTGTTGGCAAGAGGCTTGGTTTTGTCCTTGTGAATGAGCTTGCCACCATCTTCTTCTCGATTCTCATAAGGGAAATTTGCGGCAAAGTGACCCACGTTTCCACAACTGTAACATGCTCTCATCCGTTGCTTGCCCCTCGATCCACTTGAGGTGTTCTTGGTGAAACTGGATCTTGAGTTCCTCTTGCCCCAAAATTGCCTTGAAGCAAGAGCCATGTGCTCTTGGTAATCATATTTGGTGTCCTCAGGGCAACACTCCTCTTCTTCAATCTCAACTTCATCCAGAATACCTTGGCCTTCAAGGCAAGAATGGGTGAGCTTTTCTTGGACCGCACACAGGCTAGAGCATTGTCGGCTGATAACCCACAAGTATAGGGGATTGCAACAGTTTTCGAGGGTAGAGTATTCAACCCAAATTTATAGATTCGACACAAGGGGAGCCAAAGAATATTTGGAAGTATTAGCAGCTGAGTTGTCAATTCAAACACACCTGGAGATTAATTATCTACAGCAAAGTGATCAGTAACACAGTGATATGATAGTTTTGATAGTAGTGGTGGCAGCAATAGTAACGGTAACAGTGATAGCAATAGTTTTGTAGCAAGTGCAGCAGTAACGATAGCAGTAGTAACTTAGCAAGAACACTAAAGGAAAAATTCGTAGGCATTGGATCGATAATTTGTTGGATAGTACTCATCATGTGACAGTCATAACCTAGGGCGATACGGCACTAGCTCCAGTTCATAAATGTAATGTAGGTATGTATTACGTAAATAGTCATACATGCTTATGGAAAGAACTTCCATGACATCTTTTGTCCTACCCTCCCGTGGTAGCGGGGTCAATATTGGAAACTAAAGGATATTAAGGCCTCCTTTTAATAGAGAACCGGAACAAAGCATTAACACATGGTGAATACATGAACTCCTAAAACTACGATCATCACCGGGAGTGGTCCCAGCTATTGTCACTCCGGGGTTCCCGGATCATAGCAAGTAGTAGGTGACTATAACTTGCAAGATCGGATCTAGAGCATGGATATAATGGTGATAACATAAACGGTTCAGATCTAAAATCATGGCACCCGGGCCCAAAGTGACAATCATTAAGCATGGCAAAGTCATAGCTACATCAATCTCAGAACATAGTGGATACCAGGGATCGGCCCTAACAAAACTAACTAGATTACATGATGAATCTCATCCAACTCCTCACCAACCAGCGAGCCTACGAAGGAATTACGCACTCCCGGTAGGGAGCATCATGTAATTGGCGATGGAGAAGGATTGGTGATGACGAAGAATGAAGATCCCCCTCTCCGGAGCCCCAAACGGACTCCAGATCTGGCCTCCCAATGAAGAACACGAGGTGACGGCGGCTCTGTCTCGTGGATCGTGATAATTCTTTCTCCTTGATTTTTTCTGGAAATATAGGATTTTATAGAGTCGGTATCAGGGTTAGCGGGGCCACCAGGTGGGGACAACCCACCTGGGCGCGCTTGGAGGGGGCGCTGATAACCCACAAGTATAGGGGATCGCAACAGTTTTTGAGGGTAGAGTATTCAACCCGAACTTATTGATTCGACACAAGGGGAGCCAAAGAATATTTGTAAGTATTAGTAGCTGAGTTGTCAATTCAACCACACTTGGAGATTAATTATCTGCAGCAAAGTGATCAGTAGCACAGTGCTATGATAGTTTTGATAGTAGTGGTAGCAGCAATAGTAACAGTAACAACGATAGCAATAGTTTTGTAGCAAGTGTAGCGGTATGATAGCAGTAGTAACTTAGCAAGATCAATATAGGATAAATTCGTAGGTATTGGATTGCTATTTGTTGGATGATATTCATCATGTGATAGTTATAACCTAGGGCGATGCGGCAATAGCTCAAGTTCATAAATATAATGTAGGCATGTATTCCGTAAATAGTCATACGTGCTTATGGAAAGAACTTGCATGACATCTTTTGCCCTACCCTCCCGTGGCAGCAGGGTCCATATTGGAAACTAAGGGATAATAAGGCCTCCTTTTAATAGAGAACCGGAACAAAGCATTAACACACAGTGAATACATGAACTCCTCAAACTACGATCATCATCAGGAGTGGTTCTGGTTTCTGTCACTCCGGGGTTGCCGGATCATAACACGTATTAGGTGTCTATAACTTGCAAGATCGGATCTAAAACATGTGTATAATGGTAATATAATAAACGGTTCAGATTTGAAATCATGGCTCCCGGGCCCAAAGTGAGAAGCATTAAGCATGGCAAAGTCATAGCAACATCAGTCTCAGAACATAATGGATACTAGGGATCGACCCTAACAAAACTAACTAGATTACATGATGAATCTCATCCAACTCCTCACCGACCAGCGAGCCTACGAAGCAATTACTCACTCCTGGTGGGGAGCATCATGGAATTGGCGATGGAGAAGGGTTGATGATGACGAAGGACAAAGATCCCCCTCTCTCGAGCCCCAAACGGACTCTAGATTTGGCCTCCCGAGGAAGAACAGGAGGTGGCGGCGGCTCCGTCTCATAGATCGCGATTATTCTTTCTCCCTGATTTTTTCTGGACGAATGTGAACTTATAGTATCAGGGTTGGCGTCTGCGGGGCCACCACATGGGGACAACCCACCTGGGCACGCCAGGAGGGGGCACCCTGGTGGATTGTGCCCACCCAGGTGCCCCCCTCCGGTGGTTCTTGGCTCCAATATTTTTCTTTTATTATATAAAAATCCTCGCAAAGTTTCTTTCCATTCCGAGAACTTTTATTTCTGCACAAAAACAACACCATGTTAGTTCTGCTGAAAACAGCGTCAGTCCGGGGTTAGTTTCATTCGAATCATGCAAATTATAGTCCAAAACAAGAGGAAAAGTAGATACGTTGGAGACGTATCAACTCCCCCAAACTTAAACATTTTCTTGTCCTCAAGCAATTTATTTGATAAACTGAAAGTGAGAAAGAAAAACGTTTACGAACTCTTTTACTCTTGTTTGCATAAATAAGTTTTAATAGCACCCAGGTTTTCAGCCAGCACTATAACTAACCATGTCGACAATAACTCTTAAAGATTATAATGACTCATATCAATGACATAATCAGCTAGCGAGCAATAATAAGATATCTCAAACAGCAACACGTATCAAAACAACCATGATATAATATAACAATAGTGGTATCTCGCTAGCCCTTTTTGAGATCGCAAAACATAAATGCAGAGCACCTCCAAAGTCCGAGCAGCGACTAAACATTGCAATTCATGATAGAAAATATCCAGTTATGATAACACCCAACATTCACTACACATAATGGATAGGCATGACAACAGTGCTCTCGGATCTGGCGCTTATTAGAGAAGGTGATGACACAACATAAAAGTAAATAGATAGTCCCTTCGCAGAGGGAAGCAGTGAAGTGCAGAGGTGCCAAAGCTCAAGTTTGTAAAACAAAGGTAAATGAAATTTTGAGAGGTGCACCCTTCTCATTCACTTCACGACTATCAGCTATCGATATCTCCCATGCTAAACGAGCTAGTGGCGGTTCCCAAGCAGAAAAATAAATGTTTGAACTCCATTGGGAGCTTTTGTTTGCTTATTTGTAAGCTTTTTCTTTTTGGAATTTGGGACTGGGAATCCCTATTACCGCCCTTTTCTCGTGCAATGGCGGGTGAATAAACTCTCAACCTGAGAATAACCCGCTTATCATGGAAAATACCAACCACCTCATGTCGTTCCATGAACGATCCAGACACACAAAAAGGATATTTATTTGAATTTTTTAGAGGTGGGACATGCAAATTTACTTAGGACGGCAGGGTAATGCCGTGTATAGGTAGGTGTGGTGGACGCATCTGGATCTGGAATAACTTTGAGTTTTACAATTTAATGCACAAGCAGTATTCCCGCTTAGTACAAGTGAAGGCTAGCAAATAGGTTGGGAAGCGGCCAGCTAGAGAGCAACAATGGTCATGAACATGCATCATGCATAATAAACATTGGACACTCGCATGAGTAGGACATGGACACCATGAACATAAATATCATAGAGGTTGTGTTGGTTTTGATTCAACTACATGCATAAACATATGTCAAGTCAAGCCACTCGAACATTCAGAGGAGGATACCATATCGTCATACTACATCACAATCATTTTAATGCAATGTTGATATCCAAGAAAAATCATTATTAACTCTTAGCTACTTATGCATGGCATGTGAAACTATAATCTCTAATTGTCATTGCAAACATGTTTAATCATAATGGGCTGAATCATGGATACTAGGTTAAACCTGTTTTCAAAAACAGAGCAAGTCGAGTTCATGCCAGTTTCTCTCTGCCATGGCCAGTTCATCAAATATCGTCATTACTGCCTTTCACTTGCACGACTGAATGATGTCAAATAATAATAATAATGGTGCAAGAGTGCGGTGGACTAAGCTGGAATCTGCAAACTTTTTATTCAACAGGAAAAGACAAGGTAAAATGGGCTCTTGTTAGATTAACAATTATGCATATAAGAGCCACTCAACATTTTCATCGTGGTCTTCTCCTTGGTTCAACTCAATAAATAGAAAAGAAATTCAGAGAAACACACTGAAATATTTTTGGAGTTTTGGGTTTTCTGGAATAAGCAAATAAAGAGGGAAAGCGAAAACAAGAAAAATTATTTACACGGGAGAGCTCCAAACAAGCATAAGAAGAATAGAAAAATCTTTTTGGGTTTTCTTTTTAGTGCTTCTACAAACTATTCTAGAAAGAAAAGCAAAAGGAAGAAGAAAATATTTTTTGCATTTTCTCAAGTTTTTTCAAACACACAAGAAGAAAGTGAGAAAATAAAATTAAGCATCGATAATACAATGAAAAAGTGTGAACACCGACGATTGAAATGTGTGAACATGAATGTAAAGTCGGTGAGAAACACGTACTCCCCCAAGCTTAGGCTTTTGACCTAACTTGGTATGCAGTCAGTAGCCTGGATAGTCGTTGGGATACTGAGGAGCACGCATCCACTCATCCCACTGTTGAGGCTCCTCCTCTCCTGCAGCCTGGGCGTTCCGATAAGCGATGATATCTGCAGGCATAATCATGTATCCACCCCTAGCAATAGGATCAAACAAAGCAGGTGCAGGTAGGGGAATAATATCACGAGTAGTTATGCTAAAAACTAGGTTGTAAAGAATATGAATGTTAGGATAATCGGCAGCAGTAAACTGATGGTGATCCATGGCAACACGATCTAGGTAGACCTTGGGTAAAGGAAAACAATGGAGGTGTATCTGATTGTTAAAGTGAGTCGCCAACCGAGTGGCATAAATAGCTCCATGTATTTTACCCTTAGATTTATTAATGTGGAGGCGGCATGCCACAATAGCTCCCAAGCTATAAGTGTTGTCGCCATCTAGTGTACGACGCAAAATGGCAAGGTCTGGTGAACTGAGTGCACCCACCTTTTCTCTAGCTAGCAAGCATTTTGTAATGAAAAGAGAAAAATAACGGACAGCAGGAAAATGCAAGCCACAACAGTACTACCCGATACCCTTCTCTCATCACCCACTGTCAAAGTACGGTAAAACCTTTAAAACTCTGTGGGTCTAGGCTCCGCCAAACTCCCATCAGTAGGAAGCAAGCATATTTCACAAAATTCAGTGAGCGGTATCTGATGGATATCAGCATATAATTTAAACTACACTTCAGGAGGATTATTCCTAGGGAGAAAGCTAAAACTTTGCACAAAGGAATTTGTGAGGAGATGATACTGTTTACATTCAGCCGTAATGAAGTCGGTGAGGCCGGCATTAGCAGCATATTGTGCAAACTCTTGAAGGATTCCAGCATCATTCATGAACGCGGTATGCAGCCATTCGCACAGCCGTACTTCAGCCCTTCTCCGAAAGCGGAGATCACTATCAGATGACTCCCCAATCACACCCTTGGAGTTCTTCTTGGAAGCAAACATCCTAAAGTAACTCATGGTTTCCCTATGAACAAAATTCTGAAATTTTTAGTCCACAAAATTTTGTCTCAACAAAACTTTATAAAACTGTTAGCAACTACTCATAGAGATACATAGATGCCATAGCAAGCATTCAAACTACTTAGAACTCTAAGAATTCAACATGCAAGCTTATCTACAGCAGCACCAAGAGTAGCTAATTATTCAAAATATAAACCGCTAAAACAAAAACTAAGTGGACAAGTGGTGGAGTCATGTACCAAGCAACAATCCCCCGAAACAGTTTCGTAAACGGAGCTTCCAGCAAAGAGATTGAAATTCGCGGGTTTGAGAGCAAGAACACGAGAGAGAGAAAGAGAGAGAGAGAGAGAGAGAGAGAGAGAGAGAGAGAGAGAGAGAGAGAGAGAGAGAGAGAGAGAGAGAGAGAGAGAGAGAGAGAGAGAGAGCAATGGTGATTTTTTTCTGGAGGTAGGTGATGAGGTGGTGTAAAGAGATAAGGGAGAGGGCCCTCGTGGGGACCACAACCCACTAGGGCGCGCTTGGGGGTCCTGGCGCGCCCAGGTGGGTTGTTCCCACTAAAGGAAATATGCCCTAGAGGCAATAATAAAGTTGTTATTTATATTTCCTTATATCATGATAAATGTTTATTATTCATGCTAGAATTGTATTAACCGGAAACTTAGTACATGTGTGAATACATAGACAAAACAGAGTGTCCCTAGTATGCCTCTACTTGACTAGCTCGTTAATCAAAGATGGTTATGTTTCCTAACCATAGACATGTGTTGTCATTTGATCAACGAGATCACATCATTAGGAGAATGATGTGATGGATAAGACCCATAACTTAGCTTAGCACTATGACCATTTAGTTTTATTGCTATTGCTTTCTTCGTGACTTATACATGTTCCTCTGACTATGAGATTATGCAACTCCCGAATACCGGAGGAAAACCTTGTGTAGCGACCTGACCCGAATGGATCAAGTCTCTGTGCTTAAGTGTCATCCCTGGATCGGTATGCTGACACACACAGTACTCGAGGATTCATAACAGAGGTAAATCACATGTATAAAGTAACGTAAATACTATTACCTCAATCCATATAGCGGAAGTAACAAAGGTTGTGGAGTTCCATCAACACCAATCGCAAAGTTGAGTGTAGACAGCGCAACCTTAACGTAACACTTACTCGTAGAATAATTCCTGCAACATGAGACGTTGCAGCCATGTAGGTCAATACATTGAATGTACTGGCAAAATCATATTGTAGTAGTAATGATGAACAATGCCTACAACTACATGCATATTTGGCTGGTGGAGGCTGTAAGGTTAATTTTGCATAAAGCTAGTTTTTCCCTACAACAAAGGAATAAATTTATTTTACTACTAAGTTGAATTAATCAATATTGAGAATGGTTCCTCCATCTCAATTCCCGAGTTACCAAAATTAATAACCTCATAATTTTATTATTAGAACAAGTGATGAGATCAACAAATAATCCACTTCTAGATACTCAAAGATGTCCATAACCGTGGACATGGCTACTCATGAATAGTTTGTACACTCTGCAGAGGTTTGTGCACTTTTCCCCATAAGACTCGATCACCTCCATTTAATTTCTCGCACTGCATGGTGTTTGAGAACCAGATGACCGAGACACGGTCTTTCAGAAGCATTTACTCTTTACCCTGGGTAGACCCGTACACCTACATCCGCTACATCTGCTAGTCTACCACTCAAAGAGGTCACACAACATACTCAACTATGCCAGAGCCCATAATGGCTTGTGGCTGCACACGAAAGTTTCTAGGCATAAAAATATCATATGATCCCTTTCAGCATGGGTGGCATTCCAATAGGGTGATCACACGGGTCCTTCGGGATCCCCTAGGACAACACTGGTTTCTCCAGGTGCCCGGGCAAACCACTAGGTGCTCCAGGGTGCCCCAACCAATCCACCCAGATGTGTATTAAAGTAGCCACCTTAAGGAATCCCTTAGTTGTTATAACTCTCACAACTTTCATGAAATCACTCATACCAATCCACGTCTACAAGCATGGCTAAGCAATAAGTAACAAAGCGTATATTCCCTTGGGTTGATCTCAGGTCATTGGGTTCCTACCTCATGAACTACAAAGCATCATATTATGTAACCAATCCTACTCATGCAAGTGTTTGAGGATATAACTAATGCAATGAAAACTGGGTATTTGGAAAGTATGATCAAAGTATGAACTTGCCTTGTATTGTTGATGTAGATTCTTCGCACTCATAACTCGTGTTAGATCTACTCGTCACACTCCCATCAATCTATCGTAAGCAAACAATAGTAACCACACATAATCAATCACTCAGAAGATCAGAAAGAACAAAGAAAACACTTCAGGAAACTTCAAAAAACAAGCGAATAACTCTTGCAACAGAAAACAATTTCTGACATTACCAAAATTAAGTGAATTTGGTACTATCAGAAAGTTTAGGTCAAGAGCTTCGATTTGCAAAAAGAATCAACTCAAACGGAGTTACGGTTAAAAAGATATGATCAAAAAAAGTTTGAATATGAATTTGAACAAATTTCGAAATTTGAAAGTTGCAAAAATTTTAATTGATAGATTCACTGGATAGGTGGAATCAAAACGAAACTGTGGGCGCTGGTTTCATCTAATTTGGATGAACGAGTAAAAAGTTGTGGTTATTGGAAAAAATCAGGGCCAAGCTGTTTTACGGAGAGAGGAAAAACAAATAGCTACGGCTAAAAGAATAATAGGTCTACTGTATAAATACAGAGTTAATTGATAATCTAATTATTCTGCCATACACTACTCTATATATAATAAGCTACGGGAGTATAAAAAATACGAAGGAAGATACCTTTATAGCGAGAGAAAAAAAGGCTTGGGAGAGAGGAGACGACTTCCAGAATTTCCACCTGAGAGAAGAATTTTTTTTGTGTGAATCTAGTCAAACCAAAATATTGGTTTAACCCGAATTCGGATGATTTTTGGAGGCTCTATGGTTCTATATTTATAGGTGGAATAGAGACTTAGGGTCAAAGGCTAGGCAATGTGCGACTAAACGTAGACAAACAATTAAAATAGAAGGGAACCGCACGGGCTAAAAATTAAATCACGGGCCGGCCGCACGCCCTACGCGCAAAGTTTTTTTCTTTCTAATTTCGGCCTAAGAGAAAATAAAAAGAACTGGAAAGAAAAAAGGGCTTACTGGGCCTGGCCCATGTAAAAAAATAAAAAAAGGGCGCCGCTGCTAACTATGCTCCATACGTGGGCGACAAATAGTTATAGGCCGCACGCGCAGTTTTTTTTATAATAAAAACGGAAGAGGAAAAACTGAATAACGATAATAAAAATAAAATTTATATAGGCATATTATATATGAAAATTTTCAGAAAAAGATTTCCCACAATGTGAACATATTTCTACAGTCAAATAAAATCCTCACTAATTTAAATAAATCATAAAGTGCTACTCTTGCAATAAAATCCATTAAAAATCATTTTAAAAATGCCAAAATGATTTAAAATTTATGTCTCTCCAATTTTCTACTGTAGGGAATAATTTTACCATATTTTGCATATATTTTAGTTTTGGAGAAAAATAATTTGAATAAAACCCGATAACTCAAATTTTGAAAATGAGTTTCAGAATATTTCAAAAGAACTTCCAACTCATATTTCTTATAATTTGAAGAAGTCATTTTATCTTCTCTAGGGAAAATCATTGAGTTGCATAAAGTTTCTGAATTTGAAACTTTTCGAGAATGAAATTCAAAATCCTTTCTAAACCTTTTTTTATTTAGTACAAACTCATATGGCGATGTGAACTATGGGTGTTATTCACATAACAATGTGAATTATCAGTATTAAATCACATGGCGATGTGCATTAAATTATTGACTCTAGTGCAAGTGGGAGACTGAAGGAAATATGCCCTAGAGGCAATAATAAAGTTGTTATTTATATTTCATTATATCATGATAAATGTTTATTATTCATGCTAGAATTGTATTAACCGGAAACTTAGTACATGTGTGAATACATAGACAAAACAGAGTGTCCCTAGTATGCCTCTACCTGACTAGCTCGTTAATCAAAAATGGTTATGTTTCCTAACCATAGACATGTGTTGTCATTTGATCAACGAGATCACATCATTAGGAGAATGATGTGATGGATAAGACCCATCTGTTAGCTTAGCACTATGATCATTTAGTTTTATTGCTATTGCTTTCTTCATGACTTATACATGTTCATCTGACTATGAGATTATGCAACTCCTGAATACCGAGGAACACCTTGTGTGCTATGAAACGTCACAACGTAACTGGGTGATTATAAAGATGCTCTATAGGTGTTTCCGAAGGTGTTTGTGGTATTGGCATAGATCGATAATAGGATTTGTCACTCTGAGTGTCGAAGAGGTATCTCTGGGCCCTCTCGGTAATACTCATCATAATAAGCCTTGGAAGCAAATGACTAATGAGTTAGTCATGAGATGATGTATTACGGAACGAGTAAAGAAACTTGCCGGTAACGAGATTGAACTAGGTATGATGATACCAACGATCGAATCTCGGGCAAGTAACATACCGATGACAAAGGGAACAACATATGTTGTTATGCGGTTTGACCGATAAAGATCTTCGTAGAATATGTAGGAGCCAATATGAGCATCCAGGTTTCGCTATTGGTTATTTACCGGAGATGTGTCTCGGTCATGTCTACATAGTTCTCGAACCCGTAGGGTCCGCACGCTTAACGTTCGATGACGATTTGTATTATGAGTTATGTGATTTGATGACCGATGTTTATTCGGACTCCCGGATGAGATCATGGACATGAAGAACAGTCTCAAAATGGTCGAGACATAAAGAACGATATATTGGAAGGCTATATTCGGACATCGGAAAGGTTCCGTGTGATTTGGGTATTTTTCGGAGTACCGAAGAGTTACGGGAATTCGTATTGGGCCTTAATGGGCCATACGGGAAAGGAGATAAATACCTCAAGGGTGGCCGCTCCCCTACCCCATGGACTGGTCCCAATTGGACTAGGGAAAGGGGGCGCTCCCTTCCTTCCTTCTCCTTCTCCCTTCCCCTTTTCCTATTCCATGTGGGAGGAGGAATCCTACTAGGACTAGGGAGTCCTAGTAGGACTCCACACTTTGGCACGCCCTATGAGGGCCGGCCTCCTCCTCCCTCCATCCTTTATATACGTGGCCAGGGGCACCCCATGGACACCCATGTTGATTTTAGCCGTGTGCGGTGCCCCTCTCCACAGATACACACCTTAGTCATATCGTTGCAGTGCTTAGACAAAGCCCTGCGCCGGTAGCTTCACCATCACTGTCACCACACCGTCGTGCTGACGAAACTCTCCCGTGACGCTCAACTGGATCAAGAGCTCGTGAGACGTCATCGAGCTGAATGTGTGCTAAACTTAAAGGTTCCGTATGTTCGGTGCTTGGATCGGTTGGATCACAAAGACGTTCGACTACATCAACCGCGCCACTAGACGCTTCCGCTTCCGGTCTACGAGGGTACGTAGACACCTCTCCCTTCTCGTTGCTATGCTTCTCCTAGATAGATCTTGTGTGATCGTAGGAAATTTTTGAAATACTACGTTCACCAACAGTGGCATCATGAGCCAGGTCTATGTGTATATGATATGCACGAGTAGAACACAATGAGTTGTAGGCGATAATAGTCATACTGCTTACCAGCATGTCATATTTTGATTCGGCGGTATTCTGAGATGAAGCGGCCCGGACCGACATTACGCGTACGCTTACGCGAGACTGGTTTCACCATTACGAGCACTGTTGGTTAAAGGTGACTGGCGGGTGTCTGTCCCTCTCACTTTAGTTGAATCCAGTGTGGCTACGCCCGGTCCTTGTGAAGGTTAAAACAACACACTTGACGAAAAATCGTTGTGGTTTTTGTATGCGTCGGTAAGAACGGTTCTTGCTAAGCCCGTAGCAGCCACGTAAAACTTGCAACAACAAAGTAGAGGACGTCTAACTTGTTTTTGCAGGGCATGTTGTGATGTGATATGGTCAAGACGTGATGAGTTATACGTTATTGTATGAGATGATTATGTTTTGTAAATTATCGGCAACCGGTAGGAGCCTTATGGTTGTCTCTTTATTGTATGAATTGCGAAGTCCATGTAATTGCTTTACTTTATCACTAAGCGGTAGCGATAGTCGTAGAAGCAATAGTTGGCGAGACGACAACGATGCTGCGATGGAGATCAAGGTGTCGCGCCGGTGACGAAGGTGATCGTGAAGGTGCTTTGGAGATGGAGATCAAAAGCACAAGATGATGATGGCCATATCATGTCACATATTTTGATTGCATGTGATGTTTATATTATTATGCTTCTTATTTTGCTTAGTACGGCGGTAGCATTATAAGATGATCCCTTACAAAATTTCAAGGTACAAGTGTTCTCCCTGAGTATACACCATTGCGAAAGTTCGTCGTGCCGAGACACCATGTGATGATCAGGTGTGATAAGCTCTACGTCCGAATACAACGGGTGTAAGATAGTTTTGCATATGCAGAATACTCGAGTTAAACTTGACGAGCCTAGCATGTACAGACATGGCCTCGGATTACTAGAGATCGAAAGGTCGAGCGTGAATCATATAGTAGATATGATCAACATAATATGTTCACCATTGAAAACTACTCCATCTCACGTGATGATCGGACATGGTTTAGTTGATTTGGATCACGTGATCATTTAGATGACTAGAGGGATGTCTATCTAAGTGGGAGTTCTTTAGTAATATGATTAGTTGAACTTTAATTTAACATGAACTTAGTCCTGGTAGTATTAGCATATCTATGTTGTAGATCAATAGCTCGCGATGTAGCTCCCCGTTTATTTTTATATGTTCCTAGAGAAATATAAGTTGAAAGATGATAGTAGCAATGATGCGGACTTGTTACGTGATCTGAGGTTTTTCCTCATTGCTGCACAAAAGAATTATGTCCTTGATGCACCGCTAGGTGACAGACCTATTGTAGGAGTAGATGCAGACGTTATGAACGTTTTGACAAAAGCTCGGTATGATGACTACTTGATAGTTTAGTGCACCATGCTTTACAGCTTAGAACCGGGACTTCAAAAACATTTTGAATGCCACAGAGCATATAAGATGTTCCAAGAGTTGAAATTAGTATTTCATACTCATCCCCGTGTTGAGAGATATGAGACCTCTGACAGTACTTTGCCTACAAGATAAAGGAGAATAGCTCAACCAGTGAGCATGTGCTCAGATTGTCTGGGTTCTACAATTGCTTGAATCAAGTGGGAGTTAATCTTCCAGATAAGATAGTAATTGGCAAAGTTCTCTAGTCACTATCTCCAAGTTAATAGAACTTCATGATGAACTATAATATGCAAGGGATGACAAAAGTGATTCCCGAGCTCTTTGCGATGCTGAAATTGGGGAAGGTAGAAATCAAGAAAGAGCATCAAGTGTTGATGATTAACAAGACCACTTGTTTCAAGTAAAGGGCAAAGGGATAGAAGGGGAACTTCAAGAAGAATGACAAGCAAGTTGTCACTCCCGTGAAGAAACCCAAAGCTAAACTCAAGCCTGAAACTAAGTGCTTCTACTGCAAAGGAAATGGTCACTCGAATTGGAACTGTCCTAGATACTTGGCGGATAAGAAGGATGGCAAAGTGAACAAAGGTATATTTGATATACAGATTATTTATGTGTAGTTTACTAGTGTTCATAGCAACCCCTGGGTATTTGATGCCGGTTCAGTTGCTGAAAATTAGTAACTCGAAACGAGAGTTGCAGAATGAACATAGACTAGTTAAAGGTGAAGTGACGATGTGTGTTGGAAGTGGTTCCAAGATTGATATGATCATCATCGCACACTCCCTATACTTTCGGGATTAGTGTAGAACCTAAATAAATGTTATTTGGCATTTGCGTTGAGCATGAATATGATTTGATCATGTTAGTTGCAATATGGTTATTCATTTAAAGTCATAGAATAATTGTTATTCTGTTTACATGAATAAAACCTTCGATGGTCATACACCCAATGAAAATAGTTTGTTGGATCTCGATCGTAGTAATACACATATTCATAATATTTAAGCCAAAAGATGCAAAGTTGATAATGATAGTGCAACTTATTTGTGGCACTATTGTTTAGGTCATATTGGTGTAAAGCGCATGACGAAACTCCATGCTAATGGGCTTTTGGAATCACTTGATTATGAATCACTTGGTGCTAGCGAACCATGCCTCATGGGCAAGATGACTAAAACTCCGTTCTTCGGAACAATGGAGCGAGCAATTGATTTGTTGGAAATCATACATACTGATGTATGTGGACCGATGAGTGTTGAGGCTCGCCGCGGGTATCATTATTCTCTGACCTTCACCGATGATTTGAGCAGATATGGGTATATCTTCTTGATGAAGCAAAAGTCTGAAACATTTGAAAAGTTCAAAGAATTTCAGAGTGAAGTAGAGAATCATCGTAACAAGAAAATGAAGTTTCTATGATCTGATTGCGGAGGCGAATATTTGAGTTACGAGTTTGGTCTTCATTTAAAACAATGTGGAATAGTTTCGCAGCTCACGCCACCCGGAACACCACAGCGTAATGGTGTGTCTGAACGTCATAACTGTACTTTATTAGATATGGTGCGATCTATGATGTCTCTTACCAATTTACCACTATCGTTTTGGGTTATGCATTAGAGACACTACATTCACGTTAAATAAGGGCACCATCTAAAATCCATTGAGACGACGCCTTATGAACTGTGGTTTGGCAAGAAACCAAAGTTGTCGTTTCTTAAAGTTTGGGGCTGCGATGCTTATGTGAAAAAGTTTCAACCTGATAAGCTCGAACCCAATCAGAGAAATGTATCTTCATAGGATACCCACAAGAAACAGTTGGGTACACCTTCTATCACAGATCCGAAGGCAAGATATTCGTTGCTAAGAATGGATCCTTTCTAGAGAAGGAGTTTCTCTCGAAAGAAGTGAGTGGGAGGAAAGTAGAACTTGATGAGGTAATTGTACCTTCTCCCAAATTAGAAAGTAGTACATCATAGAAACTAGTTCTAGTGATTCCTACACCAATCAGCGAGGAAGCTAATGATGATGATCATGAAACTTCAGATCAAATTACTACTGAACCTCGTAGGTCAACCAGAGTGCGTTCCGCGCCAGAGTGGTACGGTAACCCGGTTCTGGAAGTCATGTTACTAGACCATGATGAACCTACAAACTATGTGGAAGCGATGATGAGCCCAGATTCTGCAAAATGGCTTGAGGCCATGAAATCTGAGATGGGATCCATGTATGAGAGTAAAGTGTGGACTTTGATTGACTTGCCCGATGATCGGCAAGCCATTGAAAATAAATGGATCTTTAAGAGGAAGACTGACGCCGATGGTAATGTTGCTGTCTACAAAGCTCGACTTATTGCGAAAGGTTTTTGACAAGTTCAAGGTGTTGACTACGATGAGATTTTCTCACTCATAGCGGTGCGTAAGTTTGTCCGAATCATGTTAGCAATTGCCGCATTTTATGAAATCTGGCAAATGGTTAACAAAATTGCATTCTTTAATGGAATTATTAAAGAAGAGTTGTATATGATGCAACCAGAAGGTTTTGTCAATCCTAAAGGTGCTAACAAAATGTGCAAGCTACAGCGATCCATCTATGAACTGGTGCAAGCATCTCGGAGTTGGAATACATGCTTTGATAAGTTGATCAAAGCATATAGTTTTATACAGACTTGCGGTGAAGCCTGTATTTACAAGAAAGTGAGTGGGAGCTCTACAGCCTTTCTGATAAGTATATGTGAATGACATATTGTTGATCGGAAATGATGTAGAATTTTCTGGAAAGCATAAATGAGTGTTTGAAAGGAGTTTTTCAAAGAAAGACCTCGGTGAAGTTTCTTACATATTAGGCACCTAGATCTACATAGATAGATCATGACGCTTGATAAGACTTTTGATTAGTACATACCTTGATAAATATTTTGAAGTAGTTCAAAATGGATCAGTCAAAGAAGGAGTTCTTGCCTGAGTTATAAGGTATGAAGTTGAGTAAGACTCAAAACCCGACCACGGCAGAAGATAGAGAAAGAATGAAAGTCATTCCCTATGCCTCGGCTATAGGTTCTATAAAGTATGCCATGCTGTGTACCAAACCTGTTGTGTACCTTGCCATGAGTTTGGCAAGGAGGTACAAAAGTGATCCAGGAGTAGATCACTGGACAGCGGTCAAAATTATCCTTAGTTACTGGATGACTAAGGAAATGTTTCTCGATTATGGAGGTGACAAAGAGTTCGTCATAAAGAGTTACGCCGATGCAAGCTTTGACACTAAACCAGATGACACTAAGTATCAATCTGGATGTGTATTGAAAGTGGGAGCAATTAGCTAGAGTAGCTCCATGCAGAGCATTGTAGACATACAAATTTGCGAAATATATACAGATCTGAATGTAATAGACCCGCTGACTAAACTTCTCTCACAAAGCAAAACATGATCACACCTTAGTACTCTTTGGGTGTTAATCACATGGTGATGTGAACTAGATTATTGATTCTAGTAAACCCTTTGGGTGTTGGTCACATGGCGATGTGAACTATAGGTGTTATTCACATAACAATGTGAATTATCGGTGTTAAATCACATGGCGATGTGCACTAAATTATTGACTCTAGTGCAAGTGGGAGACTGAAGGAAATATGTCCTAAAGGAAATAATAAAGTTGTTATTTCAATTTCCTTATATCATGATAAATGTTTATTATTCATGCTAGAATTTTATTAACCGGAAACTTAGTACATGTGTGAATACATAGACAAAACAAAGTGTCCCTAGTATGCCTCTACTTGACTAGCTCGTTAATCAAAGATGGTTATGTTTCCTAACCATATACATGTGTTGTCATTTGATCAACGAGATCACATCATTAGGATAACGATGTGATGGATAAGACGCATCCGTTAGCTTAGCACTATGATCATTTAGTTTTATTGATATTGCTTTCTTCATGACTTATACATGTTCCACTGACTATGAGATTATGCAACTCTCGAATACCGGAGGAACACCTTGTGTGCTATCAAACATCACAACGTAACTGGGTGATTATAAAGATGCTCTACAGGTGTTTCCGAAGGTATTTGTGGTGTTGGCATAGATCGAGAATAGAATTTCTCACTCTGAGTGTCGGAGAGGTATCTCTGGACCCTCTCGGTAATACTCATCATAATAAGCCATGCAAGCAAATGACTAATGAGTTAGTCATGAGATGATGTATTACGGAACGAGTAAAGAGACTTGCCGGTAACGAGACTGAACTAGGTATGATGATACCAACGATCGAATCTCAAGAAAGTAACATACCGATGACAAAGGGAATAACATATGTAGTTATGCGGTTTGACCGATAAAGATCTCCGTAGAATATGTAGGAGCCAATATGAGCATCCAGGTTCCGCTATTGGTTATTGACCAGAGATGTGTCTCAGTCATGTCTACATAGTTCTCGAACCCGTAGGGTCCGCATGCTTAACGTTCGATGACGATTTGTATTATGAGTTATGTGATTTGATGACTGACGTTTGTTCGGAGTCCCGGATGAGATCATGGACATGACAAAAGTCTCAAAATAGTCAAGACGTAAAGATCGAAATCTTGGAAGGCTATATTCGGACATCGGAAAGGTTCTAAGTGGTTTGGGTATTTTTCGGAGTACCGGAGAGTTACGGGAATTTGTATTGGGCCTTAATGGGCCATACGGGAAATGAGAGAAAGGCCTCAAGGGTGGCCACGCCCCTTCCCCATGGATTGGTCTGAATTGGACTAGGGAAAGGGGGTGCTCCCTTCCTTCTTTCTCCTTCTCTCTTCCCCTTCTCCTATGCCATGTGGGAGGAGGAATCCTACTAGGACTAGGGAGTCCTAGTAGGACTCCACACTTTGGCGCGCCCTATGAGGGCCGGCCTCCTCCTCCCTCCATCCTTTATATACATGGCCAGGGGCACCCCATGGACACACAAGTTGATTTTAGCCGTGTATGGTGCCTCTCTCCATAGATACACACCTCGGTCATATCGTTGCAGTGCTTAGACGAAGCCCTGTGCCGGTAGCTTCATCATCACCGTCACCACATCGTCGTGCTGACGAAACTCTCCCGTGACGCTCAACTGGATCAAGAGCTCGTGATACGTCATCAAGCTGAACGTGTGCTGAACGTAGAGGTGCCATACGTTCGGTGCTTGGATTGGTTGGATCACGAAGATGTTTGACTACATCAACCGCGTCACTAGACGCTTCCGCTTTCGGTCTAGGAGGGTATGTAGACACACTCTCCCCTCTCGTTGCTATGCTTCTCCTAGATAGATCTTGCGTGATCGTAGGAATTTTTTTGAAATACTACGTTCCCGAACACCCACCTGGTGCACCCTCCCTCTGGTATTATTTGTACCAAAAATTCTTAAATATTTGGAAAACAATCGTGTTAAATTTTCAGGGCATTCTGAGGGCTTTTATTTTTGGGCCATTTTTATTGTACGAGAAATTCAGAAAACAGGCGAAACATGGCATTTTATTTTATTTAACAAATAAAGACAGAAAACAAAAGGTAGGGTAGGAAGGTAGTGCTTACTAAATTTATCAACTTCATACTGCTCAAAAATGATTCATTAATAACGTTGATCAAGTCTTATTAACAACCACTTTCGGTTGGCATGAAACCGAAGAACTTTCGTAGATCACTAAGTTACCTCAACGGGGATATGAAAATCCCCAACAATAAGCATCTCATATTTCTTTTCAACAGTAGGTAGAGGTATTTGAAAACTTCCAATAGTGATTGTCTAAGATTTCAATAACATGAATACCATTCACTTGGAATTGTTTCTTCGGAAAATGCACCGTATGCTCATTACCATTGATATGAAAAGTAACCTTGCTTTTATTACAATCAATAACAGCCCCTGTAGTATTCAAGAAGGGTCTACCAAGAATAATAGACATATTGTCGTCCTCGGGCATCTCGAGAATAACGAAGTCAGTCAAAATAGTGACATTAGCAACAACAACGGGCACATCCTCACAAATACCGATAGGTATGGCATTTGATATGTCAGCCATTTGCAAAGATATTTCGGTAGGTGTAAGTTTATTCAAATCAAGTCTTTTATATAAAGAGAAAGGCATAACACTAACGCCTGCTCCTAAATCACATAAAGCAGTTTTCACATAATTCTTTTTAATGGAAGAAGGTATAGTTGGTATTCCTGGGTCCCCTAGTTTTTTAGGTACTCCACCCTTAAAAGTATAATTAGCAAGCATGGTGGAGATTTCAGCTTCATGTATTTTTCTCTTGTTAGTGATGATGTCCTTCATATACTATGCATAGAGAGGCATTTTAAAGATATCAGTCAAGCGAGTACGCAAAAAGACTTGCCTCAGCATTTCAGCAAAGCGTTCAAATTCTTCATCATCTTTCTTTTTAGTTGACTGGGGTGGAAAAGGCATAGGTTTTTGAACCCACGGTTCTCTTTCTTTACCGTGTTTTCTAGCAATGAAGTCTCTTTTATCATACCTTTTATTCTTAGGTTGTGGGTTATCAAGATCAACAGGTGGTTCTATCTCAACATCATTGTCTGGTTCTTTATCATTGCTTGGTTGAGAGTCTTCATGAACCTCATCATTATCATTTTCATTATCACTAGGTGAGTGTTCATTACCAGATTGAATTTCAGCATTAGATATAGAAGTTTCATTATCATTATCAAGAGGTATTTCTATTTCATGTTCACTAGAAGTATGCAAAGTCCTATCATTTTACTTTTACTTTTTCTTTTTAGGAGGACTAGGTGCAGTGGTGTTGTTTCTTTGTGAATCATGTTCAATTCTTTTTGGCTGTCCTTCAGGATAAAGTGGTTCTTAAGTCATTTTTCCTCCTCTAGTTGCAACTCTAACAGCAAAGTCATGTATATTGCTATTCATTTCATCAAGTAACTATCTTTGAGATTTAGCAACTTGTTCTAACTGAGTTTGAACCGTAGAAACATGTTTCCCAACACCTCTAACATCATTTGAAATTCTAAATAATAAGTAACTCAAGCGAGTAATCATATCAGAGTTATATTTCAATTGTTTCATAACATTTGCATTGAAGTGATCATGCCTCCTAACATAATTTTTGAACTCATGAAGGCA
Organism: Secale cereale; assembly: GCA_902687465.1. Classification (NCBI taxonomy): domain Eukaryota; kingdom Viridiplantae; phylum Streptophyta; class Magnoliopsida; order Poales; family Poaceae; genus Secale; species Secale cereale. The sequence continues at coordinate 459,910,465 of LR738713.1, read as the reverse complement.
TTGGCTAGGGTGCATATTCTGAGTATTATCATTGTCATTGAACTTCATTAGAGAATTTACCTCTACCACCTTAGGCAGTGGTGGTGCATCAAGCCCATGTACTTCTTCAATAGGAGGTAAATTTTAACATCCTCAGCTTTGATGCATTTTTCATTCATTGATTTCGTTGCCTCTTGCATATCTTCAGGACTGAGATATAATATACCCCTCTTCTTCGGAGTGGGTTTAGGCGGTGGTTCGGGAATAGTCCAATCATCATAGTTTACAATATATTATTCAATAATTCTTCATGTTGTCCAACAGTTTGTTCCCTGAAAACACAACCAGCACAACTATCTAGGAAATCCCTAGAAGCATCAGTTAGTCCATTATAGAAGATATAAAGTATTTCATTTTCTTGAGAGGATGGTCAGGCAAAGCATTGAGTAACTGGCAAAGCCTCCCCAAGCTTGTGGGAGACTCTCTTCTTTAGTTTGCACAAAGTTAAATATTTCCTGTAAGGCAGCTTGTTTCTTATGAGAAGGAAAATATTTTTCAGAGAAGTAATAAATCATATCCTGGGGACTACGTACACAACCAGGAGTAAGAGTATTGTACCAAGCTTTAGCATCGCCCTTTAATGACAACGGAAATAATTTGAGAATATAGTAGTAACGGGTTTTCTCATCATGAGTAAAAAGGGTGGCTATATCATTCAACTTAGTAAGATGTGCCACAATAGTTTCCGTTTCATAACCATGGAAAGGATCAGATTCAACCAAAGTAATTAACTCCGGGTCGACAGAGAATTCATAATCCTTATCATCAATAAAGATAGGTGAAGTAGCAAACCTAGGATCACATTTCATTCTAGCATTCAGAGATTTTTCTTTATACTTGTGTAGTAATTTCTCTAGATCATCTCTATCATTACAAGCAAGAATATCTCTAGTTGTTTCTTCACTCATAACATAACCTTCAGGTACCTTAGGCAATTCATATCTAGGAAGGCTAGTTCTAGTAGGTGTTTCAAAATTTTCAGTTTCAAGCTCATCATCGGATTCAACAACATCAGTTGTCTTACTCTAGTGATTTGTTCATCAAGAAAGTCACCTAGCGGCACATCATCATCATGCAAGTTACTAGCATCATCATAAGTATCATTCATAGCAGAAGTAGCATCATCAATAACATGCGACATATTAGGAGTAATAGCATGTTGTGGGGTTGCAAATTTACTTATAACAGAAGGTGAATCCAAAGCAGAACTGGATGGCAGTTCCTTACCTCCCCTCGTCTTAGAGGGATAAATCTTGGTCTTAGCATCCTTCAGATTCTTCATAGTGATAAATTGATAATAATCCCAAGGGACTGAACAAATATAGCTATGATCCCCGGCAACGGCGCCAGAAAAAGGTCTTGATAACCCACAAGAATAGGGGATCGCAACAGTTTTCGAGGGTACATTATGCAACCCAAATGATTCGACACAAGGGGAGCTAAAGAATATTTGTAAGTATTAACAGCTGAGTTGTCAATTCAACCACACCTGGAGATTAATTATCTACAGCAAAGTGATCAGCAGCACAGTAATATGATAGTTTTGATAGTAGTGGTAGCAGCAATAGTAACAGTAACAGCAATAGCAATAGTTTTGTAGCAACTATAGCGGTACGATAGCATTAGTAACTTAGCAAGATCAATATATGATAAATTAGTAGGCATTGGATCGCTGATTTGTTGGATGATATCCATCATGTGACAATTATAACCTAGGGCGATACGGCACTAGCTCCAGTTCATAAATATAATGTAGGCATGTATTCCGTAAATAGTCATACGTGCTTATGGAAAGAACTTGCATGACATCTTTTTCCTACCCTCCCGTGGTAGCAGGGTCCATATTGGAAACTAAGGGATATTAAGGCCTCCTTTTAGTAGAGAACCGAAACAAAGCATTAACACACAGTGAATACATGAACTCCTCAAACTACGGTCATCACCGGGAGTGGTTCTGGTTTCTGTCACTCCGGGGTTGCCGGATCATAACACGTAGTAGGTGACTATAACTTGCAAGATCGCATCTAAAACATGAATATAATGGTAATATCATAAACGGTCCAGATCTAAAATCATGGCAACCGGTCCCAAAGTAACATGCATTAAGCATGGCAAAGTCATAGAAACATCAATCTCAGAACATAATGGATACTAGGGATCGACCCTAACAAAACTAACTAGATTACATGATGAATCTCATCCAACTCCTCACCAACCAGCGAGCCTACAAAGGAATTACTCACTCCCGGTGGGGAGCATCATGGAATTGGCGATGGAGAAGGGTTGATGATGATGAAGGACGAAGATCCCCCTCTCCGGAGCCCCAAACAGACTCCAGATCTGGTCTCCCGAGGAAGAACGGGAGGTGGCGGCGGCTTCGTCCCATAGATCGTGATAATTCTTTCTCCCTGGTTTTTTCTGGACAAATGTGAACTTATAGTATCAGGGTTGGCGTCTGCAGGGCCACCAGGTGGGGACAACCCACCTTGGCGCGCCAGGAGGGGGGCGCGCCCTGGTGGGTTGTGCGCACCCAGGTGCCCCCCTCCGGTGGTTCTTGGCTCCAATATTTTCTTTTATTATATAAAAAATCCTCGCAGAGTTTCATTCCATTCCGAGAACTTTTATTTCTGCACAAAAACAACAACATGGTAGTTCTGCTGAAAACGGCGTCAGTATTGGGTTAGTTTCATTCAAATCATGCAAATTAGAGTCCAAAACAAGAGGAAAAGCGTTAGGAAAAGTAGATACGTTGGAGACGTATCAGGCGCGCCCTAGTGGGTTGTGCCCACCCAGGTGCCCCCGCCAGTGGTTCTTCGCTCCAGTATTTTTCTTTTATTGTATAAAAATTCCTCGCAAAGTTTCGTTCCATTCCAAGAACTTTTGTTTCTGAACAAAAACAACACCATGGTAGTTCTGCTGAAAACAGCGTCAGTCCGGGGTTAGTTTCATTCAAATCATGCAAATGAGAGTCCAAAACAAGAGGAAAAGCATTAGGAAAAGTAGATACGTTGGAGACGTATCAACTCCCCAAGCTTAAACCTTTGCTTGTCCTCAAGCAGTTCTGTTGATAAACTGAAAGTGAGAATGAAAAACTTTTACGAACTCTTTTGCTCTTGTTTGCATAAATAGGCTTAAACAGCACCAAGGTTTTCAGCAAAGATCATGAATAACCGTGTCAATAATAAATCTTAGAAATTATATTAACTCATATCGATGACATAATCAGCTAGTGAGCGATAATAAGACATCTCAAATAGCAACATGTGGTTTCTCGCTAGCCCTTTCTGAGACCGCAAAACATAAATGCAGAGCACCTCCAAAGTTTAAGCAGCGACTAGACATTGTAATTCATGGTAGAAAAGATCCAGTCATGATAACACCCAACATTCATTACACACAATGGATAGGCATGACAGTTGTGCTCACCGATCTGGCGCTTATTTTAGAAGGTGATGACACAATATAAAAGTAAATAGATAGTCCCTTCGCAGAGGGAAGTAGTGATTTGCAGAGGTGCTAGAGCTCAAGTTTTTAAAACAGAGGTAAATTATATTTTGAGACGTGCACCCTTCTCATTTACTTCACGACTATCAGTTATCAATATCTCCCATGCTAAACATGCTAGTGGTGGTTCCCAAGCAGAGAAGTAAAGGTTTGGACTCCATTGGGAGTTTTTGTTTATTTATTTATAAGCTTTTTTCAATTTGGGACTGGGAATCCCTATTACCGCCCTTTTCTCATGTGATGGCGAGTGAATAAACACTCGACCTAAGAATAACCCGCTTAGCATGGAATATACTGACTACCTCATGTGGTTCCATGAACGATCCAAGCACACAAAAAGGATATTTATTTGAAGGTTTTAGAGATGGCACATGCAATTTTACTTAGGATGGCAGGGTAATACCGCATATAGGTAGGTATGGTGGACTCATCTGGAATAACTTAAGTTTAAGGTTTTTGATGTACAAGTAGAATTCCCACTTAGTATAGGCGAAGGCTAGCAAATAGGTTGGGAAGCGGACAGCTAGAGAGCAACAACGGTCATGAACATACATTATGCATAACAAACAATTGACACCAGCATGAGTAGAATATGGACACCATGAACATAAATATCATAGAGGCTATGTTGGTTTTGATTCAACTACATGTATGAACATGTGCCAAGTCAAGCCACTCAAACACTCAGAGGAGGATACCATATCATCATACTACATCATAACCATTTTAACACAATATTGATATCCAAGATAAATCATTATCAACTCCTAGCTACCCTATGCATGGCATGTGAAACTATAATCTCTAATTATCATTGCAAACATGTTTAATCATAATGGGCTGAATCATGGATACTAGGTTAAACATATTTACAAAAATAGAACAAGTCGAGTTCATACCAATTTCTCTGTGCCACGGTCAGTTCATGAAATATCGTCATTATTGCCTTTCACTTGCACGACTGAACAATGTGAAAATAATAATAGTGCAAGAGTGCCATGGACTAAGCTGGAATCGGCAAACATTTCAACAGGAGAAGACAAGGTAAAATAGGCTCTTTATTAAATCAATAATTATGTATATGAGAGCCACTCAACATTTTCATCGCGGTCTTCTCCTTGGTACGGATCGAATAAAACGAAAAGTAATTCCGAGAAATACACTGAAATATTTTTCGAGTTTTTGGTTTTCTAGAACAAGCAAATAAAAGGGGAAAGCAAAAAACAGGAAAAACTATTTACACGGGAAATCTCCCAACAAGCAAAAGAAGAACTAGGAAATATTTTTGGGTTTTCTAAGGTTTTTCAAACACACAAGAAGAAAGCAAGAAAATACATTAAGCATGGATAGTACAATGAAAACGTGTGAACACCGACAACTAAAATGTTTCAACATGAATGTAAAGTCGGTGAGAAACACGTACTCCCCCAAGCTTAGGCTTTTGCCGAACTTGTTAAGCAGTCAGTAGCCTAGATAGTAGTTGGGGTACTAAGGAGTAGGCATCCACGCATCCCACTGCTGAGGCTCCTCCTCTGCTGAAGCATGGTCGCTCCGATCGGCGACAATATCCACGGGCATAATCCTATATCTACCCCTGGCAATAGGATCAAACAAAGCAGGTGCGGGAAGTGGAATAATCTCATGAGTTGTCACACTAAAAACCAGGTTATGAGGGATTGGAATGTTAGGATGATAGATAGCAGTGAACTGGTGGTGATCCATGGCGGCGCGATCTAGGTAAACCTTGGGTAAAGGAAAATCATGCAGGCGTATCTGAACATTAAAGTGAGCTGTCAAACGAGTGGTGTAAAGACCTCCATGTATTTTACCTTTGGACTTATTAATGTGGAGGCGACGTGCCACAATAGCTCCCAAGCTATATATAAGTGTTTTCGCCCTCTAGTGCACGACGCAAAACAACAAGGTCTGGTGAAATGAGTACACCCACCTTCTCTCTAGCAAGCAAGCATTTTCCAATGAAAATGGCAAAATAATGAACAACAAGAAAATGCAAGCCAGCGCGAGTGATACCCGACACCCCTCTCTCATCACCCACTGTTAGATTACGATAAAAGCTTTCAAACTCTGCGAGCCTAGGCTCTGCCAAACTACCATCAGTAGGAAGCAATCATATCTCACAAAATTCAGTAAGCGGTAGCTGATGGGGTTCAACATATAAATTAAATTGCACCTCAGGGGGATTATTTCTAGGAAGAAAATTAAAACATTGCACAAAGGTGTTTGTGAGGAGATGATACTGTTCACATTCAGCCGTAATGAAATCAGTGAGGCCGGCATCAGTAGCATATTGTCCAAACTCTTGAAGGATTCCAGCATCTTCCATGAACGGGATATGCAGCCATTCGCATGGCCGTAGCTCCGCCAATCTCCGGACGTGGAGATCACTATCAGATGACTCCCCAATCACTCCCTTGGAATTATTCTTGGAAGCAAACTTCCTAAAGATACTCATGTTTTTTCTAAGAACAAAATTCTGAAATTTTTAGTCCACAAAATTTTTATCAACAAAACTTTACAAGAATGATAGCAACTACTCATAGGGATGCCTAGAGGCCATAGCAAGCATTCAAACTACTTAGAACTCTAAGAATTCAACATGCAAGCTCATCTACAGCAGCACCAGGAGTAGCTAATTATTCAAAATATAAGCCACTAAAACAAAAACTAATTCGACAAACGGAGGAGTCACATACCAAGCAACAACCCCCCGAAAAAGTTTCGAAAATGGAGCTTCGAGCAAAGAAATCGAAATCCGCGGGTTTGTGAGCAAGAACACGAGAGAGTGAACAATGGTGAATTTTTTCTGGAGGTAGGTGATGATGTGGTGTAAAGAGATAAGTGAGGTGGCCCACGTGAGGACCACAACCCACCAGGGCGGGTCTGGGCGTCCAGGCGCGCCCAGGTGGGTTGTGCCCACCTGGTGCACCTCCCTCTAATATTATTTGCACCAGAGATTCTTAAATAATCGGAAAAAATCGTGTTAAATTTTCAGAGCATTATGAGAAATTTTATTTTTGGGTCAGTTTTTTATTGCACGGGAAACTCAGAAAACAGACAAAACATGAGATTTTATTTTAATTAACTAATAAAAATATAAAACAAAAGGTAGGGACACAAGATAGTGCTCACTAAATTCATCAACTCCATACCTCTCAAAAATGATTCGTTAATAAGGTTGATCAAGTCTTATTAACAACCACTTTCGATTAGCATAAAATCGAAGAACTTCCATAAATCACTAAGTTACCTCAACGTGGATATGAATGTCCCTAAAAATAAGCATTTCATGTTTCTTTTTAAAAGTAGGTAGAGGTAGTTGAAAACTTCCAATAGTGATTGTCGGAGATTTTTCAATAATATTAATACCATTCACTTGGAATTGTTTCTTTGGAAAGTGCACCGTGTGCTCATTACCATTAATATGAAAAGTGACCTTGATTTTATTGCAATCAATAACAGCCCCTGCAGTATTCAAGAAGGTTCTACCAAGGATAATCAACATATTGTCATCCTCAGGCATCTCAAGTATAACAAAGTCAGTTAAAATAGTAACATTAGCAACAACAATGGGCACACCCTCACATATACCGATAGGTATGTCACTTGATTTGTCAGCCATTTGCAAATATATTTCACTAGGTGTGAGTTTATTCAAATCAAGTCTTTTATATAATGAGAAATGCATAACACTAACACCAGCTCCTAAGTCACATAAAGCAGTTTTCAAATAATTATTTTTGATGGAGCAAAGTATAGTTGGTATGTCGGGGTCTCCAAGTTTTTTATGTACTCCATCTTTAAAGGTATAATTAACAAGCATGGTGGAGATTTTAGCTTCCGATATTTTTCTCTTATTGGTGATGATGTCTTTCATGTACTTTGCATAAGGAGGCATTTTCAAGATATCAGTCAAGCGAGTACGCAAAAAGACTGGCCTCAGCATTTCAACAAAGCGCTCAAATTCTTCATCATCTTTCTTTTTTAGTTGGCTTTGGTGGAAAAGGCATAGGTTTTTGAAACCACGGTTCTCTTTCTTTACCGTGTTTCCTAGAAACAAAGTCTCTTTTATCATATCTTTTATTCTTAGGCTGTGGGTTATCAAGATCAACTGGTGGTTCTATTTCAACATCATTATATGGTTCCTTTTCATTGTTTGGTTGAGTATCTTCATGAACCTCAGCATTATCATTTTCATTATCACTAGGTGAATGTTCATTACCATATTGAGTTTCAGCATCAGAGATAGAAACATCATTATTATGATCAGGAGATTTTTCTACTTCAGGTTCACTAGTAGCATGCAAAGTCCTATCATTTTTCTTTTTCTTTTTCTTTTTAGAGGGACTAGGTGCAGCGATGTTGTTTCTTTGTGAATCCTGTTCAATTCTTTTTGGGTGTCCCTCAGGATAAAGTGGTTCATGTGTAATTTTCCTCCTCTAGTTGCGACTCTAACAACAAAGTCATGTATGTTGCTATTCATTTCATCAAGCAATTCTCTTTGTGATTTAGTAACTTGTTCTACTAGGTTTGTACCATAGAAGCATGCTTTCCCACACCTCTAACATCATTTGAGATTCTAAATAACAAGTCACTCAAGCGAGCAATCATATCAGAGTTGTATTTCAATTGTTTCATAACATTTGCATTGAAGTGATCTTGTTTCCTAATATAATTTTTAAACTCATGAAGGCATTGGCTAAGGTGCATATTGTGAGGATTGACATTATCATTGAATTTCATTAGAGAATTTACATCTACCACCTTAGGAAGTGATGGTGCATTAAGCCAATGTATTTCTTCAATAGGAGGTAAATTTTTATCATCCTCAACTTTAATACCTTTTTCCTTCATGGATTTCTTTGCCTCTTGCATATCTTCGGGACTGAGATATAATATAGCCTCTTCTTCTAAGTGGATGAAGGCGGTGGTTCTGGAAGAGTCCAATCTGAAGGAAATATGTCCTAGAGGCAATAATAAAGTTGTTATTTATATTTCCTTATATCATGATAAATGTTTATTATTCATGCTAGAATTGTATTAAACGGAAACTTAGTACATGTGTGAATACATAGACAAACAAAGTGTCGCGAGTATGCCTCTACTTGACTAGCTCGTTGAATCAAAGATGGTTAAGTTTCCTAGGCATAGACATGAGTTGTCATTTGATTAACGGGATCACATCATTAGTGAATGATTTGATTGACTTGACCCATCCGTTAGCTTAGCAAATTGATCGTTTAGTTTTTACTGCTATTGCTTTCTTCATGACTTATACATGTTCCTATGACTATGAGATTATGCAACTCCCGGATACAGGAGGAACACCTTGTGTGCTATCAAACGTCACAACGTAACTGGGTGATTATAAAGATGGTCTACAGGTGTCTCCGAAGGTTTTTGTCGTGTTGGCATAGATCAAGAACAGGATTTGTCACTCTGAGTGTCGGAGAGGTATCTGTGGGCCGTCTCGGTAATGCACATCACTATAAGCCTTGCAAGAAAATGACTAATGAGTTAGTCACGAGATGATGCATTACGGAACGAGTAAAGAGACTTGCCGGTAACGAGATTGGACTAGGTATGATGATACCGATGATCGAATCTCGGGCAAGTAACATGCCGAAGACAAAGGGAACAACGTATGTTGTTGTGCGGTTTGACCAATAAAGATCTTCGTAGAATATGTAGGAACGAATATGAGCATCTAGGTTCCGCTATTGGTTATTGACCGGAGATGAGTCTCGGTCATGTCTACATAGTTCTCGAACCTGTAGGGTCCGACCGCTTAACGTTTGGTGACAATCGGTATTATGAGTTTATGTGTTTTGATGTACCGAAGGTAGTTCGGAGTCCCGGATATGATCACGGACATGACGAGGAGTCTCAAAATGGTTGAGACATAAAGATCGATATATTGGATGACTATGTTTGGACTTCGAAAGTGTTCCGAGTGAGTTTGGACAAATATCGGAGTACCGGGGTGTTACCGGAACCCCCCAGGGAGTGTAATGGGCCTCATGGACCTTAGTGGAGAAGAGGAGGGCGGTCAGGGCAGGCCGTGCGCCCCCTCCCCCTCTATTCCGAATTGGAGAATGAAGGGGGGAATGCGGCACCTTTTTCCTTCCCCCTCTCTCCTCCTTCCTTCCCTCCTACTCCTACTATTGGAAGGGTTGGAGTCCTACTCCCGGTGGGAGTAGGACTCCCCTTGGGGCGCGCCGAGACTGGCCTCCTCCCCCTCCTCCACTCCTTTATATACGGGGGAGGGGGGCACCCCATAGACACACAAGTTGATCATTGATCTCTTAGCCGTATGTGGTGCCCCCCTCTACCATAATCCACCTCGGTCATATCGTAGCGGTGCTTAGGCGAAGCCCTGCGTCGGTAACTTCATCATCACCATGATCACGCCGTCGTGCTGATGGAACTCTCCCACGAAGCTCTACTGGATCGTGAGTTCATGGGACGTCACCGAGCTGAACGTGTGCAGATCGCAGAGGTGTCGTACGTTCGGTACTAGGATCGGTCGATTGTGAAGACGTATGACTACATCAACCGCGTTGTCATAACGCTTCCGGTTATGGTCTACGAGGGTACGTGGATGACACTCTCCCCTCTCGTTGCTATGCATCACCATGATCTTGCGTGTGCGTAGGACATTTTTTTAAATACTACATTCACCAACAGTGGCATCATGAGCCAGGTTTATGCGTAGATGTTATATGCACGAGTAGAACACAAGTGAGTTATGGGAGATACTAGTCATACTGCTTACCAGCATGTCATACTTTGATTCGGCGGTATTGTTGGATGAAGTGGCCCAGACCGACATTACGCGTACGCTTACGCGAGACTGGTTCTACCGACGTGCTTCGCACACAGGTGGCTGGCGGGTGTCAGTTTCTCCAACTTTAGTTGAATCGAGTGTGGCTACACTCGGTCCTTGTGAAGGTTAAAACAGCACATACCTGACGAAATATCTTTGTGGTTTTGATGCGTAGGTAAGAACGGTTCTTTCTCAGCCCGTAGCAGCCACGTAAAACTTGCAACAACAAAGTAGAGGACGTCTAACTTGTTTTTGCAGGGCATGTTGTGATGTGATATGGTCAAGACATGATGCTAAATTTTATTGTATGAGATGATCATGTTTTGTAATAGAGTTATCGGCAACTGGCAGGAGCCATATAGTTGTCGCTTTATTGTATGAAATGCAATCGCCATGTAATTGATTTACTTTATCACAAAGCGGTAGCGATAGTCGTAGAAGCAATAGTTGGCGAGACGACAACGATGCTACGATGGAGATCAAGGTGTCGCACCGGTGATGATGGTGATCATGATGGTGCTTTGGATATGAAGATCAAAGGCACAAGATGATGATGGCCATATCATATCACTTATATTGATTGCATGTGATGTTTATCTTTTATGCATCTTATTTTGCTTAGATCGACGGTAGCATTATAAGATGATCTCTCACTAAATTTCAAGGTATAGGTGTTCTCCCTGAGTATGCACCGTTGTGAAAGTTCGTCGTGCCGAGACACCATGTGATGATCGGGTGTGATAAGCTCTACGTTCACATACAACGGGTGCAAGCCAGTTTTGCACATGCAGAATACTCGGGTTGAAGTAGACGAGCCTAGCATATGCAGATATGGCCTCGGAACACTGGAGACCGAATGGTCGAGCGTGAATCATATAGTAGATATGATCAACGTAGTGATGTTCACCATTGAAAACTACTCCATCTCATGTGATGATCGGACATGGTTTAGTTGATATGGATCACGTGATCACTTAGAAGATTAGAGGGATATCTATCTAAGTGGGGGTTCTTAAGTAATTTGATTAATTGAACTTTAATTTATCATGAACTCGGTACCTAATAGTATTTTGCTTGTCTATGTTGTTGTAGATAGATGGCCCATGCTGTTGTTCCGTTGAATTTTAATGCGTTCCTAGAGAAAGCTAAGTTGAAAGATGATGGTAGCAACTATACGGACTGGGTCCATAACTTGAGGATTATCCTCATTGCTGCACGGAAGAATAATGTACTGGAAGCATCGCTAGGTGACAGGCCTACTGCAGGAGCAACCCCGGACGTTATGAACGTCTGGCAAGCTCGTTCTGATGACTACGCGATAGTTCAGTGTGCCATGCTTTACGGCTTAGAACCGGGACTTCAACGACGTTTTGAACGTCATGGAGCATATGAGATGTTCCAGGAGTTGAAGTTAATATTTCAAGCAAATGCCCAAATTGAGAAATATGAGATTTCCAATAAGTTCTACAGCTGCAAGATGGAGGAGAACAGTTCTATCAGTGAACACTTGCTCAGAATGTCTGGGTACTACAATCATATGACTCAACTTGGTTGCAAAGTTGACGAAGATAGTGTTATTGATAGAGTTCTTCAATCACTGCCACCAAGCTATAAAGGCTTCGTGATGAACTATAACATGCAAGGGATGCAGAAGACAATTCCCGAGCTCTTCGCTATGCTCAAAGCTGCAGAGGTGGAAATCAAAAAGGAGCATCAAGTGTTGATGGTTAACAAGACTACTAGTTTCAAGAAAAAGGGCAAGGGAAAGAAGGGTAACTTCTAGAATAATAGCAAGACAGTTGCTACTCCCGCGAAGAAACCCAAGTCTGGAGCCAAGCTTGAAACTGAGTGCTTCTACTGCAAAGGAACTGGACACTGGAAGCGGAACTGCCCCAAGTATTTGGTGGATAAGAAGGATGGCAAAGTGAACAAAGGTATATTTGATATACATGTTATTTATGTGTACCTTACTAATGCCCGTAGTAGCACCTGGGTATTTGATACTGGTTCGGTTGCTAATATTTGTAACTCGAAACAGGGGCTACGGATTAAGTGGAGATAAGCTAAGGACGAGGTGACGATGCGTGTGGGAAATGGTTCCAAAGTCGATGTGATCGTCGTCGGCACGCTACCTCTACATCTACCATCGGGATTAGTATTAGACCTAAATAATTGTTATTTGGTGCCATCGTTGAGCATAAACATTATATCTGGATCTTGTTTGTCGCGAGACGGTTATTCATTTAAATCAGAGAATAATGGTTGTTCTATTTATATGAGTAATATCTTTTATGGTCATGCACCCTTGAAGAGTGGTCTATTCTTGTTGGATCTCGATCGTAGTGATACACATATTCATAATATAGAAGCCAAAAGATGCACGGTTAATAATGATAGTGCAACTTATTTGTGGCACTGTCGTTTAGGTCATATTGGTGTAAAGCGCATGAAAAACTCCATGCTGATGGACTTTTGGAATCACTTGATTATGAATCACTTGGTGCTTGCGAACCATGCCTCATGGGCAAGATGACTAAAACTCCGTTCTCCGGAACAATGGAGCGAGCAACTCATTTCTTGGAAATCATAGATACTCATGTGTGTGGACCAATGAGTGTTGAGGCTCGCGGCGGGTATCGTTATTTTCTAACCTGCACTGATGATTTGAGCAGATATGGGTATATCTACTTGATGAAACACAAGTCTGAAACATTTGAAAAGTTCAAAGAATTTCAGAGTGAAGTAGAGAATCATTGTAACAACAACAACAAAGTTTCTATGATCTGATCGTGGAGTCGAATATTTGAGTTACGAGTTTGGTCTTCATTTGAAACAATGTGGAATAGTTTCACAACTCACACCACCCAGAACACCATAGCGTAATGGTGTGTCCGAACATCATAACAGTCATTTATTAGATATGGTGCGATCTATGATGTCTCTTACCAATTTACCACTAACGTTTTGGGGTTATGCTTTTGAGACAGCTGCATTCACGTTAAATAGGGCACCATATAAATCCGTTGAGACGCCTTATGAACTGTGGTTTGGCAAGAAACCAAAGTTGTCGTTTCTTAAAGTTTGGGGCTGCGATGCTTATGTGAAAAACTTCAACCTGATAAGCTCGAATCCAAGTCAGAGAAATGTGTCTTAATAGGATACCCAAAGGAAACTGTTGGGTACACCTTCTATCACAGATCTGAAGGCAAGATATTCGTTGCTAAGAATGGATCCTTTCTAGAGAAGGAGTTTCTCTCGAAAGAAGTGAGTGGGAGGAAAGTAGAACTTGATGAGGTAATTGTATCTTCTCACGAATTGGGAAGTAGCACATCATAGAAACTAGTTCCAGTGATTCCTACACCAGTCAGCAAGGAAGCTAATGATAATGATCATGAAACTTCGGATCAAGTTACTTCTGAACCTCGTAGGTCAACCAGAGTATGTTCCGCACCAGAGCGGTATGGCAACCCAGTTCTGGAAGTCATGTTACTACACCATGATGAACCTACGAACTATGAGGAAGCGATGATGAGCCTAGATTCCGCAAAATGGCTTGAGGCCATGAAATCTGAGATGGGATCCATGTATGAGAACAAAGTATGGACTCTGGTTGACTTTCCCGATGATCGGAAAGCCATTGAAAATAAATGGATCTTCAAGAGGAAGACCAATGCTGACGGTAATGTTACTGTCTACAAAGCTCGACTTGTTGCGAAAGATTTTCAACAAGTTCAAGGAGTTGACTACGATGAGACTTTCTTACCCGCAGCGATGCTTAAGTCTGTCCGAATCATGTTAGGAATTTTCACATTTTATGATCATGAAATTTGGCAAATGGATGTCAAAACTGCATTCCTTAATGGATACCTCAAAGAGGAGTTGTATATGATGCAACCAGAAGGTTTTGTCGATCCTAAAGGTGCTAACAAAGTGTGCAAGTTCCAGCAATCCATCTATGGACTGGTGCAAGAATCTCGGAGTTGGAATATACGCTTTGATGAGGTGATCAAAGCATATGGTTTTATACAGACTTTTGGAGAAGCCGGTATTTACAAGAAAGTGAGTGGGAGCTCTGTAGCATTTCTGCTATTATATGTGGATGACATATTATTGATTGGAAATGATATAGAATTTCTGGATAGCATAAAAGGATACTTGAATAAGAATTTTCAATGAAAGACCTCAGTGAAGCTACTTATATATTAGGCATCAAGATCTATAGAGATAGATCAAGACGTTAAATTGGACTTTCACAAAGCACATACCTTGATAAAGTTTTGAAAAAGTTCAAAATGGATCAGTCGAAGAAACGGTTCTTGCCTGTGTTACAAGGTGTGAAGTTGAGTAAGACTCAATGCCCGACCACTGCAGAAGATAGAGAGAAAATGAAAGGTGTTCCCTATGCTTCAGCCATAGGCTCTATCATGTATGCAATGCTGTGTACCAGACCTGATCTGTGCCTTGCTATTAGTTTAGTAGGGAGGTACAAAAGTAATCCAGGAGAGGATCACTGGACAGCGGTCAAGAACATCCTGAAATACCTGAAAAGGACTAAGGATATGTTTCTCGTTTATGGAGGTGACAAAGAACTCGTCGTAAATGGTTACGTCAATACAAGCTTTGATATTGATCCGGATGACTCTAAGTCACAAACCGGATACGTGTTTTTATTGAATGGTGGAGCTGTCAGTTGGTGCAGTTCTAAGCAAAGCGTCGTGGCAGGATCTATGTGTGAAGCGGAGTACATAGCTGCTTCAGAAGAAGCAAATGAAGGAGTCTGGATGAAGAAGTTCATATCCGATCTAGGTGTCATACCTAGTGCATCGGGTCCATTGAAAATCTTTTGTGACAATACTGGTGCAATTGCCTTGGCAAAGGAATCCAGATTTCACAAGAGAACCAAGCACATCAAGAGACGCTTCAATTCCATCCGCGATCAAGTCAAGGAGGGAGACATAGAGATTTGCAAGATACATACGGGTCTGAATGTTGCAGACCCGTTGACTAAGCATCTCTCATGAGCAAAACATGATCATCACCAAGACTCCATGGGTGTTAGAATCATTACTATGTAATCTAGATTATTGACTCTAGTGCAAGTGGGAGACTAAATTAAATATGCCCTAGAGGCAATAATAAAGTTGTTATTTATATTTCCTTATATCATGATAAATGTTTATTATTCATGCTAGAACTGTATTAACCGGAAACTTAGTACATGTGTGAATACATAGACAAACAAAGTGTCGCGAGTATGCCTCTACTTGACTAGCTCGTTGAATCAAAGATGGTTAAGTTTCCTAGGCATAGACATGAGTTGTCATTTGATTAACGGGATCACATCATTAGTGAATGATTTGATTGACTTGACCCATCCGTTAGCTTAGCAAATTGATCGTTTAGTTTTTACTGCTATTGCTTTCTTCATGACTTATACATGTTCCTATGACTATGAGATTATGCAACTCCCGAATACCGGAGGAACACCTTGTGTGCTATCAAACGTCACAACGTAACTGGGTGATTATAAAGATGCTCTACAGGTGTCTCAGAAGTTTTTTGTGGTGTTGGCATAGATCAAGAATAGGATTTGTCACTCCGAGTGTCGGAGAGGTATCTCTGGGCCCTCTCGGTAATGCACATCACTATAAGCCTTGCAAGCAAATGACTAATGAGTTAGTCACGAGATGATGCATTACGGAACAAGTAAAGAGACTTGCCGGTAACGAGATTGAAGAAGGTATGATTATACCGACGATCGAATCTCGGGCAAGTAACATGCCGATGACGAAGGGAACAACGTATGTTGTTGTGCGGTTTGACCGATAAAGATCTTCGTAGAATATGTAGGAACGAATATGAGCATCCAGGTTCCGCTATTGGTTATTGACCGGAGATGAGTCTCAGTCATGTCTACATAGTTCTTGAACCCGTAGGGTCCGCACGCTTAACGTTCGGTGACGATCGGTATTATGAGTTTATGTGTTTTGATGTACCGAAGGTAGTTCGGAGTCCCGGATATGATCATGGACATGACGAGGAGTCTCGAAATGGTTGAGACATAAAGATCGATATATTGGATGACTATGTTTGGACTTCGGAAGTGTTCCGAGTGAGTTTGGACAAATACCGGAGTACCGGGGGGTTACCGAAACCCCCTGGGGAGTGTAATGGGCCTCATGGGCCTTAGTGGAGAAGAGGAGGGGCAGCCAGGGTAGGCCGCGTGCCCCCTCCCCCTCTAGTCTGAATTGGACAAGAAAGAGGGGGGGCGGCGCCCCCTTTTACTTCCCCCTCTCTCCTCCTTCCTTCCCTCCTACTCCTACTCTTGGAAGGGTTGGAGTCCTACTCCCGGGGGGAGTAGGACTCCCCTTAGGGCGTGCCTAGGAGGCCGGCCTCCTCCCCCTCCTCCACTTCTTTATATACGAGGGAGGGGGCACCCCATAGACACACAAGTTGATCATTGATCTCTTAGCCATGTGCGGTGCCCCCCTCCACCATAATCGACCTCGGTCATATCGTAGCGGTGCTTAGGCGAAGCCCTGCGTCGGTAACTTCATCATCACGGTCATCATGTCGTCGTGCTGATGGAACTCTCCCGTGAAGCTATACTGGATCGTGAGTTCGTGGGACGTCACCGAGCTGAACGTGTGTAGATCGCGGAGGTGCCGCACGTTCGGTACTAGGATCGGTCGATCGTGAAGACGTACGACTACATCAACCGCGTTGTCATAACGCTTCCGCTTACGGTCTACCATGGTATGTGGACGACACTCTCCCCTCTCGTTGCTATGCATCACCATGATCTTGCGTGTGCATAGGAATGTTTTTAAAATACTACATTCCCCAACACAATCATCATAATTTTTCAATATGTTATTCAATAATTCTTCAGCTTGTCTAGTAGTTCGTTCCCTGAAAACACAACCAGCACAACTATCTAGGAAGTCCTTAGAAGCATCGGTTAGTCCATTATAGAAGATATCAAGTATTTCATTTTTCTTAAGAGGATGATCTGGCAAAGCATTATGTAACTGTCAAAGCCTCCCCCAAGCTTGTGGGAGACTCTCTTCTTTAGTTTGCACAAAAATAAATATTTTCAGAGAAGTAATAAATCATATCCAAGGGACTACGCACACAACCAGGAGCAAGAGTATTGTACCAAGCTTTAGCATCACCCTTTAATGTGAACGGAAATAATTTGAGAATATAGTAGTAACGAGTTCTCTCATCATGAGTAAAAAGGGTGGCTATGTCATTCAACTTAGTGAGATGTGCCACATCAGTTTCAGTTTCATAACCATGGAAAGGATTAGATTCAACGAAAGTGATAAAATTGGGTCGACAGAGAATTCATAATACTTATCATCAATAAAGATAGGTGAGGTAGCAAACTTAGGATCACATTTCATTCTAGCATTCAGAGACTTTTCTTTATACTTGCATAATAATTTCTCTAGATCATCTCTATCCCTACAGGCAAGAATATCTCTAGTTTTTTCTGTCAGGACCCCGATCCTAGGTCACACCGATCTAGCATGTAACACATCATATCACTTTGCGGCCTCACGCACGGTATCCCCATGGGTGCCACCTTACCTGGCCCGAGACCGTTTGCGTATTTTGGCTCACGTATATGATAGTGTCGCTAGCATGCATATGACAGAGAACCAGGCCCGGCATGACTAGTTGTAAACCAAAAGTGGCGCTAAATTACAGGGACAGGCATACATGACCCAGCAACGAACGTGTCAGTCATCAACGTATGAACCCAAGTCATAGCAAGCTACAAGGACTTAAAGGAACAACGCGTGACATTTCCCTGAAGAGACACACACAGGAACGAAGAAGGACACATGCCGGCCAGCCTAAGTGTTCCGAAGCAGTAGCAAGCTACCAAGGCTCAGTGGAAGCACTAGGAGGCATTTCCCCATAAGATAGGCTACCAAGGGTAAACAACTAGGTGTCGGATCCCACACATAGCAATACACATTGCACTTACGCATAACATTCAAGTATGTGTTGTACAACATGGCATCACAACATAAGTCAACAACTCATATAGATAAGGCTCAGA
Organism: Secale cereale; assembly: GCA_902687465.1. NCBI lineage: Eukaryota > Viridiplantae > Streptophyta > Magnoliopsida > Poales > Poaceae > Secale > Secale cereale. Next base: position 459,892,004 of record LR738713.1, on the reverse strand, counting down.
AGAGCCATCGTAGCATTTATTACAAGCAGTGGGTCTCATGACCCAACATGCAGAGCATACAAGCAACGGTAGCATAACATGTCTGAGTACAGACAACTACAAATGAAAAAGGCTGAGAAGCCTGACTATCTACAAGACCCTTCCAAGGTACAAGATCATAGCTGAGGTAACAAGCTAAACGTCGAAGTCCACGTGGATCCACTAGTGAGACTGAAGTCTCTCTGCAAAACATAAATTAAGCAAACGTGAGTACAAAGGTACTCAGCAAGACTTACATCAAGAACTAGCTACATATGCATCACTATCAACAAAGGGGTGGTGGAGTTTGACTACAGCAAGCCAGCTTTGATCCGATGGCTATCCTAAACTACAACTGCAAGTAACTCTTTTGAGGTGGCGCACACGAGTCCACATATTCACCAATCAATACACCACTATGGATCCGATCCAGTCTCCCTACGAGAAGGCCATCCATAGCACTCACGCTTATCTTGCACATTTTAGAGTATCCACTTTCACTTGTCTATGAACTGTATAGGCAACCCAGAAGTCCTTTACCGCGGACACGGCTATTCGAATAGATCATTTGTAAGCCTGTAGGGGTGTACTTCTTCACACATGTTTCCACCACTTAGCGTCTGCACACGACATGTGCTCGGCAGACTTCAAGTGAAAGCCGACGTGGGTGTAGACCACGCCCTGACTAACCACACAAGTCCCTAGTCCAAGTTTATTGCCTATTGAGGTTCCATCCGAAGGGAGTCCGGTCGAGGTTTCCACTTACGGCCCCGAACGATGTGTACAGGGTTCCCGAAGCACCAAACGGGTGTCCCGGTACACCGTGCCACGTGCCTACCGCTTCACAGCCCACCCCTCCGGTCAGCGCTGCGCACGGCCTCCAGCATGATACAAACACCAGCAACTACTTGCAACTCCTGGACAGAGGACAAGGGGGTTAATAAGTCGAGCGGGGTCATATTTCAGGGCCCAACGTGTGGTAGTAGCTATTCATGGATCAACGAACACAGAACTCAGTTCCCGAGGATGGTTTCAATGAGACAACCCACCATGTACTCCTACATGGCCTCTCATCGCTACCTTTACCAAATCATGTTCACACACTTAGCTCTCAACAGTAGGACATGTTCACCATATTCCAATTCATCCCCGATGAATCAGACCTGGCTCAACTCTAAGCAGTAGTGGGCATAACAAGCAAGCATGAATGAGTAGGCACAACATGGCTCAAACAACTCCTACTCATGCTAGTGGGTTTCAACTATTTACTGTGGTAATGACAGGTCATGCAAAGGAAAAGGGGTTCAACTACCGCAACAAGTAACAGTTGAATCGTTGTTGTCCTAATGCAGTAAAAGAGAGCAAGAGCGAGAGGGTGGGATTGTATCGGAATGCTCAATGGGGTTTTGCTTGCTTGGCACTTCTGAAGATATCACTGTGTCTTCATCAGTGTCATCGATCACATCGTCGGAACATCATCTACTGAGAGGGGACAAACACTGGCAAACAAGAGAAAACACAATCAATGCAATGCGACAATATGATGCATGATCATGACATGGAAATATGCTGTTGATTGAGCTAATGCAACTAGCAACCATATTAAATGAAGTTGGTTTGAACCAAAGGTTCAAATTCAAACTCCATATGTGATTATTCAAATGCCATTTATTCAAATTTTCTTAAACAGTGGCTGTAAGTTGTTCAAACATGCATGAAAATTCCATAAACAGATTCTTTGGATTTTTCTGATTATTTTTCATGTATAAATTATTTTCATTGGAGTTATAGATTATTTTCAATGATTTTTAGAAGTTTTAAACATTTGCTGAAATAAATAAATCAGTTCTGATTTATTTTAAATCCCAAAAAATATTTACTACATCAGCATGACTTCATGCTGACGTGAGTAGATCAACGGGGCTGCCAAGGTCAAACCTGACTTGTGGGGTCCACTGGTCAGTGACTCACGGCTAACTAATTAAGTTTAAAGCTATACTAAAGGTTAACAGAGTCTCGGCCCCAGGTGTCAGTGACACAACTAACTAACAGGGTTAGTTAGCCTTAAGTTAATACTAACTAAACTGTCAGTGGGGCCAGGGCCCACTAGTCAGCGGGTCAATGGTTAACTAAATGTTAGTTAGCACTAATCAGAAATTAGCAGGGCTCTGGGCCCACCTATTAGTGACTAGGGGGGTTGTTAGTGCCTAAACTAATGAGGAAACGTCGGCTGGCCGGAAGATAGCCGGCAACGACCACAGCCGACGGCGGAGGTCCGCCGGAGTTGCGCCAGAGGCGGCGGATCGAGGCGTCGAGGGCACCAGGAGGGAGCCTGCACTCCTGCGCATCCAACGGAGGAAGCAACAGGTCGCTGGGTGCCCGGAGTCAATGACGGCGAGCACTTGGGCGGTGGCCGGAGATCGGGCATCGGCGAAAACGACGCTACAGCGCATGGTAGGAGCAACTGGTGGGTGTTTGACACGTCTCCAACGTATCTATAATTTTTTATTGTTCCATGCTATTATTTATGAAGTCTTGGATGTTTAATGGGCTTTATCATTCACTTTTATATCATTTTTGGGACTAACCTACTAACCCAAAGGCCCAGTCCAGATTGCTGTTTTTTGCCTGTTTTAGGGTTTTGTAGAAAAAAATATCAAACGGAGTCCAAACGGAATGAAACCTTCGCGAGAGATATTTTTGGAGAAAATCACGCACGAAGAACTTGAGAACCACGTCAGAAGAGCGACGAGGGGCCCACGAGGGTGGGGGCGCGCGCCCCTTCCCAGGGCGCGCCCCCTGCCTCGTGGAGCCCCCGTGATTCCCCTGGTGCCCTCCTTCTTCCTATATAAGTCTACGTACCCCAGAAACTCCGTGAACAGAGAGAAAACCCTAATTCCACCCCTGTACCTTCTGTTCCCATGGAGATCCCATCTTGGAGCCTGTTCTGGAGCTCCATCGGAGGGGGATCCATCACGGAGGCCTTCATCATCATCATCATCGCCCTCACCATGAGTTGTGAGTAGTTTACCACAGACCTTCGGGTCCATAGCTAGTATCTAGATGGCTTCTTCTCTCTCTCTCTCTGGATCTCAATACAAAGTTCTCCTCAGTCTTCAAGGAGATCTATTCGATGTAATCTCTTTTTGCGGTGTGTTTGTCGAGATCCGATGAATTATGAGTTTATGATGAAGGTTATCTATGAAAGATATTTGGTTCTTCTCTGAACTTTTTATGTGTGCTCATAATATCCTTGCAAGTCTCTTCAAATTATTGGTTTGGTTTGGCCTACTAGATCTATAGTTCCTGTAATGGGAGAAGTGCTTGGCTTTGGGTTCAAACTTGTGGTGTCCTTTCTCAGTAACAGTAGGGGCAGCAAGGCATGTATTGTATTGTTGCCATCGAGGATAAAAATATGGGGTTTATATCATATTGCTTAAGTTTATCCCTCTACGTCATGTCATCTTGCTTAAGGCGTTACTCTGTTCTTATGAACTCAATACACTAGATGCATGCTGGATAGCAGTTGATGTGTGGAGTAATAGTAGTAGATGCAGGCAGGAGTTGGTCTACTTGTCTCGGACGTGATGCCTATATACAATGATCATTCCTAGATAGTCTCATAATTACTCGCTTTTCTATAAATTTCTCGACAGTAATTTGTTTACCCGTCGTAGAATATCGCTATCATGAGAGAAGCCACTAGAGAAAACTATGGCCCCCAGGTCTATTCTCAACATATCAATCTACATCTACTTTACTCTTACTGCTTTCATTTGATGTTCTTATAAACTAAAAATACCAAAAATATAAACTATCATCTCTATCAGATCTCACTTTCATAAGTGACCGTAAAGGGATTGACAACCCCTTATCGCGTTGGCTGCGAAGTTCTTATTTGTTTGTGCAGGTGCGAGGGACTCGTGCGTGGTCTCCTACTGGATTGATACCTTGGTTCTCAAAAACTGAGGGAAATACTTACGCTACTGTGTTGCATCTCCCTTTCCTCTTCGAGGGAATACAACGCAAGCTCAAGAGGTAGCAAGAAGAATTTCTGGCGCCGTTGCCGGGGAGACTTACGCAAAAGTCATATACCAAGTACCCATCACAAACCCTTATCCTTCGCATTACATTTATTTGCCTCTCATTTTCCTCTCCCTCACTTCTCCCTTGCCAATTTACCCTCATGTCTGAGATGGGGGACGACTTTATCAAGAAGGGTAGCAATGTCGAGGGCAACGTCCATGTTGACTCCACGGATGAAGCTACCACTTTACATATTAAGAAGTTCCGGGTTGGTAGTGGTAATGTTATTGGAAAAGGAGTTCTTCAAGACTTCTTTACTTGTGCCAGTGCTTTGCCCACTATGGGTGGCTCTATTATTCACAGAACTAGTAGCCTTGCAGATGGTGTATCTATGCTCATAGTAGAAATTGAAAGGCAATTTATCCATATGCATCCCTGTATTCAGAGAATATTTTTGGAGTTCTCCAATATTGAGCATTATTCCTTTAAGCATGCAGCTACTATCTTTTTGGGTCATGAATTTAGATATATCACGAAAGAGGCCAGAGAAATCTTTGCTCATTATGGAGTAGATGCCGGTCGACCTTCTATAGAGGCTATCTTGTTCAATCAAGAAGACCTAATGCGGTTGCGATCTCCTGATCATGTTGCTTTTAATGAAAACTTTAGAAAAAAAGGTTCTTGTTGAGATCTTGATTGATAGAATTTCTGAGATAAATGATGATTTTGCTATTCAAAATAATGGGTTAGGCTTCTCTTGAGCGAAGGCTTATGACCTTCTGCCAAAAGAGTGCCTATAATGATGAATTGGTCATCCACTACAAAGGGCCAAAGGAGGAACCTGTTCCTCCCGAGATTGATGTAGGGGACTTTTTTCCCATTAAATTTAGCCCTTTTGATTACTTTTGCTTGCCACAAAGGAAGCTTGTTGCTGAACGTAGGGAATATGAGATGAGCTTTCGTGATGTATTGTACCACTATGGCTATCCCTAGATCTATCTTGTATCGTGCCTAGCTAGGGGCGTAAAATGATAGCGCTTGTTGGGAGGCAACCCAATTTTATGTTTTTTGTTTTTTCTGCTGTTAGGGAATAAATATTGCATCTAGCCTCTGATTAGATGTGGTTTCATGTTTTGTTTAGTGTTTGTGCCAAGTAGAACCTTTGGGAAGACTTGTGTGAAGTTTATATGATCTTGCTGTGAAAAACAGAATCGTTAGCGCTGGCCAAAGTAGTCTTCAGATTTTATTGGAGCATGCTTTTTAGTTGATTCTTTTTGCAGATGATTGGTAGACAAATTCCACAAATTTACCAATTTAGTTTGAATTTTTTGGAGTTCCGGAAGTAGGCGAAACCTGCAGATTACTACAGAATGTTCTGTTTTTGACAGATTCTGTTTTTCGTGTGTTGTTTGCTTATTCCGATGCATCTATGAGTAGTATTGGAGGATATGAACCATAGAGAAGATGTAATACAGTAGGTTTAACACCAATATAAACAAAGAATGAATTCATTGATGTACCTTTGAGTAGTGGTTTCTTTTATTATACTAACGGAGCTCACGAGAATTTTTGTCTAAGTTTTGTGTTGTGAAGTTTTCAAGTTTTGAGTATTGCTTTGATGGACTATGGAACAAGGAGTAGCAAAGGCCTAAGCTTGGGGATGCCCATGGCACCCCAAGTAAATTCAAGATAATCAAAAGCCTAAGCTTGGGGATGCCCATGGCACCCCAAGTAAATTCAAGATAATCAAAAGCCTAAGCTTGGGGATGCCCCAGGAAGGCATCCCCTCTTTCGTCTTCATCCATCGGTAACTATTCTTGCAGCTATATTTTTATTCGCAACATGTTATGTCTTTTGCTTGGAGCGTCTTGTATAATTTGAGTCTTTGCTTGTTAGTTTGCCACAATCATACTTGATGGACACACCTATTTGAGAGAGTTAAATATGGCCTAGAAATTATTAGAACACTCTATGTGCTTCACTTATATCTTTTGAGTTGAATAGTTTTTGCTCTAGTGCTTCACTTATATATTTTAGAGCACGGTGGTGGTAATATTTTGTAGAAATTTTTGAACTCTCATGCTTCACTTATATCCTTTTGAGAGTCTATTAAAACAGCATGGCAATGTGTTTAGGCTAAAGAAACTAGTCTTCACATGATAGACATCCAATGTTAATGTAGTAAAAAAATTCACACTAAGTGCATTGAATATGATGAGATGTTGGATGCTTGATCATTGTTTTGAGATATGAGGATAGTGATATTAGAGTCATGATAGTTGAGTTATTATGAAATTGAGAAATACGTGTGTTAAGGTTAGTGATTCCCGTATCATGCACGTATGGTGAACCTCTATGTGACGAAGTTAGAGCATGAGGTATTTGTAGAGTGCCAACCTTTGTGTGGAGGTCGGGGGCGCATGATGGTTAACTCCTACCAACCTCCCCCCTAGGAGCATGCGTTGATTACTTTGTTTTGATGACTCGTAAATTTTTGCAATAAGTATATAAGTTCTTATGACTAATGTTGAGTCCATGGATTATACGCACTCTCACCTTTCCACCATTGCTAGCCTCTCTTGTACCGCGCAACTTTCGCCGGTGCCATAAACCCACTACATATCCTTCATCAAAACAGCCACCATATTATTCCTCAAAACAGCCACCATACCTGCCTATCATGGCATTTCCATAGCCATTCCGAGATATATTGCCATGCAACTTTCCACCGTTCCGTTTATATGACACGCATCATATTGTCATATTGCCATGCATGATCATGTAGTTGACATCGTAGTTCTGGCAAAGCCACCATGCATAATTTTTCATATATGTCACTCTTGATTCATTGCATATCCCGGTACACCGCCGGAGGCATTCATGTAGAGTCATACTTGTTGTAGTATCGAGTTATAATTTTGAGTTGTTATAAAAAGTGTGATGATCATCATTATTAGAGCATTGTCCCATGTGAGGAAAGGCCAATAAAAAAAAGATGGCCCAAAAAAGTAGAGAGGGGCTAATAAAAAAAGAGAGAAAGCCCCTCCAAAAAAATAAGAGAAAAGAGAGAAGGGACAATTGCTACTATCTTTTTCCACACTTGTGCTTCAAAGTAGCACCATGTTCTTCATTGTAGAGAGTCTCATGCTTAGTCACTTTCATATACTAGTGGGAATTTTCATTATAGAACTTGGCTTGTATATTCCAACGATGGGCTTCCTCAAATGCCCTAGGTTTTCGTGAGCAAGCAAGTTGGATGCACACCCACTAGTTTCCTTTGTTGAGCTTTCATTCATATTTAGCTCTAGTGCATCCGTTGCATGGCAATCCCTACTCACTCACATTGATATATATTGATGGGCTTCTCCATATCCCGTTGATACGCCTAGTCGATGTGAGACTATCTCCCTACTTTTTGTCTTCTCCACAACCACCTCTATTCCACCCATAGTGCTATATCCATGGCTCACGGTCATGTATTGCATGAAACTTGAAAGGTTTGAAAAGATAGAGTATGAAAACAAATGCTTGGCTAAAATCAGGGTTGAGCATAATATGAATATTTTGTGTGATGAAGAGGGAGCATAGCCAGACTATATGATTTTGTAGGGACAACTTTCTTTAGCCATAGTATTTTGAGAAGACATGATTGTATTGTTAGTATGCTTGAAGTATTGTTATTTCTTATCTCAATATAGTCTTTTATCTTGAATCTTTCAGATCTGAACATTCATGCCACAATTAAGAGAATTACATTAAAAAACTATATTGGTTAGCATTCCACATCAAAAATTCTTTCTTTATCATTTACCTACTCGAGGATGAGCAGGGATTAAGCTTGGGGATGCTTGATACGTCTCCAACGTATCTATAATTTTTGATTGTTCCATGCTATTATCTATGAAGTCTTGGATGTTTAATGGGCTTTATCATTCACTTTTATATCATTTTTGGGACTAACCTACTAACCCAAATTCCCAGTCCAGATTGTTGTTTTTTGCCTTATTCAGGGTTTTGCAGAAAAAGAATATCAAACGGAGTCCAAACGGAATGAAACCTTCGCGAGAGATATTTTTGGAGAAAATCACGCACGAAGAACTTGAGAACCACGTTAGAAGAGCCACGAGGGGCCCACGAGGGTGGGGGCACGCCCCCCTTCCCAGGGCGCGACCCCTACCTCGTGGAGCCCCCGTGACTCCCCCGGTGCCCTCCTTCTGCCTATTTAAGTCTACGTACCCCAGAAACTCCGTGAACAGAGAGAAAACCCTAATTCCACCCCGTACCTTCTGTTCCTGTGGAGATCCCATCTTGGAGCCTGTTCCGGAGCTCCACCGGAGGGGGATCCATCACGGAGGCCTTCATCATAATCATCATCGCCCTCACCATGAGTCGTGAGTAGTTTACCACAGACCTTCGGGTCCATAGCTAGTATCTAGATGGCTTCTTCTCTCTCTCTCTGGATCTCAATACAAAGTTCTCCTCGGTCTTCGAGGAGATCTATTCGATGTAATCTCTTTTTGCGGTGTGTTTGTCGAGATCCGATGAATTGTGAGTCTATGATCAAGGTTATCTATGAAAGATATTTGGTTCTTCTCCCAACTTTTTATGTGTGCTCATAATATCCTTGCAAGTCTCTTCGAATTATTGGTTTGGTTTGGCCTACTAGATCTATAGTTCTTGCAATGGGAGAAGTGCTTGGATTTGGGTTTAATCTTGCGGTGTCCTTTCCCAATGATAGTAGGGGCAGCAAGGCACGTATTGTATTGTTGCCATCGAGGATAAAAAGATGGGGTTTATATCATATTGCTTAAGTTTATCCCTCTACATCATGTCATCTTGCTTAAGGCGTTAATCTGTTCTTATGAACTCAATACACTAGATGCATGCTGGATAGCGGTCGATGTGTGGAGTAATAGTAGTAGATGCAGGCAGGAGTCGGTCTACTTGTCTCGGATGTGATGCCTATATACAATGATCATGCCTAGATAGTCTCATAATTATTCGCTTTTCTATCAATTGCTCGACAGTAATTTGTTTACCCACCGTAGAATATCGCTATCATGAGAGAATCCACTAGAGAAAACTATGCCGCCCGGGTCTATTCTCAACCTATCAATGTACATCTACTTTACTTTTACCGCTTTCATTTGATGTTCTTATAAACTAAAAATACCAAAAATATAAACGATCATCTCTATCAGATCTCACTTTCGTAAGTGACCGTAAAGGCATTTACAACCCCTTATCGCGTTGGATGCGAAGTTCTTATTTGTTTGTGCAGGTGCGAGGGACTCGCGCGTGGTCTCCTACTGGATTGATACCTTGGTTCTCAAAAACTGAGGGAAATACTTACGCTACTATGCTGCATCTCTCTTTCCTCTTCGAGGGAATACAACGCAAGATCAAGAGGTAGGAGTGTTCTAGGCTCCTAACGGCGTGTTGAACATGTTGCAGTGCTCGGCTGCGGTCATAGCTAGCTCTGGCCGCGATGGCGATGAGACATGACGGTGGCAGGCTTTGGAGCTCATGGGGACGGCGGCTACAGGATGAATCTAACGCAGGAAGAGAGGGGAATATGCCCTAGAGGCAATAATAAATTGGTTATTATTATATTTCCTTGTTCACGATAATCGTTTATTATCCATGCTAGAATTGTATTGAAAGGAAACTCAGATACATGTGTGGATACATAGACAAACACCATGTCCCTAGTAAGCCTCTAGACGACTAGCTCGTTGATCAATAGATGGTTACGGTTTCCTAACCATGGACAATGGATGTCGTTGATAACGGGATCACATCATTAGGAGAATGATGTGATGGACAAGACCCAATCCTAAGCCTAGCACAGATCATGTAGTTCGTATGCTAAAGCTTTTCTATATGTCAAGTATCTTTTCCTTAGACCATGAGATTGTGCAACTCCCGGATACCGTAGGAATGCTTTGGGTGTACCAAACGTCGCAACGTAACTGGGTGGCTATAAAGGTGCACTACAGGTATCTCCGAAAGTGTCTGTTGGGTTGGCACGAATCGAGACTGGGATTTGTCACTCCGTATGACGGAGAGGTATCTCTGGGCCCACTCGGTAGTACATCATCATAATGTGCACAATATGTGATCAAGGAGTTGATCACGGGATGATGTGTCACGGAACGAGTAAAGAGACTTGCCGGTAACGAGATTGAGCAAGGTATCGGTATACCGACGATCGAATCTCGGGCAAGTGCTATACCGATAGACAAAGGGAATCGTATACGGGATTGATTGAATCCTTGACATCGTGGTTCATCCGATGAGATCATCGTGGAACATGTGGGAGCCAACATGGGTATCCAGATCCCGCTGTTGGTTATTGGTCGGAGAGTTGTCTCGGTCATGTCTACATGGTTCCCTAGCCCGTAGGGTCTACACACTTAAGGTTCGATGACGCTAGGGTTATAGGGAAGGTATGTACGCGGTTACCGAATGTTGTTCGGAGTCCCGGATGAGATCTCGGACGTCACGAGGAGTTCCGGAATAGTCCGGAGGTAAAGATTCATATATGGGAAGTCCTGTTTTGGTCACCGGAAAAGTTTCGGGCGATATCGGTAATGTACCGGGACCACCGGGAGGGTCCCGGGGGTCCACCAGGTGGGGCCACCAGCCCCTGAAGGCTGCGTGGGCTAAGTGTGGGAGGGGACCAGCCCCAAGGGGGCTGGTGCGCCCCCCCACCAAGTCCCTAGGCGCATGGAGAGTGGAGGGGGGCAAACCCTAGGTCCAGATGGGCCTTAAGGCCCACCCTAGGGCGCCCCCTCTCTCTCCCCCCCCCCTTGGCCGCACCCTAGATGGGTTTTTGGGGGCTGCCGCACCCCTAGGGGGTGGGAAACCCTAAAGGGGGCGCAGCCCCCCCCTTCCCCCTATATATATGTGGGGTTTTGGGGCTGCTATGGGACATGAGAACGTCTCCCTCTTGGCGCAGCCCTACCCCTCTCCCTCCTCGTCTCTTGCAGCGCTTGGCGAAGCCCTGCTGGAGTCCCGCACTCCTCCACCACCACCACGCCGTCGTGCTGCTGTTGGATGGAGTCTTCCCCAACCTCTCCCTCTCTCCTTGCTGGATCAAGGCGTGGGAGACGTCACCGGGCTGCACGTGTGTTGAACGCGGAGGCGCCGTTGTTCGGCGCTTAGATCGGAATCAACCGCGATCTAAATCGCAGCGAGTACGACTCCTTCATCCGCGTTCTTGCAACGCTTCCGCATCGCGATCTACAAGGGTATGTGGATCCGACTCTTCCCTCGTAGATGCATCTCCTAGATTGATCTTGGTGAGCGTAGGAAAATTTTTGTTTCCCATGCAACGTTCCCCAACAGAATCTAACGCAGGAAGAGAGGGGTTAGGAGCAGGAGCTCACAGCGGTATCGGAGAGGAGGTTAGAAGTCTCGGGGGAGGCCGGACGGCGTCAGAGCATCTTCGGCGATCTAGGGAGCTGGAGGTTGAAGACGACAGCGTCGAAGGGCATTGCGGTGCTTCCCAGCTCATGTGGCTCGGTGGAGAGGACGAGGAGGTCGAGGCGGAGCTCGTGGGCACGCTAGAAGGGTGAGGCGGCAGCGGTGGCTATGCATGCGGCGAATGGCGGCGACGAGCTCGCTCAGTGGACCTCGGCAGAGAGGGATAGAGGAGGGGATGGACACGGGGGAGAGTGAAAGAGAGGCCAGGGAGGTCTGTGGCGATGCCAGAGACGTCCAGGGCGTCGGGGGTGCACGCAGGCAGGTAGGAGGTGGCCGGGCGCGTGCCGGCGCGCGGTGGCCGTGCGCGCTGCCTACTAGCGCGAGGTGGAAGGCGACAGAAGGAGGAGGTGGGCTGGGCCAACAGGAGCTGGGCCGCCTCTGCTACTGGTAAGCGCCAGGTAAGTCTTCTGCCTTTTTTCTATTTTTGTTTTTGTTTTCTATTTTTGACATTTGTTTTGGCTTTATTAAAAATACCAGAGCATTTTCAAAAATCATGAGACTTCTTATGGCCACTGTTTGGATTATTTCCAACAACCAACATTTCAGTTCATGAATATTTGGACATTTAAAATAATATTTAAAGTTTAACTGCCCAAATGCAAATAAGGTATGATTTAATTCAGTGCCCAAAATATTCCACAAAAATGTTCACTATTTTTGGTTTGGTCTCAAAGCCTTGCCAAAATTATCAAAATTGATGAAGGCATTTTGGGTTCATTGGAAATGATTTTATTTTAGACCCTAGTTGAAATTATTTGGTGCTAGGGTTTGAACATCCCCATTTCAAGTTTCTTTTGAATTGACAACATGATGACATAATGATCATGCAAGGACAAACAAATGCTAAACTAGGGTTGTGACAACTCACCCCCACTAAACAAGAATCTCATCCCGAGATTCAAGACGTGAGGTAAAAATACATAGGGGACACAAAGCCGACCCAATCTCCACATTCCAGATTGCACTTCATAAGAACGTTGATTCGATCATCATCTTTGCCTTGACGTCTTGCTCTGAGAACTCCATCCAACACGATACGACAGAAAGAAACTCTACAGGAATCGATCTTCTCGAAGATCGAACACTTCAAGATCAACTCGTGGATTGAGAGGTAGAAACATCTCTTGAGCTGAGACTCAAAACTCATATCAGGGGGGTGGAAGAAACTGATGACGGAGATTTAAATTGGTAGGCAACAATTCCATGCTTAAATAAGATGGTGAATGATGTCACCAGATGGGGCACCTTAGAGAAGGTGACTCGTATGATTATTCCCTTAAGTGGCAAAAAGAATTAGTTTTGATACATAGATCATTGGAACTCTTCGTTCCAGCCTAAGGCAAATCAAAAATGATTGTTCTAAGGAGTATGGAAGAATGGCATACTCAGACTATAATGGATGATGTGGACTACCTTGTTGAAGACGACGCAATGAGTGATTTTTGCTTATCAGCGAGAATGGATGGGACTCATGGCAGGACCACTTTTGAAGTTGATCCTGAACATCAAGTGCTGAGAAGGGCAGCCCATGGAAAATGGCACAATGGTGGTTGCAAGCTGGGAACAAAATGCAAATGTTGGGAATGTTCCAACCATCATATCTGCCTGAGGTTCAGATCTGGTTGGTAACATGATATTTCAGACATCATGTCCGGAAAAGGAAAGGTAGCAACGCAATCGACGAGATGACGTTGCGAGATTCTCGGAAAATGAACTACTATAGCAAGCTCCAAAACATGAGCTGGTTCTGCTACATACACGCATGTGAACATGCTTCCCCGATGAGCATGACCACGTAGTAGTCTTATAACAAAACACTACCGAGTTCAGGTTGGGAACCATCATCGAGGATAATGAAGTCCTTGCATAAGGCATGCTCTTAAGAAGAAACTCCTTCTCCCTGAACAAATCAATTAGTGGCTTCGTGTGCTAGGGACACATATAGGATGGAGGCGGCCAACCTATCATACCATAGAGTACTTCGCACATGCGTGACTGACTTGGGATGACTCCAGAGGAAGCATCATTGACTTCCTCGAATTCACAGTGGCAACTTGCAACAAATGCTCATGAATTAGAAGAAGTCACTTCTTTCATCCAACATATGCTTCATGAACGGAACATGAAGGCAACGCTTACAAAGTTTCGAACACTAGCTTAATGTCCAACAAAATCATGGAGAAGATAAGGATGTCGTCGATGGGCTCAACAATAATTCATCTGGGTTTTCATATAGATGGAATTTCATAACAATGTGAACAAGGTGATAGCATTGGTCAGACCAAAGAATGTAATGTTTTATGCTCGAGGGGTCAACCACGAGTAAGACAGCATTACGAATATCGTTGGTTCTGATTTGACTTGATAATGGCCCACACTCAAATCAAAGTTTAGATAAGATGATAGGTCCAGCAACTGAACACGAAGATCAATTGATGAAAATATCATATTTCTTCAACACACACACACAACATCCCTTTAGGATGATCTAAGTTAGGCAAAGATTTTATCTTCCAACTCTCCAAGTTGTTGTTTAGCTTAACCAACTAGCTGAGGGGTATCCAACACAGGTTCTTGGAGAAGGGATGGTTTGGCGGAAAACCAACTTGATCATGAGCTCAACATAGCGGTCAGGGAACAACCCGGTGATACCTACGAGGAGATATTCGCAAAATCACGAACCACCGATATGTTATTAAACTCAATAACAATCTTGCTTCTCAGGGCAAGATGATATGATCATAAGAGCAAGGGATTGACACAATCCTAACTCATTGATCGAAGAGTGCACCAAGGAAGATGGACTAGGTAGCACGATCAATCTTAGAATGATGATTCAGTAACCAGCACACTAAGAATGATTCAGTAACCAGCAGACTAAGGCATAGCCTAGTGGTGGGAAGGGGATGATGCCTTCCCACCCACCCAGGTTCAAGGCATGGTACTTGCACTTTGGGTTTGTTGCACCAATTATACTGTAGGGGGTTCCCTTACAGTCTTTCTGTCAAAAAAACTACCACGCAACGGAGTTGCTAGGAGTATTGATTTCACACATCACAATTCACTTGTCAGTATTCCGGTTACAATAACACGGAGACCAAGAAATGAGTGATGATAGCGAGAAGTATCACTGCAACTAGAATGCATAAGAGATGGTGCAATTCTCATGACATTCTTGACATAAAGAGAGCAACACTCCGAGGTAGAACAGAACAAAGGCTGGATTGGCATTTTGATTTGCAGATTACAACTACTTTGACCCAATCCTAGAAATGGATGAGGTACTGGAGTTTGTTTCTCCTAGTCATTCCGAAATAGAACGGCCTGACGGACCACAAGAGTAAAATGCATCAATGAGCATGAATGCACAACTACTCCTGACTATCAATCGATAGACGGTGGTCGGAATATGACTGAAGAGGGACAACTCAAAGGAACATAAGATTTTCTGAGTTGTGAATGCATAGATTAGCATGTCAAACTAGTTCAACATATTTCTTCCGGATAACCCATGCAGAAAGGTGGAATTGCCAGAGCCATGATGTGGAATGGAGAACTCATCAAGAGCACTTTGGTTGTGATCTTTTGGTTCGAACGAACTTCTACCAAGGATGGTTCATGGTATTGGAAGAATGATAAACCATGGACCTCGAGAACTATCACAAGGTTTCTAATATCCTAAAGGACCGAGCAAACACTATCGACGTGAAGTAAGTAGAATGAATCTTGGGTTCAAGAACCCAGGAATAGAATGCCTACAAACTAAATGGCATCACGGAATGCTTTTTGAGAATGATGGCCAGAATCATCACACTGGGAATATAGAGTATTGCTAGGTTACTGGGTGATTCTCTAAGATACCTAGGGTCATAATAATAACTCCAAAATATATGTCGAGGTAACAGAGTACCTCAACACACTGGTTAGTGTGGTTGATCTGGCCCAAAGGAACATCGGGAACATGAAGGAAAGATTTGCAAATGCATCAGATTGTTTAGAAACATGGGAAGACTCAGACAGTATAACGGCTGTAAATTCTCAAAAAGATTTTGAGATCCAAGCAAAGGTGACATAACCACTTAACATCATAATGTCAAGGTTCTGAGACCAACAGCTGAACGCACAAAAGTACTTGAAACTGAATTTGGGGGTTGAATTCACCATTAACGTGATCCTAACGGATTGATGAGAACCCTAGTTCTTAATCCCCGTAGAAAAGAAGAGGGTGACTCAGATTAGAAGCGCATAGGGCAAAGAAGTAAAAGAGCCTTACGTTCCCTTCCACAATCAATTCCCTTATATAACTAAAGAGTTTCTAGACACGAGTTCGACCAGTTTGGCTTGGTAATCCTACAGGCAGTCAAGCTCTGATACCAAAGCTGTCAGGACCCCGATCCTAAGTCACATCGATCTAGCATGAAACACATCATATCACTTTGTTGCCTCACGCAAGGTATCCCCACGGGTGCCACCTTGCCTGGCCCGGGACCGTTTGCGTATTTTGTCTCACGTATATGATAGTGTCGCTAGCATCCATATGACAGAGAACCCGTGCCGACATGACTAGTTGTAAACCAAAAGTGACGCTAAATTACAGGGACAGGCATACATGACCCAGCAATGCACGTGTCGGTCATCAACATATGAACCCAAGTCGTAGCAAGCTACAATGGCTTAAAGTAACAACGTGTGACATTTCCCTGAAGGGACAGACACAGGAATGAAGGACACATGCCGGCCAGCCTAAGTGTTCCGGAGCAGTAGCAAGCTACCAAGGCTCAGTGGAAGCACTAGGAGGCATTTCCCCAAAAGATAGGCTACCAAGGGTAAACAACTAGGTGTCGGATCCCACACATAGCAAATACACATTACACGTACGCATAACATGCAAGTATGTGATGTACAACATGGCATCACAACATAACTCAACAACTCATATTGATAAGGCCCAAAAGAGCCATCATAGCATTTGTTAGAAGTAGTGGGTCTCATCACCCAACATACAGAGCAAACAAGCAACGGAAGCATAACATGTATGAGTACACACAACTAGAAATGAAAAAGGCTGAGAAGCCTGACTATCTACAAGACCCTCCCAAGGTACAAGATCGTAGCTGAGGTAACAAGCTAAACGTCGAAGTCCACGTGGATCCACTAGTGAGACTGAAGTATCTCTTCAAAACATAAATTAAGCAAACGTGAGTACAAAGGTACTCAGCAAGACTTACATCAGAACTAGCTACATATGCATCAGTATCAACAAAGGGGTGGTCGAGTTTGACTGCAGCAAGTCAGCTTTGACCTGGTGGCTATCCTGAACTATGACTGCAAGTAACTCTTTTGAGGTGGCACACACGAGTCCACATATTAACCAATCAATACACCACTATGGATCCGATCCTGTCTCCCTACGAGAAGGCCATCCATAGCACTCACGCTTATCTTGCACATTTTAGAGTATCCACTTTCACTTGTCTATGAACTATATAGGCAACCCAGAAGTCCCTTACCACGGGCACGGCTATTCGAATAGATCATTTGTAACCCTGCAGGGGTGTACTTCTTCACACATGTTTTCACCACTTAGCATCTGCACACGACATGTGCTCGGCAGACTTCAAGCGAAAGCCCACGTGGGTGTAGACCACGACCTGACTAACCACACAAGTCCCTAGTCCAGGTTTATCGCCTATCCAGGTTCCATCCGAAGGGAGTCCGGCCGAGGTTTCCACTTACGGGCCCGAACGATGTGTACAGGGTTCCCGAGGCACCAAACGGGCGTCCTGGTACACCGTGCCACGTGCCTACCGCATCACAGCCCACCCCTCTGATCAGCGTTGCGCACGGCCTCCAGCATACTACAAACACCAGAAACTACTTGCAACTCCTGGACAGAGGACAAGGGGGGTTAATAAGTCGAGCAGGGTCATATTTCAGGGCCCAACGTGTGGTAGTAGCTATTCATGGATCAACGAACACAGAACTCAGTTCCTGAGGACGGTTTCAATGAGACAACCCACCATGTACTCCTACATGGCCTCTCATCGCTACCTTTACCAAATCGTGTTCACACACTTAGCTCTCAACAGTAGGACATGTTCAACACATTCCAATTCATCCCCGATGAATCAGACCTGACTGAACTCTAAGCAGTAGCAGGCATAACAAGCAAGCTTGAATGAGTAGGCACAACATGTCTCAAACAACTCCTACTCATGCTAGTGGGTTTCAACTATTTACTGTGGCAAGACAGGTCATGCAGAGGAAAAGGGGTTCAACTACCGCAGCAAGTAACAGTTGAATTGTTGTTGTCCTAATGCAATAAAAGAGAGCAAGAGCGAGAGGGTGGGATTGTATCAGAATGCTCAATGGGGTTTTGCTTGCCTGGCACTTCTGACGATATCACTCTGTCTTCATCAGTGTCATCGATCACATCGTCGGAACAACGTCTACTGAGAGGGGACAAACACCGGCGAACAAGAGAGAACACAATCAATGCAATGCGATAATATGATGCATGATCATGACATGGCAATATGTTGTTGATTGAGCTAATGCAAGTAGCAACCATATTAAATGAAGTTGGTTTGAACCAAAGGTTCAAATTCAAACTCCATATGTGATTATTCAAATGCCATTTATTCAGATTGTCCTAAACAGTGGCTGTAAGTTGTTCAAACATGCATGAAAGTGCCATACACGGATTCTTTGGATTTTTCTGATCATTTTTCATATATAAATTATTTTCATTGGAGTTATAGATTATTTTCTATGATTTTTAGAAGTTTTAAACATTTTCCGAAATAAATAAATCATTTCTAATTTATTTTAAATCCAGAAAATATGTACTGCATCACCATGACTTCATGCTGACATCAGTAGGTCAACGGGGCTGCCAAGGTCAAACCTGACCTGTGGGGTCCACTGATCAGTGACTCAGGGCTAACTAATTAAGTTTAAAGCTAAACTAAAGGTTAACAGAGTCTGGGCCCCATGTGTCAGTGACACAACTAACTAACAGGGTTAGTTAGCCTTAAGTTAATACTAACTAAACTGTCAGTGGGGCCAGGGCCCACTAGTCAGCGAGTCAGTGGTTAACTAAATGTTAGTTAGCACTAATCGGAAATTAGCAGGGCTCTGGGCCCACCTGTTAGTGACTAGGGGGGGTCGTTAGTGCCTAAACTAATGAGGACACGTCGGCTGGCCAAACGATAGCCGGCGACGACCACAGCCGACGGCGGGGGTCCGTCGGAGTTGCGCCAGAGGCGACGGATCGAGGCGCCGAGGGCACTAGGAGGGAGCCTGCGCTCCCGCGCATCCAGCGGAGGCAGCAGCAGGTCGCAGGGTGCCCGGAGTCGACGACGGCGAGCCCTTGGACGGTGGCCGGAGATCGGGCGTTGGCGAAAACGACGCTACAGGGCACGGTAGGAGCAACTAGTGGGTGTTCTAGGCTCCTGACGGCGTGCTGAACATGTTGCAGTGCTCGGTTGCGGTTATAGCTAGCTCTGGTCGCGATGGCAATGAGACATGATGGCGGGGGCTTTGGATCTCATGGGGACGGCGGCTACATGATGAAATCGAATGCAGGAAGAGAGGGGTTCGGAGCAGGAGCTCACAGCGGTGTCGGAGATGAGGTCAGAAGGCTCGGGGGAGGCCGGACGGCGTCAGAGCATCTTCGGCGATCTGGGGAGCTGGAGGTTGAAGACAACGGCGTCGAGGGCGTTGCGGTGCTTCCCAGCTCATGTGGCTCGGTGGAGAGGACGAGGAGGTCGAGGCGGAGCTCGTGGGCACGCTAGAAGGGTGTAATGCCTCAAATGTAACACTTTCCTATAATGGCAATAAAGCTTCCTCTTTGATCCTTGTCATTATCCTTGGGGGTCCTTCTCTTTTATTTTATTTGCATTGCATACCTTTTTTTCATTGCATCATCATGTCATCATGGAATCGTAGTTTATTTTCTTTTGTGCATTGTTGAGACCATGTGATGTATGTTGTGTGTGGTTTCAAGCTATCTTAGCTAAACCTTACCCCCTCTCCCTCTTCTTCTTCTTCTCCATCTTCTTCTTTTTCTTCCCTTTCTTTCTTTCTGGCCTCTTCTTTGGTCTATTTTGCAAGCCACCTAGTAAGTGCCATAGTGGTTCTTCCTTCTCCATTTAAACTTGCCCCATGTGAGCAACCTCTCCACCAAATATCATCTCATTTGAAAATGATTTGGTTAGGTTTTAAAATATCAAGAGTTTGGCCTATATTCAAACTCCTTTTATTTTTCTGCCTCTAAAAATGTCCAAGTCATTTTATTTAAATAGAGCAAAATTCACTGAGCTTAGGGGTATTTTTCTTTTCCCCTAGTTCTTCTTCTTTATTTATGTGCATTCTTTTCTTTTTCTGTGTGAAGAAATAAAAAGAAAAGAAGAAACGGCAGCAGCCAGCAGCAACATGGGCCTCTCCCTTTCTCTCTCTCCCCTGAGGCCCAACTCCACCCGCAGCGCAGCAGCCCTGCACCGCAGGCCCAGCTACAGGCGTAGCAGTCGCGCCGTAGCCACTCCGAGTGTGCGGCCCCACCTGTCAGCGACTCATCTCCCTCGCCTCTGTCTTCCTCCGTCAGAAAAGCAGAGCACTCGACGCACTCACCGTCGCGCCGTCAGCTCACGGACATCGAGGCCGTGCGTCGAGCCCGTGTTTTAAACCCAAATCGTGTCCATCTCTTTCCCCTAGGTCTTCTCCTTCCCCTCTCGCCGTCTGGAGAGCTGGGATCCCCCAGATCCGCCGCCACCATCGACGCCCGAGCGCATTTGAGAGCTCCCTCACGTCGCCGGCGAGCTCCGCGTCATCCTCGGCCTTGCCAACGTTGTCCAGCTTCTTCCCCGACGTCCTCTTCTTCCACTACGACAACTACGCGGACTCGAGCGCCTCTCCGTCGAGCGCTTCTTCCTCTTCTTCCTCTACGGTGGTCGGAGTTGTTCGAGAAACGCCGTCGTCGACTCCGTCCACGCCAGGGCCAGCCGAGCGCACCGGCGTGCTCGTGGTGAGCTCCTCTCTCTCCCCAGCCCTTTTCCCCCTTCCTGCGATGGCTCTAGGCCATAGTTCCATGAGCGCCCGACCGTGCCGCCATCGAACCTCGTCGCCGGCGAGTGTTCCGACCTCTTTAGTTGTTGTCGTGCTGTCCGTTAGCTTCGCCTAGGTGCGAAGGGCCTCTCTGTGCAGTCGCCGTGTCGCCTAGTGCCTTGCATCGCCTCGCCGTCGTCTCGTCGCCGCCGTGCTGTAATAGCTCTCCACCGGTGATGCAGTGCCCCTCAGGCGCTGCTAGTAGTCTGTTTGGATGCGGAATTCTTCCAGCTCCCTCTCGCACCCCTCCGCCGTGTCTAATGGTCGCTCCGACGAGAGCCAGTGCTCCCCTGTTCTGCATCCGTTGCGTATTCTTGAGATATGCTGCTCCCTTTCTGTCGAGATCGATGTAGTGACGTAGTGGTGTGTCTCCATCAGTTTCGTCAGTTAGGCGCGGGTTCAATCCCTCGCGGGCGCAGTGGTGTTTCCGTCCCTTTTTTTCATTTTTTTGTGTGAGACTGACAGCAGGGCCCCACCTGCCAGCCTCACAGCAGCAGTTCTAGCCCGCGCGCGCACCCGCTCGCCAGCTCAGCTCCCTCTGGCCCCCTTGTTAGTGACTGTGGCTCGATGAGTCTGGGTCAGTTTAGACCTGGCGTTTGAATTGTTTTATTTTCTTTTTCTGTTTTTCTTTTTCTTTTCTGTTTTTCTGTTTTAATTAATATCTGCATATTTATGCTTCATATGAATATGAGCCCTATATGAAAAGTTCTTAGAATTTTGTGTAGATTATGAAAATGTAACTTGCTGCCATGTTTGAAAACTTTTAAAATGTTGTTTGAATTTGAATTTGATTTAAATATGTTCAAACTTGCAAAAATCATAACTAATTCTCTACAACTCCAAATTTAACAAACTTTATATGCATTTGGGGTAGAAAAATGTGTAGAATATTTTGGTGCTGTTGTTTAGCATGTTTGACAACTCCATCATAGTAGTATTTCAAATCTGTCCCAAAACCTTATATATGGATATGGGGTTTTCTGGAAATTGTTGTATACAATTCCAGCCCATTTAAACTTGCTAGCATGTTCCTGTTATGTTTAGTGCACCCTTGCCATGTTAACCAACCTCTTTTAAAACATGTTTGATGCTTGTTTGATAACCTACATAAACTTGCCCACTTGTTCTTTTGCTTGCTTCATTATGTGTGGTTGATCTTGTTTGTTGGTGATGTATTGCATTCTTGTGACCCTAGGCCATGCATCATGTTTTTCCATGTTCACATGCTTCATGTTCATGCATCATGTGATTGAGCACTACACATTGATTGATTTTGTTCCGTTATGCATTGTTGTGGTTGGTTAGAGCCTGGTGAAGATATTGAGAACGAGGTTTCTATCGAGGTTGAGTGTGAGGAGCAAGATTACGTTCCCTCCGAGGATTCAACAGGCAAGATGACCTGACCCAGATATCATTACTATCTTTGCATATTGCTAGATGTCTCGCTCTTTAGCTTATTGCCTCGATGCCCATGTTTGTTTGTCAGCCTCCTATTGTAGCCATGAATATCTCTAACCACCCAACCTAGCAAACCTTTGATTGGCTACGTAAGCTTGCTCAGCCCCTCTTATAGCATTGTTAGTTGCAGGAGAAGATTCGAAGATTCTTTGCTTCATGTTGAAGTTATTGTTGGGATATCACACTATATAATCTGTTAAAAACTAAATCATCTATATACTTGGCAATGGGTGGAAGGCTAAGCCTTTGCTTGGTGTTTTGTTCCACTCATGCCTCCCTAGGAACCGTTTAAACCGGTGTTATGTTCCTTGATTTTGCGTCCCTAACACAGTTGGGGTTTATGGGCCCCCTCGATAACCCGCTTAGCGCTAAAGCTTTTCCAGCAAGTCCCAACTTTGGTTTTACATTTGCCTAATAACAAAAACTTGCATCGGGAGTTATAAACCCTTTTCTTAATCAACAACCCGGGCCAGTGCTCCACATGAGTGTTGGTCCAAACTGGGCAGGATGCGGGGCCACCTTGAGGAAACTCAAGGGCTGGTAAAAACCCGTAGGATGTCCCATCCGGTCGTGGCCTGAGACGAGATATGCGCGGCTACTATCAGGGTGTCGGCACACCGGGAGGACTTGCTGGATTAGTTTTACCTTAGTCAGAATATCTTGAGCACGGGATTCCGAGAATACTCGGGTCTTCCCACCTTGGAGTTGCGACTCCGCAGATCGTGAGCTTGTGATGGGCTAAGTTGGGACACCCCTGCAGGGATTTGATCTTTCGAAAGCCGTGCCCGCGGTTATGTGGCAGATGGGAATTTGTTAATATCCGGTTGTAGAAAACTTGACACTATGTTCATAATACACTACTAGCGTGAGTAACCGTGATGGTCGCTTTCCGAAGGGGTTCGGGAAGTGAACACGGTGGGGTTATGTTTGACGTGCTTAGATAGGATCACTTAGTGATCACTTTGACGACCGTTGGCACTTCTCTTCTCGCCCTAAACACGTAAGCTAGTGCTAGTGCAGCTGCAACCTTGTTCTTCAGCCTTGCTCCACACCCAAGGCTTCGATAGTTTTGCTACCCGGGAACGGGATTGCTGAGTCCTCCGTGGCTCACAGATTCTACACCACACCAGATGCAGGTACCATGGTGAACTACACAGCTGGTGGTTCCGAGTTGTACTGGGAGTTCCACGAAGAACGTGGGCGATACTACGTGTCTTATCCAGAGGATCAGTAGGGCTCTTACTAGGATGTTATGATCGGGACCTTGTGTTATTTATGGTATCTTTCATTCGGATCTTCGTCCGTAGTCGGACTCTGATGTTATTTGGATGATGATTGTTTATGTAATGTATTGTGTGACGTGGCGAGTGTAAGCGAACTACTCTTTTGCATTTTCATCCCTCTTTTACATGAGTCGTGCAAAGATACCATACTTGAGATCATTCTAGTATGAGCTTATGCCTTTAAGTCGTGCCTCGACACGTAGGAGGTATAATCTCATACTGGGCATTACAAAGGGCGAGGCGGCAACGGTGGCTATGTGTGCGGCGAGCGGCGGCGACGAGCTCGCTCAGTAGAGCTCGGCAAAGAGGGATAGAGGAGGGGATGGACACGGGGGAGAGTGAGAGAGAGAGGCCAGGGAGGTGTGTGGCGATGCCAAAGACGTCCAGGGCATCGGGGGTGTACGCAGGCAGGCAGGAGGTGGCCGGGCGCGTGTCGGCGCGCGGTGGCCACGCGCGCTACCTACTGGTGCGAGGTGGAAGGCGACAGAAGGAGGAGGTGGGCTGGGCCAACAGGAGCTGGGCCGCCTCTGCTACTGGCAAGCGCCAGGTAAGTCTTCTGCCTATTTTCTATTTCTGTTTTCTATTTTTGACATTTGTTTTGGCTTTATTAAAAATGCCAGAGCATTTTCAAAAATCATGAGACTTCTTGTGGCCACTGTTTGGATTATTTCCAACAGCCAACATTTCAGTTCATGAATATTTGGACATTTAAAGTAATATATAAAGTTTAAATGCCCAAATGCAAATAAGGTATGATTTAATTCAGTGCCCAAAATATTCCACAAAAATGTTCACTATTTTTGGTTTGGTCTCAAAGCCTTGCCAAAATTATCAAACATTGATGAAGACATTTTGGGTTCATTGGAAATGATTATATTTTTGACCCTAGTTGAAATTATTTGGTGCTAGGGTTTGAACATCCCCATTTCTAGTTTCTTTTGAATTGACAACATGATGACATGATGATCATGCAAGGACAAACAAATGCTAAACTTGGGTTGTGACAGTTTCCTCATTCATAACATAAACTTCAGATACCTTAGGAAATTCATATCTAGGAAGGCTAGTTCTAGCAGGTGTTTCAATTTTTTTAGTTTCAAGCTCATCATCAGATTCAATAAAATCATGTTGTCTTATCATAAATTCACCAAGTGGCACATCATCATCATGCAAGGTACTAGCATCATCATAAGTATCATTCATAGCAGAAGTAGCATCATCAATAACTTGCGACATATCAAGATTAGTAGCATGTGGTGGTGTTGCAAGTTTACTTATAACAGAAGGTGAATCAAAAGCAGAACCGGATGGCAGTTCCTTACCTCCCCTCGTCTTAGAGGGAAAAATCTTAGTCCTAGCATCCTTCAGATTCTTCATAGTGATAAATTGATAATAATTCAAAGTGACTCAACAAATATAGCTATGTTCACCAGCAACGACGCCAGAAAAAGGTCTTGATGACCCACAAGTATAGGGGATCGCAACAGTTTTCGAGGGTAGAGTATTCAACCCAAAATTATAGATTCGACACAAGGGGAGCCAAAGAGTATTTGAAAGTATTAGCAGCTGAGTTGTCAATTCAACCACACCTAGAGGTTAATTATCTGCAGCAAAGTGATCAGTAGCATAGTAATATGATAGTTTTGATAGTAGTGGTAGCATCAATAGTAACGGTAACAGTGATAGCATTAGTTTTGTAGCAAGTGCAGAAGTAACGATAGGAGTAGTAACTTAGCAAGAACACTAAAGGATAAATTCGTAGGCATTGGATCGGTAATTTGTTGGATGATATTCATCATGTGACAGTCTTAACCTAGGGCGATACGGCACTAGCTCCAGTTCATAAATATAATGTAGGCATGTATTCTGTAAATAATCATATGTGCTTATGGAAAGAACTTGCATGACATCTTTTGTCCTACCGTCCTGTGGCAGCCGTGTCCATATTGGAAACTAAGGGATATTAAGACCTCCTTTTCATAGAGAACCGGAACAAAGCATTAACACATGGTGAATACATGAACTCCTGAAACTACGATCATCACCGGGAGTGGTCCCGGCTATTGTCACTCCGGGGTTGCCGGATCATAACACGTAGTAGGTGACTATAACTTGCAAGATCAGATCTAGAACATGGATATAATGGTGATAACATAAACGGTTCAGATCTAAAATAATGGCACCCGGGCCCAAAGTGACAAGCATTAAGCATGGCAAAGTCATAACAACATCAGTCTCAGAACATAGTGGATACTAGGGATCGGCCCTAACAAAACTAACTAGATTACATGATGAATCTCATCCAACTCCTCACCGACCAGCGAGCCTACGAAGGAATTATTCACTCCCGGCGGGGAGCATCATGGAATTGGCGATGGATAAGGGTTGGTGATGACGAAGAACGAAGACCCCCCCCTCTCTGGATCCCCAAACGGACTCCAGATCTGGCCTCCGGATGAAGAACATGAGGTGACGGCGGCTCCGTCTTGTGGATCACGATAATTCTTTCTCCTTGTTTTTTCCTAGAAATATAGGATTTTATAGCATCGGTATCAGGGTCAGCGAGGCCACCAGTTGGGGACAACCCACCTGGGCACGCCTAGAGGGGGGCGCGCACTGGTGGGTTGTGTCGTGGTACTAAGTTTGGCGGTAAGAATAGGGGGTACGTAGGAGGAGGCAAGATCCTAGCTACGATAAAGTTGTACACAAGATGTTTACGAGTTCAGGCCCTTCCCGGAGGAAGTAACAACCCTACGTCTCGGTGCCCGGAGGCGGTTGACTAGAATATGGATATGTGTATGTGTTACAGGGCGTGCAAACCCTTGTACCGGAGGAGGAGGGTGGCTTATATAGAGTGCACCAAGACCCCAACCATCCCACGTTACAGAGGGTTCAATGTTCATAAAAGCAGGACATTACTGATAACACCTGTAATAAAGGACAATATAGGCTATCATTACTACGGAGTGAATGCCCGACCGTTGCTGGCCTTATGAGACCTTTAACATTCAGGAGTCAAGTGGTTTCTTGTACGGTCAAGTGTCTTCATCCTTCCGGGTTGAATTGGGTTATCCGAGTGAGGTACGATGTCGAGTGAATCGCTCTCTTTAGCCATATCAGTCGGTAGCTTCCATCATCCTTGGAAATTTCTTTGAGCTTTTAGGGCAGTGACCTTGGGTAGGGTACTTAGGTCAGGCCTGTGACCCTACACTAGGTTTGTGGTATCATCAGTAGCCCCCAAATGGATTGAGGTCTGAGTGAAGAACAGGGTTGAAGTTGATTCCGATCCAAGTCCGATGCTTCAGAGGCACCTTCCTCGAACCACAAGATCGGGCTGGCTCTTCAACTTAATTCAGTCACCTTGATCGATTCAGAAACCGTCGAGTGACTTTCGTGTATAGTTTCGAGCGCTGGAGGAGCGCGCGGCTTTTGGCGCGATTGGCTGCTCTGCGGTCTCTGGATTTCGCGGGATTCGAATTTCGGAGAAGCGCGTGGGACGGAGCGAGCCGTGGTAATCGGACTGGATATACCCGGAAGCCTCGATTTCCACACCGCCTTTTCCACCACGTATCGGGCGTGCGTCTGTTGCGGGATTTGACAGGATCATTTGGGCCCACAAGTCAGTCACTCAACCACCGGGCTATAAGAAAGCGCCACGGCCGATGAGAGGGCACTGTGCGCCCAACTTCTTCTTCTTCCTCTGCTCCTCCGCTACATCACCTCCCCTCGCTCACCGCTGCCCCGCCCGCGTGCGGCTCGCCTCCATGGGTAAGGACAAGACGACGGCTCTGGAGCGCGCGAAGAAGGCGCCGGCGACGGGGAAGGGCAAGAAAACCAATCGGGGGTCGACATCGAGGATCGGTCTGCCGCCCGACTGGATCCAGGGGGGTTTGATCAGGTCCACGATGCAGGTGGAGGATATGGAGGAGCTGGTGGAGGGCGGCCCGATTGCCCATGATTCCTGGAGGCTGTCGGGGGACGAGCTCGAGCCGCAGCCGCAAGAGGGTGAATGCGTCCTCCTCGTGACTCACATCGACCGAGGTTTCTCTTTGCCCCACATCCTTTTTTCGAGGCTTTCTGACCTTCTACGGCGCCTAGTTGCACCACTTTTCTCCCAACACCATTATGTATCTCGTTGCTTTCATTTCTCTATGTGAGAACTTCCTGTGGTGTCGACCGCACTGGGGTCTGTTCAAACACATTTTCTCTTGCCGTTCTCAATCCATCAAGAAGGCAAATCCGAGTGACTCGAAGACGCATGTGATCCAGATGTGCGGCGGCTTAGGCATTCAGACTGTGGGTAGGAGTACTTTTCCTTCTATAGTCCTTCCCGAGTCGGTCAGAGGATCGCAGTCGGCCTGGTTCTACTGCAAGGACATCCCAACCCGTGGTCAGTCGATCGGACTCCCACCTTTTAGTATGGACCGAGTCGGTCAGCCTCCCTCATTGTTCGTGAGTCAGGCTGAGAAAGCCGAAGTGCCACACCCTGATTTTCATGCCAGAACACTTAAGCTAATAATCATGCTAAAATGTGGTTTGGCAAAAACTTTTTGAGTGTTTTTGACTTTGCTTGATTCGATTTTTTTGTGTGTTGTTTGCAAGTGCTCTAAAAATCAAAAAAATCATCCAACTCTTATACTTCATCCCCTTGCTCCAAACTTCTGTGCAATGACCATACCATGTGTATAGAGCAGTATAGTATTTTCTTACAAAAATATTTTGGCCAAATAGTATTTTCTAAATTTAGTTTTCCAAAAACCCCTGAATTGATGATTGCACTGCAAGTACCTTATTTGGGGTGTGAAAAATCTTTCAAAAAGTATATTTGAATCCTATTAGGTATAGGACTCCCTTAAACCACAAAATTATAATTTTAAAATTTATTTTTATATTTTATTTAAATGTTTTTTCTTTAGGCCAGAAATGGTCTTTAATAGGTTAATATTATTTAACTGTTTCAAAAATATTTTTTAAAAATTCAGGGAAACTCATAGGACATATATTGTCCCAATATAAAAGTTTCAACACATGGTCATGTTCAAAATATTGGACAAATCCTTCAAAAACCCTTTTTGGATATTTCAAGCTTTTGAAATATTTACAAAGGAAATATTCTCTAAAAATTCCAGGGAAATTCTATGATGTCAAATATGACATATGTGATGATCTTTCAAGGCCTCATGCCTTGAAGATCAAGAAATCATCATCTGATCCCCTCAAAACCATTTCTGTCCATTTTGAAGTTTGAGCAACTTTACATTGCCAAACTTGTCCAAATGCTCTCAAGCTTGGTGCACATGCTCAAATGAAGTAAATATGCATCTATGCCAAATGGCAAAAGTTTTGGAGAAGGATAACTTGATCTAAGTGCCCCAAAACCCTTTCTGACCAGATCCAAATTTTAACAACTCTACATTGCCAACTTTTTACTTGGGGCCTCAAATTTTGTGGGCATGCTCACAACCCCAAATGATGACACTACACCAAGTGGTGCATCAAGGAGGGAAGATTTGCTTGACCTAATCTTGGAAATTCCATTTCTGTTGATTTCTAGGGTTTACCAAAGTTACATTGGCAAGTTCCTTCAAATGAGCTCAAACTTGGTGAAATACCCTGTTTCTCTATGCCATTTGATCCTGTTAAGTCTCATGTCAAGTGGAGTTATTTTGCTTTCCCAAATTTGCATCAAACACCTTCTGCCATTTTACCAAAACCACTGTTTTGCCCCCTTTTACTTTTAGGGAAAACTTTGTTTTTGCCACTCTAGCTTTTGCCAATTTTGCTTATGCCACTCTAGAATTTGACATCTCACTTTTGCCACTCTTTGCTTTTGACAATACATCGCAAATGCCATTCCATGGCAAAACCGATAATATTTCATTTCACTTTTGCCACTCTTAGCTTTTGACAATGTATCACAATTGCCACTCTGAAAATTTTGCTTTTGCCACTAAATGGCAAAAGTGATATATTGTCAAAAGCTAAGAGTGGCAAAAGTGAAATGTCAAATTCTAGAGTGGCATAAGCAAAGTGGGAAAAAACTAGAGTGGCAAAAACAAAGTTTCCCCCTTTTACTACTCTCCTTGAGCTCAACTTTTTACCACAGCTCCTCCTAGCCACCTTCTACCTCCTGTAACTCTCCCATGACCAGAGCTCAATGATTGAGGGGTGAAAACCCCATTTTTACTCTACTAGACAACCCAATTTCCACTCTTCCTCAACCTCCCTCCTCTTACATTGGGTAACCAGGGCATCCAAGGCCATGCCCACCTTGTTTACTACCCCCAAGGGCTGTTGGACACTGGGGGACATGGCCAGGGCGCAACAATACGCCCATGTCGGCCAAAGGCGCACTCTGGAGCACGCTACAGTGCGCCAGGGCACTGTAGCTCGGCCCTCCCGAGGCACCCAGACAGCATTGGGCAGAGCGAGCGTGTCCGTCGAGGTCGCCTCGACGTCCGGGACACACCTTGTTGTCGGGCCCCTCCTTATCCTCTCTTCTCGCCTCTCCGCAGAGCTCGCCCGAGCATGGCCTGGACCGCGCCCACGGTGCACCGCGGCCATGCCCATTTAAGCCACCCCGATTTTCTCTCTCGTCTTGGTTAGAACCCCCTCTCCCCCCAGAAACCTCTCGGACACTCCCTCTCTCTCTCTCGTGGTCTTCCGCCCCCTCCATGGCTGGGTTGCCGCCCCTATGCCCCGGACCAACCCGAGCCTTCATTGCTTCCCCGCTCCCTCTAAACACTCCAGAGGACACCCACAGCACCAAGGAGCCTCCCCCGCGCACCAGGCTCTCCTCCCCGTGCTTGCCCTGCCCTACCCGAAATCTCGCCCGAAGCACCATCCACCGTGGCCGTGGCCCCACTCGCCTTCGTCCTTCGATGGACATGCTGACAGGAGGGAGCAGGCGCGGCGCAGTCCCCCGAGCTCGCCGGTGCATCGGGCACCCGCAACAGCGCCCCTGGTTGTCGGGGACGAGCTCGGCCTCGCCTCTCTGTTCCTGCGGCACGGGAGGCCGCGCGAGGAAGAAGAAGCCCGGTCACTGGACCGGCGACCCCATCGGTCAGCCTCTGCCGACGTGTCCAGCCGGACCCGCTCGGGTTAAGTGGAAGCGGGATCCAGTCGAACCGCCTTCCGTGCAGGAAGGCGTACTCCCGTATTACGCCATCGGCGTGGCCCTCCTTAGCCGCGTGCGGCCGAGCCGGTGGGCCGGCCCAGTGGCGCCCTGCTACTAAACCTCGACCAGTGCGCACCGCCGCCTCCCAGATCCGGCCCATTTTGGTAAATCATTTGTCTATTTCTTTTTCAGTGAACTTCAAAAATCCATAAATAATTCAGTTGAACTCCAAATTTGATGATTCAAATTTCTGGTAGTTTCTAAAATCATGATCTACCTGTTGGTGCAACATGCACATTTTTTCAGAGTCTTTTTCTTCACAAATATTTATCAAATGCCATTTTTCTATTTCTGTGATAAACTTTAGAAAATCATAGAGAGCTCAAATTTGATCCAAATGCAATGGTTCAAACTCCTAGATACTTGTAATATCAAAACTTAGTTTTGGAACATTTTTTCCTAATACTTTCTGTACCCCACAAAATAATGAGCCATTTCTTCATATTTCTCAACTTTGCAAAATCCTAGGAAATTCATTTGAACTCCAAATCCAATGAAACCAACTCCTTGATGCTTCTAAAATCATGATTTGTTAAATGGGTGCCTTTGCTCATTTTTCAAAAATATATTTCTGTACACTTCTTTTTAAATCCATAAACCCCTTGATTCCAACATATTGGAATGTTCCAAACTATCCATTGATACAATACCTATTAAACCACCTTGGTCATTTCTCATATGACCAGAGGTATCCTAGAAAAGTCCAACTCCTATTTTTAGAGCACTTTTATTTTTGCCTTGTTGTGTTGCTTATTATGATTGTTTCTGTCGTTAGTTGACAAAATAAACGGAGTACTTGGAGATGGGCCAGAAGGTTTGAAGACTCGGAAGGACAAGGCAAGCAGCCCTTTGACCATGTTCGAGAAACCTTTTTATGCATGTCTCATAGCACGTTATTATCAATGCATCGGAATCATGTAGAGGAGGTGACCACTTTGGTTGGTACCTTTGTTACTTTACTATTGAAACTTGCATCAAGCATGACCCTACCTTCTATGAGGGTTATGTGGGTGGGAGTAGATAGATATATGCTATAGTAGTTGGCTACGCAAAATGGGTCAGGGATTATGCATGGAAAGAAACAAGTGTGGTTTGACATACTTGCAAATAACCCAGTGGGTGCCACTAATGCCCCTGGGAGATGATGAGGAACTAGGGCACTACTTGGTGGAGAAGTAGTGTACCGAGGCTTGATGAAAGTGTAGTTTACAGACATGGATTAGATTTATGTGTGATTACCGTCCCTACCAAACATGCGCAACCACTCTACCCTTATGTGGGAAAGGGCATTGTTGATTACCTAGGTCGATACTAGCATGGTGCCCGCATTACTAGTGATGGGGGTGACATGAGGTCACTCTTGGGACGGGGTCGTGCTTGGATGGGCGGCCATGAGTGTTTTCACAGGGCACCGAACACACCGTTGGTACCCCGTGTCAGTGGTATGTGATGAATATGGGAGCGAGTCTCCACAATTTTTAAGATGTGAAATGTTGGTCACGGGGGTTACTACCAATCGAGTGGACTCTGTGTTAGTGTCGTCTAGGGAAAGATAGTGATCGGGTGTACCCCGGGTACTTGAGGTACCGCGGGTCGTAGATGACACGGAAGTTCCCCGGATCTTGTGGGTAAAGTGTGCAACCTCTGCAGAGTGTCAAACTATTTGAATAGCCGTGTCCACGGTCAAGAATAGTTGTGTGGTGCAGCTTAGACTATGTCCATAAGTTTCTGGAAAACAACACAGTTTGGGTAAATCTGTTGACGTGATTTGTGAGGGAGTCACGATGAGCTTGAGCAAGAGTTGTTCATAACTCTTTTACGATGTTGACGTCTGTAACATCCTGATACTTGTTGCAGTCGCATGCATGCCCTTGTTGTATGTTGATCATACTTGCATATGAAAAACTAGCTTTCCGCAAAACTGCCAATTTAGCAGTAGAGCCTTGCATAATTATTCTATCATCACGCTTGGGTTGCTTGCGAGTACATTCAAAGTACTCATTGGCTTGCCACTGGTTATTATGGCCAGGCATGAAAGAACATGATATGATGAAGATTTGTTGGTGACGAACATGCGAGCTAGGACGCTTCCCAGTCAGAATACCTGTAGGGTTAAGGCATATGACATGGGTCCAAGATGTCACTGAAGATTTCCGCTGCAATGATATACTCAAGACTTGACCATAATGGTCCTATTTGTGTAATACGGTATGTATGGATGTAAGACTCTTGTTATTCATCTTCTGTGTGTTCAGTGAGCATTGATCTCTGGGATCACTGTACACGTGCATTCGGTGATCACGACTTATGAGTCGGGGTCCCCACAGAGCTGGTATCAGAGCCATCCTGACTGTAGGAAGCCTTAGTTAGCATGGTCGTTAGTTAGGGTACAATTATTTCCAAAACTATTACTAGTTTTCAAAACTATCTATACTTCTCTTCCCTTCTCAGTTTTTCGAAAACTAGGCTATAAATTCCTTATTGATCTCTTCCCCTTCAAAACTTTTGGTCATTAGAACCCTTATGCCCCCGACCACTGGATTTTCTGTAATCCTCGTGGATAATCTAGAAGGAGTACACCTTGCCAAACACTCACCCACCTCTTCTGAACACAAGACTGGCGACACCACAACAAGACGATGCCAACAGAAGATACATCCTCGAGGAATGAAGACATGAAGACCCAGACGATGGTGACATTGTAACATCCCAAAATTCTAAATTTTGGAATGTTATAGTAAATAGATAGATTTGATTGCTGGTTGATGTGCTCAGTGAAATTGAGTGAAATTTGGAACTTTTGAAAGTTAAATGAGAGGGAATAAAATGACTTTCCCAAAACATTCACTTTGCTTTTGATCCCCGAGGGAATTCAAATTCTTTTCAACACAAAACCCTAGAGTGAAGATAATATGACTTCTTCCATTTATTTTAAATGATAAAGGGCTTTGAAAGGATTTTGAATTTCATCCTCGAAATATTTCGAATTTAGAAACTTTATGCGACTCAATGATTTTCCAGAGAGAAGATAAAATGACTTCTTCAAATTATAGGAAATATGAGTTGGAAGTTTTTCTGAAATTTTCTGCAACTCAATTTCATTATTGAGTTATTTGGTTTTTATTCAAATTATTTTTCTCCAAAAATAAATACATGGAAAATAGGGTAACATGATTCCCTACAGAGGAAAATTGGAGATAAATGAATTTGAATTCTTTTTGGTATTTTAAAAATGGCTTTATTGGTTTTTATTTGCATTAGTAGGACCTTTTGATTTATTAGATTTTGTGGGCATTTTATTTGACAGTAGTAAAATGTTCAAGTTGTAGGGCTTATTTTTCTACAAATTTAGATATATAATATGCCTATAGGATATTTTTATTTATTTTGATTTTATTCGTTTTTCTGTCTGTTAAAAAAATATTTATATAAAAAAATGTGTCTCCGCCGAACTGGGCCGGCCCAGCACCCGAGCCAGGCCCAGCCCAGCTCACCCGTCGGCTTCCTCTTCCCGCACGATGCCGCTGCCACCTCGGTGTCCGAGCCGCGCACGCCTCCCGCTCCGGCCACCTCGCCTCTGCCCCCTCCTCCAAGAAACCGAGGCCCCCCTCCATAAATACTCCGCCGCCGCCGCCCCTCTCTCCCCGCTGCCTTCGCATCACCGCCGCCGCATCGCTCGCCGCTGCTGCCTCCCCTCGCACCCCGCAGCCGCGCCTCGCCTGCCTCGCCGCTCTGCGCAGCCGCCGCACGCCCACCGCCGCCGCCTCCAGGCGGGCCTCGCCGGAGTTCACCGCCGGCGAGATCCGATCCAATCCGCCTCCCCTGTTTTATTCGCCCGAACCCGGTTTTCGTCGGGAAAACCGCTACGTATAAACCGCCCGACCTTTTTTCTGTTAGTTAGGTTTTTGTTATTAGATCGGATTTTTTATTAGGTTAGATATATTCAGTGAACGATCACCGGTTTGGCCCTAATAGCGAGCTTTCACTCGATAGCTTTTTCTTTTTCTGTTTAGTTTCGGCCAGGGACTTAGATGTGAATAATTTATTTATAGAATAGTCCCTACACTACAAACGGCCATATCTTTTTACCAGTTAGTTCAAATTCAACGAAACCAATGCCCACGTCTTCATTACGAAGCCCTCTTTCCAGTAATACAACTTAAACAAGTTTTTGAAAGTTTTAAAAATTGAATTCAACTAGTTTTAGATTCAAACTTGTTTTGATCATAACTTGAGTTTCGTAGCTCCGTTTGAGTTGATTCTTTTTGCAAATCGAAGCTCTTGACCTAAACTTTCT
The DNA here is from genome assembly GCA_902687465.1 of Secale cereale. NCBI lineage: Eukaryota > Viridiplantae > Streptophyta > Magnoliopsida > Poales > Poaceae > Secale > Secale cereale. Next base: position 459,857,152 of record LR738713.1, on the reverse strand, counting down.
GATAAGGAAAAATTCACATAATCTTGGTACTGTTATAAATTGTTTTGTGTTTCAAGAGTCATTCGGTTGTCTTCGAAGTTTTCCGAAGTGTTTATTCGATCTGTCCGATCTTTCTGAGTGATTGCTTATGTGTGGTTACCATTGCTTGCTTACGATAGATTGACCGGAGTGTGACGAGTAGATCTATCAAGAGTTGTGAGTGCGAATCATCTTCATCAACATTGCAGGCAAGTTCACACTTTGATCATACTTTCCAATTACCCAGTTTTCATTGCATTAGTCCAACCCTCACACATTGCATGAGTAGGATCAATTAACTTGTGGGATTGGGAAGTAGATTGAAGTAGAACCTATTACCTGCATTATTTTCAAACCCCTGGGAGTTACTTCTACGTTTGCTGTTAGGACATGCTATGCTCGTAGACGTGGATTGGGTGAGTGAAATCCATGACAGATGTGAGATTGTTAATTAATGGTTCGACTTAAGGTGGCAACATTAATACACATCTGGGTGGATTGAGGCATCTGGGTATTCCAGTGATTGCCTGTTTTTCTTTTGGACCGCCACCCAGGCTCAAATGGATCATGAGATTTTTCATACTAGAAACTTCCGTGTGCAGCCACATGCCAATATGGGCTCTGGCATAGTTGAGTAAGTTGTGGGAAACCTTTCCATGATGGGCTACCAGATGTAGTGGGTTTTGTAGGTGTACCGACCTATCTATCTGGTTAAGGGGACCTCTTCGGAAAGACTGTGTCTCGGTCATCCGTTTCTCAAACACCATGTACTGCGAGAAAACAAACGGAGGAGATCGAGTCTTGTGGAGAAAAGTGCACAAACCTCTGCAGAGTGTACAAACTATTCATGAGTAGCCGTGTCCCCGATTATGGACATCTTTGAGTATATAGAAGTGGATTATTTGTTGATCTCATCACTCTATAATTTAATATTATTGGGTTTAATGATGATTTTTTAATTGGGGTTGAGAGGATGTCTATCTTCTCAACAATGTTTCAACTACCATGATAGTTAATTAAAATCTATTCCTTTGAAGTAGGGAAAAATTGGCTTTACGCAAAAACTTTAACCTTACAGCCTCCACCAGCCAAATATGCATGTAGTTGTAGGCTTATTCATCATTAGCATTACAGTGTGAATTTGCCAGTACATTCAATGTACTGACCCTCTGTGGCTGCAACGTCTCATGTTGCAGGATTATCTTACGACGAGTAAGTGATACGTTAGGGGTTACGATTTCTACACTCAACTTTGCCGTTGGTGTTGATGGGAATCCACAACCTTTGTTGCTTCCGCTATGATTGATTGAGGTAATAGTATTTACGTTACTTAATACATGTGATTTACCTCTGTTATAAATCATGTTTGTATTGTGTGTGTCAGCATACCGATCCAGGGATGACACAGAACACAGAGACTTCGGTCCATTCGGATCGTGGTTGCTACAAGATGGTATCAGAGCACATGTTGACTGTAGGATGTGACCCTAGAAACTAGCCAGACCATAGGAAAAGTTTTCTCTAAAACTATCTTTCTCAAAAAGATTCTTATCTCTCTTCTTTTCGGAGATTAGCCAAATCTGCCTTTGACCTTAGATAGTTAGACTATACCCTTTACCATTTGGACCACTTCGAAGTAAAGAGGATTTTACCATGCATTGGAAGTGTTGAAGCTACAACAATGGATACTCTGAAGGTTTGAAGAGTTGACAACTTTGAAGAGATAATGACCTTTAGTAGACCCACCCCTTGTTATGTACTTATGTTAGATGCGACGATTGTGAGCCGTCCTTTGTTTGATGTTTTCTGACGGCCACAAACTAAAACCCGTCTTCTCAAAATCATTTTTGTTTTGAGTGTATCTCTCCCCACCTTCCTAATCTCATCGCAAAACCCTTGGACCAATAGAGGATGACTGAAGATAGACTTGAAGTCTCTGGACCAATGACCCAGCCAGAGGCAGAGTTATGGATACAAAACATGGAGGATCACTTCAGGAAGAATTTAGTAGCAAGGAGGTATGAGGTTCAATACGCTCTCCAGTACTTTACAAAAAGTGCTGCCACATGGTGGAAGATGCATCAAGCCCTACAAGGATGTAATGGAGCAGGAAGTTGGAAGGAATTCAAGAAGACCCTGTTAAGATCCCGTCTCATCCGAGAGCGTGGTGACAACCCGAAGAAGAAACTTTGTGCCTGTAGGATTTGTGGAGAAATAGGACACACCCAGGAGGAGCACAAGGATGAATGCCTGATACGTCTCAAACGTATCTACTTTTCCAAACACTTTTGATATTGTTTTGACCTCATTCTTGCATGATTTGAACTAAACTAACCCGGACTGACGCTGTTTTCAGCAGAGCTGCCTGATGGTTTTATTGTGTGCAGGAAAACGGATTTTTAGGTATCTCAGAAAATTCCACGAAAAATCACAGAAAATCCACGCACCCGAAGGAACCCGGAGCCAGAAGAGGGGCCAGAGGGGGGCCAGGGGGGCCCCAGGCGCCCTGGTGGCGCAGCCCACCCCCTGGCCGTGCTGGGGGGTCGCCGGGGTGGGCCCCACCTCCCCTGGTGCCCTACCTTGACCCGTATTTTAGCTCGTGACGGAGAAATCCCAGATCAGAAGTTCTTTTCCCAGTTTTCGTCGCGGAGCCGCCGCCACCCTCTGTTCTTCTTCGGGAGGGCTAATCTGGAGGCTGAATTGGCTCCGGAGAGGGGAGATCGCCGCCATCGTCATCATCATCACCACTCCATCATCCCTCCATGACTTCTCCTTCCATGTGTGAGTAATCCCCTGCTGTAGGCGAAGGGGATGGTAGGGATTGGATGAGTTAGATCATGTAATAGTTTGTCAGATCGTTGGGGGCATGTTGCCTATCATCTACTATGGTGTTTATCATCTTTGCTTCAACTTGTTATTCTTAATGCTTGTCACTTAGGGCCCGATTGCCATGATTTCAGATCTGAACCATATGTGTTTGCATGAATATATTTGTGTTCTTGATCCTATCTATGAGTTGTTTGCACCTATTACGGTTCGGAACCGGCGATCCCAAAAGTGACAGCTTGGGACACCAAAGGGGACGGTCCGTAGTTTGAGGATTACATGTATCCATTGAGTTTATTGCTTTGTTCTGGTGCTCTTTGACAGGAGCACCTTAATCTCCATAAGTTCCTTTTGGCCCCGTTCGTAGCGGGATGGTAGGACAAAAGATGTTGTGCAAGTTCTTATTGCAAGCACGCACAACTACCTACGGGATACATGCCTAATGTTTGATATTTGCCTAGATGATCATTACTTTTCCGTGTGCCTTGCCCCAAGTTAGAATCATGATATATCTCATCCATGCAGCGCCCAACCATCCATCTCCCTAGCCTACAGTGTTTTAAATCCTGCTGGTCACTAGTTGCTACTTTTGCTATTTACTTCTGCTATTTACTTTTGCTGTTTACTTTTACTATCACTATCATCACTATCATATCACTGTTACCACTTATCTTTTGTTGCAAGTAAGTATATTTCAGGTGCGGTTGAATTGACAACTCAACTGTCAAAGCTTATAAATACTCTTTGGCTCCCCGTGTGTCGAATCAATAAATTGGGTTATTCTTACCCGCGAAGACTATCTCGATCCCTTACGGTTGAGGGTTATCAAGTACTGTTTTTTGGCGCCGTTGCCGGGGAGCATAGCAATATTTACATGTCTACTTGAAGTATCCTACCTGCTGCACTTCATCCGCTATGGGTAAGAAAGGAGACCCCAAGGTTCCGATCTTACTATCCACTACAAGAAGAGGTACTGTTCTGAGCACTAGTGCTACACTTGATTCACCTTCTATTATGAGTAAGTTTGCCTCACCGCCACCACATGATGCTCCTACTGAATCTGTTACTATGTCCGATACTCTTGATGATGCTTCCACTACTTTTGATGATATTAGTTCACTTGGTTATGCTCCTGAGAAACAGATCGCTGCTGCTGCAAAAAAGTCTGGAATTGAAATTCCTGTTACTCGCTACCCTATTGGTGAGACTTACGATTATCCTGATTTGAGTAAACTCAAGGAGAGACTCCTTGATGATGATTACTATATGCTTGATGAAGATTTATGCAGGTAACTGATAGAGTTTTCTAGCTCTGACCCTGAAGTTATTAAGAAACTGTTTGAAAAACACTCATTGAAGAACAAAACTGTTCCTGATCCTGAATTTGCTACATCTCCTATATGCATTGATGATCCTGATTATGATTTCTTTGTTGATCTTTCACTTATACCTATGGTTGAAGCTGACCCCTTTTATGGCAGAGAAAATGATGATGCTATTGCACACCTGACTAAACTCGGTGAGTTGGGTAGCCTGTTTACCACGGATGAGAAGATACGATACTTTTATGTGACCAAGCTTCTTCCTTTCTCCTTGAAGGAAGGTGCTAAAGCATGGTATGATTCACTCCCATGCGGTTCCATTAAGAGTCCTCAAGACTTAGCTCACTCTTTTGTTAATAAGTACTTTCCTGCTCACATGCAACATGCTGCTTTACAAAGAATTTATAAATTTAAACAGTTGCAGGATGAGTCCATCCGTAAATCTTGGGGGAGGTACTGCGGTCTGATTCGGGCTAGACCAGGACATGAAATCCCTAAGAACGAATTAATCGATATATTCTATGCTGGTCTAACTGATGAATCCAGGTCCTATTTGGACAGTTGTGCTGGTTGTGTTTTCAGGAAAAGGACGCCGGAAGATGCAGAAGATTTGATGGGCAGGATTGCCAAAAACCATGAAGATTGGTCCGTTCCTGAACCACCTCCACCACCAAAGAAGAGGGGCATGTTTGTTCTAAGCCCCGAAGGTATGCGAGAAGCAAAGAAGTCTATTAAAGAGAAAGGTATTAAAGCTGAAGACGTGAAGAATCTACCCCCTATTGAGAAGTTGTGTGAGCCTACCACTCACCCTCCTATGGTATAGGTACACTCTCTTTTAGATTTCAACGCAAGTGACATCCCTCATGGTAAGCCTCCTGATCAATGTTTAGATGAGTTTGATAATTTTATTATGAAACAAAATCATTTTAATGAGAGGATACAAAGTCAGTTGCATGATAATTCCCTTGCTATCAAAAGTCTGCTTGATGTTTTAGGTAGAACAGTTAATGATGTTCAATGTCTCGTGAAGCATTTTCATATGGTTCAAACTCAGCTTGAGCAAATTTCTAATGTGCAAAAAGATTTGCTTGCTAACAATGCCAAACAAGATGATTTGCAAGCCTTCGGGATTAAGACCCAAGGAGGAACTAGCACTCAAGATCCCCTTTATCCAGAGGGGCATCCGAGGAGAATCGAGCAAGATTCTCAAATGCAGGAAGAAGAAATTGTTGGCTCTCCAAAGAAGAAAAAGAAACATAAGGAGACTGACAATTCTAATGATCCTATTACAGATGAAGAGCCAGCTGTTGATCCCAACAGCGTATCTATCTCCGATGCTGAGACTGAAGACGGTGCTGAACCTGGAGATAAGGATAATGAGAAGAATGATCCGCCTGAAGTTCGAGAAGAAGAAGCACCTGACAAACGTAAGAGGTACACTAAAGAAGACTTCATCGCAAGAAAACATGGGAAGGAAAGAGAACCATGGGTACAGAAACCCATGCCCTTTCCAGGTAAGTCCATCAAATCTAAAGAAGAAGAGCATTACAATAAGTTTTGTGAGTGGGTTAAACCTCTTTTTCTTCAAATCCCTTTGACTGATGCTATTAAGTTACCCCCTTATTCAAAATATATGAAAGATATTGTCACTAATAAAAGAAAAGTTCCTAATGAAGCAATATCTACTATGCTTGCTAACTACTCTTTCAGTGGCAAGATTCCTGAGAAGCTCGGTGATCCAGGTATACCCACCATTCCTTGCTCCATAAAGAATAATTATGTCAAAACTGCTTTGTGTGATCTTGGAGCAGGAGTGAGTGTTATGCCTCTCTCTCTTTACAAGAGGCTTTGTTTAGAGAAACTAATTCCTACAGATATCTCCCTTCAGATGGCTGACAAGTCAACCGCCGTTCCGATAGGTATTTGTGAGGATGTTCCCGTAGAAGTTGCTAATTGTTTGATTCTTACTGATTTTGTTGTGCTTGACATGCCCGAGGATGGGAGCATGTCCATTATTCTTGGTAGACCTTTTCTTAACACTGCAGGTGCTATTATTGATTGTAATAAAGGGAAGGTTACCTTCCATGTGAATGATAAAGAACACACGGTATATTTTCCAAAGAAGACCGACAGGAGGCATGTCCTCAACTCTATAGAAAATATCGAGACCGTGAAGATTGGAGAATGGGACTGTCCACTACATGTGCCTCACAAATACAAAACTATCATGGTGGGGACAATGTCCATCAAAGTAAAGGTTCAGTGATTACTTCGTAAGAGGTGAGACTTTTTGCTCTATATATCGCCTGTTTGTTGGTAAGACTTGATCAACCTTACTAGTAAACATGTTTTATATAGATAAAAAGTTGAGCTTGTTATGTTTTCATTTGTTTTTAGTTTTTGTTCTACTTGCTGTACCAAGTATTTATGTTTTGAAGCTTCACAATACTACTCACTGCTTCAAATTTTCAGAGAGTTTCGCAGCTTTTTGAACTTCGAAAAAATTTCAATAGTGAAGTTTTCAGAAAAATTCCAAAAAAATAAAAATAAAAATTTCCACGACGGGAGTGACCCAAAGGGGCCTGGGGCCAGCCAGGGGGACCCACCAGTGGCCCAGGCGGCCAGCTGGCGCGGCCTGGCCCCTGGCCGCGCCTACAGGGCACCTAGGGCCCACAAGGCCCCCCTCCAGGTATGTCTTCTTCTTCCCTCTCTCTTTTTCTCCAAAAACGTGAGTTCTGCACTTGTTCTTGCGTTCTTGCTGTTCTTGGAGGCGATTCTTCGATCTCTCTCTACAGCCCACCATTTGAGCTGAGATTTTGAACAAATACTCCCTGGTATGTGACTCCTCCACCCCTCCAATTAGATTTCTGATCGGTGGCTTCATTTGTGAGTATTTAGTAGTTCTTGGTGCTGTATAGATGAGCTTGCATGCATGTGTAGAAAGTTATTTTCCAAGTTTTGATGCAAGTTTATGCCTTGGGCAAGTGAGTTGAGTAGTTTGCCTTAACTCACCTTGTTTTAATCCTCGTTTTTGTAAATTGCCAAAAATTTCAGAAATGAGTTTGTTAGAAAGGGCAAAAGGGTGGCTTGAGAAGAGGAGGCCCACACACTCCGATCGAGTTACTAGAGCCGCAGCTTCACCCTCGACTGCTAGGGTGAGCTATAATGAAGATCACGTGCCCCTGGAGTTGTTGGAAGACACAAGTCCAGCACGTGCGATGATGTTTCCATGTGATGAATTCCTTGAAGCTGCGGGAATCAAGGATGAGTTTTATAATCTTTGTGCTAATGCAGGTCTGACACGGCTCGTCACGTGTCGTGTTACTCAGTATCAAAAGCTCACCTCCAGTTTCATTAACAGTTTTAGATATAATCCTGATTCAGGTGCTATTGAGTTTAAAATTTACAATGATCTTATCACCATGACTTTGGGAAAGTTTTGTGAAATAATAGGTGTGCCGAACGTTGGGAGGATGGCTAGGATGGCCACTCAGCCCTCCGAGCTGAAAACCGTCTTCAACTCTCTCTTCAGCATGGGTACGAGGGATATTCATCGGTCAAAGATCTCCAGCATCTTGTTCCCTCACCTCAGGTATTTTGCATATTATGTTGCTAGAGGGGTGTTAGCTCGTGACAACACGAGCAACACTTCTGCACCGGATATTGCTATCCTGGCAGCAGCCCTCTCAGGGAGGTCTGATTATAATCTGGGTGCCTTGATTGCTTGACGCCTTGCTATGAACGGTAACAAGGGAGACTTATATGGTGGCATTTATGCCACACTTATCTTAGAACATCTTGGAGGCACCCCACACCCTGATGATAATCCTTTTACTTATTTAAGCTTTGATCTTGCTACTATGAAAAGGCATAAGTTTGTTACCATGGCTTCTGAGCTTGATAATCTTGTTTATATCTTGCGTTTCGGAACTACTGCGGAACGCGAGATCCGTCTACCTACACCTCTTTTGTTTGATTTTTCTCGCAGGAACGGATGGTCCTTTGATGTTGTCCAGTTCGATGAGTTCATGGCCCAGCATCAGTTTCATAACCCCATGGAGGGGGTTGTGCCCGGCGAGGAGGAGCATGGTGAGTTACCACCTTTTCAGGAAGAAACCGCCACCAAGTTTGGTGAAAGGTCTTCCTCTGCTTGGCGTACGGACCCTTCCTCGTGGGAGACTCCGAGGAGTTCAGTATACGCGCCAGCATCCTTCTACGACCCTTGGACTGACCACTGTTCCCCCGGAGCAGGAGGCTCCTGGGGGCAGTAGCTGCTACCAACTTAGGCCAAAAGCCTAAGCTTGGGGGAGTACGTGCCCCTCTCACTTTTCCATTGTATTATCCGTTTTATTCGCTTTGATCTTTTCGAAGTTTTTGCCCGTTTTTCTTTACTTCTCTCTTTGCAAAAACAACAAAAAAGATTTTCTCTTTCTTTTGCTTTCGTTCAACCTTTGAAATAATCCAAAAAGATTTCCTTTTCTCTCTTTAGTTTGCTTTGTTTTCAGAGTTCAGCTCGAGTCCGTGATGGCATTTAATTATATTTCCTACGTTCGATCGTGCAAGTGACGAGGCAGTAATGACGAAGATCGACGGAAGGGAAGCAACAAGGAAGACCGGTATGAACTCTTCTTGTTTCTACTTTTGTACATATGCTTGTACTTATGATCTAGAGACCGGCTTGTAGCGACATAGTGCTATGTTTACAATGCTCTTCCAGTGGTTCATGCTTTTCTTGTGGCTAGTCTCGAATAGCTAGAGTATATAATGTGTTATTGAAATGATTTACATGCATTGCACTGTTCATAGTCTGGTATACTAAGGTGGTATTTCCCTTTAGAGAATTTTTGGATTGACTTGGCACATGCTTACACATGTTTAAGACTAAAAAGTCTGCTCCGCCTTGATGATCTTTGAGTTTTAGAATAGTTATATCACTTTCATGCCCGATTCAATGTTGCTTTGTCGCTCTGCATGATTATGGCCGTTATTGCTCTCTAGTTGGTCGCTTCCCAGTCTTTTGCTAACCTCCACCTGTACTAATTGGACTGACTGCTTGTGCATCCAAAATCCTTAAAACCTGTTATGCCATATGAGTCCACCATACCTTCCTATACATGGTATTTACCTGCCATTCCTAACAAAGACTTTCGTGTACCATCTCGAAATTAATCAAAAGCATTTCTCTTTTTGTGCCTCTGTTTTAGCTCATGAGGAAGTAGTAGTTAATTCATGAACTTTTTAAGTTGGACAAGTTTCACCCCGGGATTGCATGTCTAATGTGCAAACCCATAATACAAGAAGGAACTGGCATAGAGTGCGCCCAGCTCATAAAAGATAATACAACAAACAAACCCTCCTTCACGCTTTGTTCATGAGAAATCAGAAAACTTTGGCAGTGATAAACAAAGGAGATTAAGAGGATGTGATCGTCCTCATGCGGGAGCCGTTCCTCGAAACTTGTCCAGCTCAAGAAGTGATTGAGTTATCTACTAGCATTCGTTGACGAAATATGCACCTCTCAAAAACATTTTTACCTCTGTTTTTTTTAAAACAAGAGCTCTGGTACATGTTTAGTTTTTGTTTCCGACCACGGGTTTTCAACCTTGCCAACAAAAGCCACGGTTCGAGAGTCTCCACCTTCTTTCTTCAAAGCACCAACTAGGAGAGCATAATTGTCATTCTGAGTGTAATGTGCATTGTCCCAAAGTATTACATTGTCTTCTGCATGCTTGTGATATGATTTATTCTGAAATTCTTAGTTCTAGTCTCCTTTAAAACTCTGGAGGAGTTTCTGCATTTATGTTTTGCTTCACTCATGGAGGCTAGCGAGATACCACCCTAATATGCTCAAGCTATGTGCAATGTAATCTTGTCTTGATTTTCAGTAATGTATTATTTACTTTTAGGTATTTGTGATTGGTCACTTGAAAGAAGGATTACTCCGTGCATTGTCCTCATAGTACTGTTTCAATACTTGCTAGACTCTTTTCGTAGTACATGCTTATATACATCTAATGAAGCAAAAGAGTTTGTCAAAGTTTTCTTTGTCGCGTCCAGTTCATTGAACTGAATTGCTTGAGGACAAGCAATATGCTAAGCTTGGGGGAGTTGATACGTCTCAAACGTATCTACTTTTCCAAACACTTTTGATATTGTTTTGACCTCATTTTTGCATGATTTGAACTAAACTAACCCGGACTGACGCTGTTTTCAGCAGAGCTGCCTGTATGGTTTTATTGTGTGCAGGAAAATGGATTTTTAGGTATCTCAGAAAATTCCACGAAAAATCACAGAAAATCCACGCACCCGAAGGAACCCGGAGCCAGAAGAGGGGCCAGAGGGGGGCCAGGGGGGCCCCAGGCGCCCTGGTGGCGCAGCCCACCCCCTGGCCGTGCCGGGGGGTCGCCTGGGTGGGCCCCACCTCCCCTGGTGCCCTACCTTGACCCGTATTTTAGCTCGTGACGGAGAAATCCCAGATCAGAAGTTCTTTTCCCAGTTTTCGTCGCGGAGCCGCCGCCACCCTCTGTTCTTTTTTGGGAGGGCTAATCTGGAGGCTGAATTGGCCTCCGGAGAGGGGAGATCGCCGCCATCGTCATCATCATCACCACTCCATCATCCCTCCATGACTTCTCCTTCCATGTGTGAGTAATCCCCTGCTGTAGGCGAAGGGGATGGTAGGGATTGGATGAGTTAGATCATGTAATAGTTTGTCAGATCGTTGGGGGCATGTTGCCTATCATCTACTATGGTGTTTATCATCTTTGCTTCAACTTGTTATTCTTAATGCTTGTCACTTAGGGCCCGAGTGCCATGATTTCAGATCTGAACCATATGTGTTTGCATGAATATGTTTGTGTTCTTGATCCTATCTATGAGTTGTTTGCACCTATTACGGTTCGGAACCGGCGATCCCAAAAGTGACAGCTTGGGACACCAAAGGGGACGGTCCGTAGTTTGAGGATTACATGTATCCATTGAGTTTATTGCTTTGTTCCGGTGCTCTTTGACAGGAGCACCTTAATCTCCATAAGTTCCTTTTGGCCCCGTTCGTAGCGGGATGGTAGGACAAAAGATGTTGTGCAAGTTCTTATTGCAAGCACGCACAACTACCTACGGGATACATGCCTAATGTTTGATATTTGCCTAGATGATCATTACTTTTCCGTGTGCCTTGCCCCAAGTTATAATCATGATATATCTCATCCATGCAGCGCCCAACCATCCATCTCCCTAGCCTACGGTGTTTTAAATCCTGCTGGTCACTAGTTGCTACTTTTGCTATTTACTTCTGCTATTTACTTTTGCTGTTTACTTTTACTATCACTATCATCACTATCATATCATTGTTACCACTTATCTTTTGTTGCAAGTAAGTATATTTCAGGTGCGGTTGAATTGACAACTCAACTGTCAAAGCTTATAAATACTCTTTGGCTCCCCGTGTATCGAATCAATAATTTGGGTTATTCTTACCCGCGAAGACTATCTCGATCCCTTACGGTTGAGGGTTATCAATGCCCAAATTGTGAAGGAAGTCACCTACCTGAAAAATGCCCAACTAGGCAGATTACTTGTTTCTAGTGTGAAGGGACTACCCACTACCCTGCTCAGTGTCACATTTACCCCATGGTACAACGAGCTGTCCAGCAAAAGAAAGAAGCAATGAAAGAAGTCCTCGAGGAAACCTTAAGGGAATCCGCGATGGAGGAAGATATTGACGACCCTGATGGAGAAGGACTAGACAGATATTACTCTCGTGCTTGCTATTCATGTGGAGAAGAAGGACATTTTTCACAGCATTGCACGAAGGAAAGCCAGGAGTATCTGGGAGACTTTCCGACAGAAGAAGTGGAGTTTGATCCACAAAAGATAGAAGAATTGATTGGAACAAGGAAGTCGAGGAAGAGAAAGAGCATGTGTCCCCAGAAGAACCCTAATTTTGCGGAAAAGGACCTAAGTCTCATCACATGTTATCGGTGCAAGGATTTAGGTCATTATGCTAGCAAATGCCCAACCAGGAAGCGAAGAACCCAGTGAACTAAGAAAGCCACCATGAAGTCCTTAGATTGACTGATGACATTAGTTTACACTACAAGGAAGTAGGGCATTTTTCCAAGAGAAGGTCTAGACCGGAGGAAGATTGACCTGAGTAGTTGAGATCTGGAAATTAGAATGAAGCATGTAGCTAAAACATGGAATACACCCTTTTTACAATGTTGAGTTGAGTTATGGAAAGAACATTGTAATATTCGTGAAGCAATGGAAGTTGAGATGTTTGGAATCTCATAATTATGAGTTGTTGGATGATTGTGAATGCCTCTCTTGCTATCTCACCCCGACCAAAACCTAGAACTCATGGAGTAGTTGACCCCAAACCTTTCTCGGATAAAAGACCTCGTTTTACCCAAGGATGTCCGTATGCTGTCCTAAGAACCCCTTTTGTCTTATGCCTACAGATGACAACCCTTTACGAGTCTTTTCCCAAAGGCCCGGAAACCATCATGACCCTGACTAGCGATCAAGATTATCCAAAGATCCTGAAGGACATGATGAAGCATATTCAACTGGAAGGAGATGCAGTTTACAAGGGTTATCCCTTCATGGAAAATGGAGTTGAACTTTGGTACGTGGAGGTACACCTCCACTGTGTGAAAGGAGTTTGCCCAAAGACTATGGGTCAATACTTTTTCATCTCCCGAGTACCGCGAACAGCATTCTTCGATTCTGTTCGTGAAGCTGCTATGGAGGCCATACGTCAGATTGGAGAAATACTCGAAGCGAGACTTCATTTTACCCAGGGATGCCTGAGTATGATGCATGCAGAGATGGAGGTGATGAAGCACATGACCAATAGGGCGAAGCAAAAGATTGATGATTTTAGGAATCACGTTGCACAATTCCGGTGGGACTGAAGCGTCCTTAGCTAGGACAAAGGAATAAATATGGGAGGAATGTTTGACCATACCCCACTACGTGGATGGCAACATTTGTAGTGAAGCACCTTTGTAACTGGAGTGTTGAATACTGGTTCAAGTAGTAATACAAGATTTGATATGAGGAGAATATGGATTATGGATGAACCAGTGCATTTTGTTTAGTTGAACCTTACTGAGTGAACCCTGGACCAATAGGAAGGAAAGTGTTGCTCCAAGGAGTAGAGTTTGTACAAATAAGTTGGAGTTTATTTCGATATGAGGCTTACCCCAAGAGTATGAAGGAAAGTAGTACAATTGGATTTTTAAGAGGGTGTAAGGCTGGAGTATGGAACTATAGTGACTCCAAGGATGAGTTAAGGATATACAAGTTCTGAAGTGGACCCACAAGCCGAGGACCTAAAGGAGGCTACGTAATTATAAGGGAACCACGAGACTTGTCAGTAGTAATATGTTTCTGCTGTAGTAAAGCAGTGCATTTTGTTGTAGATTGTACCAAGAAGAAGGAGTTTTGTGCTAAGTATTGGAGATGAAGCCTGCAATGGAAATGCAGTAGACTGTAGTAATTTGAGAATCGGTGAAGTTAGCAGTCTGGTATTGATTTTGGATTTTATGAGTTGTTACTCTATAGTGATGAGAGAAGACATGATACATGGATCAAGATTTTGAGGAAACTAGTGTTTTCCATTTTAAGTGTGGTAGAACCCAACTCCGTTACCCGAATACACTAGCTAGTGGTTAGTTACGTCAGACTCGGAGTGGATTGCCCAAGGATGAGTCTGAGTAATTACATCGTAGTTTTACCCAAGAGAAGTAAAGGATACTTGGATGGATTTAAGAAAGCCAAGGAAGTTGGATGTTGGAAGAATGACCAGTTGCAACCTGATGATGAGACCAAGTGTTACTAGTGAGAGGTATGAGATGAGCCATAACCCACAGGCCCAGGACCTGTCAAGAATGCAAGCACACTCTTGCTGAAGGAAAACCCCTAGGAGAAGTTACGACCTTGCCAACAGATGATTTTATAGGAGTTTACGCTAAACCCGAGGGTTGTGAAGAAACGATAGATGGTTGCTTGGCTTGCAGAATCAATGGATTTATCCGAACTTAGTTCGTTGACAAGAGAAAATTCTGCAATGCTTGTGAGGATGACCGAGTGTTAGAATGCGAGATTCACTAAACCATATACAAGGTAATGATTTGGGTGCGGGATGGATTGATCACCATACTGACTTACTCTTATTATTCGCCTTTGCTATACGGGTTGGTAAATATGAGTGACTTACCTATAGTAGAGAGACGACGATGTCAAAACTTTGTTTAAACCTTAGAATGATATAGAATTTTTCCTTGTACACTGCATGTTGTTTCCAACCGTAGGATATACGGTGAGGATGAAGCCCAGACCCCTTTTCTGTAGGGAACCAATTAATTTGGTTGATGACCACCATGAGAAATCGATATTTGTTTAGTATTGGCGCCAGACTCGTCAGTTAAGAAGAACCAGCCCTGATAGAGCCTTACCGAGATGAAAGGATACAAGAATTGAGGGCAAAGGTTATGCCACTACCGGAAGAGCCCCAGAGAAGGAAATACCCTGAAGATTTGAGAAGACCGATGCCGTCAACCCAAAGGATGGAGTACCTGAGTTTTGGTGGAACCGTATCCATGTTCCTAAGTGTGGTAGCACACTAGGCCACACCAATCAGTGGATTTGGTAGGAGACCCCCAAACCCTAACCTATTTCTTGATAGCCTCTCCGAATCTCGAGGACGAGATTCATTTTAAGTGTGGTAGGTTTGTAACATCCCAAAATTCTAAATTTTGGAATGTTATAATAAATAGATAGATTTGATTGCTGGTTGATGTGCTGAGTGAAATTGAGTGAAATTTGAAACTTTTGAAAGTTAAATGAGAGGGAATAAAATGACTTTCCCAAAACTTTCACTTTGCTTTTGATCCCCGAGGGAATTCAAATTCTTTTCAATACAAAACCCTAGAGTGAAGATAATATGACTTCTTCCATTTATTTTAAATGATAAAGGGCTTTGAAAGGATTTTGAATTTCATCCTCGAAATATTTCGAATTCAGAAACTTTATGCGACTCAATGATTTTCCAGAGAGAAGATAAAATGACTTCTTCAAATTATAGGAAATATGAGTTGGAAGTTTTTCTGAAATTTTCTGCAACTCAATTTCATTATTGAGTTATTTGGTTTTTATTCAAATTATTTTTCTCCAAAAATAAATACATGGAAAATAGGGTAACATGATTCCCTACAGAGGAAAATTGGAGATAAATGAATTTGAATTCTTTTTGGTATTTTAAAAATGGCTTTATTGGTTTTTATTTGCATTAGTAGGACCTTTTGATTTACTAGATTTTGTGGGCATTTTATTTGACAGTAGTAAAATGTTCAAGTTGTAGGGCTTATTTTTTTGCAAATTTAGATATATAATATGCCTATAGGATATTTTTATTTATTTTGATTTTATTCGTTTTTCTGTCTGTTAAAAAGATGTTTATATAAAAAAAATGTGTCTCCGCCGAACTGGGCCGGCCCAGCACCCGAGCCAGGCCCAGCCCAGCTCGCCCGTCGGCTTTCTCTTCCCGCACGATGCCGCTGCCACCTCGGCGTCCGAGCCGCGCACGCCTCCCGCTCCGGCCACCTCGCCTCTGTCCCCTCCTCCAAGAAACCGAGCCCCCCCTCCATAAATACTCCGCCGCCGCCGCCCCTCTCTCCCCGGTGCCTTCGCATCGCCGCCGCCGCGCACTTCCGCCGCTGCCGCCGCATCGCCAAGCCGCCGCCGCCTCATCGCTCGCCGCTGCTGCCAGCCGCTGCTGCCTCCCCTCGCACCCCGCAGCCGCGCCTCGCCTGCCTCGCCGCTCCGCGCAGCCGCCGCACGCCCACCGCCGCCGCCTCTAGCCGGGCCTCGCCGGAGTTCACCGCCAGTAAGATCCGATCCAATCCGCCTCCCCGGTTTTATTTGCCCGAACCCGGTTTTCGTCGGGAAAACCGCTAGGTAAAACCGCCCGACCTTTTTTCTGTTAGGTAGGTTTTTGTTATTTGATCGTTTTTTTATTAGGTTAGATCTATTCAGTGAACGATCACCGGTTAGGCCCTAATAGCGAGCGTTCGCTCGATAGCTTTTTCGACTTAGATGTGAATAATTTATTTACAGAATAGTCCCTACACTACAAACGGCCATATCTTTTTACCAGTTAGTTCAAATTCAACGAAACCAACGCCCACGTCTTCGTTACGAAGCCCTCTTTCCAGTAATACAACTTAAACAAGTTTTTGAAAGTTTTAAAAATTGAATTCAAATAGTTTTAGATTCAAACTTGTTTTGATCATAACTTGAGTTTCGTATCTCCGTTTGAGTTGATTCTTTTTGCAAATCGAAGCTCTTGACCTAAACTTTCCGATAAGGCCAAATTCACATAATCTTGGTACTGTTAGAAATTGTTTTGTGTTTCAAGAGTCATTCGCTTGTCTTCGAAGTTTTTCGAAGTGTTTATTCGATCTGTCCGATCTTTCTGAGTGATTGCTTATGTGTAGTTACCATTGCTTGCTTACGATAGATTGACCGGAGTGTGATGAGTAGATATATCAAGAGTTTTGAGTGCGAATCATCTTCATCAACATTGCAGGCAAGTTCACACTTTGATCATACTTTCCAATTACCCAGTTTTCAATGCATTAGTCCAACCCTCACACATTGCATGAGTAGGATCAATTAACTTGTGGGATTGGGAAGTAGATTGAGGTAGAACCTATTACCTGCATTATTTTAAAACCCCTGGGAGTTACTTCTATGTTTGCTGTTAGGACATGCTATGCTCGTAGACGTGGATTGGGTGAGTGAAATCCATGACAGATGTGAGATTGTTAATTAATGGTTCGACTTAAGGTGGCAACATTAATACACATCTGGGTGGATTGAGGCATCTGGGTATTCCAGTGATTGCCTGTCTTTCTTTTGGACCGCCACCTAGGCTCAAATGGATCATGAGATTTTTCATACTAGAAACTTCCGTGTGCAGCCACATGCCAATATGGGCTCTGGCATAGTTGAGTAAGTTGTGGGAAACCTTTCCATGATGGGCTAGCAGATGTAGTGGGTTTGTAGGTGTACCGGCCTATCTATCTGGTTAAGGGGACCTCTTCAGAAAGACTGTGTCTCGGTCATCCGTTTCTCAAACACCATGTAGTGCGAGAAAACAAACAGAGGAGATCGAGTCTTGTGGGGAAAAGTGCACAAACCTCTGCAGAGTGTACAAACTATTCATGAGTAGCTGTGTCCCCGGTTATGGACATCTTTGAGTATCTAGAAGTGGATTATTTGCTGATCTCATCACTCTCTAATTTATTATTGTTGGGTTTAATGATGATTTTTTAATTGGGGTTGAGAGGATGTCTATCTTCTCAACAATGTTTCAACTACCATGATAGTTAATTAAAATCTATTCCTTTGAAGTAGGGAAAAATTG
The DNA here is from genome assembly GCA_902687465.1 of Secale cereale. Taxonomy (NCBI): domain Eukaryota; kingdom Viridiplantae; phylum Streptophyta; class Magnoliopsida; order Poales; family Poaceae; genus Secale; species Secale cereale. Next base: position 459,839,557 of record LR738713.1, on the reverse strand, counting down.
GCTTTACGCAAAAACTTTAACCTTACAGCCTCCACCAGCCAAATATGCATGTAGTTGTAGGCTTATTCATCATTATCATTACAGTGTGAATTTGCCAGTACATTCAATGTACTGACCCTCTGTGGCTACAATGTCTCATGTTGCAGGATTATCTTACGACGAGTAAGTGATACGTTAGGGGTTACGATTTCTACACTCAACTTTGTCGTTGGTGTTGATGGGAATCCACAACCTTTGTTGCTACTGCTATGATTGATTGAGGTAATAGCATTTACGTTACTTAATAAATGTGATTTACCTCTGTTATAAATCATGTTTGTACTGTGTGTGTCAGCATACCGATCCAGGGATGACACAGAACACAGAGACTTCGGTCCATTCGGATCGTGGTCGCTACAGACATCCTTGGCACTGCCCCAAGATGGTGCAACCTAAGCCTACGATGACCAGGGCACAGGGTGTGCAAGATCATGATATACATCGCTAATAGAGTAATCCTGTCACTACCGTTGTTGTATCGGCAACCACCGGTGGATGAGAACCTCACCATTTGGTCCGCCTCACTATAGTGAGCAGGAAAATGGTTCTCTTCGTCCCTCGCTCTTGGTGTCGATGTTGTCATGAACGTAACCGACATGTTGAACCTTTATTATGGCTTGTTAATATCATTGCATAAAGGATTACCTACCTGGTACCCTCGACGCCCCAGAAGGCACAAGGGATCGTCATGATCAAAGAGACAAGAGAAGACCAAGTCAACGCCAGCTACAAGGAGACACCTTCACCACATCACCTCATCAGGCGAGAAGTTGTTGAAGATTCTTCAGGCTCAACCCGGATTGTTCATCAAACAACTACAAGGGACATAGCAACACCTGAGGAAACTCAGAAGACTTCACGAGGCACAAGTCACGACTACTGAGTCCGAGAACCCCTAGGGTAGGATGAGTCGTGTACCCCCTATGCGCAGTTGAGTCCGTGTGATGGTTCGAATAGAACCATGATTGTGTGTTGCTTGCTTTTATTTGTTTGTGTTTTGATATAAGTCGCACTTTTGCCCTAGGCAACAAGTGCATGGCTATATCATCTTCCTTGCCTTGTTTCTTTTGTTTCGGCCATTTTGCACCTGTTTGTTTGCACTTGCACTATAGAACCCCCTTTAGGCATTCCCCTCCTCTATGCTACTTTTTCCCTCTCTTCTCTCTCCTCAACTGAAGACCAGCAAGACAAGAAGTACCAAGGATTCCAACTCGGCGACCAACTAACAATGAAGACCTCTGCTACAACCTCCACGACCAAGTGCAACCCCGTAGAATTATGTTTAACCCTCCAGATTAGAAACCCATTCATAGACCCTTTGAGACTTCACGAGATACCCCAGCTCGAATCCTTAACCATGTGCCTAACCCATAGAATTACAAGAGAACCAGTTAAGCCTCTACAACCTTGCACAACGATGGGTTCGTAATGGAACTAGTGGACATAGTGAGTGAGCACATTTTCATCCTAATATAGCACAAAAACTGACGATGCCATAGATAGACCAATTTGAGGATATAGGACAGATGATATGGTGACTTTATATCAGTGACTTCGAGGAATTATCTGAGGCCTTGATGGATTGTGAGGTTTTCATATTGGTGAGATCATGATTAATAGAGTAGCGTAACTTTCATCACCCTGGAGTAACTTGGACTTGCAAGGCAATGGTGATCGCAAGATGAAATTCTTGGAGGTATAAGGATTTGACCTAGCCAGGGGATATAGATAGCAGATAGATGGCATTTTGAGGATGACTTGGGGAAAATGTAGGAATTCTCGTCGGGCATGAGATTTGGATTTAAGTAGGTGATTCTGGTTGGGTATAGATACTAGATATGTCTGCATGTTTCGGAGTAAATTGGATTTAGACCGTAGATCCCGATCATGATACCATGCTTCTCGGTGGACAATAAACTAGGGGATTGGATTATTTGTCAGAGTTGATTTAGGGGTCTATACAATCATTACCTTGGAGTTTACTTGACCGTGATGCTGGGAATTTGGTGGACTTACTATAATAATGCATAGCCCTTCCAAGTATTTCGGTATTATAGGGACTTGAGATCTTGTGGAACACCGTAGACATCGGATTTGTAGAATTGTTGGATTATGTAGTGATTTATGGAAGTTAACAGGCTGTTGGAGTTGATCTATAGGAAGGAAACAAGATCTTGGAGTGGCTTACGACGTGTTTCCTTAGAATAGAGATGCATTATCTTGAACCTTGCGAGGATGGGATGAGCACTTGAATTGTCGTGTTTAATTCAAGCTTAGTAGCTTGTATGCCTTACCCATGGATTCTTAGGGGTAGCCATACATATGATTTTCACGGATCGTAGGCATGTATATTTTGTTAGACCTCCTTTTGGGAGTCATGAGGATATGTATGGCATGAGTGGTGATTGGAGTTGACCTATGCGAGATGATGCTTTCGGTGGTATGAGGATTGCAGGACTAGGAAGAACTATTGGCATCTCAGAAACTATGCTTAAGGATAAGATGATAAACGTTCACTCACACACTAGGATCCTTGAAACCCTTAAGCCCCACCAAGCCACAACATGGTCAGATCTTGACCACAGCCTTGACTCTAAGTCAAGAAGACCTTTGCCAATACTCAATCGAGACCACCACCAAGACCACAGCCTACCTTGCGTACCCCATAGACTTCATGGAGTACTTGGACAAGTTAGTTGTCATCTTTATTTGGCAACATACTTGACTACCTGAAGATGGAGGAAGAGCTGTGCAGCTGGTTAGAAGACATTTGAAGACCGACATGTCAAGAAGGAAGAACTACACCGACCACCATCATCAAGAAATAAAACTTCCTCGTCGAAGACCAGGCGTATCTGCAACCACTCCTCTTGAAGGAACCAAGCATTTTCATGTCGAAGGGACGCTCACACCAAGATTTATCGACCTTCTTCAAGATCACTGCAAGACGAATACTAGAAGGCTACCGGCTAGATTTACCACCTGAGTTACCCCCCGTGCGCCAAATTTTCCACGAGTCACAACTCTGGAAATATTCTTAACTTCCTAACTAGCCCGGTCCCTACAAGGACATCGATTACCAAGCCCTTAACGTCTAGCTCAACCTAACCTATGCAAGAGACCCCTCAGCAACCTGCATCAAAGAGGGCAACATGCGAGAATCCACACCACCAAGCACTTTAAGGTTCCATGGAGCACCACTCGGAAGCAGAACCAACAAGAAGAAGTGAAGACTACCCCGTATCCAAGTCTCCGTATTCCTTTCCACGCCTAGTCTGGGAATCTCGGGGACGAGATTCTTGTAAGGGGGGTAGGTCTGTCACACCCTGATTTTCATGCCACAACACTTAAGCTAATAATCATGCTAAAATGTGGTTTGGCAAAAACTTGAGTGTTTTTGACTTTGCTTGATTTGATTTTTTGTCTGCTGTTTGCAAGTGCTCTAAAAATCAAATAAATCCTCCAACTCTTATACTTCATCCCCTTGCTCCAAACTTCTACCCAATGACCATACCATATGTATAGAGCAGTATAGTATTTTCTTACAAAAATATTTTGGCCAAATAGTAGTTTCTAAATTTAGTTTTCCAAAAACCCCTGAATTGAGGATTGCACTGCAAGTACCTTATTTGGGGTGTGAAAAATCTTTCAAAAAGTATATTTGAATCCTATTAGGTATAGGACTCCCTTAAACCACAAAATTATAATTTTAAAAGTTATTTTTGTATTTTATTTAAATGCTTTTTCTTTAGGCCAGAAATGGTTCTTAATAGGTTAAAATTATTTAACTGCTTCAAAAATATTTTTTTAAAATTCAGGGTAACTCATAGGACATATATTGTCCCTATATAAAAGTTTCAACACATGGTCATGTTCAAAATATTGGACAAATCCTTCAAAAACCCTTTTTGGATATTTCAAGCTTTTGAAATATTTACAAAGGAAATATTCTCTAAAAATTCCAGGGAAATTCTATCATGTCAAATATGACATATGTGATGATCTTTCAAGGCCTCATGCCTTGAAGATCAAGAAATCATCATCTAATCCCCTCAAAACCATTTCTGTCCATTTTGAAGTTTGAGCAACTTTATATTGCCAAACTTGTCCAAATGCTCTCAAACTTGGTGCACATGCTCAAATGATGTAAATATGCATCTGTGCCAAATGGCACAAGTTTTGGAGAAGGATAACTTGATCTAAGTGCCCCAAAAACCTTTCTGACCAAATCCAAATTTTAACAACTCTACATTGCCAACTTTTTACTTGGGGCCTCAAATTTTGTGGACATGCTCACAACCACAAATGATGACACTACACCAAGTGGTGCATCAAGGAGGGATGATTTGCTTGACTTAATCTTGGAAATTCCATTTCTGTTGATTTCTAGGGTTTACCAAAGTTACATTGGCAAGTTTCTTCAAATGAGCTCAACTTGGTGAAATACCCTATTTCTATATGCCATTTGATCCTGTTAAGTCTCATGTCAAGTGGACTTATTTTGCTTGCCAAAATTTGCATCAAACACGTTCTGCCATTTTACCAAAACCACTGTTTTGCCCCCTTTTACTACTCTCCTTGAGCTCAACTTTTTACCACAGCTCCTCCTCGCCACCTTCTACCTCCAGTAACTCTCCCATGACTAAAGCTCAATGATTGAGGGGTGAAAACCCCATTTTTACTCTGCCGGACAGCCTAATTTCCACTCTTCCTCAACCTCCCTCCTCTTCCATTGGGTAACTAGGGCATCCAAGGCCATGCCCATCTTGTTTACTACCCCCTAGGGCTGTTGGACACTGGGGGACACGGCCAGGGCACAAAGACATGCCCATGCCAGCCAAAGGCGCGCTCTGGAGCACGCTACAGTGCGCCAGGGCACTGTAGCTCGGCCCTCCCGAGGCACCCAGGCAGCATTGGGCAGAGCGAGCGTGTCCGTCGAGGTCGCCTCGACGTCCGGGACACACCTCGCTGTCGGGCCCCTCCTTATCCTCTCTTCTCGCCTCTCCGCAGAGCTTGCCCGAGCATGGCCTGGACCGCGCCCATGGTGCACCGCGGCCATGCCCATTTAAGCCACCCCGACTCTCTCTCTCGTCTTGGTTAGAACCCCCTCTCCCCCAGAAACCTCTCGGACACTCCCTCTCTCTCCCTCGTGGTCTCCCGCCCCCTCCATGGCTGGGTTGCGGCCGCTATGCCCCGGACCAACCCGAGCCTTCACTGCTTCCCCGCTCCCTCTGAACACTCCAGAGGACACCCACAGCACCAAGGAGCCTCCCCCGCGCACTAGGCTCTCCTCCTCGTGCTTGCCCTGCCCTACCCGAAATCTCGCTCGAAGCACCGTCCGCCGTGGCCGTGGCCCCACTCTCCTTCGTCCTCCGATGGACGTGCTGACAGGGGGGAGCGGGCGCGGCGCAGTCCCTCGAGCTCGTCGGTGCACCGGGCACCCGCAGCAGTGCCCATGGTCGCTGGGGACGAGCTCGGCCTCGCCTCTCTGTTCCCGCGGCACGGGAGGACGTGCGAGGAAGAAGAATCCGGCCGCTGGACCGGCGACCCCATCGGTCAGCCTCTGCCGACGTGTCCAGCCGGACCCGCTCGGGTTAAGTAGAAGCGGGATCCAGTCGAACCGCCTTCCCTGCAGGAAGGCGTACTCCCATAGTATGCCATCGGCGTGGCCCTCCTTAGCCGCGTGCGGCCGAGCCGCTGGGCTGGCCCAGTGGCGCCCTGCTGCTAAACCTCGACCAATGCGCACCGCCGCCTCCCAGATCTGGCCCATTTCGGTAAATCCTTTGTCTATTTCTTTTTTAGTGAACTTCAAAAATCCATAAATAATTCAATTGAACTCCAAATTTGATGATTCAAATTTCTGGTAGTTTCTAAAATCATGATCTACCTGTTGGTGCAACATGCACATTTTTCCAAAGACTTTTTCTTCACAAATATTTATCAAATGCCATTTTTCTATTTTTGTGATAAACTTTAGAAAATCACAGAGAGCTCAAATTAGATCCAAATGCAATGGTTCAAACTCCTAGATACTTGTAATATCAAAACTTAGTTTTGGAACATTTTTTCCTAATACTTTCTGTACCCCACAAAATAATGAGCCATTTCTTCATATTTCTCAACTTTGCAAAATCCTAGGAAATTCATTTGAACTCCAAATCCAATGAAACCAACTCCTTGATGCTTCTAAAATCATGATTTGTTAAATGGGTGCATTTGCTCATTTTTCAAAAATATATTTCTGTACACTTCTTTCAAATCCATAAACCCCTTGATTCCATCATATTGGAATGTTCCAAACTATCCATTGATTTAATACCTATGAAACCACCTTGGTCATTTCTCATATGACCAGAGGTATCCTAGAAAAGTCCAACTCCTATTTTTAGAGCACTTTTATTTTTGCCTTGTTGTGTTGCTTATTATGATTGTTTCCGTCGTTAGTTGACAAAATAAACGAGTACTTGGATATGGACCAGAAGGTTTGAAGACTCGAAAGGAAAAGGCAAGCAGCCCTTTGACCATGTTCGAGAAACCTTTTTATGCATGTCTCATAGCACCTTATTATCAATGCATCGGAATCATGTAGAGGAGGTGACCACTTTGGTTGGTACCTTTGTTACTTTACTATTGAAACTTGCATCAAGCATGACCCTACCTTCTATGAGGGTTATGTGGGTGGGAGTAGATAGACATATGCTATAGTAGTTGGCTACGCAAAATGGGTCAGGGATTATGCATGGAAATAAACAAGTGTGGTTTGACATACTTGCAAATAACCTAGTGGGTGCCACTAATGCCCCTGGGAGATGATGAGGAACTAGGGCACTACTTGGTGGAGAAGTAGTGTACCGAGGCTTGATGAAAGTGTTGTTTACAGAGATGGATTAGATTTATGTGTGATTACCGTCCCAACCAAACATGTGCAACCACTCTACCCTTATATGGGAAAGGGCATTGTTGATTACCTAGGTCGATACTAGCATGGTGCCCGCATTACTAGTGACGGGGTGACATGAGGTCACTCTCGGGATGGGGTCGTGCTTGGATGGGCGGCCATGAGTGTTTTCACAGGGCACCGGACACACCGTTGGTACCCCGTGTCAGTGGTATGTGATGAATATGGGAGCGAGTCTCCACAATTTTTAAGATGTGAAATGTTGGGCACGGGGGTTACTACCAATCGAGTGGACTCTGTGTTAGTGTCGTCTAGGGAAAGATAGTGATCGGGTGTACCCCGGGTACTTGAGGTACCGCGGGTCGTGGATGACACGGAAGTTCCCCGGATCTTGTGGGTAAAGTGTGCAACCTCTGCAGAGTGTCAAACTATTCGAATAGCCGTGTCCACGGTTAAGGATAGTTGGGTGGTGCTGCTTAGACTATGTCCATAAGTTTCTGGAAAACGACACAGTTTGGGTAAATCTATTGACGTGATTTGTGAGGGAGTCACGATGAGCTTGAGCAAGAGTTGTTCATAACTCTTTCACGATGTTGATGTCTGTAACCTCCTGATACTTGTTGCAGACGCATGCATGCCCTTGTTATATGTTGATCATACTTGCATATGAAAAACTAGCTTTCCGCAAAACTGCCAATTTAGCAGTAGAGCCTTGCATAATTATTCTGTCCTCACGCTTGGGTTGCTTGCGAGTACATTCAAAGTACTCATTGGCTTGCCACTGGTTATTTTATTGGCCAGGCATGAAAGAACAGGATATGATGAAGATTTCTTGGTGACGAGCATGCGAGCTAGGACGCTTCCCAGTCAGAATGCCTGTAGGGTTAAGGCAGATGGCATGGGTCCAAGTTGTCACTGAAGATTTCCGCTGCAATGATATACTCAAGACTTGACCATAATGGTCCTATTTGTGTAATACGGTATGTATGGATGTAAGACTCTTGTTATTCAGCTTCTGTTTGTTCAGTGAGCATTGATCTCTGGGATCACTGTACACGTGCATTCGGTGATCACGACTTATGAGTCGGGGTCCCCACACGAAGTAGACATGTTGGTCGAGCGAGTGGCTCATCTGGTCCGCGACGGAGTCACTGGGATGGAGCGGTTGGAGGTGTTCCTCAGTCGACGGATTCGGCCTCTCCAAGCTCGTGATCATCCGATGTGGATGTACTCGGGCACCAACGACACCACTCGGGTCCATCCGGAGGATGTCGCCGAGAAGATGGTGGAGGGTGGATGAAGAGTATCACTGGGAACAAGGACAACCCCATAGGGACTAGGAGAGTCCGCCCGTTCAACGCAGATCACGAACCAGACAAGGTTCGGCTCTGATTTCCGAGTGAATTTTCTGATTCGTCTTTGCAGGTGTCTGTGAATCCGGTTGATGCTTGATCAACTCTTTGGTTTGCAGATCTACACTGATATGTACTCGGTGCCCAACAGCGAGCAGGTCCAAGAGGGGGTGGAGGGCGTCGGCGAAGCCACCGAGTGGAAGTCCGACAAGGAGATCGAGGAGGAGAGCAAGGACTCAAGCAGTGGTGAAGAGGTTGAGTCACTGCCTCACATCGAGAAGTGTTCCAAGCTGACTCACGATCCAGAGAATGTGCGCGCCAAGACGGTTCCCTCCAGCTCCCAGGTATAGAAGCGCACTCGAACGTCTTCCCCTGATCCGACTGAGAAGGCTCCGAAACAGCCCAAGGTTGCTGCTTCTAAGCCTCGGAAGGCCCTTCCCAAGATCAAGGTGGACATTCCGATTGCTTACACGTGTGTGTCGTTCTTCTCTATTCTTCTCTCGTTCAAGAAATTTGATGCATCTTTATTGATTCACCGGCCCGTTTTACCGAGTGTGTTCTGAAATCTTCAGCGCTGCCGCTTCCGGAACCTCTATGGAGATTGACAAGGGCCACGACGACGAGGAGACTGCAGACATGGCCACATCCAGTGTAGGTATAGTTCTTCGATAATGTCTTTGCTTTCGTTCGCCACTCTGTAGGTTGACTGAGTTTTCCTTTTGGTTGAATGTTTAATCAGTGCCGCCCAATGTTATCGAGTTGCCTGATGATGATGATGATGAGCACGTAGAGGTGTCTCGGAGAAGCACAGGAAGGAGGGGTCGGAAGATGTCTGTTGGCTCGGATGCCCACCAACCGGGAGACACGGGTTGGGCCGCGGTCTCTTTTGTCGTTCTCGTGTCGACTGTTCGTCCATCTGTGTCGACTATCCAGGTTGCGGATCCTCTAGCTGCTCTAACTGCCTCGACGTCTGTGCTCTTTGCTACTCATCATGTCCCGGAGGACCCTATGAGCGTGGCTAAGGAAGCCGTTCGTCAAGCAGGGTTGATGATGGAGTGGACGAAGGAAGCATATGAGGCCAGCATGGCTGCTTATAATGCTAGTTCAACCCTTCGGACCAACGTCCAGGTAAGCACTCTCCGACTGACTGTTATTCTGTTGGGATCTTCGATCTGAAAATCGATGCTTTGTTCGTAAGATGATATTCCACCCACTGGGTGTTCTAGATTTTGCAAGGGAGCTCTTGTGATCCAATCGGTCCAGTTGCAGCGATTGGACCAGTGGGGGCACGCTGAGTGCACCCACTGGGTGTAGTCCCCGAGGCCATGGTCGACTGTGGGCAGTCGGCTATGGTCTTAGAACTGATGTTGTTGTCTGGTTTTGAAGTCTTCCACTCGTACAGGACGGATCCGGTCGAGTGGGAGCCGGTGGGGGCACGCTGAGTGCACCCACTGGGTGTATTCCCCGAGACCATGGTCGACTGCTGGCAGTCGGCCATGGTCTAAGAACAAACTACGACTCTTCTCTCTTTTTTTGCGTCTTCCGCTCGTATAGGACGGATCCGGTCGAGTGGGAACCGGTGGGGGCATGCTAAGTGCACCCACTGGTTGTAGTCCCCGAGGCTACTGTTGAGTGTTTGACTCGGCAGTAGTCTTAGATCTCTTATCGTAGCACTTTGCTCTCTGCACTTCTCCGAGTGGGAATGGTTGTCTTTGTCCTTATTGACTGGCTTGTCTTTTTTGTCGATTGTAGAAATCTTGTGAGTTTGGAGCCCAATCCGCGGATCTTGAGAAGAAACAGATCCAACTCAATCTTGATCTGGGGCTGGCCAGGGAGAATTTGCAGAAAGCCAAGGATGAAGCATCTGGTATGAAAAGTACAGAATTTGTCGATTGTATTTAAATGAGTGTGACTGGCGGAACGCGGACACCCACGGGCTCATCTGTCTATCATTATCTTTTGCAGAACACATGAGGGTAGCTTTGGAGCAGAAGGATCTTGATCTGGCCGTGGCGCAGCAAAAGGCGCAAGAGAAAATCGAGCTTGCTGAACAGAAGTTGGCCTTAGTCGGCAAGCTGGAAGAGGAAAATGCTAGGCTAAAGACCTCCCTTGACGAGGCCAACAAAGAGGTGACGCGACTGAAAAGGGCCAATCTTGCTCTGGGCGACAAGGTAGGGGCTCTCTCGCAGAAGAGGGACGGGCTAGAGACTTATCTGGGCGACCTTGCCAAAAAGATATTCCTCATGCTTGAAGGTATCTTCTTTTGTCCGACTGGATCAGATTTGTCGACTCATATCCCGACTGTTGGCTTATCATATTTTTGTCTGTGTAGAATTCTGCCAGAACTTTGGGGAGGGGACTGGGCGGATCGAGACGGGTCTGGATCCTGCCAATTCCCTTGTCAAGGACGATGTTGCGATGAATGTCCAACTGGAGTCTCGCCTTACCAGCGCCACCGGCTACCTTGCCCGGCTGAAGGCGGTGATGTCCCTGATCGACATGGTGCTCTGGCGGGGAATGGTGCTTGAGAACGACCTCGAGTCTTTGATGGCTCGGCTCAATGAGATCCCCGGTCAAGTGCAAGAGTGGAAGAAGTCATCCACCCGGTGTGGCGCTGACGTTGCGTTGTCTCTGGTACGTGTGCATTGCAAGGAGGTGAAGGAAGAAAGGCTGGCTGATCTTAAGGTTGCCAATACCAAAAAGCTTCAGTTCCAATCATTCATGGAGACTTTCCTGGAAGCCGCCACTCGCATTGCCGACAGAATCGACCTGGATGAATATGTCGCGCCTGCAAGTCCTCCTCCTACCAAAGAGTGAACAAACTTTATGCCTTGACTCAATTTGCCTCGGAATGCTGAGTGATTTTGTAACCGTTAAATGCTTTCGGGCTCGATGCCCGAGTACCTCCCCCCAAACCTTGCGGGTATTTATCTGAACTTGATTTCCTCTGGAATATGCTTGCCTTGCTTATGATGCCTTTGGATCTTTTGGTTCTGAGTGGACATTTTACTTATGGCGCAGCTCGGAAGGCCAAGGTACGTTGTATTTGTGGTGTAGCTCGGAGAGCCGAGCCATATTGTACTTGTGGTGCAGCTCAGAGAGCCGAGGTACGTTGTACTTGTGGCGTAGCTCGGAGAGCTGAGCCACATTGTACTTGTGGCGCAGCTTAGAGAGCCAAGGTACGTTGTACTTGTGGCGTAGCTCGGACAGCCAAGATACGTTGTACTTATGGCGTAGCTTGGAGAGCCAAGGTATGTTGTACTTGTGGCGTAGCTCGGAGAGCCAAGGTATGTTGTACTTGTGGCGTAGCTCGGAGAGCCAAGGTACGTTGTACTTGTGGCGTAGCTCGGAGCGTCACCGAGTCCCCAAGTGACAAGGTTGCTCTTCACTCGGAATGTTTTTGAAACTTAGGCGATTACGAGGTCGCAGCTAAGCCCCCAAGTGAGAGGGTTGCTCTTCACTCGAAGTGCATTTGAAACTTAGGCGATTACGGGGTCGCAGCTAAGCCCCCGAGTGAGAGGGTTTCTCTTCACTCGGAGTGTTCTTGAAACTTAGGCGATTACGGGGTCGCAGCTAAGCCCCCGAGTGAGAAGGTTGCTCTTCACTCGGAGCGTTTTTGTAACTTAGGCGATTACGGGGTCGCAGCTAAGCCCCGGAGTGAGAGGGTTGCTCTTCACTCGGAGTGTTTTTGTAACTTAGGCGATTACGGGGTCGCAGCTTGATACCTTGGACGTATCTATATTTTTTTATTGTTCCATGCTATTATATATTCTGTTTTGGATGCTTAATGGGCTTTATTATACACTTTTATATTATTTTTGGGACTAACCTACTAACCCAAGGCCCAGTGCAAATTGCTGTTTTTTTGCCTATTTCAGTGTTTCGCAGAAAAGGGATATCAAACGGAGTCCAAACGGAATGAAACCTTCGGGAGAGCTATTTTTGGAACAATATCAATACAGAAGACTTGGAGTACATGCCAGGAAGCGAGAGAGGCGGCCACGAGGGCAGGGGGCGCACCCAGGGGGGTAGGCACGCCCCCCACCCTCGTGGGGCCCCTGTTGCTTCCCTGATGTGCCTCATCAGCCTATATATACCTACGTACCCTGAAAACATCGAGGAGCACCACGAAACCCTAATTCCACCGCCGCAACCTTCTGTACCCGTGAGATCCCATCTTGGGGCCTGTTCGGGAGCTCCACTAGAGGGGGCATCGATCACGGAGGGCTTCTACATCAACACCATAGCCTCTCCGATGAGTCGTGAGTAGTATACCACAGACCTTCGGGTCCATAGTTATTAACTAGATGGCTTCTTCTCTCTCTTTCGATATCAATACAAAGTTCTCCTCGATCTTCGAGGAGATATGTTCGATGTAATTCTTTTTGCGGTGTGTTTGTCGAGATCCAATGAATTGTGGGCTTATGATCAAGATTATCTATGAATAATATTGGATTCTTTTCTGAAATCTTTTATGCATGATTTAAATATCCTTGCAAGTCTCTTCGAATTATCGGTTTGGTTTGGCCTACTAGATCTATAGTTCTTGCAATGGGAGAAATGCTTGGCTTTGGTTTCAATCTTGCGGTGTCCTTTCCCAGTGACAGCATGGGCAGCAAGGCACATATTGTATTGTTGCCATCGACGATAAAAAGATGGGGTTTATATCATATTGCTTGAGTTTATCCCTCTACATCATGTCATCTTGCTTAAGGCGTTACTCTGTTCTTATGAACTTAATACTCTAGATGCATGCTGGATAGCGGTCGATGTGTGGAATAATAGTAGTAGATGCAGAATCGTTTCGGTCTACTTGTCACGGACGTGATGCCTATATACAATGATCATGCCTAGATATTCTCATAACTATGCGCTTTTCTATCAATTGCTCGACAGTAATTTGTTCACCCACCGTAGAAATCTGCTATCATGAGAGAAGCCACTACTGAAACCTATGGCCCCGGGGTCTATCTTTATCATATTAGTTTCCCGTCAACTTGCCAATTTCTTTCGTTGTTGCTTTACTTTGCATTCTTTACTTTTTCCCTATACCAAAAATACCAAAAGTATTATCTTATCATCTCTATCAGATCTCACTTTTGTAAGTGACCGAGAAGGGATTGACAACCCCTTTTATTGTGTTGGCTGTAAGGTTCTTATTTGTTTGTGCAGGTATGAGGGACTCGCGCGTGGCCTCCTACTGGATTGATACCTTGGTTCTCAAAAACTGAGAGAAATATTACGCTACTGTGCTGCATCACCCTTTCCTCTTCGAGGGAATACAACGCAAGCTCGACAATTAGCAAGAAGAATTTCTGGTGCCGTTGCTGGGGAGATCTACGCAAAAGTCATATACCAAGTATCTATCACAAACCCTTATCCCTCGCATTACATTTTTTGCCTCTCATTTTCCTCTCCCCCACTTCACCTTTGCCGTTTTATTCGCCCTTCTTTTTCCGTTCGCCTCTTTTTCACTTACCTCTTTTGTGTTCGTCTTTATTGTGGTTTGTTGCTATCATGTCTGAGATGGGGGAGGATATCATTGAAAAGGTTAGTAATGTTGAGGGCAACTTTGCTTTTGTTGATCCCCCTGATGAAACTACCACTTTACATACTAAGAAATTCCGGGTTGGTAGTGGTAATATTATTGGAAAAGGAGTTCTTCAAGACTTCTTTACTTGTGCCAGTGCTTTACCCACTATGGATGGATCTATTCTTCATAGAACCGGTAGTCTTGCGGATGCCATATCTATGCTTGTAGTTCAACTTGAAAGGCAATTTATCCATATGCATCCTTGCATTCAGAGATTTTTTCTAGAATTTTCCAATATTGAGCATTCTTCTGTTAAGCGGGCTGCTACTATCTTTTTGGCTCATGAGTTCAGATTCATAATGAAAGAGGCCAAAGAAATCTTTGCACATTATAGGGTAGACGTTGGTCGTCCTCCCATAGAAGCTATCCTCTTTAATCAATAAGATATAATGCGTTTACAATCTTTGGATCATGTTACTTTTATTGAAAACCTTAGAAAAAAGGTTCCTACCGATGTTCTAGTCGATAGAATCTCTGAACTGAATGATGATTTTGCTATTCAAAACAATGGGTTAGGTTTTTCTCTCGAGCGAAGGCTCATGACCTTCTGCCAAAATAATACTTATAATGATGATTTGGTTGTGCAACATGAAGGGCCAAAGGAGGAACCCATACCTCCTGAGCTTGATCTTGGGGACTTTTGTCCTATTAAATTTAGCCCTTTTGATTACTTTTGCTTGCCACAAAGAAAACTTGCGTCTGAACATAGGGAATATGAGATGAGTTTTTGTGATCTACCTTATCATTATGGCAATACCTAAATCTATTCTTGTATCATGCCTAGCTAGGGGCGTTAAACGATATCGTTTGTTGGGAGGCAACCCAATTTTATTTTATTTGTTTTTGCTTCTGTTTAGGAATAAATATTGCATCTAGATTCTGTTTAGATGTGGTTTTGTGTTTTAATTAGTGTTTGTGCCAAGTAGAACCTTTGGGAAGACTTGGGTGAAGTTTATGCGATCATGCTGTAAAAAATAGAAACGTTAGCGCTCACGAGATTAGCTACCATTTTTTTACTGGAGCGTGATTTTTAGTTGATTCTTTTTGCATATGATTAGTAGACAAATTCCTCACGTCCACCAATTTATTTCAATTTTTTAGAGTTACAGAAGTATTCGAATGTTACAGATTGCTACAGACTATTATGTTTTTGACAGATTATGTTTTTCGTGTGTTGTTTGCTTATTTTGATGAATCTATGAGTAGTATCGGGGGGTATGAATCATAGAGAAGTTGGAATACAGTAGGTTTAACACCAATATAAACAAAGAATGAGTTCATTACAGTATCTTTGAGTGGTGGTTTGTTTTCTTACACTAACGGAACTCACGAGATTTTTGGCTAAGTTTTGTGTTGTTAAGTTTTCAAGTTTTGGGTAAGGATTCGATGGACTATGGAACAAAGAGTGGCAAGATCCTAAGCTTGGGGATGCCCAAGGCACCCCAAGGTAAAATTCAAGGACAACCAAAAGCCTAAGCTTGGGGATGCCCCGGGAAGGCATCCCCTCTTTTGTCTTCGTCTATCGGCAACTTTACTAGAGACTATATTTTTATTCACCACATGATATGTGTTTTGCTTGGAGCATCATGTATGATTTGAGTCTTTGCTTTTTAGTTTACCACAATCATCCTTGCTGGACACATCTTTTGATAGAGATACAAATGAATCGGAATTTATTAAAGAGAGATACAAATGAATCGGAATTTATTAGAATACTCTATGTGCTTCACTTATATCTTTTGAGCTAGATAGTTTTGCTCTATTGCTTCACTTATATCTTTTAGAGCACGGTGGTGGTTTTATTTTGTAGAAATTATTGATCTCTCATACTTCACTTATATTATTTTGTGAGTATTTTAGAACAGCATGGTAATGTGCTTTGGTTATAAATTTAGTCCTAATATGACAAACATCCAAGATGGGTATAATAAAAACTTTCATAAATAGTGCATTGAATATTATGAGAAGTTTGATCCTTGATGATAGTTTTGAGATATGAGGATGGTGATATTAGAGTCATGCTAGTGGATTAGTTGTGAATTTGAGAAATACTTGTGTTAAAGTTTGTGATTCATGTAGCATGCACGTATGGTGAACCGTTATGTGATCAAGTTGAAGCATGATTTATTTATTGAGTGTCATCCTTTGTGTGGAGGTCGGGATCGCGCGATGGTTAACTCCTACTAACCCTTCCCCTAGGAGCATGCGTTGAATACTTTGTTTTGATAACTCGTAGATTTTTGCAATAAGTATATGAGTTCTTTATGACTAATTTAGAGTCCATGGATTATACGCACTCTCACCCTTCCACCATTGCTAGCCTCTCTTGTATCGCGCAACTTTCGCTGGTACCATACACCCACCATATACCTTCCTCAAAACAGCCACCATACCTACCTATCATGGCATTTCCATAGCCATTCCGAGATATATTGCCATGCAACTTTCCACCATTCCGTTCATATGACACGCTTCATCATTGTCATTCACATAGAGTCATATTTTGTTCTAGCTTCGAGTTGTAAGTAAATAAAAGTGTGATGATCTTCATTACTAGAGCATTGTCCCAGTGAGGAAAGGATGATGGAGACTATGATTCCCCCACAAGTTGGGATGAGACTCGGCACGAAAGACAAAAAGAAAAGGAAAAAAAGGGGGAGGCCATAAAAGAAAAAGAAAAAAGGAGAAAAGGCCCAAAAAATAGAGAAAAAGAGAGAAGGGGCAATGCTACTATCCTTTTTCCACACTTGTGCTTCAAAGTAGCACCATGATCTTCATGATAGATAGTCTCTTGTTTTGTCACTTTCATATACTAGTGGGAATTTTCATTATAGAACTTGGCTTGTATATTCCAATGATGGGCTTCCTCAAAATGCCCTAGGTCTTCGTGAGCAAGCGAGTTGGATGCACACCCACTTAGTTTCTTTTGTTGAGCTTTCATACACTTATAGCTCTAGTGCATCCGTTGCATGGCAATCCTACTCACTCACCTTGATATCTATTGATGGGCATCTCCATAGAACATTGATACGCCTAGTTGATGTGAGACTATCTTCCTCTTTTGTCTTCTCCACAGCCACCACTCCATTCCACCTATAGTGCTATATCCATGGATCACGCTCATGTATTGCGTGAAAGTTGAAAAGATTGAAAAAATTGAAGTGTGAAACAATTGCTTGGCTGAAACCGGGGTTGTGCATGATTTAAATATTTTGTGTGATGGAGATAGAGCATAGCCAGACTATATGATTTTGCAGGGATAACTTTCTTTGGCCATGTTATTTTGAGAAGACATGATTGCTTTGTTAGTATTCTTGAAGTATTATTACGTCAATATATACTTTTGTGTTGAATCTCTCAGATCTCAACATTCATGCCACAATAAAGAAAATTACATTGAGAATTATGTTGTTTAGCATTCCACATCAAAAATTATGTTTTTATCATTTACCTACTGGAGGACGAGCATGAATTAAGCTTGGGGATGCTTGATACGTCTCCAACATATCTATAATTTTTTATTGTTCCATGCTATTATATATTCTGTTTTGGATGTTTAATGGGCTTTATTATACACTTTTATATTATTTTTGGGACTAACCTACTAACCCAAGGCCCAGTGCAAATTGCTGTTTTTTTTTTTTGCCTATTTTAGTGTTTCGCAGAAAAGGAATATCAAACAAAGTCCAAACGGAATGAAACCTTCGGGAGAGTAATTTTTGGAACAATATCAACACAGAAGACTTGGAGTACACGCCAGGAAGCGAGAGAGGTGGCCACGAGGGCAGGGGCGCGCCCCCCACCCTCATGGGCCCCCTGTTGCTTCCCTGACGTGCCTCTTCAGCCTATATATATCTACGTACCCTGAAAACATCGAGGAGCACCACGAAACCCTAATTCCACCGCCGCAACCTTCTCTACCCGTGAGATCCCATCTTGGGGCCTGTTCCGGAGCTCCAACGGAGGGGCCATCGATCACGGAGGGCTTCTACATCAACACCATAGCCTCTCCGATGAGTCGTCACTTGTTTACCACAGACCTCCGGGTCCATAGTTATTAGCTAGATGGCTTCTTCTCTCTCTCTCTTTCGATCTCAATACAAAGTTCTCCTCGATCTTCGAGGAGATCTATTCGATGTAATTCTTTTTGCGGTGTGTTTGTCGAGATCCGAAGAATTGTTGGTTTATGATCAAGATTATCTATGAACAATATTGGATTCTTTTCTTAAATCTTTTATGCATGACTTAAATATCCTTGGAAGTCTCTTCGAATTATCGGTTTGGTTTGGCCTACTAGATCTACAGTTCTTGCAATTGGAGAAGTCCTTGGCTTTGGGTTCAATCTTGTGGTGTCCTTTCCCAGTGACAGCAGGGGCAGCAAGGCACGTATTGTATTGTTGCCATCGAAGATAAAAAGATGGGTTTTATATCATATTTCTTGAGTTTATCCCTCTACATCATGTCATCTTGCTTAAGGCGTTACTCTATTCTTATGAACATAATACTCTAGATGCATGCTGGATAGCGGTCGATGTGTGGAGTAATAGTAGTAGATGCAGAATCATTTCAGTCTACTTGTCATGGACGTGATGCCTATATACAATGATCATGCCTAGATATTCTCATAACTATGCGCTTTTCTATCAATTGCTCGACAGTAATTCGTTCACCCACCGTAGAAATCCGCTATCATGAGAGAAGCCACTAGTGAAACCTATGGCCCCCGGGTGTATCTTTATCATATTAGTTTCCCGTCAATTTGCCAATTTCTTTCGCCGTTGCTTTACTTTGCATTATTTACCTTTTCCCTATACCAAAAATACCAAAAATATTATCTTATCATCTCTATCAGATCTCACTTTTGTAAGTGACCGAGAAGGGATTGACAACCCCTTTTATCGTGTTGGCTACAAGGTTCTTATTTGTTTGTGTAGGTACGAGGGACTCGCGCGTGGTCTCCTACTGGATTGATACCTTGGTTCTAAAAAACTGAGGTAAATACTTACGCTACTGTGCTGCATCACCATTTCCTCTTTGAGGGAATACAACGCAAGCTCGAGAAGTAGCACAGCTAAGCCCCCGAGTGAGAGGGTTGCTCTTCACTCGGAGTGTTTTTGTAACTTAGGCGATTACGGGGTCGTAGCTAAGCCCCCGAGCGAGAGGGTTGCTCTTTACGCAGAGTGTTTTTATAACTTAGGCGATTACGGGGTCGCAGCTAAGCCCTCGAGCGAGACGGTTGCTCTTCACTCGGAGTGTTTTTGTAACTTAGGTGATTACAGGGTCACAACTAAGCCCCCGAGTGAGAGGGTTGCTCTTCACTCAGAGTGTTCTTGAGGTGATTACA
>LR738713.1:459782014-459820128 GCA_902687465.1 Secale cereale | reverse complement strand
GATTACTGGGTCGTAGCTAAGCCCCCGAGTGAGAGGGTTGCTATTCACTTGGAGCGTTTTTGTAACTTAGGCGATTACAGGGGTCACAGCTATGCACCCGAGTGAGAGGGTTGCTCTTCACTCGGAGTCTTTTTGAAACTTAGGCGATTACGGGGTCGCAGCTAAGCCCCCGAGTGAGAGTGTTGCTCTTCACTCGGAGTGTTTTTGAAACTTAGGGGAATCGGATTCGCAGCTAAGCCACCCACTGGGGGATTTGAGAACATGTGCCTTTGGAACAACAATCATTATAGATTTTCAACAAATTTGTGTTTGAAAAGCAAACTAAAGGATTCTTATTACAACTCATCTGGTCAAGTGCCTGAAGTGTAAAAGCGGCGGAGTAGATCCGCATTCCATGAGCGTGGCTCATCTATTTTCTTGGCTACATTGTAGAGGTGGTATGCCCCGTTGTGGAGTACTTTTGTGATGATGAAGGGCCCTCCAGGCTGGAGCAAGCTTGTGAGGTCGTTTCTGACGTACTCGGAGTACAAGATCTCCTTCCTGGAATGCTCGGCCTCGAACATTGCGGGCGTGGAATCGACGCAGGTCCTGCTGGTATATGGTCGAGCGGATCAGGGCCATCTCGTGCTCTTCCTCCAGGAGGTCGACTCCATCTTGGCGAGCTTGTTCTGCTTCAGCTTCTGCAAAGAGTTCTACCTGAGGGGCGTTGTGCAGCAAGTCACTCGGAAGTACGGCCTCAGCGCCATACACCATGAAGAAGGGGGTCTGATCAGTTGACCGGTTCAGAGTTGTCCTTAGCCCCCACAAAACAGATGGCAGCTCAGTCACCCAAGCACCACCAGCGTGTTTGAGGTCGCGCATCAGCCGCGGTTTCAATCCTTGAAGGATCAAGCCATTTGCCCTTTCTGCATGTCCATTCGACTGCGGATGTGCTACAGATGCGTAGTCGACTTGAGTACCTTGGGAAGTACAGAATTCTCTGAACTCGTCTGAATCAAAATTGGAGCCATTATCTGTGATGATGCTGTGAGGGACTCCATATCGTAATATCAGTTCCTTGATGAAGCTGACGGCGGTGCTCGCGCCAAGGTTTTTGATGGGCTTGGCTTTGATCCATTTGGTAAACTTGTCGACTGCCACGAGCAAATGAGTGAAGCCGCCCCTGCCTGTCTTGAAGGGCCCCACCATGTCTAATCCCCAAACAGCGAACGGCCAAACCAACGGGATGGTCTTCAAGGCGGACGTAGGTTTGTGGGACATGTTTGAGTAGAACTGACAGCCCTCGCATTTGTCGATAATATCTTTCGCCATCTCGTTCGCACGGGGCTAGTAAAACCCAGCTCGGTATGCCTAGCCACGATGGTCCGGGAGGAAGCATGGTGGCCGCGGGTTCCCGAGTGAATCACATTCAGGACCATTCGACCTTCCTCAGGGGTGATGCAAAGCTGAGCGACTCCCGTGACACTTTATCTGTAGAGCTGACCATGTATCACAGTGAAAGCTTTGGATCGACGGGTAGTCTGACGAGCCTCATCCTCATCTTCTCGGAGTTCCTGCCTGAGCAAGTACGCAATGTATGGCACTGTCTAGTCGGGTGTGATCACCAAGACTTCCATGATCAAGTCGACCACGGCTGGGACTTCAATTTCAGTCGGGTTGGACGCACTTATCGGTTGCAGGGGCTCTTTTTTGAAGGGGTCTTCCTTGACTGACGGGGTGTGTAGATGCTCCAAGAACACATTTTTGGGGATAGGTTTCCGAGTGGACCCTATCTTTGCGAGATCGTCAGCAAGCTGATTCTTGATTCTAGGCACATAGTGGAGCCCTAAACCTTCAAACTTCTTTTCTAGCTTCCGTACTGCGCTGCAATAACTGGTCATCGCTGGGCTCCTGACGTCCCATTCCTTCATTACTTGATTGACCACTAAGTCCGAGTCGCCTTACACCATTAGGCGATGGACGCCGAGTGAAATGGCCATACGCAACCCATACAAAAGCGCCTCATATTCAGCTTTGTTGTTCGAAGAATCAAAGTGAATTTGCAGGACATAAGTGAGTTTGTCGCCTCTGGGGGACACCAAAACCACACCTGCAGCGGATCCGTTCAGCATCTTGGACCCATCGAAGAACATAGTCCAATGATCCGACTGGATCTGAGTCGGTTGCTCCTGTTCGATCCACTCGGCAACGAAATGTGCTATTGCCTGAGACTTGATAGCTTTCTTTGCTTCAAACTTGATATCCAATGGAAGGAGTTCAATCGCCCATTTAGCCACTCGACCGGTTGTATCCCGATTGTTTAGAATTTCAGATAACGAAGCGTCGCTGACGAGTGAAATTGAATGATCTGAGAAGTAGTGTGCAACTTGCTTGGCGGTCAAGTAGATCTCATACACAAGTTGCTGATAATGCGGATATCTCTGCTTGGATGGAGTCAAGACTTCAGAAATGTAATAGAATGGGCGTTGAACTTTGTAGGCTTTGCCTTCTTCTTCCCGCTCGACTGTGAGTACTGTGCTGACAACTTGTCCAGTGGCTATGATGTACAATAATATAGGCTCTTTGCTGACTGGGGCAGCAAGCACCGGCTGGGTGGAAAGCAGGGCTTTGAGTTCCTCGAATGCTGCTTCAGCTTCAGAATTCCACTCGAACTTTTCAAATTTCTTCATTAGTCGGTAGAGAGGTAACGCCTTCTTACCGAGACGAGAGATGAATCGACTCAATGCGGCCAAACAACCAGTAAGCTTTTGAACATCGTGTATACGCACGGGGCATTTCATTCGGAGGATAGCACTGACCTTTTCTGGGTTAGCGTCGATCCCTCGCTCGGAAACGAGGAAACCGAGTAACTTGCCGCCTGGGACTCCGAATGTGCATTTCGACGGGTTGAGCTTGATATCATAACTTCTCAAGTTTGCGAACGTTTCAGCAAGGTCAGTCAATAGGTCGGAACCTTTACGTGACTTGACCACAACGTCATCCATGTATGCTTCCACATTCGGACTGATTTGCTTCAGTAGACACTTTTGGATCATGCGCATGAAAGTCGCGCCAGCATTCTTGAGACCAAAAGGCATGGTAACTTAACAAAAACACCCGAATGGGGTGATGAAGGTTGTTTTTATTTCATCGGGACAAACAGTCGGATCTGATGGTACCTGGAATATGCATCCAGAAAAGACAAACGCTCACACCCCGTAGTCGAGTCGACGATTTGATCGATGTGAGGGAGAGGGAAATGATCCTTCGGGCAGGCCCGATTGATTTGTTTGAAATCGATGCACATGCGGAGCGACTTGTCCTTCTTGGGGACCATAACCACATTGGCGAGCCACACGGAGTGGTAAATCTCGTCGATGAACTCAGCTGCCAGAAGCTGAGCCACCTCTTCGACAATTGCTTTCCTCTTCTCCGCGACAGACCGCTGATACGTCTCTAACATATCTATAATTTTTGATTGTTCCATGCTATTATATTATCCATATTAGATGTTTTATATGCATTGATATGCTATTTTATATGATTTATGGGGCTATACTATTAACAAAGAGCCCAGTGCCAGTTTCTGTTTTCCCCTTGTTTTTTAGTATCGCAAAAAAGGAATACCAAATGGAGCCCAATTGACCTGAAACTCAACGGAGGTTGTTTCTGGACCAGAAGAAGCCCAGGGAGTATCGGAGGAGGACCAGAAGATTCCCGGGCTACCCACGAGGGTAGGGGGCGCGCCCCCTACCTCGTGGACAGCCCAGAGACCTCCCTTACTTGTTCCTGACTCCAACACCCCCTATATAAACAGAAACATACAGAAAATAACCTAGATCGGGAGTTGCGCCATCGCAAGCCTCTGGAAACCCCGAAAACCAATCTAGACCCTGTTCTGGCTCCCTGCGAAAGGGGGAATCCCTCTCTAGTGGCCATCTTCATCATCCCGACGCTCTCCATGACGAGGGGGAGTAGTTCACCCTCGGGGCTGAGGGTATGTACCAGTAGTTATCTGTTTGATCTCTCTCTCTCTCTCTCTCTCTCTCTCTCTCTCTCGTGTTCTTGAGATGGCACAATCTTGATGTATCGCGAGCTTTGCTATTATAGTTGGATCTTATGATGTTTTCTCCTCCTTTACTCTCTTTTGATGAATTGAGTTTTCCCTTTGAAGTTATCTTATCGTATTGAGTCTTTAAGGATTTGAGAACACTTGATGTATGTCTTGCATGTGCTCATCTGTGGTGACAATGGGATATCACGTGATCTACTTGATGTATGTTTTGGTGATCAACTTGCGGGTTCAGTGACCTTGTGAACTTATGCATAGGGGTTGGCACACGTTTTTGTCTTGACTCTCCGGTAGAAACTTTGGGGCACTCTTTGAAGTACTTTGTGTTGGTTGAATAGATGAATCTGAGATTGTGTGATGCATATCGTATAATCATGCCCACGGATACTTGAGGTGACAATGGAGTATCTAGGTGACATTAGGGTCTTCGTTGATTTGTATCTTAAGGTGTTATTCTAGTACGAACTCTAAGATAGATCGAACGGAAAGAATATCTTCGTGCTATTTTGCTATGGACTCTTGAATAGATCGGTCAGAAAGAATAACTTTGAGGTGGTTTCGTACCCTACAATAATCTCTTCGTTTGTTCTCCGCTATTAGTGACTTTGGAGTGACTCTTTGTTGCATGTTAAGGGATAGTTATATGATCCAGTTATGTTATTATTGTTGAGAGAACTTGCACTAGTGAAAGTATGAACCCTAGGCCTTGTTTCCTAGCATTGCAATACCGTTTACGCTCACTTTTATCATTAGTTACCTTACTTTTTTTATATTTTTCATATTACAAAAACCTATATCTACCATCCATATTGCACTTGTATCACTATCTCTTCGCCGAACTAGTGCACCTATACAATTTACCCTTGTTATTTGGTTGCAGGATTGCTTGAGGGAGACCATCTTCATCCTACGCCTCCCATGGATTGATAAACCTTAGGTCATCCACTTGAGGGAAATTTGCTACTGTCCTACAAACCTCTGCACTTGGAGGCCCAACAACGTCTACAAGAAGAAGGTTGTGTAGTAAACATCAAGCTCTTTTCTGGCGCCGTTGCCGGGGAGGTGAGTGCTTGAAGGTATATCTTTAGATCCTGCAATCGAATCTTTTAGTTTCTTGTTTTATCACTAGTTTAGTTTATAAAATAAAACTACAAAAAATGGAATTGAGGTTGCCTCATATGCTTCATCTTTTTAATATCTTTCGTGAAAATGATGGGAAGGAAAATTATGCCCAAGTACTAGAAGAAGAATGTATTAAAATGTTTGGCACTAAATACTCGAATGATGAGCATGTTTGCAATGTTGTTAGTGTGAATTCTTCGAATATCCATAGTACTAATGATGATTGCACTAGTCATGATGAAAGTATATCATATAAGCATGTCAATTGTTGTGGAGTGCATAGAGTTTGCAAGTACACACCAAATAGGGAAGATAGATTTTGCAAGAGACATAAGTATTTAGAAACTAAATGGTTGCAAGAAAGGCTAGATGTTTGTGCTGAAAATTTAAATTTTCTTAGCCGTACTTGTGAACTTTGCAATGAACGTAGTCATTTAAATCTCCAATGCAAATTGTTTCATGATCGAATCGTGTCCAAAAATTGTGATGACTTGATTTCCCTTGCACATCATAATGAACTTAGTTTTCTTATGGGTTATGAAGAAATCAAACGTAGAACTAAGAATCTTCCAGAATTTGTCCTTGATAAAGTTCTTGATTTTGATCTAGAGGAAATTTGTATGTATTGTGCGGTGAATTGCATTGAAAATCCTTATATTGCCAATTACATAAAGACAAGAAAACAAATAGAAGATGAAGAGAACTAATGAAAGGGAAGAGATTTCCCAATATCCTCCTATTCTTTCTTATGATGAATCAGGTAACGATGAGGAGCCTTCTATTCAACCAATCTCATTAATAAGGAGCTCCAAAAAGAGGATTAAACCCACACATGATGCGAAGAAGAAAAAGAAAACACAGAGAAGCGAAGGTAAAAAATATCCCTCCCAAATGATGTTGCTCCTATTACTCATTGTGATGATGATAATTGCTATACTATCGGTGCTATCCATACTATTAATGATGAGAGTGGTTATGCTTATGATATGAAAAGTCCCGAGCTTGGGGATGCTATGTTTGAGGAGAATGACATGTTTGAGAATTTATTTGCTGCAATTAATGTTTGTCCCAAGCTTGGGGAGGCTACGTTTGATGAAGATGATATTTTGAGCCTCCCAAGTTTTGATATGCAAATTTATTATGATGATAGCATGCCTCCCATTTATGATTATTATTGTGATGACACTTATGCTATAAAAAGTAGCGAGGATTATATTTACAAAACTTGTCATGATTATGATTACCCTTTTTCTGAACATTACTCTTGTAATGTGGAAACAATTTATAGTATTCGAGTTTCTTATGATACTCTCGCTATTCCGAATGAGAAGAATTTTGCTTATGTGGAGAGTAGTAAATTTTCTATGATAGTAGATCATGAAAAGAATGATTTATGTGATGGTTATATTGTTGACTTCATTCATTATGCTACTGAAAATTATTGTGAGGGAGGAACATATGCTTGTAGGAATTGCAATACTATCAAGTTTCCTCTCTATGTGTTGAAAATCTTGAAGCTATGCGTGTTTTCCCTTCCTATGCTAGTTGATTATCGTTCCCATAAGTTGTTTGCTCATAAAATCCCTATTCATAGGAAGTGGGTTAGACTTAAATGTTCTAGTCTTATTCTTCATGATGCTCCCTTTGTGTTCCAATTCTTATCTTTTATGTGAGCATCATTGAAATCATCATGCGTAGCTAAAAGGCATTAGAGAAAAGCGCTTGTTGGGAGACAAACCAATATTTACCCCTACTATTTTTGTGTGTTCACATGATTAAGATACTATAGTAATCATGTTTTATAGCTTTTGTTTCAATAAAGTGCCAAGAGGAACCTTTGGGGAGACTTGGGTGAAAGTTAACGTGATCTTGTTGTAAAAAATAGAAACTTTGCGCTCACGAGATTTGCAGCCATTTTTTACTGGAGAGTGCTTTTGAGTTGATCCTTTTTGCAGAAGATTAATAGACAAATTCCTCACGTCCACCAATTTATTTCAGAATTTTAGAGTTACAGAAGTATTTGAAAGTTACAGATTGCTACAAACTGTTTTGTTTTTGACAGATTCTGTTTTCTATGTGTTGTTTGCTTATTTTGATGAATCTATGAGTAGTATCGGAGGGTATGAACCATAGAGAAGTTGGAATACAGTAGATATTACACCAATATGAATTTAGAATAAGTTCACAACAGTACCTAAGTGGTGGTTTTATTTTCTTATACTAAAGGAGCTTACGAGTTTTCTGTTGAGTTTTGTGTTGTGAAGTTTTCTAGTTTTGGGTAAAGATTCGATGGACTATGGAATAAGGAGTGGCAAGAGCCTAAGCTTGGGGATGCCCAAGGCACCCCAAGGTAATATTCAAGGACAACCAAGATCCTAAGCTTGGGGATGCCCCGGAAGGCATCCCCTCTTTCGTCTTCGTCTATCGGTAACTTTACTTGAGGCTATATTTTTATTCACCACATGATATGTGTTTTGCTTGGAGTGTCATTTTATTTTATTTTGTTTTGCTTGCTTGCTGCTTGAATAATATCCCAAGATATGAAACTATTAAATGTTAGAGAGTCTTCACATAGTTACATAATTATTCGACTACTCATTGATCTTCACTTATACCCTTCGGAGTAGTTTATTTGCTCTAGTGCTTCACTTATATCTTTTTAGAGCACGACGGTGGTTTATTTTTAAGAAATAGATTAACTCTCATGCTTCACTTATATTATTTTGAGATTCTTTTAGAACAGCATGGTAATTGGCTTAGGTTATAAATTTAGTCCTAATATGATAGGCATCCAAGATGGGTATAGTAAAAACTTCCATATAAAGTGCATTGAATATTATGAGAAGTTTGATACTTGATGATTGTTTTGAGATATGAGGATGGTAATATTAGAGTCATGCTAGTAGAGTAGTTGTGAATTTGATAAATACTTGTGTTGAGGTTTGCAAGTCCCGTAGCATGCACGTATGGTAACCGTTGTGTAACAAATTTGAAGCATGAGGTATTTCTTTGATTGTCATCCTTTGTGTCGAGGTCGGGATCGCACGATGATTAACTCCTACCAACCCTTCCCCTAGCTAAGAGCATGTGTGTAGTACTTTGTTTTGATGACCTGTAGATTTTTGCAATAAGTATGTGAGTTCTTTATGAATAATGTTGAGTCCATGGATTATACGCACTCTCACCCTTCCACCATTGCTAGCCTCTCTTGTACCGCACAACTTTTGCCGGTACCATACACCCACCATATACCTTCATCAAAACAGCCACCATACCTACCTATCATGGCATTTCCATAGCCATTCCGAGATATATTGCCATGCAACTTTCCACCGTTCCGTTTATTATGACACGCTTCATCATTGTCATATTGCCATGCATGATCATGTAGTTGACATCGTATTTGTGGCTAGGCCACCATGCATATTTTTTCATACATGTCACTCTTGATTCATTGCACATCCCGGTACACTGCCGGAGGCATTCATATAGAGTCATACTTTGTTCTAGTATTGAGTTGTAATCTTTGAGTTGTAAATCAATAGAAGTGTGATGATCATCATTATTAGAGCATTGTCCCAAATAAAAAATAAAAAAAGAAGAAGAAGAAGAAGGAAAGGTCAAAAAAAGGCCCAAAAAAGAAGGTACAATGCTACTATCTTTTTACACACTTGTGCTTCAAAGTAGCACTATGATCTTCATGATAGAGAGTCTCTTGTTTTGTCACTTTCATATACTAGTGGGAATTTTCATTATATAATGTGGCTTGTATATTCCAAAGATGGGCTTCCTCAAATTCCTAGGTCTTCGTGAGCAAGCAAGTTGGATGCACACCCACTTAATTTCTTTTGTTGAGCTTTCATACATTTTTTAGCTCTAGTGCATCCGTTGCATGGCAATCCCTACTCACACACATTGATATCTATCGATGGCATCTCCATATCCCATTAATACGCCTAGTTGATGTGAGACCATCTTCCTCTTTTTTGTCTTCTCCACAACAACCACTCTATTCCACCTATAGTGATATGTCCATGGCTCACGCTCATGTATTGCGTGAAAGTTGAAAAAGTTTGAAAAAATTCAAGTATGAAACAATTGCTTGGCTGAAACCTGGGTTGTGCATGATTTGAGTATTTTGTGTGACGAAGATGGAGCATAGCCAAGCTATATGATTTTGTAGGGATGAACTTTCTTTGGCCATGTTATTTTGAGAAGACATAATTGCTTTGTTAGTATGCTTGAAGTATTATTATTCTTATGTCAATATAGACTTTTGTCTTGAATCTTTCGGATCTGAACATTCATTCCACAATAAAGAAAATTACATTGAGAATTATGTTAGGTAGCATTCCACATCAAAAATTCTGTATTTATCATTTACCTACTCGAGGACGAGCAGGAATTAAGCTTGGGGATGCTTGATACGTCTCCAACGTATCTATAATTTTGTATTGTTCCATGCTATTATATTATCCATCTTAGATGTTTTATATGCATTTATATGCTATTTTATATGATTTTTGGGACTAACATATTAACCCAAAGCCCAGTGCCAGTTTCTATTTTCCCCTTGTTTTTGAGTATCGCAGAAAAGGAATACCAAACGGAGGCCAATTGAGCTGAAACTCAACGGAGGTTGTTTTTGGTCCAGAAGAAGCCCAGTGAGTACAGGAGGAGGACCAGAAGATTCCCGGGCTGCCCACGAGGGTAGGGGCGCGCCCCCTACCTCGTGGACAGCCCGGAGACCTCCCTTACTTGTTCTCGACTCCAACACCCCCTATATAAATAGAAACCTACAGAAAATAACCTAGATCGGGAGTTGCGCCACCGCAAGCCTCTGGAAAGTCCGAAAATCAATCTAGACCCTATTTCGGCACCCTGCGAAAGGGGGAATCCCTCTCCGGTGGCCATCTTCATCATCCCGACGCTCTCCATGACGAGGGGGGAGTAGTTCATCCTCGGGGCTGAGGGTATGTACCAGTAGCTATGTGTTTGAGATCTCTCTCTCTCTCTCTCTCTCTCTCTCTCTCTCTCTCTCTCTCTCTCTCTCTCGTGTTCTTGAGATGGCACGATCTTGATGTATCGCGAGCTTTGCTATTATAGTTGGATCTTATGATGTTTTCTCCCCCTTTTCTCTCTTGTGATGAATTGAGTTTTCCCTTTGAAGTTATCTTATCGGATTGAGTCTTTAAGGATTTGAGAACACTTGATGTATGTCTTGCATGTGCTTATCTATGGTGACAATGGGATATCACGTGATCTACTTGATGTATGTTTTGGTGATCAACTTGCGGGTTCAGTGACCTTGTGAACTTATGCATAGGGGTTGGCACACGTTTTTGTCTTGACTCTCCGGTAGAAACTTTGGGGCACTCTTTGAAGTACTTTGTGTTGGTTGAATAGATGAATTTGAGATTGTGTGATGCATATCGTACAATCATGCCCACGGATACTTGAGGTGACAATGGAGTATCTAGGTGACATTAGGGTCTTGGTTGATTTGTATCTTAAGGTGTTATTCTAGTACGAACTCTAAGATGGATCGAACAGAAAGAATAGCTTTGTGCTATTTTACTACAGACTCTTGAAAGGATTGACCAGAAAGAATAAATTTGAGGTGTTTTCGTACCCTACAATAATCTCTTCATTTGTTCTCCGCTATTAGTGACTTTGGAGTGACTCTTTGTTGCATGTTGAGGGCTAGTTATATAATCCAGTTATGTTATTATTGTTGAGAGAACTTGCACTAGTGAAAGTATGAAGCTTAGGCCTTGTTTCCTAGCATTGCAATACCGTTTATGCTCACTCTTATCATTAGTTACCTTGCTATTTTATATTTTCAGATTACCAAAACCTATATCTACCATCCATATTGCACTTGTATCACCATCTCTTCGCTGAACTAGTGCACCTATACAATTTACCATTGTATTGGGTGTGTTGGGGACACAAGAGACTCCTTGTTATTTGGTTGCAGGGTTGCTTGAGAGAGACCATCTTCATCCTATGCCTCCCACGGATTGATAAACCTTAGGTCATCCACTTGAGGGAAATTTGCTACTGTCCTACAAACCTCTGCACTTGGAGGCCCAACAACGTCTACAAGAAGAAGGTTGTGTAGTAGACATCAACCGTCGGAGATGTTCCTTCACATGTTTCACTTTCGGGTTGAACCACAAACGGTGCTCAGCCAGTCCCCTGGGTACACCTGGCATGTCGGATGGTTTCCATGCAAAGATGTCCCAGTTCTCACGGAGGAACTAGATGAGCGCTTCTTCCTATTTCCTGTCGAGTGTGGTTGAGACGTGAGTCAGTGTGGCATTGGGGTCGGTAGGATGAATATGCACAGGCTTCGTCTCTCCTGTCGACTGGAATGCTGACTCGGAGGCAGGCTTCTTAGCTCGCAACAAATCACTCGGATCCACATTCTTCTAGTATTCTTCCATTTCTACTGATGCCATATGCTTATCAGCGATTTTTTAGCCTTTCTGGAAGCATTATTCTGCTTTCTGCCGATCTCCATGAAGGAAATATGTCCTAGAGGCAATAATAAAGATGTTATTGTATATCCTTATATCATGATAAATTTTTATTATTCATGCTAGAATTGTATTAACCGAAAACTTAGTACATGTGTGAATACATAGACAAAACAGAGTGTCCCTAGTATGCCTCTACTAGACTAGCTCATTGATCAAAGATGGTTATGTTTCCTAGCCATAGACATGAGTTATCATTTGATCAACGGGATCACATCATTAGGAGAATGATGTGATGGAGAAGACCCATCCGTTAGCTTAGCAACTTGATCGTTTAGTTTTACTGACATTGCTTTCTTCATGACTTATACATGTTCCTATGACTATGAGATTATGCAACTCCCGAATACCGGAGGAACACCTTGTGTGCTATCAAACATCACAACGTAACTGGGTGATTATAAAGATGATCTACAGGTGTCTCCGAAGGTGTTTGTGGTGTTGGCTTAGATCAAGAATAGGATTTGTCACTCCGAGTGTCGGAGAGGTATCTCTGGGCCCTCTCGGTAATACACATCATAATAAGCCTTACAAGCAAATGACTAATGAGTTAGTCACGAGATGATGTATTACAGAATGAGTAAAGAGACTTGCTGGTAACGATATTAACTAGGTATGGTGATACCGGCGAACGAATCTCGGGCAAGTAACATACCGATGACAAAGGGAACAATGTATGTTGTTATGCGGTTTAACCGATAAAGATCTTCGTAGAATATGCAGGAACCAATATGAGCATCCAGGTTCCGCTATTGGTTATTGACCGAAGATGAGTCTTGGTCATGTGTACATAGTTCTCGAACCCGTAGGGTCCGCACGCTTAACGTTTGATGACGATCGGTATTATGAGTTTATGTGTTTTGATGTACCGAAGGTAGTTCTGAGTCCCGGATGTGATCAAGGACATGACGAGGAGTCTCGGAATGTCCGAGACATAAAGATCGATATATTGGAAGCCTATATATGGACATCAGAATGGTTTCGGATGAGTTCGGGCATTTATCGGAGTACCGGGGGCTACCGGAACCCCCCGGTGAGTATATGGGCCTTATTGGGCCTTAGTGGAATAGAGGATAGGAAGGGAAAAGGTGGAGGGCGCCCCCTAGCCCAATTCGAATTGGGAGGGGCGGCCCCCCTCTTTCCTTCCCCCTCTCCTCCCCTTCTCTCCTACTCCTACTACATAGTAGAGTGCTGGCCCTTCCCTCCTCCACTCCTTTATATACGTGGGGAGGGGGCACCCCATAGACACACAAGTTGATTCTAGCCGTGTGTGGTGCCCCTTCCCATAGTTACACACCTCGGTCATATCGTTGCAGTGCTTAGGCGAAGCCCTGCACCGGTAGCTTCATCATCATCGTCACCACGCCATCGTGCTGATGAAACTCTCCCGTGAAGCTCAACTAGATCAAGAGCTCGTGGGACGTCATCAAGCTGAACGTGTGCTGAACGCGGAGGTGTCGTACGTTTGGTGCTAGGATCGGTTGGATCGCGAAGACGTTCGACTACATCAACCACGTCACTAGACGCTTCCGCTTTTGGTCTACGAGGGTACGTAGACACACTCTCCCCTCTCGTTGCTATGCGTCTAGTAGATAGATCTTGTGTGATCGTAGGATTTTTTTTTGAAATACTACGTTCCCAATAGTGGTATCAGAGCCAGGTCTATGCGTAGATGATATGCACGAGTAGAACACAATGAGTTGTGGGCGATAATAGTCATATTGCTTGCCAGCATGTCATACTTTGATTCAGCGGTATTGTTGGATGAAGCGGCCCGGACCGACATTACACATACGCTTACGTGAGACTGGTTCTATCAACATGCTTCGCACACAGGTAGCTGGCGGGTGTCCTCCAACTTTAGTTGAATCGAGTGTGGCTACGCCCGGTCCTTGTGAAGGTTAAAACAACACATACTTGACAAAAAATCATTGTGGTTTTTGTATGAATTGGTAAGACGGTTCTTGCTAAACCCATAGCAGCCACATAAAAATTGCAACAATAAAGTAGATGACGTCTAACTTGTTTTTGCAGGGCATGTTGTGATGTGATATGGTCAAGACGTGATGAGTTATACATTATTGTATGAGATGATCATGTTTTGTAAAGTTATCGGCAACCGGCAGGAGCCTTATGGTTGTCTCTTTATTGTATGGATTGTGAAGGCCATGTAATTGCTTTACTTTATCACTATGAGTTAGCAATGGTAGTAGTAGAAATAGTTGGCAAGACGACCACGATGCTACGATGAAGATCATGGTGTCAAGCCGGTGACGATGGAGATCATGACAATGCTTTGGAGATGGAGATCAAAAGCACAAGATGATGATGGCCATATCATGTCACATATTTTGATTGCATGTGATGTTTATCTTATTATGCTTCTTATTTTGCTTAGAACGGTGGTAGCATTATAAGATGATCCCTTAAAAAATTTCAAGGTACAAGTGTTCTCCCTGAGTATGCACCGTTGTGAAAGTTCGTTGTGCCGAGACACCACGTGATGATCGGGTGTGATAAGCTCTACGTTCAAATACAACGGGTGTAAGACAGTTTTGCACATGCAGAATACTCGGGTTAATCTTGACGAGCCTAGCATGTACATACATGGCCTCAGAACACTGAAGACTGAAAGGTCGAGCGTGAATCATATAGTAGATATGATCAACATAAAATGTTCACCATTGAAAGCTACTCCATCTCGCGTGATGATCGGACATGGTTTAGTTGATTTGGATCACGTGATCATTTAGATGACTAGAGGGATGTCTATCTAAGTGGGAGTTCT
This sequence comes from Secale cereale, assembly GCA_902687465.1. Taxonomy (NCBI): domain Eukaryota; kingdom Viridiplantae; phylum Streptophyta; class Magnoliopsida; order Poales; family Poaceae; genus Secale; species Secale cereale. The sequence goes on along the minus strand of LR738713.1, from coordinate 459,805,625 downwards.
TTAGTAATATGATTAATTGAACTTTAATTTATCATGAACTTAGTCCTGATAGTTTTTGCATATCTATGTTGTTGTAGATCAATGGCCCATGCTACCATTCCCTTGAATTTTAATGCATTCCTAGAGAAAGCTAAGTTGAAAGATGATGGTAGCAATTACACAGACTGGGTCCATAACTTGAGGATTATCCTCATTGTTGCACAGAAGAATTATGTCCTGGAAGCACCGCTAGGTGACAGGCCTGCTGCAGGAGCAACTCCGGACGTTATGAACGTCTGGCAAGCTCGTTCTAATGACTACACGATAGTTCAGTGTGCCATGCTTTACGGCTTAGAACCGGGTCTTCAAAGACGTTTCGAACGTCATGGAGCATATGAGATGTTCCAAGAGTTGAAGTTAATATTTCAAGCAAATGCCTGAATTGAGAAATATGAAATTTCCAATAAGTTCTACAGCTGCAAGATGGAGGAGAACAGTTCTATCAGTGAACACTTGCTCAGAATGTCTGGGTACTACAATCATATGACTAAGCTTGGATGCAAAGTTGACGAAGATAGTGTTATTGATATAGTTCTTCAATCACTGCCACCAAGCTATAAAGGCTTCGTGATGAACTATAATATGCAAGGGATGCAGAAGTCAATTCCTGAGCTTTCGCTATGCTCAAAGCTGCGGAGGTAGAAATCAAAAAGGAGCATCAAGTGTTGATGGTTCACAAGACCAGTAGTTTCAAGAAAAAGGGCAAGGGAAAGAACGAGAACTTCAAGAAGAATAGCAAGACAACTGCTACTCCCACAAACAAACCCAAGTCTGGAGCCAAGCCTGAAACTGAGTGCTTCTAATACAAAGGAACTCAGAGTTGGAATATATGCTTTGATGAGGTGATCAAAGCACATGGTTCTATACAGACTTTTGGAGATACCTGTATTTACAAGAAAGTGAGTGGCAGCTGTGTAGCAATTCTAATTTTATATGTAGATGACATATTGTTGATTGGAAATGATATAAAATTTCTCGATGGCATAAAAGGATACTTGAATAAGAATTTTTCAATGAAAGACCTACGTGAAGCTGCTTATATATTAGGCATCAAGATCTATAGAGATAGATCAAGATGCCTAATTGGACATTCACAAAGCACATACCTTGATAAAGCTTTGAAGAAGTTCAAAATGGATCAGTCGAAGAAAGGGTTCTTGCCTGTGTTACAAGGTGTAAAATTGAGTAAGACTCAATACCCGACCACTGCAGAAGATAGAGAGAAAATGAAAGTCATTCCATATGCCTCATCCATAGGATCTATCATGTATGCAATGCTGTGTACCAGACCTGATGTTTGCCTTGCTATAAGTTTAATAGGGAGGTACCAAAGTAATCCAGGAGTGGATCATTGGACAGCGGTCAAGAACATCCTAAAGTACGTGAAAAGGACAAAGGATATGTTTTTCGTTTATGGAGGTGACAAAGAGCTCGTCGTAAACGGTTACGTCGATTCAAGCATTGACACTGATCCGGATGACTCAAAGTCACAAACCGGATATGTATTTTTATTGAACGGTGGAGCTGTCAGTTGGTGCAGTTCCAAGCAGAGCGTCGTGGCGGGATCTACGTGTGAAGTGGAGTACATAGCTGCTTCGGAAGTAGCAAATGAAGGAGTCTGGATGAAGGAGTTCATATCTGATCTAGGTGTAATACCTAGTGCATCAGGTCCAATGAAAATCTTTTGTGACAACACCGGAGCAATAGCCTTGGCGAAGGAATACATGTTTCACAAGAGAACAAAGCACATCAAGAGACGCTTCAATTCCATCCGCAATCAAGTCAAGGAGGGAGACATAGAAATTTGCAAGATACATACGGATCTGAATGTTGCAGACCCGTTGACTAAGCCTCTTCCATGAGCAAAACATGATCAGCACCAAGACTCCATGGGTGTTAGAATCATTACTATGTAATCTGGATTATTGACTCTAGTTCAAGTGGGAGACTGAAGGAAATATTCCCTAGAGGCAATAATAAAGATGTTATTTGTATTTCCATATATCATGATAAATGTTTATTATTCATGCTAGAATTGTATTAACCGGAAACTTAGTACATGTGTAAATACATAGACAAAACATAGTGTCCCTAGCATGCCTCTACTAGACTAGCTCATTGATCAAAGATGGTTATGTTTCCTAGCCATAGACATGAGTTGTCATTTGATCAACGGGATCACATCATTAGGAGAATGATGTGATGGGCAAGACCCATCTGTTAGATTAACAACTTGATCATTTAGTTTTACTGCCATTGCTTTCTTCATGACTTATACATGTTCCTATGACTATGAGATTATGCAACTCCTGAATACCGGAGGAACACCTTGTGTGCTATCAAACGTCACAACGTAACTGGGTTATTATAAAGATGCTTTACATGTGTCTCCGAAGGTGTTTGTGATGTTGGCTTAGATCAAGAATAAGATTTCTCACTCCGAGTGTCGGAGAGGTACCTCTGGGCCCTCTCGGTAATACCAATGTTGAGGATATCGCTTATCGTTATCGTCTCAGTCAGCTGGGGATTGGAGATTAATCGAAAATCAGATGATTAATCGATTTTATCGGTCAGCTATTAATCGGTCATTTTTTCGAATTCCAGGTTCCCAACACTAAAGTATGCTATATTCAACACCAAACCAATATTGGACAGTAGTGTTACCTTGAATCCTAGGCTTTGAATCCTGGGATAATGACAAACAAAATTGAAAAATAGTACATATTGTGTAACAAGGTCTACAAAACACAAATAAACACGGTTCTTACAAACATAGTGCTATGAATAGGCCCGATTTATCGGTAGATTCCCGATAAACCGCTTGCCATAGCGATAAATCGACCCAAACGATAAATGATGAAGATAAGGCATAATCTTATCGGTCACCCCAAGAGTAGCGATAAATCGGACGGTAAATCGCTGAATCGGAAGATTTCTTGAACAATGGGTAATACACATCATAATAAGCCTTGCAAGCAAATGACTAATGAGTTAGTCACGAGATGGTGTATTGCGGAACGAGTAAAGAGACTTGTCGGTAACGAGATTAACTAGTTACATTACGAGATTAACTAGGTAACGAGAGTAACATACAGATGACAAAGGGAACAATGTATGTTGTTATGCGGTTTGACCGATAAAGATCTTCGTAGAATATGTAGGAACCAATATGAGCATCCAGGTTCTGCTATTGGTTATTGACCGAAGATGAGTCTCGGTCATGTCTACATAGTTCTCGAACCCGTAGGGTCCGCACGCTTAACGTTTGATGACGATCGGTATTATGAGTTTATGTGTTTTGATGTATCGAAGGTAGTTCGGAGTCCCGGTTGTGATCACGTACATGACGAGGAGTCTCGGAATGTCCGAGACATAAATATCGATATATTGGAAGCCTATATATGGACATCGGAATGGTTCCGGATGACTTTGGGCATTTACCGGAGTACCGGGGGGCTACCGAAACCCCCCGGGGAGTATATGGGCCTTATTGGACCTTAGTGGAATAGAGGAGAGGAGGGGAAAAGGTGGAGGGTACGCCCCCCTAGCCCAATCCGAATTGGGAGGGGGTCGGCCCCCCTCTTTCCTTCCCCCTCTCCTCCCCTTCCTTCTCTCCTACTCCTACTACATGGAAGGGGGGAATCCAATCCCGGTGGGAGTAGGACTCCCCTAGGGCACGCCATTGTAGAGGGCCAACCCTCCCCTCCTCCACTCCTTTATATACGTGGGGAGGGGCACCCCATAGACACACAGGTTGATTCTAGCTGTGTGTGGTGCCCCTCCCTACAGTTATACACCTCAGTCATATCGTTGCAGTGCTTAGGCGAAGCCCTGCGCCGGTAGCTTCATCATCACCGTCACCATGCCGTCGTGCTGACGAAACTCTCCCGTGAAGCTCAACTGGATCAAGAGTTTGTGGGACGTCATCAAGCTGAACTTGTGCTGAATGCGGAGATGCCTTATGTTCGGTGCTAGGATCGGTTGGATCGCGAAGACGTTCGACTACATCAACCGCGTCACTAGACGCTTCCGCTTTCGGTCTACGAGGGTACGTAGACACACTCTCCCCTCTCGTTGCTATGCTTCTAGTAGATAGACCTTGAGTGATCGTAGGATTTTTTTTTTTGAAATACTACGTTTCCCAACACTCCATTGACAGTGATCACGCCCTTGGGTCCTGGCATCTTCAGTTTGAGGTATACATAACACGGTCGAGCCATGAAACAGGCATAGGCGGGCCTGCCCATAATTGCATGGTAAGCACTGTGGAAGTCCACCACCTCGAATGTCAGCTTTTCTTTGCGGTAGTGAGTCGAGTCGCCGAAAACCACATCAAGGGTGATTTAACCAAGTGAGTCGGCCTTCTTCCCGGGGATGACTCCGTGAAATCTCATGTTGCTCTCACTCAGTTTGGACATCGGAATGCCCATTCCCTGGAGGATTTCAGCGTGCATGATATTCAGACCACTGCCGCCATCCATCAGAACTTTAGTCAACCGCGTACCGTCAACAACTAGGTCGACCACCAACGCTTGCCGCCCGGGGGTAGAGATGTGCGTGGGGTGATCGAACTGGTCGAATGTGATGGGAGGCTTAGACCACTTTAAGTACGTCGTTGTTGGTGGAGCAACCATGTTAACTTCTCTGTTGATAACTTTTAGTTGACTCTTGCTTTCAACGTCAGCAAAAATCATCAAGGTGGAGTTGATCTAGGGGTAACCTCCATCCCCTTCTTTGTCTTCAGTCTCCTCAGATTCTTTCTCCTTCTCAGCGGGCTGGTCCTTCTGGAAGTTCTGAATCAGGAGCCGACATTGTTGGGTGGTATGTTTGGGGTAAATAAAGTTCCCCTCTTCATCCTTCTTTGTGTGAATAGGACACGGTAATTCAAGCACGTCATTCCCTGCTTGGTCTTTCACTTTCTTGGGGAACCAAGGACCTTTAGGTTTCCCTTTACGCTTTGGCTTCCGATTGGAATTCCCATCATCTTGGCCGACTGGTTTCTTGCCACTACGGAGTCAATCCGCTTCTTCTCTGTTAGCATACCGACTAGCTATCTCCATCATCCGAGTCAGAGACATATCTCCTGTCTGACCAAACTTTAGGTTGAGCTCTCTGTACCGTACGCCCTCTTTGAAGGCGCAGACTACCTGATGCTCGGACACGTTCTCCACTTTATGATGCAGAGTGGTCCACCTCTAGATGTAATCCCTCAAAGTCTCATTCAGTTTTTGGACACAATGTTGTAACTCTGTCAGTCCGGCGGGCCGCTTGCAAGTGCCCTCGAAGGTCCTGACGAACACTCGGGCCAACTCCTCCCAGCTGAAAATGCTCCTAGGGGCCAACTGATTCAACCAAGCTATGGCCGAGCCTCCCAACATCAGGGGGAGGTGCTTCATAGGCACATCATCATTGCTACCACCAATCTGTACAGCCACTCGGTAATCTTCCAGCCAAGTATCTGGCTTCGACTCACCGGTGAACTTGCTCACTGATACGTCCAAAACGTATCTATAATTTCTGCTTGCTCCATGCCTCTTTTGGGTGATATTGCTATGATATTTATACACTTCCATACACTTTTGATCATATTTGGACTAACCTATTAACTCAGTGCACCCCAGTGCCAGTTTCTGTTTTCTGTTGTTTTTGTATTTCAGGTTTTCACGTTACGAGAACTGCCCGAAAAATTCCAGAAAAATTATATAGAAAATCAGCGTTCCAGAAGCTTCCCAGCTGCCAAAGGGCAGCCAGAGGGGGGCCACCAGGGCCCCAGGCGCCCTGGTGGCGCGGGCCCCCCCCCGGCCGCGCCGGGGGGGGGGGCGCCTGGGCCCCCCGAGCCTCCGCTGATGCCCCCTTTGGCATATATTTATATCGCGTCCCAAAACCCTCGAGACGGGAAACCCTTTTTCGCGATCTCATCTCTGTTCCGCCGCCGCCGCCGCTTCCAAGATCGGGAGCACCAGGAGAACTCTTCCCGGCACCCTGCCGGAGGGGAGGATCACCACCGGGAGCTTCTCCACCACCATGGACGCCTCCCGAATGAGTTGTGAGTAGTCTCCCTTGAACCATGGGTCCATGACCAGTAGCTATGTGATGTTCTCCTCCCGTTCTTGTGCTTCACTAATTAGTCCTCGTGAGCTGCCCTACATGATCGAGGCACATATGTAATCCTTATGCTGTTGCTATGATGAGTTTGCTGGGATCCGATGGATTGTGAGATTATGTTCAGATTGTGTTTGAGTAATATATTTGATCTACCTCTTTTATATTTATGTTCGTAAGTAATTCTTGCATGTTCCCGTTGTTATTTATTGCTTTGGCCAAGTAGTAGGTAGTGACTCCAAGAGGGAACGTTATGCTTGATTGTGGGTTCATGCCCCTCGATGACTAGCTTGAGTGACAGAAACATGAGTCTAGGGGATGTGCTGTTGCCACAAGGGGGAAAATAACGGTGCTTGTGCCCGCGGGTGAAAGGATTGTTTACTTTACGCAAAGTTCTTTTAATGCAGTTGTCTGTTGCTTTGAGTTTACACTATGGGTGGGACTCGCAACTTAATACCAACGAGATGTTCTGGATAGATATCTCAAGGTGGATGATTAGTAGTAGATATTGATGGATTTCGGTCTACTTACCTTGGCGTACCGCCCATGCTTTGAACCTCTACCTTTCTTGCAATATAATTAGCATTGGTTTGTGCACATAATTCTGTCAATTGCCGAGCTGTAATTCGTTTACCTCACATAGCTGTTTTATCGTCTTTTGGGAGAGAGACATCACTAGTGAACATCATGGGACCCCGGTCCATATTACCATCATCGATCACATCCACTATTTACTTTACGCTTTTACTTACTATTGCAGCATTACCTATCACTATTATCACTTGCGTTTGATCCTTTGTAAACTACAAGGCCGGAGAGATTGACAACCTCTCTGTACTCGTTGGGAGCAAAGTTATTTGTATCTGTGTGCAGGTCCACGTTGATTGCTAATATATCTGGCGCCGTTAGCAGTTGACACCTTCTTGTTGAAACTGGGAGTCTCAGGGGAAATAGATCCTTGGTATCTTTGCCAAGGGAAAACTTCCGCTACACTGCATCTCAAACCTTCCACTTGGGGTAACCAACGAGGGGCGAGAAGCCATCAAGCAAAGTTTTCTGGCGCCGTTGCCGGGGACTCCATGCTTCAGGATAGGGGAGTTGCATGCTATCTTTTACCTTTGCTTTTAGTCTTGTTAGTTTACCTTTCAGTTTTTGCTTTAGTATCTTTTATCGAAAATCACAAAAATAGTTATCTTGCTTGCTTGCTACTATGGGTTCCACCGAGAACACCAAGTTGTGTGACTTCACTAGTCACAACAACGATGACTTTATCTGCACACCTATCACTACACCTGCCACTTCAGCACCTTCATATGAAATTAAACCGGCTTTACTGAACCTAGTTATGAAAGATCAATTCTCCGGTGCTGGAGATGATGCTGCTTTACACTTAAACAATTTTGTTGAACTCTGTGATATGCAAAAGTACCAAGAAATAGATGGTAATATTGTTAAGCTTAAGCTTTTTCCTTTCTCCTTGAGAGGAGGAGCTAAAATTTGGTTTCAGTCTTTGCCTAGAAATAGCATAGATTCATGGGACAAGTGCAAAGATGCTTTTATTGGAAAATACTATCCACCTGCTAAAATTATCCAACTAAGAAGTAACATAATGAATTTTAAACAATTGGATAATGAACACGTTGCCCAAGCTTGGGAACGTATGAAATCTCTTATCAAGAACTGCCCTACTCATGGTTTGACTACTTGGATGGTTATCCAAACTTTTTATGCAGGCTTGAACTTTACCTCGCGGAACTTGTTAGATTCAGCCGCGGGGGGAACCTTTATGTCAACTACACTTGGTGCTGCCACAAAGCTTCTCGATGAGATGATGACCAATTATTCCCAATGGCACACCGAACGCGCTCCAACAGGTAGGAAGGTAAACTCTGTCGAGGAGATTTCCTCCCTAAATGAAAAAGTTGACTTGATCATGTCTCTACTTTCGAAGCAATCTTCTGTTGATCCTCGTGATGTTCCTTTAAATTCTTTGATTGCTCAAGAACAAGTAGATGTGAACTTTATCTCTAGAAACAATTTTAATAACAATGCTTATAGGAGTAACTTTGATAGCAATCCTAGACCGTTCCCCTCTGATTCTTATGGGAACAACAATGCTTATCCTATTACCAAGAACTCCACTACTGAACTAGAGATTATGCTTAAAGATTTCATCACTACCCAAAAAGCCTTTAATAAGAGTGTAGGAGAAAAACTAAACAAACTAGATGATCTCTCTTTGAAGGTAGACAATTTAGCCAATGAGGTAGAATTGCTTAAAATTAAAACTTCTCCTCTTGAGGAGAGGAAGGTCACTCCTATGAATGCTATTCAAGTGCAAATTAACGAAAATATTAGGATGATGGCTAAACTAAAAGAGAGATGGGCTAGAGAAAGGGAGGAAGAAGATAGAATTAAGAGCCCTCCTACCCACCACACTGTTGCTACTATCCAAGTTGTTGAGGATATCCAAACTCTTAGCACCCAATGCACTCCTGGTCCCAATGGACCTATTAATGGTGATGCTATGACTATAGAAACTACCAAACAAGTGAACCTAAAGGACACCACTACCACCTTACTTGATAGTAGTGACCTTGATTTTGATAATTGCACTCTTACCCAAGTTATTGATTTCCTTCACAAGATGTCTAGAGATCCCCGCACTAGCACGCTTAACCTTGCCTTCACAGAGCATATCACTAATGCTCTCATCAAAGCTAGGGAGGAGAAACTTAGAGTAGAAGCCTCCATACCTAGAAAGTTAGAAGATGGTTGGGATCCTATGATAAAAATTAAGTTGAATAACTTCTCTTGCTATGCTTTATGTGATGTTGGTGCTAGTACCTCTGTTATGCCCAAAAGAATATATGATATGCTTAAATTGAAACCTTTTGATTCTTGTTCTTTTGGTGTTCGTCTTGTTGATTCTTCCATAAAGAAACCTTTGGGGAGGATCGGCGATGTTCTTATCATTGTCAATGACAATTACGTTCCCGTTGATTTTACTATTATGGACATTGAATGTGAACCTTCTTGTCCAATTATTTTGGGACGTCCTTTTCTACGCACTGTTGGTGCTATCATTGACATGAAAGAGGGGAATATAAAATTCATGTTTCCTCTCAAGAAAGGGATGGAACACTTCCCTCGAAAGAAGATTAAGTTACCTTTTGAGTCCGTTGTACGGGCTAGCTATTCTTTTACTCTTGATAAGACTTGATCTCTATGCATTATGCCTAGCTTAAAGGCATAAAAGAAAGCGCTTTTGGGAGGCAGCCCACATGAATAAAATTTTATTTTGATTTTGTTGTGTCATGATGTTGTTTACTACAGAAGCATCATCATTGTATCTTTGCTTTTCAATTTTGTGCCAAGTGTAGCCTCTCATTGCAAGAAAGTTCAAAAGTTGTGACGTGCTGTCCAGGAAACAGATTCTGTCCTTGGATAGAAAAATTCGTATAAAATCACCATATCATCTTTTTGGTCTGAATTTTTTCGATAGTGTGCTCTATACAATTGTCTTTCGTGCGTCTGTTTTGATTTTTTTGATTATAGTTGCAGAAGTGCCCCGAAAAAATCATTTACTACCTGCTGTTCTGTTTTTCACAGATTCTGTCCTGCTTTGCCTTTCCTTCATTTTGCAAGCCTAGAGCTTGCTTTTTCTTTGCAAAAACCTTTTGGCAATCTTGAGAAACAGTAGATCTTCAAGAATATCCTTATTTCCAGCAAGGAACAATTATTTTATTATGGGTACTAACCTCGCTAATCAGTTTCTGATGAGTTATGTATGAAGGGAGTTTTCAAGTGTGCGAGGGAAGATGATAAAAAGATTCAGGAGTGTCAAACGCTCAAGCTTGGGGATGCCCCCATGCACCCCCAAGAAATATTCAAGGAGACTCAAGCATCTAAGCTTGGGGATGCCCCCGTGCATCCCCTTCTCCATCAACATTATCAGTTCGTCTTCCGTTCCACTATATTTTTATCACTTCATGTGTTATGTGCTATGCTTGGAGCGTCTTGCTTTTAGTTTTTATTTTTAGTTTTCTTTAGCTTTTCATAATGAGTCGGAACTCAGCATTTCTTTATGTGGGAGAGAAACACGCTCCACTTCTACCTAGAACATAACATAGAATTTTCATGTCTATCTTTGCTGTGTGTGTTCTTTGTCTTTCAATAGCTACTATCATGCTTAGCTTTTAGTTTTATGCTTATCTTTTTAAAGAGCTTTTGTTTAGTTGGTTGCTTGAACTCTCTTTACTTATCATGATTATCTCGTTAAGAGAGTTTGCTTCCGTGGCACCGGTTGATATGTCTATGATAAAGATGCTACGTGCATAATGGCGCTTAGTAGTTCATGTTTTCTTATGGTTAGTCTCAAATAGCTGGAGGGTTTCCAATGTGTTATTGGAGTACCAACATGATTTGTTTGCCTATGATGTGGTATGGTTTAGTAATATCTTCCTTCAAGAATTTATTTTGATTGACTTGGCGTATGCTCACGCATATTTAAGACTATAAAGAAAGTCTGTCAAGCCTTGATGATCTTTTGTTTCTGAGTAGCGATATAACTACCATGCCTGATTCAATGTTGCTTTGTCGCTCTGCATGATTATGACCGTCATTGCTCTCTTAGTTGGTCGCTCCCAGTCTTTTGCTAACCTCCACCTGTACTAAGCGGACTGACTGCTTGTGCATCCAAACTCCTTTAAACCAGTTATGCCATATGAGTCCACCATACCTTCCTACATGGTATTTACCTGCCATTCCTAACGGAGACTTTCATGTACCATCTCGAAATTATTCAAAGAAAAAGAAAAAATGCATTCCTATTTTGTGCCTCTGTATTAAGTCCATGAGGAAGTAGTAGTTAATTCATGATCTTTTTAAGTTGGACAAGCTTCACCCCGGGATTGCATGTATAATGTGCAAACCCATAACACGAGAAGGAACTGGCATTGAGTGCGCCCGGCTCAAAATTAATATAACAAACAAACCCTCCTTCACGCTTTGTTCATGAGAAATCAGAAAACTTTGGCAGTGATAAACAAAGGAGATTAAGAGGATGTGATCGTCCTCATTCGGGAGCCGTTCCTCGAAACTTGTCCATCTCAAAAAGTAATTGAGTTATCTGCTAGCATTCGTTGACGAAACATGCATGATCTAAGAAGAAAATAATAATTATTACCTCTGTTTTTAAAACCAAGAGCTCTGGTACATGCTTTGTCTTTGTTTCCGATTACGGGTTTTCAACCTTGCCAACAAAAGCCACGGTTCGAGGGTCTCCACCTTCTTTTAAAGCACCAACTACTGAGAGCATGATTGTCATTCTGAGTGTAATGTGCATTGTCCCAAAGTAGCATTGTCTTTTGCATGATTATGATATCGTTTATTTTGAAATCATTGTATCTAGTCATCACTTAAACCTTGGATGTGCCCCTGCATTTATGTTTTGCTTCACTAAAGGGGGCAAACGAGATATCACTTTATCATATTTGCACACCATGCTCATTACAAATCTATTTGATGTTTCAATACCATGTTGTAAAACTTTCAGTTCTTTGTGATTTTCTCATGAGGCAACTTAATTACTACAGATTCATTGTCTCAGTAAGCTTTTGTCATATGACTATGAAAAATCCTTATATGGTTAATAGCATGTCAGCATAGAAATTATTCTTGTTATCATTTACCTACTCGAGGACGAGCAGGAATTAAGCTTGGGGATGTTGATACGTCCAAAACGTATCTATAATTTCTGCTTGCTCCATGCCTCTTTTGGGTGATATTGCTATTGTATTTATACACTTCCATACACTTTTGATCATATTTGGACTAACCTATTAACTCAGTGCACCCCAGTGCCAGTTTCTGTTTTCTGCTGTTTTTGTATTTCAGGTTTTCACGTTACGAGAACTGCCCGAAAAATTCCAGAAAAATTATATAAAAAATCAGCGTTCCAGAAGCTTCCCAGCTGCCAAAGGGCAGCCGGAGGGGGGCCACCAGGGCCCCAGGCGCCCTGGTGGCGCGGGCCCCCTGGCCGCGCCGAGGGGGCGCCTAGGCCCCCCGAGCCTCCGCTGATGCCCCCCTTTGGCATATATTTATATCGCGTCCCGAAACCCTCGAGACGGGAAACCCTTTTTCGCGATCTCATCTCTGTTCCGCCGATGCCGCCGCTTCCAAGATCGGGAGCACCAGGAGAACTCTTCCCGGCACCCTGCCGGAGGGGAGGATCACCACCGGGAGCTTCTCCACCACCATGGACGCCTCCCGAATGAGTTGTGAGTAGTCTCCCTTGGACCACGGGTCCATGACCAGTAGCTATGTGATGTTCTCCTCCCGTTCTTGTGCTTCACTAATTAGTCCTCGTGAGCTGCCCTACATGATCGAGGCACATATGTAATCCTTATGCTGTTGCTATGATGAGTTTGCTGGGATCCGATGGATTGTGAGATTATGTTCAGATTGTGTTTGAGTAATATATTTGATCTACCTCTTTTATATTTATGTTCGTAAGTAATTCTTGCATGTTCCCCGTTGTTATTTATTGCTTTGGCCAAGTAGTAGTTAGTGACTCCAAGAGGGAACGTTATGCTTGATTGTGGGTTCATGCCCCTCGATGACTAGCTTGAGTGACAGAAACATGAGTCTAGGGGATGTGTTGTTGCCACAAGGGGGAAAACTACGGTGCTTGTGCCCGCGGGTGCAAGGATTGTTTACTTTACGCAAAGTTCTTTTAATGCAGTTGTCTGTTGCTTTGAGTTTACACTATGGGTGGGACTCGCAACTTAATACCAGCGAGATGTTCTGGATAGATATCTCAAGGTGGATAATTAGTAGTAGATATTGATGGATTTCGGTCTACTTACCTTGGCGTACCGCCCATGCTTTGAATCTCTACCTTTCTTGCAATATAATTAGCATTGGTTTGCGCACATAATTCTGTCAATTGCCCAGCTGTAATTCGTTTACCTCACATAGCTGTTTTATCGTCTTTTGGGAGAGAGACATCACTAGTGAACATCATGGGATCCCGGTCCATATTACCATCATCGATCACATCCACTATTTACTTTACGCTTTTACTTACTATTGCAGCATTACCTATCACTATTATCACTTGCGTTTGATCCTTTGTAAACTACAAGGCCAGAGAGATTGACAACCTCTCTGTACTCGTTGGAGCAAAGTTATTTGTATCTGTGTGCAGGTCCACGTTGATTGCTAATATATCTGGCGCCGTTAGCAGTTGACACCTTTTTGTTGAAACTGGGAGTCTCAGGGGAAATCGATCCTTGGTATCTTTGCCAAGGGAAAACTTCCGCTACACTGCATCTCAAACCTTCCACTTGGGGTAACCAACGAGGGGCGAGAAGCCATCACTCACTCATGCTGCTAATCTGAAGTTGGGGGGAATCTCGGCAGCCCTGATGGCATTGCTGAAACACTCGGGCCCAGAAACGGACTCTCTACTGCCATTCAGACGATCTTTGTCTTGTCCTTCTCGGTGCGCCCCATTCCTGTTGACCAGGCCTTGCACAAGAATCGATCTTGCATCAAAGCCAGGTCTTCGGGGATCCACATGGATCCTTTGCTCGTCACCATGCAAACGCCCGCCGTCGTGTCATCGGGGCGAGTATGATCCGCTTCCCGGAGGAGGCGTAGGCACTCGACGACGATCATTGTGACCGAGTCGGCGGTCATACTTATCATAGCTCCGACCTGGGTGTTGCTCTTGACGGGGTCCACAGCCTTCACACCGCGGAGGCGATCTTGGGCTATGGGCCGACCAGACGGTGTCCACCACCACCGATCTGCTGTGAATCCTGTTGCACGACTGGGAAACGACTGCATTCTGCTCTCCAGCTGTTCGAAGCAGCTCCCGAATCTGCTCCAGGCCTCTTCCAGCCTCCGACTAAGACGGCCGGATCGATTCTGTGATGCAGGCCGCAGCTGCGAGGTTCTGAATCGGTGTACGGAATAACTGAGGTTTGCGCGGGAACAACTGCCATGGCCGTCGACTGGATTCAGGAATCAATTGATGGGCTCGATCATCGAGCGAACACTAAAGGTTTTCCAGACACGCGCGCTCAGCCACGGTGGCACAGCGCATGGCTTCCAGAGCTCGAGCTTCTGGAGTTTCTCCCAAGATGGGGGTATAGAGTGCATCTTCGTTACGGCGGCATAGTTCTTCCCTTTGCTCGGCAATGAGGGGCTCGGGTATGTACCCGTCATGCTCGTACGACCGACCATCGTCGCTGCCGCCGTTTCTGCCGCGAGTGTACCCCAATGGACTGCACTGTGAGTCGACCATGAGGACCTCTGCCACAGGGTCTGCTCTCGCACTCAGAAAGCATGTCTACGGAGCCAGTCGACCGACCCGTAGTGGTACTCGTCGGGCTCGATGGCCGCGACTTGGGAGGGTGGCCGATTTGCCGAGCCACTGCGTGCTTCACCCACCGCTGGAGCCGCGACCGACCAGATCGCTTGCGGCGGCGACCGGCTGGGACATCGGACGACGAATGAGCCGAGCTATACTGGGTCGACGGCTGCCGGAGAAGGATGCCGCAAGCACTCACTCGGAAGTGCGTTGCCCCGCGGACAGGCAGTGTCTCGACGTCGAGGGGGGCCTCCTGGATCAAGGCGGAGTTGTCGGTGATGAAGACGAGCGCGCCGAGTCAGATCTCGCGGCCCAATGCCAAACAACTGCCAGAAACCATGATGATGGATATCGGGAAAAAACTTGCAACCTCACTGGAAGTCGCTAGGACACATGTTCCACGGTGGGCGCCAACTGTCGTGGTACTAAGTCTGACAGTAAGCATAGGGGGTACGTAGGAGGAGTCAAGATCCTAGCTACGGTAAGGTTGTACACAAGATGTTTACGAGTTCAGGCCCTTCCCGGAGGAAGTAACAACCCTACATCTCGGGGCCCGGAGGCGGTCGACTGGAATATGGATATGTGTTTGTGTTACAGGAGGGTGCGAAGCCTTATACCGGAGGAGGAGGGTGGCTTATATATAGTGCGCCAGGACCCCAACCATCCCCCGTTATAGAGGGTTCAATGTTCATAAAGGCAGGACGTTACTGATAACGCTTGTAATAAAGTACAATAAAGGCTATCATTACTGTGGAGTGAATGCCCGACCGTTGCTGGACTTATGAGACCTTTGACATTCAGGAGTCGAGTGGTTTCTTTTACGGTCAAGTGGCTTCATCCTTCCGAGTGGAATTGGGTTATCTGAGTGAGGTACGATGTCGAGTGAATCGCTCTCTTTGGCGATATCAGTCGGAAGCTTCTATCATCCTTGGAAATGTCTTTGAGCTTTTAGGGCAGTGACCCTTGGTAGGGTACTTAGGTCAGGCCTGTGACCCTACCCTAGGTCTGTGGTATCATCAGGTTGTGCCCACCCAGGTGCCCCCTCCGGTGGTTCTTGGCTCCAGTATTTTTCTTTTATTGTATAAAAATTCCTTGCAAAGTTTCGTTCCATTCCGAGAACTTTTAATTCTAGCACAAAAACAAAACCATGGTAGTTCTACTGAAAATTGCGTCAGTCCGGGGTTAGTTTCATTTAAATCATGCATATTAGAGTCCAAAACAAGAGGAAAAGCGTTAGGAAAAGTAGATACATTGGAGACGTATCATCGGCGGTCTTGTTCATGATGTTCATGGCAAAAAAATCATCCAACACTTCCCTCGAGTAAAGAGTGTGGAAATCCGGCCTTTGGCGAATCACTGAGGACATGGCCTTGTTGAATGGCATGATGGCCTTGAGAAACTTGCGTTTGATCCAAATGTCATCCACATCCTTGCTCCCATGATCTTTAAGAGCCAATGTAAGAGTTTTCACCCTCCGGTAGAGATCACGAGAATCGTCATCTTCTAGCATCACAAACTCATCGCACTCATCAAGTACCACTTCAAAGTGTGACCGTTGTATGCTAGAGCTCCCCCTGTACATGGATATAATGTGATCCCAGCAATCCTTTGCACGGGAGAAGGGCCGCAAGTTAAAGAGATCTTCGGGTGGCACCGCGGCTTGGAGAATGAACAAAGTGGAGTGATTGTATTTATTGTCCGCTTCTTCTCCTGGAGTAAAGTTGTTTGGATCATGAGGGCAAAAGCCTTGCTCAATGATTCTCCAAAGGTTTGTTGAGCTGTGATTCAAATAAGACTTGATACGAAAAACCCAATTAGCAAACTCACCCTTTACAAGTTTAGGAGGAGGACCAAGGTTGTTAATATGTGGTGTAGGGACCGATCCTCCATAGACCGTGGGAGGGGGAACTGAGGCAAAGGTTCCGGGTCCATTCTTGTTGTGAGGGGAAGAATTTTGAGCACCTTTAGCCGCTTCCTTGCTGGAGTTGGCCTCTGACTCTGTTGCGGCGGGATAAACCACAAGCAACGGATCGGGAGTGGTTTTCAACCCCTCAAGTCATTCTTTAAGCATGGACTCGACTTTGGTCGTCATAGACATCTTAAGTGAGGCCATAGCTTCATTTAAGTCATATCGAGTGATTGAAGTCAACTCCACGGCCTCGGGCATTTCATCCACATTTTCCTTGTCGTCAACCATACTCTTCGGGTGGTGAAACCCTTAATAAAGAAACCTGGCTTTGATACCAATTGAAAGGATCGATATGGTTGACTAGAGGGGGGTGAAAAGGCAACTACCATTTTTAGGCTTTCTTAAACAAATTAAGATTAGCAACAAATAGGTTGTCTAGAAATGCAAGTAGGTGAACAACCTATATGATGCTAACACAACAAGCAACACAAGCAAGTAAGAAATACAACACAACAAAAGCTTGCACAAAGTAAAGGTAGAAATAACCACAAGTGAAGCGGTGGAGAAGAGGATGTGTTACCGAAGTTCCTTCCCTTCGAGGGGAAGTACGTCTCCATTGGAGCGGTGTGAGGCACAATGCTCCCCAAGAAGCCACTAGGGCCACCGTATTCTCCTCACGCCCTCGCACAATGCAAGATGTCATGATTCCACTAGTGGTGCCCTTGAAGGTGGCAACCAAATCTTTATAAACAAGGTTGGGGCAATCTCCACAACAAGCTTGGAGGCTCCCAACAACACCACGGAGCTTCACCATAATGGAATGTGGCTCTGAGGTGACCTCAACCGTCTAGGGTGCTCAAACACCCAAGAGTAACAAGATCCGCAAATGATTAGTGGGGGGAATCTAATTTCTCTTGGTGGAAGTGTAGATCGGGCCTTCTCAATCAATCCCTATAAAATCAACAAGTTTGATTGGCTAGGGAGAGAGATCTGGCGAAAATGAGCTTTGGAGAAACAATGGAGTTTGGGAAGAGAAGAGGTAAGTCTTCTTGGTGAAGAAGACCTCCTTTTATAGTGGGGGGACAGATCCAACTGTTATGCACCACTCAGCCCACAGGCAAGCGGTACTACCGCTCCAGGGGCAGTACTACCGCTACGAGGAGCGATACTACCGCACCCTGAAGAACAGGAGAAGAACAGAGGAACAGGCGGCGGTAGCCGCGGTAGTAGGGACGGTACTACGGCCCATAGGCGGTACTACCGCTGCTACTACCGCCTATTCTCTGGGAACGAACAGGTAGCACGGTAGTAGCCCGGAGGCACTACCGCCCAAACCTGACACAAAAAATTGTGGTCCCAACCACGCGCGATACAATGAGTGGTACTTGAGACAGTACTACCTCCCAAGACCGCGGTACTACCGCCCGATGGCGGTACTACTACTCCAGCCCGCGGTACTATCGCTTGTGATTTTCCTCCGCTCATGCGGTACAAACAGTGGACGACTCCAAGGATGTGGAAAGAAGTACGAGGGTGCAATATGAGTCTGTACATGTTGATTCCACCCGAACCTTTCCGACGCGGACTCCCTCTTGATAGTACGGGTTTCCCTACAACTCAAGAACACCGGAAAAGAACCGAAGGAAAGAAAACCGTCTTTACTTGAAACTCCGAGGGCACGATTCGTCATGCGCCACATGCTTGAATGACTGAAAAGCTTAATGCACACGATTAGTCTGCAAACACATTGTCATCAATCTCCAAAACTAATAAGGGAGAAATATACCCTAACACTTACCTTTTCCAATAACGTAGAATTACGTTGTTCGATTCCACACCATATTTCACCACACCTTCCTGTAAACCGCTCAAACATATTAATTTACTTACCATGCATGACCCAGGCTATCAAATTACATTGAGATTCCGACCCAACCGAATGTGCACTACTGCCGCCAAAATGAGCCGTTGTCGTCACTTCCCTACCGGAGCTGGCTTGACCTTGTCGAGGACAGCTGGGAAGTCTTCGTGCACATGGCCCTAAGGACCAACGCCCCGGAGCCGGTGTCCTTGAACCCTTACATATATCTAAAGTTAAGAAAGTCAATCCTTGGTGAAACACTTTATATGAGTGCAACACAATGTCAAATTTGGTTCAAAAAATGTTTTAGAATTTTTAGAATTTTTATGCATTACTAACCTTTTCATATCATGTGTATATACACACGAGAGCCGAAGTTGCTTGTCTCTTGGGGCGGTGAGGTTAAGATTTTTTGTCATGTGGCGAGATTTAATGCGAGGTCTTCAAATATATAAGAGGTCAACAAGGACGACTACGGTTCCGGGGCGCTGGTTCTCAGGGGCACGTACATGAGGACTTCTCGGCTATTATCGACAAGTTCAAGCCGCATCCGCTAGGGGAGCGGTGACAACGGTGCGTCAACGGCTCGTCCTGGCGGCAGTGATCGTTCGGTGGTCTGGTAGAATATGCGTTCACGATTCTGGGAGAAGCTAGGAGGTCCGATTCCGGAAGAATCGACCAAAATTAGCAAAATAAAGGATTTTATATGTTTTCATAGTATTAGGACTAACTTGATAGCCTTGAGTAGTTTTAGGATTACTCTTTGTGGAACCCCACCAAATCAGCCGCAACACCCGCCATCTTAGAGCAACTCCAACGCGCTGATACATCTCCAATGTATCCATAATTTTTAATTGTTATATATTGTTATATTATCATTCTTTGATGTTTTACAATCATTTTCTAGCAACATTATAATATTTTTGGGACTAACCTATTGACATAGTGCCCAGTGCCAGTTGCTGTTTTTTGCTTGTTTTTTTACGTCGCGGGAAATCAATACCAAACGGAGTCCAAATGCCACGAAACTTTTTGGAGATTTTTGTTGCCCAGAAGACATCGAGGGAGTCAAATAAGTGCACGAGGGAATGCCCATGGGGCCCACAAGATACTAGGGTGTGCCCTAGGCCCCTGTCACGCCCTGGTGGTTAGTGGGGCCCACGGGACTCCGTAACATCGACCTCCAGCTCTATAAATAACCAAATATTCCAGAAACCCTAGGGGGGTCGACGAAAATTGTTTCAGCCGCCGCAAGTTCCAGAACCGCGAGATCTAATCCATAGCCCTTTTCCGGCACTCCATCGGAGGGGAGCACGATCACGAAGGGGCTCATCATCCTCATTCGTGCTCCTTCGGTGATGCATGAGTAGTTTACAACAGACCTACGGGTCCGTAGGCAGTAGCTGATGGCTTCTTCTCTCTTTTTGATCTTCAATACAATGCTCTCTTCGGAGATCTATTCGGTGTAATTCTTTTGCGGTGTGTTTGTTGGGATCCGATGAATTGTGAGTTTATGATTATAACTATTCATATCCATACATGATTATTATAGACTCGTATTTCTTCTTCGGTATTTCGGTTTTGTTTGGCCAACTTGATTGACTTATCTTGTAATTGGAATATGTGCTTTGTAATGGGTTCGATCTTGCAGTGCTCAATCTCAGTGACAGAAGGAGACATGAAACACATGTATCATTGCTATTAAGGATAAAAGAATGGGGACTATTCCACATGAATAGATCTTGTCTACATCATGTCATCGTTCTTAAGGCATTACTTCGTTCTTTCATGAACTTAATACACTAGATGCATGCTGGATAGTGGTCGATGTGTGGAGTAATGATAGTAGATGCAGGCAGGAGTCGATCCACTAATCTTTAACGTGATGCCTATATACATGATCACTGTCTTAGATATCATCATAATTATTTGCTCTTATATCAATTGCCAAACAGTAATTTATTTACCCACCGTGTGCTATTTTCTCAAAAGAAGCCACTAGTGAAACATACGACCCCGGGTCTATTTCTCATCATATACTTTCAGATCTATATTGCTATTTGCGTTTCCAATTTATTTGTCTCTTTTATTTCAGATCTATATTATCAAAAAACCAAAAACATCTCGCTGCATTTTATTTGCTTTTATCTTATTTGCATCTATCAATCTATCTATTTATCATATTATTTTACCCGAGAGGGATTACCAACCCCTCTACGCGTCGGATTCTAAGGATTTGTTATTTGTGCGCAGGTGCTATTTACATGGCTTGCTTGATCTCCTACTGGATTGATAATCTTGGTTTCATAACTGAGGTAATACTTACCGCCGTTGTGCTGCATCATCCCCTCCTCTTCGAGGAATTTACCGACGCGGTTCACAAGTAGCACACGCCGACCCAAACGGACGCGCACTTTGTCTGCTTTTCGTCCGTTTGGGTCGGCCGCCCACTCGACGTCTGCTCATTTTTTTGTTTTGGGTCAGCCGTACGCCCAATGCGCGCGACCCATTTCTTGTCCGTGAATAAATTTAAAAGGCTTATGGCCATACATCATGCTAGCGGCCATTCCATTGCCCAATGCTCTTGTCAGCGCCATGCCAGCGGCCAGCATACAATGCGAGCCTCCTGAAAAACCATCACACAGTTCATGTTGGTACACTTGCCAGTGACCGGCACACATGCCAGCACACAAAAATGGACGGGAATTCGACCACGCCATCTCGATCGTGGTCATGCCAGCACACTTGCCGGCGTACAAAAAAGGGATGGCGCTCTCCGCGATATACGACTCGTCGTCGAACTTGAGCATGTCTGCCTGCATCTTGTTTTCCTTAACTAGTAATTGTTATGGAGTTTTTGCTAAATGATGAACTATTTTGTAACTATATTTGTGAAACTTTAAATTTCACTTGCAATTTGAATTTTGAATTTGACTTTGATTTTTCCTCAAGTGGCAATTTGGCTGAGTTAAACTTGATGACATGGCACCATTAGTGGGAGATCACTACATCATGATTATTGGGGTGTTACACCACCGCCGCCTACGCTGGGAACATCGGCGATAGGGAGGGATGCGATGTGGAATGTTGTTGGTGACGCTAGGGATCTCCCCTGGCGGCACCATGGGAAGGCGCCACGAGGGTGTTTATTCCATCTACCTCCTTTTCGCCTTTTCGGACAAGACAATGGCCTGACTAAACTTGTGTGTTCATGTCCTACAAGCGTTAGTATCATCAAGAGTAGAGCACACTACACATGAACAATATGAACGAGCACTAAACATGGACAATACGAATGAGCAATAAACATGAACAATAATCATAGTACACACGGATCATTGAGTTCAACACACTACCCTACGACTATTCAACCTTATAGCATACTATGGAGTTCAACACACTACCACACCTCTACATATTTGCAAACTAGTATACTACACATGCTCTCACTCATAGGCTAGTATCATATCTATCACAGTACCATCCTTGCAGACATGGAAACAACATGAAGCTCATCAAATCCTACAAAGCAACACCTAGCATGCTACCATTCCATCACCACTTGCTACCACAACATCACATTCTCACTGATCGACAATGTACAACGCTACAACATGTTCATAGATATACTCATATGTCACATGCTCACATATCTAACTACCACAAACAAAAAGGAGGGAGTCATCGAACTCACAACCATTGGTGTAGTCGGAAGGATACGCGGAACACATCCGAGAAGAGAAGGACACGAATCGCAACCACAGTATACCACCGACTGAAGAAGAATATTTTTCTTGAGAAAACAGCATGAGCTCTGCCTTTGCATTAAGAAGAAGCGAATTGACCAGTTTATAAGGAAAATTGGCCGAAAATGGATACATCGATACACACCAGCCCCGAGACTGCATACCTAACGAGCCGACTTCCCTGTCGCCCGAACGACCAGAGTTGCCACTCCATCATACGACCCGGAGCCGCCACTCCGGCATTCAAACCACAAAAACTCACACACGTCGGCCTGAGGCCGCACCCCACACGAGTCGACGACTCTGCCATCCACACGACCAAAACCGACGCCCCACAACACATAGGTGCTCTAAGCAGCCGCCGCTCCGACTTCCCTGCCGGCCCCGAGGCCGCACTCCGCCTGAGCTAACGATGCTGCCGCCCACGCGACCAGATCCGACACTCCACAACATAGCTTCCAGAGCCGTCGCTCCGACTTCCTCATCGGCCCCGAGGCCGCGCACACGCCTGGCCGACGATGACCCACAAAGCCACCCGAGCCACCGCAAACTGACGAAGGACCAGACCTTCAAGGCGTCGCCCCCAAAAGGGAAGCGACAAGCATGCCGACGCCCGCTCCGACCAAAGGTCGAAGCTAGGGTTTTCACCTGGAGAGCCAGAGACCGAGGCGACAAAGGTGGTGAACGGGCTCCGCGACAACGCCTCCAAGGAGGGAACGACGTCCTAGGACGCCGTCGACGCGGCAACGACCGAGGTCGAGCTAGGCTTTCGCCCGGAGCTCACCAAATCCATTCTCACCGCAGTTCGCCCAGCAAACTGTCTCCGGCATCAAGCCGACCGTCCTCGTCCAAGCCACATGACCAAGCACGCACAGCAGCACGTCGTTGCCAACCACCACCGGCTGCAGAAACCACCGCAACCCTCCTCCTTCCACAGCGACGCCGCGGATCTGGGCCATCCGCACAACAACACACCACCATGGAGCCCCTCACACCATCCTCGTCGGGTAAGCCACCACCACCCACCACGGCTGCCAGCAACAAGACAACACCACACGTCATCGAGTCGCTGCCGGCAACCCAGCGCACGCCAGGTCCTCCCTGAGCGACGCCGCCGCGCCGCCGTCCTTGATCCGTGGCCCGCCACCACCACCACGGATCAGCGAGCACCAGGCGAAGCAGCCACGCCACAGCACACTCGCCACATGCGGAGGCCCGCCGTGGAAGCCGTTGACCCTGTCGGATCTGAGCCGGGGACCCACATCCGAGGCCATCCCGCGGCCACCTCACCGGGATCCGCCGGCCGCCGCACTCCCACGCCTCCGCGTCCCCGGGGCCACCGCCCCGGCTTGCCCGCACCATCCAAACGCCATCCTCGCCCCAGTCGAGTTCGGCGGCCACCAGCGCACCACGAGAAGGAACCGCCCCTGACGCCATTTGGCAGCGGGGCCCGCCGCCATTGCGGCGCAGGTGCGAGTGGCAGCGGCGGAGAGGCCCGCCGTGGAAGCCGTTGACCCCGTCGGATCTGAGCTCGGGACCCAGATCCGAGGCCATCCCGCGGCCACCTCGTCGGG